>ML677349.1:31420048-31584955 GCA_007922305.1 Dermatemys mawii
GTGGGGCCTATTTCTGCTCCTCCCTGAAGTCATCTATCCCGGCAGAGTTCTTGTGGACCAGGTCCAGTGGCTCACTGGATGCCTTCAAGGACCAGTGGTCACTGTCTGGGGTTCTCTGCTTGGTGTTCCCCTCTGCCTCCTGCTTTTGACCCTGTCACCACTACTCTCCTCCCTATTCTCTCATTTGTTGTCCCCTGCATTCACCTGAGTTCTGGGTCCAGGGGCTCCTCCCCTTAGGCTGTGAGAGGGGCTTTAAATATAGGCAGATCTTGTGCCCACCCACCCCCATAAATTCAATTGGTGCCCCTCCAATGGTGCTCAGGTGAATCAGACATGCAGCAATAACTCAGCTGCACTGATTTACCCATCCCACAGAGCCTGCAGTGACTCAGCCCTCAGGAATATGACTGCAACCTATCCTTAAACCTAGCCAGAATCAGATACACCCCCCATCCCCTCCTCAGGCTCAGGTATTTCCCCAATTCCGCCAGAGCTGCAGATCAGTCTGTGCAATAGCACTAGCTGGTCAAGGACCCTTCTGCTGCCTCTCAGTGTATCAGACTCTCAAGATGCCCAGCCTGCTACCGATGCTGTTCCTGACCCTGCCTTGCCTGAGCCCTATTCCAGTTCTGTCTTTGCCCTTCTCTGACCTGCTCCAGCCCAGTTACTGACCCGCTCCAGCCTTGCCTCTGCTTTCTGACCCTCTCTGGACATTCAGTTTCTTACTACACAGCTTTGACCTTTGGCTTGTATCTGGACCCTGGCCACAATACTGACTTAGCTTGTCCCTGGACTCTAAGCACCCTGCTTCAACCCCTGGATTACACCTGAACTCTGGCTACGGTACTGATTCTGGCTTGTCTACAGAGATACACACAGTAACACACTTAATGTTGCCTTCAAGGCACTCTACCAGAGAAGTAGATTGCATCATGGATCAGGCCACTCAAATACCACAATAAAACCTGCTTCAAAACAGAAAAAAGAAAATCCCACCAACCACATACCTCTAGTTGTCACTTACTACTCCACACTGAAGCCCAGATGGGGTATGGTCAACAGTTATGTCCATCTCTGATGGGGGATCCAATCCTGAGAGAAATCTTTCCTGAATCCCTCTTCATGGCCCCCACTCTTTCTAAGCTAATCATTGGAAGCAAGCTCCCCACAGACCAGCACACACCAATTCAAAATGGTATCAGACCACATCGGAACAAAACCTGGAGACATATCTCCATTGCTATGATGATAAATACAACCCACAATACACCTTTCAAGGTCCGAAGGTCCCACATATATTATCACAACAACAATGTGGGTAAAATTAGACAGTTGCTATGCTCTTGAACTAACTCACTAGAAAAAAAGATAAAAGACAAATCACCTGATCACCTGTGGGCAAACCCTTTCCAGGAACTGATCACTCCATATCTGACCTCCCAGTACTCACTCTCAAATGAAACCTTCACAACACCTTCAAAAGTCTTGTTTGGGAGCTTAAATTCATAACTCTGTTGGACACTAAATATCATGGACTTAACAGAGAGATTTGTTTTCTGGCCCATTACAACAATTTGTAACTCGTCCTGCTGCCGTCTAACCCTCCTTTGTTCTATAACTGCAAACATGCTCAGTGTCCACTTCATTGTAAGTTGTCTCCTACAACATGTGTGAACCTCTTATGCTTAACAATATGTTTCACCTTGTATTTAGCTGATATCTTCTTCAGACCCGAGGAAGAACTCTAAAGCCAAAAGCTTGTCCCTTTGACCGATAGAAGTGAATCCAATAAAAGATATTACCTCACCTAGTCTTTGTTATGGAAGATAACATTACATCTGTGTCCAAGAGAAAAAGTAGACTTACACATCCAGGATCCGCATAAGGAAGTACAGAACATTCCGTTAACCCAGAACTTGACCAAACTAAACCGCAGCCATTTTGGGTATATTTAGCCACCCAAAGCCAAACGAGAAAGAATTATCAGGGCTCTCATAGGCAAGGCCAAATTGCTGCAGTTGCAACTCTGCTAATCAGAATGGGAGAATTGGAAAAGAGTTAACTGACCATAAGAATGGAAGAGGGTGAGTGAATAGAGACCTTGGTTTTGAGTGCCCCTGACATATAAGTTTTATTGTTGTTATGACTAGAAATGCTTTGCTGATAAGAAATAATGAGCAATTTGTTGAAGCTAGGAGAATTGGTGACCCAGTGGAGGTTACTATGAGTTATGTGTTTTGTGAGAGTTAGCTATAAAAGATTAAAAATAAATACCTCAGAGCAGTCGGAGGGAGCTTTTCTTCAGGCAAGAAGCTGATATCTCAACTCCCCAACAGCTGGATGGAAGGAGGGTCCCCTGAAGCCCAGCTGATGATCACTTGAAACCATCTCAGACTTTGGGTAACTGTTTGGGGTGCTCTGAACCTATTGCTATAACAGGGGTTCTCCAACTGGGGAGTCCCCTCAGGGGTCACACAGTTATTACATGGAGGCTTCTGAGCTGTCAGCCTCCACCCCCAAGTCCCGCTTCACCTACAGCACTTATAATACTGTTAACTATAAAAAATGTGTTTTTAATTAATAAGGGGGATCACACTCAGAGGTTTGCTGTGTAAAAAGGTCACCAATACAAAAGTTTGAGAATCACTGCGTTATAGCATATATGTGTGTATGCTTGACCACTAATAAAAAGCAGTTTTAGGTAAAAGCCCTCTGGTTTGTATCAATCATTTATCAGACAGAGGAGCTCTGTTCCCATTGATTTATTCCTGATTTATTTTATCCACTTGGAGAGAAACTGATTAAGTTACCACTGCTTTGGGTTCAGAAAACCCTGAGTAACAGGATCACCTTCTTATACGTGAAGAATTTATATATCCCAGTGAGTATCTCAATCCCTTGCCTTTACTTCAGAAGAAAATGCATATTTATTACTGCTGGCTCCTATAGTAATCACAGCATATCTGAGGAATTTACAGTGTGCTTCTCATGCTATATTAAAGACTTATTCTTGTGATGAGACATTCTTCTCTGTGTATATAATTATGATGTGATGTTTAATAGTTTACAGTCCTGCTGTGAGTTGAATGGCTTCTTTGTGATTACAAAGACTGTGTATAGCTCAAGTTCTTGTACAGTTTGATTTCTTGTTTCATGGACAAGTGTATTCATTGAGTGAATATGGAAATTCTGTTTTAAAAAGGTGATTAAAAATGAACATCTTGGCTTCCAGTTCTGATTGGAAACTGTAGAGTTCTCATTGCTCATTTAAGATTTATTTCTCCAGGTACAATGACTGGCTCACAATCAGTTTTCTTGAAAAAAAATTACAGAGCTTTATACAATAACTTTAGCAAACATTATTAGATTAACACAACTCATTAAATAAAGTGGCAGGATTCTTCTGCTTGAGGAATGAGTTGCAGTCACTCTGAAGATGTCCTGAAAGTATAAGAGCTTTATTTTGCTTCTGCAGATCCATATCCATACTGTGTGTTTCAGGCTCTTGTCTACTTGAAATAAAGAAAATACCTCATTTGTGCATTCAGGATGAAGCTCATTGATTAGGGATCCATTTTACCCTGTGAGCATTTTACACCCTCCATCTTAGTCTGCAAGTCATTTCCAACATCCCATGAAATCCACTAAACCTACCTGCACTGGCATCCGTGTGCCACTAATTGTCCATTATTGGTAATGTATTCATTTGTACCATAAGCCGTATGGGGCAGGGAATTCAGTTTCTCAGTCTGTACATTTTAATGGCAGTGGTGCTATATACTAATATACAGACATGGCTAGCAGTCATTCAGGTGCAATAGCAGTCATTTAGGTGTTTTAATCTCTTCAAACATTTAATTACCTTTATATTATTAAAGGTTATAATATGTTAACAGGTTTCCGTTCAGTTTCAATTTTCTGAACTTTGAACATCAAAATCTTGTATGTATATTCAGTATTTACTGAACATATTCTAATGCTTATTACTCACTTAATCTACAGTCCAAAGTTTCACATCGAAAATTTACAAACTGAATGTCTACATGGAAGGTAAATCTGAAAAACAGGTGAATGCTTTAGCGACTTGAGACTAAAAAGTGTTAGTCCTGGAGAGTATTAATTGGCGACCTTTTGCCCCACCCACTTAGAAAGCAGGAAGACACATGGCTGAATAGAGATTGCAGTAGCAATGGTCAAAAAGTGATTAAAGATACAGAAAGTGCATGCAACATTATTAATCTGGGCACAAGCATTAATTCTGTGTTCATATCAATGTGAGTATATGTGGCTGGTTCTTTATAGTTAAAAGAAATATATTTTTTTCCTTTTCAGCTGCCATTGGGTTTGGTAACCAACCAGTTTTGCAGATGTACCCTAAAAGTTACTCTCATTTGGCAGAGAAACAAACAATAATCTCTTATTATTTTCGATAAGGGCGTTACAGTCATTGAGCAAGTAATAGCTAGTTTCTAGCAGAATACTAGGAAAGGTAAACTCATGCCATTTGCTTTCTCTCTTAAGAGGAACTGGTGAGCTGCAATACAAGTAATAAACTGGTCCATTTAAATGTCATGCAAAGAAAATAGACATTTTTCAGGTCATTTTGCTAGCAGTCATTTGTGGAGCCGAAAGGAAACTGGACAGAATATAACGATAAGTACTGCAGTGCAGGGACTTTAATAAAACTCCTCTGTCCTGAGCTTGTGCTGCAGAAGCTCACACAAATCATCCCAAGCTTTGAAAACAAAGTTTAGGACTTTCAAAGCATGGAAGGTTGCTGTTAATAGATTTTATTGTATCTGATCTGTAATGTAGTTACTGAAAAAAAGATATTTTCTTAGCTGTGATGAATAATATTTTTTCCAGCATTCTGTAAACTCATTTAAAATCTGTTTCCTGGCCTGTGTATGTATGATGTAGGCTAAGTTTTCAAATACCGGGGCCTTAAAAGTACACAAACCAGTAATTGTACACACACAGTGTACTTTTGCATATTTGAAACAAGCTAGTCTACGTGAAAAACAATCCTGATAACTGCACCTGTAAAATGGCTAACATATGTATAGGTATAATTTCTGGGTGCAAATTAGGTACATTTGTTTGAAACCATAGTTATGTTTGCCTGTGATGGCTAAGCCTGAATAATCAAAACCTGTGAACTTCTTTTCATATCAGGCCTATTTTGTTTCTCTGATAACTATTACTGTTCTTTTTGAGACTTAATCAGCCTTGTTTCATCTGAAAGCATTCACCCTCCTTATCAACTCCAGGCTGATCAGATTTGATTGTGTCAAAGTCTGAATCAATATTCAGAGGCATGTGTCTTCCTGATCAGTAATCAGCCCAGAAGTGTGCTTGGCATGCCTCGCAGAATTGAGCTGGCGCTGAGTATTCATTGCTTTATTTTCAAAGGACCTGAGTACCCACTGAAGTCAGTGATCCCAATCCAGAAGGGTGCTGGGCACCTCCTCTGAGAGGTTCTGAATACTCTCAGCTCCTACTTAAGCTGGTGGGAGTTGAGGACACTCGGCATTTCACAGGAAGTTCATTCATAGATTTTAAGATTCGTATAGCTTTAGTCCAGTAGTCCTCAAACTATTGTACTGGTGACCCCTTTCACAAACAAGCTTCTGAGTGTGACCTCCCCCTTATAAATTAAAAACAATTTTGTATATTTAGCACCATTATAAATGCTGGATGCAAAGTGGAGTTTGGGGTAGAGATTAACAGCTCACGATCCCCCATGTAATAACCCAGCCCCCAGTTTGAGAACTCCTGCTTTAGTCCATAAGGGACAAGGATATTCATTTAGTCTGATCTCCTGAGTAACACAATTAACATAATGAAGTACTGTGTGCTTTGCAGAACTGGGATCTTTCTGGTGACAGAATGCTCACACACATGCTCAATTGGGGGTAGATGGATGGGGGACAAAGCATAAAGCTACTGAAAATTGTATGTCCATATTTTGAAAAGTGTTTTTTTCCTCACCCAGCTGTTTGGCATCGGAATGTGGCCTATCTTTAACCTTTGGACAACTCCAAGCAAATATTGTATCACTCTCTCATGCCCAACTCCCTACCTTTTGTTGCAGAGTCACCCTTTGTTTAAAAAAAACCCAACAACAACGAAAAAAAACCTTAATAAATCAGACCCCATGCAGGGAGACACATTCTACAGCCAAACTCAATGTGGGGATCGACTGAAAGAACCCAAGGAGGGCTAGAGAGTGTACCACTAGGGCCACAAGAGGATGTGCTGGCAAGGCTCATCCCATGACAGACCCCAATCATTGGTCAGGCTCCTTAGGCACTATCGTAATGTAAATCATAAGTAAAACTTACAGAAGTAGCCTAAACAGAGGAGATCTCCTAGAGGAGTTCTTCCCTGAATGTATTGGGGGAAGGAAGGGATGTGTCTCTCTTGTGAGACCTCTTATGGTGGAAATAGGACTGTTTATTTCTTCCTAAGAAATCAAGTTAGATTTCTTAGAATATGTGGGTATCACTCAAGATTCCTCATGAAACTTAATGAGTTAATAAGCCCATCTCTGTTATTACTTATTTGTATTGTCATGATATAATGAAGCCATCCAATGTGGCTCAAACCTTAGAACAGTTTTAACTGATCTTATTTTAAAATCAGAGAAGGATGAGAAACTGTAGATCTTATAGACCCATCTTATTATACCAGCCATTAAGGTTCTGATTTTAGGGGATCCATGCAGGCAGATCTGAAGACCAGGTAGAATCTCATGGACTTTAATGGGATCCAGTATGGGTTCAAGAGTCTATGTGGATCCTGTTGTAGGATCAGGGCTAACCAATTTCTTAGAGAGCGGAAAGGGGAGTCCACTTTTACACCAGTGTTTGACAACTTATAATAGGACATGTTTCCATGTTATAATGTATATAGTAAAAGACATTAAGAACATTATATCTGTGTCAGTAACACAGCAAATCTCTTACCTTTCTGCTCTGAAGACGTATGTGTTAGAAAAAGAACTTTAGTCCAAGGTTTATTGAACGGTAAATTTCCTGTACACAAAGGCAGTGGCCAAAGAGTTACAAACAATCAGATATCAATGCAGAGCTCCTGGAGAAGTCTTGAGGTCCTCAGATGAAATCCAGCGGTCCGATAGAATCATTGGTTACAGCAAGTAGACAATTCATAGATTAGGAGGTACTAGCTGCTTTCTGTCATCTCACTGCATATGACAGAGATTCTTCTGTATTTGCCAAACTTAAGAGATCATAATTCAAAGTATTAAATTACCAGTTTTATAGCAGTTTTGAATGTATCCAACCAAAGTGGCAGGAACTGATCATGATCCTACTTTCTGATAAAATGGAGGTGAAAGGAATTGTGAAACGATCTTGATCTTTACTTAAATATTTGGGCACCAACATCGTTACTAACGGTGAATTCTACTCTTAGACTCAGATGGTGGATCACTTAACTCTGAATTTTTGTCTTGTAGATTTAAGAGCAGAAATCAGCCATTGTTTTAAAAATGTCCAGTTTTACATGGACTGATTGTTATGAAAAGAGAGTATAATTGAGGCTAGTGCTTTGTCTTCAAAGTTGTGTTTTAAAGAACAATGAAATGTGCATATTGTTTTATTAGAAATATTTTCCCTTTAAAATGATGATGTTACTCAGACATTCCACTCAGGATATTTCAGGGTTATTACTGCTCTTCTTAAGTGGCTAAAATTATTAAAACAGGCTTAGCTCCCTATATTAGAACACTGAAAAATACATGCCACTATGATCCAGAAATGTGTAAGTAATTTGTCTTATTCCTTATCCAGCAATGCACTCATCAGAAGGTAAGTTTATCAAGGGATTCTGGTGCCATTATAAACTCCAAGAGACATACTTGAATGAATTACTAATGTTACCAGAAAATTGGGATGTAATTAATGCCTTATACTTAGAGGGCCAGATCATCAGCTTGTCTAAATCAGCATGGCTTCATTGACTTCAGAAGATCACACCAGCTGAGGATGTGGCCCATATTCCTGGGAACTTTAGAATGTGTAAAAGCACCATTTTGACAGGCTTGCTAGTACCCTACAGCTCTGCGTCCTGCCATTAGTGTTGGTATGGCCAGGGCTTCCAAAAGCACTTACAGCTGTGCTGAATTTTAACAGCCATTTCTTATAAAAAGGAGAAATGAAGCATTCAGAATGCTCCAGATTAAGCTGATTGATTAAAATGCAAAAGCTAAAGAGCAGCACAGAGGTACTATTCAAAGAAACAGCTGGTCAGTAATTGGAGATTTAAAGCTTGCACTTTTACAGCTGACCTGATGGCCTAGATGCACATGAAGCTCCTCGCTGTCATGTAGAGAATGTGGGTTCAGATCTTGAACCTGGTCTGCCAATTAGTGTTGCAGATGAGTTGGAGCAGTGAGCTATGGGAAGAGGGAATGTTTCATGTAGTTTAACACACAACAGGTCTCAGGGGGGATCTTTTGCTCTTTCAAGGTTGTCCCAGGATGCTGGCTTCCCTCATTCTCGACCTACTGCCACAGGCTTTGTTCTGGGCTTGTCACGGGGTGCATATACACCATGCTGACCTGGCAGCCAAAGGAATGCAGGTACTGCCAGCCAGTGCTTATTGGAAGTCTCCCAGCAGCTGGGAAAATAAAGAGCTGGGAAGCAGAGGGACATGGCAGCTTCCAGAAGATCAAGCAGGCTGGAGAAGGAAACTCCTGACAGCAAGCTGCTGAGAAGCCATTCTGAGACTGCAGCCAGAGACAGGATAACCGGGGAATCTTACAGAAACCAAGAGAAGTAGGAAGGAGCTCAGGGCACAACTGGAGGAGGTGCTGAGGCCTGATTTTCCCTGCCTGATTTAGGGTCCTGAGCTGGAACCCAGTGAAGTGGTTTGGCCTAGGTTCCCTTACTGACCCCAGTGAGACCTACAAACTGAAGGGGTTTCCAGAGTTCCTGAGCATCAGGATCAGTTGACCCTGCCAATATAAGGAAAAACCCTCATGCACCCCCAGGGGACTGAGACTAGCCCGCAGTCCAGAAGGAGACTACCATTGGAAGAGGAGCTGACTGATCTCCCCGTCAGATGTAGTGAACTCTGGTGTAGTGCTCTACCAGACCCAAAGCGGTGTTATTGCATCAAGGCACCAGCTCACAGGGCCCTTACAGCTGTAGCTCTCCGGCCTCAGCAGCAGTCTGGTGCTCCCTGGAGATTTGCTCTATAGTGTGCACCACGGAGCTGAAGTCAGAACATGTCTGCTTTGGGGATTCCGAGCTACGATGCTTTCTGAGCATCAGGGAAGCCATGCTGTTACACCAGTAGAGAACCAAAGTAGAAGGATTCCGGGGAAAGGCTACTAGGTCACACCAAATCAGATGCTGCTGCCTAGAGAAGATGCAGCCACCTGCAAAAGATTTCTTGTTACCAGACTGGGAGACTGAGCTGTATACACCTCAAAACATCTGTTCTGTTGACAGGGGTATATGATGCCTAGTTGTTCTGTCAGAAGGGTCCTTACACTAGAGCAGCCCCTGAATCACCTTAGAAATGATCTGATCTGTACATAAAGTGTTGTAAATGCCTGCTTCTCAGATATCTCCATTTTATCTGAGATAAATGTGGGAATGTCCCACATTCCCTGTCTTCCACATAAATTTGGTGTCTCCTCACTTTTATTGGTGAAAATTTACCTCAGACATGCAGAGTCATGAAACAGAGGGCATATAAAGTTATTTACCCTAAAGGAATGAATCTTACAGCATTATGAGTTCAGTGTGTGTTGGCAGGTTGAGAAGTGTATTGTTATAAGTCAAGTGCCTGTGGGGCAGTAGGGAGAACTGACTACAGTATCTTTCCCAAGCCTCATAAAAACTACATCCCAACCTCAGATGAAACAAAAATCTCTCTCATGGACACATTCAAATTGTTCAGGCAATGTCTCCCTCATTAGAAATCAGTAATGATTGTTTTCTCACTGATGCCTTTGAAACAGTTATCCTTGCATGAGTTTGTGCTGGTATTTATTCATGACTAAATCTGAAAACAATTGGGGTGCACACATGAGATGGGGGCATAATTTGGCCTTCAGAACTTCTGTCAGAGTCAATGATGTACAAAATGGCAAGAATCCAGCTTCATAGAGCCCTGGGTGAGTTTGTGGGGGTTGAAAACTCAATATATTTGATAGGGTATGGAAATGAGTGAGACACAATGGATACGGAACTCCACGGTGCCATTTTACACAGTCGCCTTTTAGTCAGTTCATGTAAAATATTTTAAAGGTTATCTATCAAGTTTACTTTAGGGCATCCAGCTTCCCAGCATCGTATGATATCTAACTAAGCCCTGGCATACACGGATACAACCTCTATTGCCTTACAAAACTTGGGCCGACCTGTACCAGGGCTGAATGTGGTCCAGTAGAATCACTGAAGATTAGGGTTGGAAGAGATCTCGGAAGGTCATCTAATCCAACCCCCTGAACAAAGCAAGACCAACACCAAAAACACTAAATCATCCCAGCCAGGGCTTTGTTTGCCAAGCCGGGCCTTAAAAACCTCTAAGGATGGAGATTCTACCACCTCCCTAGGTAACGCTTTACCACCCGCCTAGTGAAATAGTGTTTCCTAATATCCAATCTAGACACCCTCATCGCCCCCCCTCAACTGCAACTTGAGAACATTGCTCCTTGTTCTGTTACCTGCCACCACTGAGAACAGCCAAACTTCATCCTCTTTGGAACCCCCCTTCAGATAATTGAAGGCTGCTATAAAATCCCTCCTCACTTTTCTCTTCTGCAGATAAACAAGCCCAGTTCCCTCAGCCTCTCCTTACAAGTTATGTGTCCCAGCCCTCTGATCATTTTCGTTGCCCTTCGCTGGACTCTCTCCAATTTGTCCACATCCCTTCTGTAGTGAGGGAGGGACCAAAACTGAATGCAATACTCCAGATGTGGCCACACCAGTGCCAAACAGAAGGGAATAATCACTTCCCTCCATCTGCTGGCAATGCTCCTACTAATGCAGCCCAATATACCATTAGCCTTCTTGGCAACAAGGACTCACTGCTGACTTGTATCCAGCTTCTCATCCACTCTAATCCCCAGGTCCTTTTCTGCGGAACTGCTGCCTAGCCATTCGGTCCCTAGTCTGTAGCAGTGCATAGGATTATTCCATCCTAAGTGCAGGACTCTGCACTTGTCCTTGTTGAACCTCATCAGATTTCTTATGGCTCAATCCTCCAATTTGTCTAGGTCACTCTGGATCCTATCCCTACTCTCCAGCATCATCTGCAAACTTGCTGAGGGTGCAATCTATCTCTTCATCCAGATCATTATTAAAGATATTGAACAAAACCAGCTCCAGGACCGACTCTTGGGGCACTCCATTTGATATCAGCTGCCAACTAAACATTGAGCTGTTGATCGCTACCCAATGAGCCCGACAACCTAGCCAGCTTCCTACCTACCTTACAGCCCATTCGTCCAATCCATACTTTTTTAAGGTGAGGTGGTTTTGTTTTTCAAATGTGATTGTGATGGTCAATCACAGAACACCAGGTGTTAGTAAAGGCTGCCCAATAAAATGCTAAGAAGCTTCACAATTGCTTTATATTTTAATAATCTGGTAAAGCTAAGAAGTCATTCCTTACTATTCAGGATCAATTTTTCTTTTGATGCTTCCATGACAGCCTCTCTTTTTTCAAGTGCATTTTGAATGAGAAGTTATCTTCAGAGAGTTCTGTACATGTTCATTTTAAGTTTATTACCAATCACATTTTTGCAAGATGATGCCAATTAATGAAATATTCAACCAGAATCCCTGAAAGAGACCAATTAGTAGCTGAAATATAAACTTCAGAAGAAAAGCTTGACCTAGGCAACAAGCAAGCATGAAAAATCAGGACACTTTTTTGGAGGTGGAGGAGCATAGCTGTGTCTATAAGACAAAGTCCCTAAAATCTGGACAGTCTTGGTATTATCAGGACATCTGATCACCCATCCTAGCTTGCTCAAAGACCGTTGTCCTCCTAATGAATGCATTGATACAATAAGTTAATTGCTTCTTTTCTTTTATGATTGTTTCGCCTTTGCTTATCAGCCCAGGATAGAGTATGTTGAGGCTACATGCCACTTCTCTGCCTGTTAATTTCAGGTGCTCCCACACTAAAAGCAATATATAAAATAAAACATTTGCAATATGCTTGCAAGGGCTTGTCATTTTGGTAGAAAGTTTAGTATCTATTTTATTTTGGGGGCTTCATATTGTGTTTTTTTCAAATATAATGGTATTATATTAGGTGGAATCTGTGCTAGTTAATCAAGTTGCTGCATAGCTTATCCCTATTCCATGGTAAAGGTTAAAACAAAAGCCCTTCAAGCTGTTTGAAATGAGCTTATTAATAAAAGTGCATATTTATTAATATTTCATGGACTAGTTTGTTTTCTATGTGGATGAAGAGGGAGGAACCTGTTCCTCTAAGATAGACTACAGCAGGTCAGAAATCGTTCCATGAGCATCCGTCACTCCAGTGTGCCAACATCCCTCAAATAACATAATATAAACTCTGCCTCATTCTTTTGATTTTAATAGAAAGAAAATGGCTGCAATAGAAAATTGTCAAGTATATTCTCTCCTGATTTGAAAATAAATCTTTCTGTAGCTTTGATTCAATATTTTCTTTTCCATTTTAATAAATGTCATAGTTGTAGGAGGCCGTTATCCTCTCACAAAATTCTGTGGCAGTGGGACTTAAGTATGTGCTAAATTTTAAGCAGGTTTAAGTGTTTTTCTGAGTAGAGACAGACTTAGCAGGTGTTTAAATGTTTGCTGAATTGAGGCCAAACTGTGGTTCTGTTTTTTTTTAAATAACCCTAGAGGACAAGATGACCAATTTATGTTAATCTTAATTTTCGTCTTATTATTAAGATTGCCCAATACTTCCCATTACAAGACCCTGTTTACAGTTGCTTATAAATTTAGAAAACTTTAACTAGCTCAGATTTTCATGATAGATATCTGCCTCGGGCTGGATATTTGTGGAAACTTTCAGCCAAAACAGTTCAGTCTTTTTCAGAGAAGGTGGCTAGGGAAAATGCACTGTTTAGCCCATGATAAATTCTGGTCACCATTTTCTGAAAGCTTCTTTGGAGGGGGGCTTGAAATTTGGCATGGGTGGCCTTTGCTGTCCCCATGAAAATTCACCTTATATTTGGCCACATTCTAAGTTGGAAGAGAAATTGAAAATAGGAGAAGAGAAGAATACTGAAAGTTACATAAACTCAGGAAGTTTGCAAAGCGGCAAATAAAACATAGCTAGGACAAAGATGTCATGAAATCAAAGAATATGAAACCAGAAACAACCGTAAAGGTTCATTGCACCATTCAGAGAACAATGAGATAAAGAGGACAAGAAAAGGAATTTGCTACATGAAAACTAAGGAGTGGAAAACTGGAAAGATGGACTGAATACTGTGACAAAGTTCCGAGTCTGTATTTGTGGGTCCTGCGCTTCCTGGCAGATTTAGGGGCCTCAGAAACTCATCCAGGCCCCAGAGTGACCTCCCTTTCTCAGTAACTAATTAGGGGAGACAGAAAGGGGGGAGCCTGGGCCCGCCCTCTACTCCGGACTCTAGCCCAGGGACACTAATGGTATCAGCTAAGATGGCTGACCTTTTAGGCACAAAACACAATACAATTCCCTGGGCTACTTCCCCACAGCACTCCCTGCTTCTTCAAACTCCACTTCACCCTTACCTCAGGGCCTCCTTCCTTCTGTATGATATGTTGTCCAACACTCAGTCTCACCAACAGCATAACTTCCTTCCACAGCTCCTGACACCCACAGCCCACCTGACTAACTGGGAAGTTTTTATCTGGTTTCAGCCAGTGCCTGATTGGCTTCAGGTGTCCCAATCAGGCTAGCTGTTTCTACTCCTTTCTAGAAGCTTCCTGATTGGTCTGCAGTAGCCTTTGTTTGGCTATCCAGGGAACAGGGACCTACACATCCTGAGGCTGATATACCTGCCTTCCACTACTCTCCTATACCCTTCTGGTCTGACTCTGTCACAATACATAAAGGAACTCTTGATAATTCTGAAAAATTGAAAGATATAAACATTAAAAGATGGAAAAGTATACATTATTACAATGTAGAAATTAGAACGATCACTAAAGAATGAAGCAAGAAGAAGCATCTGGGCAAGATGGTATTGTGTTTGGAAGCTATAACTTCTGAAAGAAGATTGAAAAATGTATCTGCTAAAATTTTCGAATTAGATATACACACAAGAAGTTCTGGAGGACATTAGGAGGTCACATATTAGAAAATGTGAACAACATGAAACTATATGCTGGATTAGTTTTTGTTAAAAATGATTGCCACACAAATACATCAACATCTTGAGACAAGAATTTGGCATGAGTAGGCAGGAGGGAGGCAATATTTTCCCTCAGGATTTTATGCAAGCACTTGATAGAAATGCAAAGAAGTGCAATGGGAAACTTATATGTGCTTTGTAGATTATGAGATGGCATTTGTAAAATCCAATATGACATGATGATACTTGTTCTTGAAAAATGTATTATTGACTCTTGAGATACACAATTAAAGTCTGCATTGGGGACAGAAAACAGCAAACTATGAACTATCTGAACATTGCAGCATCGAGGAAGGTGTACATCAAAGCTGCATTCTATGTATTTCTATTCTATCTATAACTATTTAACATATATGTAGATGGGATAATGAGGCACAATTTAGAAAACACCAACCAGAATATGCAGATCAATGGCTTATTCATCAATAATGAAAGATACACCAGTGACCTATTTTGCAAAACTTTGACTAGAGAAGAACTTCATAACATGTTGACATTGTTCACAGCAATGAGCAAGAAATACAGAATGGGTGTCAATGGTAGGAAGACAAAGTATGATAAGAAAACACACCTACACACCAGGAAGGCAACAGCTATACCTTGATGGCTGAGAGGTGGAACAAGTAAATGGGTTCCCCCTACTTAGGGAATCTAATTTAAACCTCAGGGGAAAATGTGACCAAGAAATCAAAAGAAAGATACATCTTGCAAAAATTATGTTCAACAACTTCCAAAGATTTCTATGTTGTCAAACATTTAAAACTGCACAGCAGCACTAGATTGCTGAAATGCTACCTGTGGTCTGCTCATCAGAAAGCTGGACACTTAAAAAAACTCTGAAAGAACACTTGGAGCATTCAAGTTCTGGAGTTGTAGAAGACTGTTAACAATTAGCTGGATAACCAAAACTACGAACAAAGAGGTGAGGAGACAGATGAATTTAAAAAGGGCAAAATTACTTGAGATCATAAGTAAAAAAATAAACTCATTTTTTAGACACCTAGCTCACCAATTGCAAAGCGACTTGCTTCCAGCAATCATCTATCAGGCAAGATCACAGGCAAATTAGGAAGAGGAAGAAAAAGATCCAGATGCATCATAGATGCCACCAGATCGACTGTTATCTAAAAAAGAGTGGAAGTTTTACAACACTTTTGTGATGGTGAAAGATGGAATGTGATGATTGACAATCTCCACATTCGAGATGTTACTTGAAGAAGAAAAGTCTAAAAAAATGCAGTTCATGCTCGGTACAGACTTGCTAGAGCGTCACAGCTAAATTCTATCAGCGCTGGATATGCTCCATCCTAAGGCTGAGAAGAACTTTCCCTGGGCACTGATCAGGGGGAGCAGGGAGGGACACACAGAGATTTGATGAGGAGCCTGGGAAGGCAGACTGGGAATGGGAGTCAGCAGGAATGGGGATCCTGGGCAGGAGGGGGCGTGTGTGTGAGAGAGAGATCAGATGAGGGGCCAGGAAGGGGAAAAATGGCTAGGCTTAGTTAGGAGACCGGGGAAGGGTAATTAGAAATAGCTGAGCAAGGAGACTGGGAGTGGGTAGAAGACTGAGACAGTGAATCCAGAGGGGTGAGAGTAGGACTTGCTGTGCAAGGAGACTGGGACTGAGATGAGAAGCCTTAAGAATGGACATGCACTTAGGTAGGTAAAGACAATGGGAGGACAGGGTATCCAGAAGTATGGAAGAGACAGGACTGGGACAGGAACTGGTTGTAGGGGATGAGGCAGAAAGGATTAAGCTGTGGGAAACAGACAAGAGTCTACTCACTCAAGAACATTCCCTTCTCTGCAGTTAGCAAATGTCTGGGAAACCTACCAGCAAAGGGTCTCAACACCCTCTACTGCTGGTCCATATAAAGAATTACAACCTGCTATTGGTTATTCAGTTAGCACAAATGGCAGATGTCTGGGCACTGCCGCCAATATCATCAAACCTGTTGATTACCCATGTAGGTGTCAATATGATGCCACATGATGGAATTTCTGTTTTCAGTGGTGACAAAGAGTCCTGTGGCACCTTCTGTTTTCAGTTTTGCTTTTTGAACAACAGCAAATTACACAAAAACAGACTCCAAGAAAAGAACATTCTTGAAGTTTCAAAGTCAAGCACTTAAACTTTAGAAAATACCAGAATTAAGAAATACCAGAATTTCAGCGGTGACAAAGAGTCCTGTGGCACCTTCTGTTTTCAGTTTCGCTTTTTGAACAACAGCAAATTACACAAAAACAGACTCCAAGAAAAGAACATTCTTGAAGTTTCAAAGTCAAGCACTTAAACTTTAGAAAATACCAGAATTAAGGATGCCTATGCAACCTTAATTCAGCCCCCTTGTACATATGCATTATGATATTTACTCATACTATTTTTTCTAAATATCCCTGCCTCATTCAGTGCACAGGATTGACCTGGTGTGGGGATGAATCAGGGTTGAAGAAAGACTGCTTGCAAAAGTTGGAGGGTGTGCAGTGAATAAGATGGGCTGTAGGAAAAGAAAAGATGATCTCATAGGTAAGACAAATGAATGATAACGTGGAGAATTTGGAATCTATCCCAGCCTCTGCCATAGATATCCCATGTAATGCTAAAGAAGTCGCCTAATTAGTGACCTCCTGTGAATAATGTGGTTTGCATGTTCCTCATTTTTTGGGTGCTTAACTTGAGACCCTGCGTTCTGATTTGCAGAAGTGCTGAGCCCTTTCAGCTGCAATTGAAATCAATGGGAGCCGTGGTCTGAACATATAAAGTGCTATACAGTGAAAGCACTCTGAAAAATCAACCCAGGGTTCATCAGATTGGGCACCCCAAGAGTGGTCAATATTTTTTACATTAATTTCACTGTGCCTCAGCAGCTCATCTGTAAAATGAGGAAAATTATAGGCCCTCCTCTCACAAGAGTGTTGTGAAAATAAATTCACTCATGTCTGCGAAGCACTCAGATATTATAGAGATGAGCTCCATAGACAAGCCCATGTGGAAATTAATAATTCTGTCTTCAAAGCAGGGTTTGAAAAGAGTGCAATAAATAAGACCTTGGGCTGCATATCGTTCAACGGAAGAGCAAACAAAATATTGACTCGCTGTTCATGAAGTGAGTGCTGTCCATTCTATGCATTTCCTAACTTAATAGTGGCACTGCCTAACTTTTGAGTGCTTGACTTTGCAAGCTTCATGCTCTTTTAACACTGTTGTGTGTTCTCTACCTATCAGTGTTTAAATTGTACATGGCGGGGGGTGGAGAGACTCTGCTATTTTCAAATGTTCCCAGATAGACATCTCTGTCTCAGGTAGGCAGTTACAGTCTCTGCGGAGGGAAGGGCTAGCAGTATCTCCTGGGACAGTAGGGGCCTCCTAAAGAGAAGAGATTGCTGCTTCTTCCCAGAACAACACTTTGAAGAGCTTTAGGAAGAAAAGAGTAGCTCTTCAGATCATCTGAGATGCTTTTCCTGATAGTTGCTAGACTTGTTCATGTGGACCCAGACCCATTGAAATCAGTGGGAGCTGTTCCATTGGATGAGGGCCTGGTGGATCCAACACAGGGCTTTGTCAGTGGAGGCTCCCACGCACTGCATCTTGCTCCCTGTAATGGTCCACATGTTTCAAGTGCAGTAGAAACAGGGCCATATTAATGGACAGGCCGACAGGGCCCCTTAATTATGATCTTACATACGTCATTTTATTTATTAATGGGGCCATAAAACATATGTATAGCCTGTATGCACCACTGTGAGAGCAGAAAATACTGTCTACAAGTCTACATTTTTATTTAGTAACACTTCATACTCCCTCCCTTGAAAATGGCTTGAGTGGTTTTGACACAACTTGACTGTTTTTAAATGAACACAAGTGTGCTTGAACTACAGTGTGGCTATGTAAATTAATGTACATACCACTGTGCAGTTGCTCGCACACTGCTAAAGACTAACTGTCCCTGCTATGTTACTTTGTGAATCATGGATTTGTGTACTAACCACTGCCACTCAAGCGAGTAGACTAAATAGAGGGGTTGGAGTTTAAAAGAAGTAGCTATATTAGAAAAAACTCAAAATCTTAGTGTGTGTTTTTTTTTAAAAAAAAAAACACAAAATAGCTCCTACAAGAGATTGGGGAAAAAAGACAGGGAGCAACATGCTTATCAGGAGCTGGTTATGTTGAAAACTTGCAAGCAGAAGGAAAGGCCATAGAAATACAGCAGTGTATTACTATATTGCAAGCTGCACAAGAAGAAAAGGTGCACTGTTTTTACACCTCCTGCACGGTGGAGAAAATAAATTGAAAAGGAGAGGCAGTTTGGGGTTGCTAAAAGTTCAGCTGTGTGTACAAACATCCTGACTTCTGCACAGGTAGTTGCAGGGAAGAGGAAAAATATTTTTAAATCCTCTCTTTTTATTTTGTCTGCACAGTTACAAAGTAATTGCATGAGATTGGCTTATTTACTCTCTCCATTGACTGGAAATGTTTACTACGTTACATGTCAACTTTTCTCCAGTAGCTCTTGGCCTTTTACAGAAGGATTTAGTGATTGTAAACGTCCTGAGTGACTGAGCAAGACAGGGGCACAGAACACCGAAACTGCCTGCTGGCTTGTTTAACACATCCAAAATCATCTGGGAGGGGCAGGCTGGTGCTGATCTGGCAGGCTAGTTTATTTTAGTCCTGCATAGGTGTTCTTCAGCAGGGGGTGGCAGCTGTAAAGTTTCTGAGTGCTTATGGACTTGGCTTCCAGGACCAGCACGAAATGCTAGGATCCAAAAGCAATGGGTATTATTTGGGGATTTTGGAGCTAAAATCGGTTTGATTCATTTCTGCCTGTCCACCTGACTAAATTTGGGCAGAAGAGGAAAGCCCTCCTACCTCATCTATATATGGCAAATTCATTGAATTGAAGAGAAAGACCATTTAAAATGACATAACAGTAGAATTACAGCAAGCCAAATATTACTCTGTAATTGTTGATTCAGCTCTGGACATAGCACTTGTAGACCCATTCATATTCATCTGCTGATGTCTCAATTCAGAAGGGCTAATAGCTGAGCGACTCATCAAGTTTCAACCACTTGAAGACCACATAGATGCAAACCTGTCTGAACCTGTGCTGGCTGTGATAAATAACCTAGGTTTGGATGTGCCTTACTGCTGTGGACAGGAGGTATGATAATGACAGCACTATGGCTGGTTATTGCTATGGTTGGCGAGCCCATCTAAGGAAAACCCATTAATACAGTATGTTCCCTGAGACGTACATTCCCTAAATTTACTTGAAGTCATCAGTATTCAGATGCAGTCCCTTTGACGGGGGCGGAAGGGCTAAGTTATGCTGGCACTGTGCTTTCTGCCCTACATCAACATACTGTTGGAAAACTATTTTCCACAATGTAAACACTGGCACCAATCAGAGATTGTTGACTCTCAGAGTATGCCAAATACATGCTAGGATAGTTGTGCCTATCAAGTCTCTCAAGACATTGTGTCAACAATAAAACAATATTCAACAAGCCTTGGAAGAGCTGTCAAAAGAAACAAATCAGGCTCCCGACACTCATTGAAATGCAGCTTCTCTTCAGAAGAAAAGGAAACAATTGGAGACAGCTTTCATGGTACACTTTTGGAACAATCTGCTTGACTGATTCGTTCAAACTGACTGACATCCAGATGCAGACTATAGACCCAGATCGAAGTGCTGCTGTTAATGTACTGCCCTGCATCACCAGCTGGAAGCTTACAATGAACAAGGTTCTGTATGAACATTTTGGAGCCCAGTTTAAACTGGGCGTGCTCAGTGTCCATGACGCTTGCAGGTGAGCAGCAGAACTTGCTGCTATTTGTCCTCAAGGCATGGACCAAAATGTTCCTAGCAAACTCTATCCATTTCAGTTCTGTGCAGAAAACGGGATGGTAGCCACCACACACACTGCAGCAGATACCATGGCACAGTCGTCTTCAGTCTCATTTCCTAAAGCTGCCATTGCCCTGTGATTTCTTTTCTCACCCCACCTGTGACAAACGGTAAAGGGATACACGACACATGCTTTTAATCAGGTATTTTTACTATAGACCTTGCATGAGCTCTATATGATTGCCAGGAATGGCACTGGCGAGGGGTCTTTTATATTATCTGTGAGCACTTGACCTAATGTCTAATTTTATTTAATTTCTGTCATAAGCCCACGTACTATAGCAATAGGCAAACAAGCAACCACTGCGTTCTGCCACCCTTCTTTACAGCGACTAGCACCTGATTGAATAAAGATGGCAGAATTGAGCCCTAAATGAATATTTTAACTATTTTAACTATTTCAGATTTCAAATAATCATGCTTGTTTGTATTGTTTAAAGGGTATGTTGTAAAAGCCAAAACTATTAAGGGTTCAAAAAAAGAACTAGATAAGTTCATGGAGGATAGGTCCATCCACCGCTGTTTGCCAGGATGGACAGGGATCCATCCCATGCTCCGAGTGTCCCTAGCCTCTGTTTGCCAGAAGCTGGGAATGAGTGACAGAGGATAGATCACTTGTTGATTGCACATTTGGTTCAGTCTCTCTGAAGCACCTGGCATTGGCCCTGTTTGAAGACAGGATACTAGGCTAGATGGATCATTGGTTTGACCCAGTATGCCTGTTCTGATAATTCTGTGAGAGGTGATGTGTTAATAGCACTGGAGGCTGAAAGCTTTGGTTCATCAAGAGAGTAGGCACAACATGGGCAGCAGCAATCAAAGCATCCTTGCAAGGGTAGAGCAACAAGTTTCATTGTTCCGCAGAGACTAATAAAGAGGATTACAATTTTACAGATAGCGCCTGTTGTTCTGTGATCTCACATTACTTTGGGATTCTTGCAGGTCAAAAAGTGTATTATTCATCCTCATTCTTTTCATTCTTGAACTTCATAAAATAGCTACTGATTCACTCTGAAGTTCAGCTAATGCCTACTAGCTCATCCTGCCCTTTACTAATCCAATAACATTCAGGCAGTGTCAAGGGCTAGGGGATTATATCATTTCAGCCAGTCTAGAGGGAAAGAAAAAGACTCATCATGAGAAGCGATTATGGAGTTATCTATTGAAAGCCAAATGGAATGGAAGAAGGGAACCGTGCCACTACAGCTCAGCCAGAGACAGTTGAGAGAAACAGATTTTCTCTTCAACTTTAGAAGAAGAGATAGGCAGAGGATGTCAAGTTTGTTTTTGCAAAACTTAATCAGCTGGGGTTTGGTCTGTGGTCTGTGGACTGGTCTGTGGATTGGCCCTGGCCTCTGAGATCTCCAGCCTCTGAGATCTCCCCATTTAGGAACGCAGCAAGCCAGTCCCTGGTATCAAAAAGGTTGATGAACTCTGCCCTAGAGCACCTGTGTAATGGGTGGGGCTATCTGTGCCAATAGTTCTTCCAGTAGAAGACGGCTGTGATACATAGAAGAGTTATTAAAGACTATAAGAGCCACAGGAGTGGGGATTTCAGGTAGCAGTCATAGGAAATGAGGTATAGCATGGCATAACAGTAAGCCTGATGTCTATGGGTTGCTCTTTGTTTATTGTGTGCGTGTTTGGTAATTTTTTGTCAAGCCTATTTCTGATTTTGCCATTAAACAAGCTGCAGTTAAACATCCCAGACTTAGTATGTCAGTATTCCACACATCTTATTTGAAATCAAAGGCACCAATAATAATAATAAAGATACTGCTTTAGTACTATTTACATTTCAGCTTTGATTATTCAGGTGAGTGCCATATAACATTGCTCTGGTCTGGTTCCCTTTTCTCTTCCCACCAAAATCAAGATGCACTAGAGTCACAGCTGAAAGATATTAGAGGTGCCTCATATGAGTAGTCTGGTTTGGGATAAGATTCTGACCTTCCCTAAAGTACTGGCATGTCGTAGTACAGGGGTAGGCAACCTATGGCACAGGTGCCAAAGGCGGCACATGAGCTGATTTTCAGTGGCACTCACACTGCCTGGGGCCTGGCCACCGGTCTGGGGGGGCTCTGCATTTTAATTTAATTTTAAATGAAGCTTCTTTAACATTTTAAAAACCTTATTTACCTAACATACAACAATAGTTTAGTTCTATATTACAGACTTATAGAAAGAAACCTTCTAAAAATGTTAGAGTATATTACTGGCACGCAAAACCTTAAATTAGAGTGAATAAATGAAGAATCGGCACACCACTCCTGAAAGGTTGCCAACCCCTGTGACATAGTATGATCCATTACAAGTTGAAGCCTGAGTTATGACATTCATATCTGGATCTAGATCCAGACTTCTTTAGTGTTTGAATCCAAAGCTCCAATTTGGGATCATCTATACTGTCTATTAATGAAATATACATTTTCTACTTCACAAATTTCAGAAAATAGACTGTTCATTTCTGAATATTTTAGCTGTTGTTTGGATCATCATTCCTTGGTATACAAGAATAGAACTGCATCTGGGATGGTTAATGGAGTGAATATTGAATCTAAAGTTTGCCTCTTTTACTGTGAATTTATAGCCATCAGACCCTTTAATGACAGCAGATTCAGGTTATCCGCTTTCAGTAATTTGTGGCCCTCCTATTTTCCGTATGCTGGAAAAGTACGGCATCTGTTCTTGTTTATATGTTTGTGTGGCAGCTTTATAACATGCAGAACTTCTAAAAAAATACTAGCGTTAATTGTCAGTTCAGTTCCAGTCTGATGTCCTTATCATTTATAAATGCATAAAGATCTTCAGAAGATTGTTTTAATTAAAACTGTGGTGTTTTACTCAGAATAGAGTAAATATTTTTAAATGGCTATCTTGCAAACTAGACTGGAGCAAGGTACCTCACTTTTTAGGATGCAGAATTGCATGATTCATCATGTTATGCAGACACCAGATTGCTCTTTTATAAGTACCAGCCAAGCTATATAGCAAGAAAACAAAACAGAAGAGAGAAAAGTAATACCAAAAAAATGATGAAGTATCTTGTCAAAAGGTCTGTAAGCAATAGACTAAAACACTTTTTTTTTTAAATAGGCATTGACAGAACAGCATGTGCCAAGATCTGTCCTGAGTTTCACTCCTGCAATCCAACTCCTGGCAGAATTGCCCCCTATGTCTCAAGACACCAGAAAATGATGTACTGTCCTAGCACTTGTTTAATAGTTACACCCATTGAAAAACCAAAGATTTCAACTCATCCTTTTTTAGATTTTCAGATTATTGCAGTGCTAGGTACACTTGGTTTTGAAGCAGGACCAAGGACACCTAGACCACGCTGACAGGTGTTTGTCAAACCTGTTCTTAGCCTCTAATTATAGGGATTCCACAATCTCCCTAGGTAAACTTTTCCATTGTTAACTAGTCTTACAAAAAAAACCTTTCTAATTATAATATCTAAACTAGATCTCCCTTAATGCAAACTAAGCTGATTATTTCTTGTCCTGTCCTTGGAGGACAGGGAGAACAATTGGTCACCATTGTCTTTATAACAACTTTTTACATATTTGAATACTGTTATCATGTTGCTCCTTAGATTAAACATGCCCAGTTTTTTCCTCACAGGACATGTTTTCTAAACCTCATGTCACTTTTGTTGTCCCTCTGGACTTTCTCCAGTTTGTCCACATCTTACTTAAAGTGTGATGCCCAAAATTGGACCCAGCACTCCAGCTGAAGCATCCCCAGAGTGGAGTAAAATGTGGTTTGGGGTTTTTTTTAGCAAGATGCAAGGCTGATATGAATTTAGGACAAAATATCTTGTTTGTTGACATGTTGTAGAAGTAACATGCTGTGCATGTAAGTGCACAAATGGGATTGATAATGGAAGAATGGGGCAGAAGAGCAAATATAATATATTTGAAAAACTCATCTTTGATGCTATGCATTTCATTCTTCAGCCAATGGGAATTCTATGGATTGGAGAGGTTTTAGCTGAGGATGGTAGGTAATAGTCAGTGGTGTTCTATTGGTTTCTTTTTTGGGCTTTTCTCACAGCAGGAGGCTCTGTTGATCTGTTTCCTTATTTCTTTGTGTGGGTATCATAGTTTTGAGAATGCTTGATGAAGATCTTGTAGGTGTCGGATATTTTCATTGCATGCATCCGACGAAGTGGGTATTCACCCATGAAAGCTTATGCTCCAATACACCTGTTAGTCTATCAGGTGCCACAAGTCTGAGTATGTCCATTAGACAACAGACCCCAGTGGAAAAGTATAACGAAAAGAATTGCACAGGAATGGAAAAGGTTTGGGCCATCATCCTGTTCCTAAAATCTAAGACACTGTCTGTTTTGAAGAGGTCTGCCTTTTCCTTTGGTGGAAGATACAGACTCCAATGCCTCTTTAATTGCTTAGAATCCCATAAAAAAATTCTTACATGAGAGGATGATTTATCATTTTTAAGGCTCTGAGGGAGTAATCTTTGGCAGCTGTAGACTCAGCTTAGCCTTATAAGTCTCACTAACCATGTAGAGAAAAATGACATATTCACTTCGCACTTACACTAGAATTTTAGAGCACAGCTTTAAATTATTTGAGTGACCGAAAAATTCTGAATCGGAATAACAAAGTTTTCATGATGCTGGCAGGCAGGTTGGCAGATATGATTATGTGTCTCGGATGTAATGGTAAAGTATCTGTTCTGAGCTCACTGGAGTATGGAGAACCATGTGGTTTTGCTCTCTAGTGGTTCATGCAGTTCCCTCGAACATCAATTTGTGATCATCACAAATTTTGCTCTGACTCTGACTCAAATGAGTTTGAAATCACAATGTGAGACTTGGACACATTATTGAATGTGTTAGTTTTGTAATGAGACTGATAGGCCCACATTGGAGCAGCCTTCTGTAGCCCTGGCAGGGCAAACAAGAGTTCTGCCCTTTGCAAGGTTATGTGGGATGTCACTCACAATAGCAATCAGCCCTGGCACTCTCTCCACTCTAGGGATCAGTGGGACTATTGTCTCCTCTTCCACCTCTCTCCCTGAGGAGCATGAGAACTCTGCAAGGCCATGGGGAGGTACAATCTCTATGATGCTCCTTCTTGGAGTGTGCAACTCCTCAGTATACTCTATGCAGGGCTGCGGTTTAAAAGCCATATTGAGCCCTAAATGTTTTTGTTGTTAAACCCTAAACTAATCCTAAATCGGACCGAAGCTGAGTCCAGACCTGCCCCCAAAACATAGTGACACCCAGTAAATCCTCCAGTGGAAACGAGCTGAGTTTGGAATGTTTAATGACACCTGCAAAGGAGGAGGGTGCACATGATCTTTTTTTTGGTTGCTAACCTGTCACCCAGCTCTGCGGTTCCCCCCTTACAGTACAAACTGCTCTGCACAGCAGACGATGACATTGGCCCACAGAGTGCCTGTTGGAAAACAAATCTCACGTATTGTTTCAATTTTTTAAAAACCCTCTCTTTGCTAGAGCAGCATGACTGGATGAAATAGTAACACGTAGAGCAGTCGTATTGGGTTTTCATCAGCATATTGGCATTTGGCACGCAGGCAGGAGACAGAATATTTTCTTGGACTCATTGCTGGCAAGCATGTGCATGTTCCAGAGACAAGGGGAAGGACCTTGTCATTCAGCCATTGACAAGACTTCCCACTGTGCTAATATTTTTCCTTTTCATCACTTTGTGATGCTTTGTGCCACTGAAAACAATAGCTACTAGTCATGTGACATAAAATACAGCTATTTATGGGCTCCTCTTTGTATAATTATCGTATTTAACAAGCACAGTGCAGATCATTTCTTCTTTATGTATGTTGTCTGTCTTGTTTGGTAACCAAGAACTAATCCAGTTTCCAGGGGAGGGAGGGAAACATGTTGCTTTGGGGAAGATCATCCCTCATTCAAGAACACAACATACAGTCCTCACTTAGAAAGCATCAATCCAGTTGAACAGACAGAGATGGGAAGACAGAGCAAGGCTTGCTGCTCCTTGCATTCTGTGAGGTTTATCCTTAAATCTGCAGATCCCTGAAGATCCGAGCAGAGTTAGGTGATCCATAGAGGTTAAGGTTGTCTATATGGAGAACCTCTGGCTTCCTGGCACCCCTGGGCTTTTTCAGGACTCCTCCACTAGCCATTGCTTCTGACAAGAATTCAGTGGGAACTGGGTTCTTCATTTTGGGGGGTTTGGGGATTTTGAAACTTCTTTCATTCTGAAACCAAAACAGTTTGAATTTTGCAGCAAAATCAAATTCTGAAAAAATAAATTATTATGGGTCAATCAGAATGTTTTGTTTCAACAAAGTCAAAATGTTTGGTTCCACTTCTGACTTTTTCCTATTTTCTACTATATATTTTTAAAAAGTGAAACAAAAAGTCATTTTGAAATAATAAAAAATCAAAATATTCCAGTCCAAAAAGTTTGAAACAAACCTTATAGAAACTGTCTTTGTCAATTTTTCTTTCAAAACTAATCTTCATCAAAGCTGACACATTTCTATGGAGTGTTTTGCTTTCAACAAACTGGCATTTTCTGAGAGAAAATGTTCCATGGAAAAATGTCCAATCAGCTCTGCTCCGATCCCCTCACTCTCGTCTATCTTAGTGGGAGAGGGGGTGTTCATACATTGTGAATTCACAGGACACCTAGCAACTCACTCACCAACCAGTGCTGTCAGCAAACACCTCTGTATAATGTATGTGCAATTTTTTTAAGTGCCACCCTTCAAGGAGTGGATTGAGAAAGATGCCTGATAAATTTGATGAATGGCTTGACTCTTGGTTGTTCCCCCTCCCCTAGGTTTATCCTTGTAAAGCAAATGTTCATGCCTTCAAATATGGGGAAATTGTAACATGGTTGGTACACTGCCTTGATTTAATTCTACATAACTTGCTAGGATGAAGGAAGCATACTACTCATTGCCTGCATAATTTTGCGTCAGCTTAACTATTCCTTTAAAACTGGTCTTGGGAGATGCATATAAACTTCCCTTACACACTTTCACACAAAAAGTAATCTATCAATAAAAGTAATTCCATCTTGTGTTTACTTCAGTTGATCTTAAGTAATGCAAAAGCATGAATGACTGCAGAGTCAGGGGAGGATTATACGGGCTCCATTCCCAAAAAATTCTTATAAGAAATATAATTGTGACCCTATATCTATCCCCACCTTCGCACATGGAATGGCTCATACCACTAGAAGTAGACTAACTCTCAAAAGCTGCACTAGTGGATTGATACTCCCAACTATCAAGGGCTGTAATTTATGAATCGCAGGGAATTCATATATATGAGCTCTCTTTCTTCCACCTGGCTCTACTTTGTGGCCAAAATCATGATATATCTGCCAAGGTCCTATGGCAGGCCAGCCTTTCTGCCAAACAGGTCTGTAGAGCCAGAGGAGCTGGACTTTCAAGGCTTGTTTGGCTAGGCTGGCTGAAGAGAATGTTCCAGCTACAGAAAAGTTGAAGTCTTGACTGTTTCATTATGAGTGACACGTTATAACAACAATATTTGGTGCTTATATAACACTGCCATCTGAGGCTGTCAAACCAATACAGGGGTACTAAGCCTCACAATACCCCATTGATGTAGAAATAGTATGTATTTATTATTCCAGTTTTACAGAAGTGGAGACCAAGAGACATTAAGGACACAAGACGCAAAAGTATTCAGGTGCCTAACTCTATTGATTTTAACAGGGGTTAGGCACTTAAATTCTTCTGATGATCTGGGTCTAAGCGATTTGCATTCAAGGTCACACAGCAAGTCAGTGGCAGACCTGGGAATATAACCCCCGAGTCCTGAGTCTCACTTACAGGTTCTAAACATTAAACACTTTCTTCTTAGGAGGGGAGAACTAAACTCTGTGAATACCGTGATACTGTGCTCTATGTAACAATGCAAATATTGCTCTGTCTTCTTCAAACTTTACATCAAATTCACAAGGAAATGTCCTTGCATCCATGTGCTTTCTGACTAAAAGAGTTTTCATGCCTTTAAATGCATCATTTCAAAACCTTTTTGCCTCATTAGTAAACAGGATGAAATACTCCCTCAAACCCTAAATATCTCCTATACTCTCTTAAAATATGACTTTTGCTACCTTCTTTCTCCTTAAATGGTGCTGATCTATTATACACAAAATGAGCTAGAAAGCTTTCTGCTTTGATGCTACATCCATTTTGCCTACATGATCCCAACCACATTTGGAGCTCATCAAGGTTACATCAAAGGGTGTTATATGCTGCTGCATCAAACAGGTAGTGATGGGACAGCACTTTTAAGAGCTAAACCAGCAGTTTTCCTCCTCATCTTCGTGTCTGAAGGGATTTCAAAGAAAGAAGTGGTGGAGCATCTTTATAAACAATAAACAAACAGAACACCTTCTGCCATAGTGAGGACTTGTCTTCAAATGAGCTTTACTGTTCACACAAATAAATAAATTTCATAGACTTAAAGTAATATAATTCACCTAAGAGTGTCCAAAAATCTAATTCAGCTCTTTAGGAGTAATGTAGCCTTTGAGGAGTGGTAAAGGGATATAGAATGATATTTAATCATTCATGGTGATTGCTTGTATTTAAATGAAGAGAGTTGGATTGTCACCCAACAATCAACAAATGGAGGGATGCAGCCGCTGTCTGGCCAGTTCCATGCTGCCACATAGGAGAGTGACTAGCAAAATAGCTACAATGACCACTCTGTTTTTCCTTCCCTGTAGATTCTTGTGCATCATGAGTCTGAGAGTGCTGCAGTCTCTAAAAGATACCGCCCCTTCTCCCACAAGAGGGACAAATCTGTGAGAGGAACTTCAGACTTTTCCTTCCCCTAACCTTCCTGCCCAGACTGCTTTGTCTTTAGATCAGGTCAGTATTAATGAGAGAGTGTGAGAACCATTTTTGGTTCCCAGTATGGAATGAGTTATCAGTCTCAGTTCCAGTTTCCAGTGGGCAGGTGTTCATATCACATAAAGCACCTGTCACAGAGCTACAGAATCTGTGCTAGGCTCTGCTTTTAACAGTCTCGTGGAGTAACCCCTGGAGTCTGGCAGATCCCCCAGGAGTCCCATTTAGGGTAGGCCCCACAGCCTCACTCCTTCTTAGGCTGAACTGCTGGGGTTTCGCACTCCTGTTTCACACCATGAGCTCTGCCCAGAGTCCAGATGAGACAGACTCCTGGTTAGAGACTTGTACGCTCTTCAGGGACCAGCACACCACACCAAGTATGTGCAGTGGCACCAAACAGCCTTTTCAAAACAGCGTAGGATTTATTAGTCAACTGGAGCACAGCATTGGAAATCTTTAGGTTAGCATAAGAAATAAAGGTTCGAACATAGACCATTATAGTCAAGCCAGAGCAAACCACAAGCCAAGCTGTAGGGGTCCTGTCTAAGGCTCTGTCTGTCTCTGACACCTCAATCCCAGAAGAGCACAGACAGCTTCTATCCCCTGGTGGTCACATCTCCATCCTTTGCTCTCAAGGCAGGGCCATCCTGAGTTCCAACTCCACTGCCAGAACATCTACTGTAAGTGTCAGTTGTTGAGTCATTGGAGCATGTATTGTCTCTCTGGACCTCTTGTTGATCTGGACCTGTTTCTACCAGTTCCTTAATGATCCTATTCATTCTACCCACACAACAAGGTGACACACACACACATTTGTCTCCTGTGTTGTTCCTGGAGCAGTGTTAAACCTTTCCCCTCACTAGGTAGCAAGGCAAAGTACAGAAGGAAACTGAGGCACATATAGGATTCGTGAAAATATTACAGAAAATCCCCACTTTGTCATAGCACCATCAAAAGTGGCACTTGTCACTGTCTGAGAACTGGGTGGGCAGGCAAACAGACCTACCTGTAGCTTGAAGACTCTAGCTTGCTCCTGCATGGGCTTCTTTTCAGTCTCATGGGCCTGTTATCTGACTACTCTTTCTTTAGTACCAGTGTCTCTGAAAGCAGACTTGGCCAAAATTCCTTTAAATCAGGGTATGTTAGCGGGGCAGTGTTAGGAAGCTTTTGCTGATGCTGACTATACTTTACCTATTCTATCAATAAGAAAAGAACTTTCTCAAGCTTTGAATTTTCTTTAAAATAAAAATACATTTTAAAAGAGAGCTCAGATTATTTCTTTATTTGATTTGCTTTGCTGTGGCAGAACGTTCTCAACTTGACACCATATTACAAACCATTTTATCAAAAATAAATTCATAACTTGTACCTGGTACTTTTCTGTGCCGTTTCACAGACACTATAATGGTTTTTGCCACCATGTAAATTTCAATTATCTTTTTTACATTAAGCAGAATTGAGAGACTCCCATTTCCTGCTAAGTAAGTCTAGTAAAATGAGCATTGTTATACTGGATAATAACTTGCCCACGTCTACTGTAATCTCTTTTTTTTCCCAAGAAATTCACTTGTAAAGGTTAATTCAAGGTAAATTAATAAATTAAACATCATTAAACTGCTGTATAAATCATTCATTTCAAAAGCTACTGTGTATCTGAGTACAAACTCTCCAAAAATGAACACAATCTCATAATGACTAATGCTATAATTTTCTTCATTTTCCATGTGACTGAACACAGGACTATAAACTAATCACCACAGCTGTTTAGCATAGTGTGATTTGGAGTCAATATATTCTTTTCAGATTACTTCCCACTTGTTGCATTTCTCAGTCAATTTTAGTTGACTGGAAAAGGACACATCTTCTACTATAGGAAAATGCATATCCGTTAATATACCATGAACAATATACCATGAACATACTTGCAAAATTTTACTCTCCTTGGATGAGTTACTTTACTGACAGACAGGTAAAATACCATCAATTTTCCCCATTACTATCATTATTGTCATCACAGTAGATGGCCCCAGAGCTGATAACTGTTCAGGAGAGAGAGAGAGAGAGAGAGACCCTGAATGCTTGCGGTCATGTGCAATTATAATTTTTATGAACGATTAAAATGCAGTCCATGTGTATATAACACAGAGATTTGTTGTGGCTTCTCTAACTACTGCTGCATTCTGGGGAGCAGAGGGGAAACCACAGCAGTGGCAGATGGAGACATTCTATCTGCTGAGGAAAGAAGCTGGCTCCATGCACTGGGGGAGCCCACATAGGAGCAATAGCCTCTACAGCCTATAAAAAGGTGCAGCATGCACTCTGTTAGTGCTAGTCCAGGTTCAATAGCCAGGGCAGAAGAGGGTGAAACCAGGCCTCTGTCTCCATTTCAACCCTCCCCTCCCCCACACACCCTACAAGCTGACATGATTCCTTATTGGAACTCCTCCTGAGATAATACAGCTAGACTTTTTGACATGCTTGGGGCTAATAATAATCTAGCCCTCTGCAAATAAAAGCTAAAATTCTCCTCTCAGTTAAATGAGTACAACTCTATTGAAATAAAATTGGTACTGCTATTACCAAGGGAATAAACTTCAGCAGTTCCCTGGGAAAGTGTATTTGTCTCCTCTATCACTAAAGGGATGAGAGTACTTTAAGCTAATTATGGCTGGTTCTTCAGTTTGATTTGTACAAAGATCTCTATCTTTGAGCTCACCTGATCTGATTTTCTCATTTATAAACCTTATAAACTGCTCTTTTGAAAAAATGTATTGAATTCTCAACATGAATTATCACTCATAATGAAAGTTAATAACTCCTTTGAAGAGTGAATTGGGCTTAGGACACAGTTTTCTCATCCACTGTCATACAGGTATGCCTTTCCCTCAAATAAAATATGAGTTTATAAAACTATTTTTCCATTGACAAGAGAAGAACACTTGTAAAAAACTAAAGAGATGTTATAAATGTTTTACACCAGTAAAATATACACCAGTCATGTAGGCGTAAGTGTACTCAAGAAAATGCAATAGAATCTAATTGAAGCTAAATCCAGTATGTCTAGGTATTCTACAGACTCTAATTTGGAACCGATTGTTAGCCCTTTGATTCAATAGGAGATTGCATCCATTTCAAGCAATTGTTAACAATAATAATAATAATGAGTATCCAAACTATTTAACTGAATGCAAATGTTTGTGAAATGTGCCACAATGACTTCCCTCTAGTGACCCACAATACTCATACACCCAAGTTAGTAGCCAGGCAAGGATGGTAACTGGGAGTGGTATTAGAAACTTTGAATATAGTACTAAGATCTGCATTTTGGATAGATAGTATGCCGAACTGCACAACTGGGTTGGTGAGCTAATCCACGTCCTATAAAGGGCCTAGTATTTCTGCAATACAAATATAAAATTTCTGTCTGGACCAAATTCACTCTTGATCATCAAGTCATTCACTCATCCTAAAACAATTGTGTTAAGAGAATACTGAGGACCAGATTCAGATCCCCTTACTCATGTTGAAAAGTATATGCAGTCTTGGGCCTTCTCGGGAATAGTCATTCTGAGGGAACATATCAGAATCTGGCCCTAAGATGTCATAGTTAAGAGCTCAAAAGTCTGGACATGCTGGAGATAAGGATGCATAGATAACTTTCAAGCATGATGTGTTCTTCCTTTTTAGTTACCCTCTCTTTTCATGAGAATGAGAGGTCTTGGTCTTTTAGGATATATATACCTACCTATCCTTCATATTATATATTATGTTAATTTTGGATGTTTATGGACCTTGACTAACCATCTTCTTTATCTTCATGTGTGTGTGTTTCAAGTAGACACCTGGGTCAGCTAGACTCATACACTGAACACTAACCATACAATTAACTGATCAAATAAATTCACCCAACATAAACATAAACAAGAGAGCTTTTGTAATTGATTAAACCTGGATGAAACCTGGGCAACCCTGCAAGAAATAATATTTCTTAAGACTCCTACTCTTTTCCCTAAAAAGCTGGGTGAATAATGAACAAAGTTAGTTGTAAAATAATGTATTTGAAAACTGTCAAAAAGATTCATTGATTAAATTATTTGATAACTCTTTTCCCAGGGGCTCTGCTCTCAGCTCTGAAAATGTTCTTGTACTTGCAGAGTGAGAACTACCCCAAGCAGCATGGTTGTCACACTTGGAGAGTACAACTCTTCCTTTTGGCAGCAGCCAATCAGCCACTCCAGAGCCTTCTCTGACAGCACAGTGCCTGGACTCCTTTATTATGAGATAGTTGTTATACACTGCCCCGTTGCTCAGAACTTCTGGGCCTGCTTCATTAACCAAGCAGCATGGTTGTCAGGCTTGTCACTGAGTGACAGCCCCTGATCGGTTTCCATTCGCTCTAATTTTCCTTATCTGCCTTGGAAACTTCCAGAACATTCTTCTGAAGATTCTAAGGCTTCTAAAGATCTCCAAATGCCTCAGTTTCAGCTTAGCTGTTTAACTGAATATGTGCAGTCATGTGTGAAGACAGCTCCCTCATTGACCATGCACTGTGTTTCTTGCTTTCCTCTACTGTGTACTGTACTGTGACCAAGATTCTCACACTAGAAAATCCTCATTGCCTGTCAAGGAAAGATCAATCTTACAGCATCTGTAAAAGGGGAGAGAAAGAAGAAATGACAAGACAGAACTGCAGTTGAATATCCATATCATGGAGTTACCTGTGCATCTCATCCCTGATGCCATGTGGGAATTACAGTCTGAGGTGTGCTGTAGGTGATGATGAAATACTAACAGATTATCTCAGTTTTAAAGCTGTCTGTGCTCACTCTTTAAGGGTCAGCCCGTCTGTTTTTAATTCACACTTTGGTTTTGCGCTCTGCTGGCTAACCAGTGAGTGGGTTTCAAAGACTGGCCAAGGGGAGTCCCCTCAGAATGAAAACACAGATTTATTAATAACATTTTGGGCAGTCACAACACTGGAAATATTTCCCATTTGTTCCTCTTTGAGGCTTAGATTAAAAATCAAATCCATGCAGTGTTGCAGAATGGAAGTCTGTCCTAGATGACCAAAGACTCCCCACCCTGTTCACCAGAGAAACAACAGGATCTGGGAGTTTTCACTACCTCATACAAGCTACCACTGTGTGGAAACAGGGATTTTTGTATTAGTGCTATTTAATGCAGTCCTTGTTTAGAGCCAAATATACAAATCATTATGAGTGTTTGAACCTTTTAATATGACATGTTTGTTTTTCATTTCATTTTCTATTTTTTTTCCACAACTGATATGTAGATTAGCAGTAATAGCAAACTGGCATGTCAGCTTACTAAAGAGACAATTTTAAGAGTCATGGCCCTCTTTCGAGCATGCAGTAGGAAACCTCATTCACCAATGTCAAATAGGAAGATGAATCTATTTTAAGTGACTGAAATACTATGCACAACTTGAATAAATGTTTAAAATAAATATAGTAGAAGAAACTGTTTGTGAAAGAAGAAGATAAATTTAGCTTTGAGTGTACATATTTTCACAAGCTCAGTAGCGAGAGGTGAAAGTAAGCCAGTACTCCCCAGTACAGTGTACCGGCAAGAGCTGGTGTACCATACCAAACCGACTTCCCCAGGTGGCAATTTAAACGGCCTGGCCCTGGGCCCTTTAAATTGCTGACAGAGCCCCATTGCTGGAATCCTGGGGCTGTGGCAGTAGCTGGGGCCTCTGGGGCTCCATCTGTGATTTAAAGGGCCCAGGGCTCTGCTGAGGTAGCCTTTAATGACCCCCAAGCCCCAGGATGCCCAGCTGCCTCTGCAGCTGGTAGCTCTGGCAGTGATTTAAGGGGCCCTGGGCTCCCAGCTGCCACTACCTCAGCTGGAGCCCAGAGCCCTTTAACTCTCAGTTTAAAGGACCTGGGGCACTAAAGTCCCTGGCCCTTCCAGTAGAGGCCACACCCCTTCTGGTTGAGGCCCAGCCCCCTGCTCAGGACTCCGGAGTACCAGTAAGTCATCCCAGCCAGAGCTTTGTCAAGCCTGACCTCAAAAACCTCTAAGGAAGGAGATTCCACCACCTCCCTAGGTAACCCCATTCCAATGCTTCATCATCCTCCTATTGAAAAAGTTTTTCCTAATATCCAACCTAAACCTCCCCCACTGCATTACTCCTTGTTCTGTCATTTGGCACCACTGAGAACAGTCTAGATCCATCCTCTTTAGAACCCCCTTTCAGGTAGTTGAAAGCAGCTATCAAATTACCCCTCAGTCTTCTCTTCTGTAGACTAAACAATCCCAGTTCTCTCAGCCTCTCCTCATAAGTCATGTGCTCCAGGCCCCTAATCATTTTTGTTGCCCTTCTCTGGACTCTTTCCATCTTTTCCACATCCTTCCTGTAGTGTGGGCTCCAAAACTGGACACAGTACTCCAGATGAGGCCTTATCAGTGTTGAATAGAGGGGAACAATCATTTCCCTCGATCTGCTGGCAATGCCCCTACTTATACAGCCCAAAATGCCGTTAGCCTTCTTGGCAACAAGGGCACACTGTTGACTCATATCCAGCTTCTCATCCACTGTAACCCCTAGGTCCTTTTCTGCAGGACTGCTGCCTAGCCATTCGGTCCCTAGTCTGTAGCAGTACACGGGACTTTTCCATCCTAAGTGTAGGACTCTTCACTTCTCTTTGTTGAACCTCATCAAATTTCTTTTGGCCCAATCCTCTAATTTGTCTAGGTCCCTCTGTATCCTGTCCCTACCCTCCAGCATATCTACCATTCCTCCCAGTTTAGTGTCATCTGCAAACTTGCTGAGGGTGCAGTCCACGCCATCCTCCAGATCATTGATAAAGATATTGAATAAAACCGGCCCCAGGACCGACCCATGGGGCACTCCACTTGATACCGGCTGCCAACTAGACATGGAGCCATTGATCATGACCCATTGAGCTGATGATCCAGCCAGCTTTCTATCCATCTTATGGTTCATTCATCCAGCCCATACTTCTTTAACTTGCTGGCAAGAATACTGTGGGAGACCATATCGAAAGCTTTGCTAAAGTAAAGGAATAACACATCCACTGCTTTCCTCTCATCCACAGAGCCATTTATCTCATCGTAGAAGGCTATTAGGTTAGTCAGGCACGATTTGCTCTTGGTAAATCCATGCTGACTGTTCTTGATCACTTTCTCCTCCTCTAAGTGCTTCAGAATTGATTCCTTGAGGACCTGCTCCATGATTTTTCCAGGGACTGAGGTGAGGCTGACTGGCCTATAGTTCCCAGGATCTTCCTCCTTTCCTTTTTTTAAAGATGGGCACTACATTAGCCTTTTTCCAGTCATCTGGGACCCCCCACCTCGATCGCCATGAATTTTCAAAGATAATGGCCAATGGCTCTCCAATCACCTCCGCCAACTCCTTCAGGCCTTGGATGCAACGCATCCGGCCCCATGGACTTGTGCTTGTCTAGCTTTTCTAAATAATCCTGAACCACATCTTTCTCCACAGAGGGCTGGTCACCTCCTCCCCATGCTGTGTTGCCCAGTGCAGTAGTCTGGGAGCTGACCTTGTTTGTGAAGATAGAGGTAAAAAAAGCATTGGGTACTTTTGCTTTTTCCACATCCTCTGTCACTAGATTGCCTCCGTCATTCAATAAGCGGCCTACACTTTCCTTTACTTTCTTCTTGTTGCTATCATACCTGAAGAAACCCTTCTTGTTACATCCCTTGCTAGCTGCAACTCCAAGTGCAATTTAGCCTTCCTGATTTCACTCCTGCATGCCTGAGCAATATTTTTATATTCCTCCCTAGTCACTTGCCCAATCTTCCACTTCTTATAAGCTTCTTTTTTGCATTTAAGATCGGCAAGGATTTCACAGTTAAGCCAAGCTGGTCGCCTGCCATATTTACTATTCTTTCTGCACATCAGGATGGTTTGTTCCTGCAACCTCAATAAGGATTCTTTAAAATACAGCCAGCTCTCCTGGACTCCTTTCTCCTTCATGTTATTCTCCCAGGGGATCCTGCCCATCAGTTCCCTAAGGGAGTCAAAGTCTGCTTTTCTGAAGTCCAGGGTCCGTATTCTGCTGCTCTCCTTTCTTCCCTTTGTCAGGATCCTGAACTTGACCATATCATGGTCACTGCCTCCCAGGTTCCCATCCACTTTTGCTTCCCCTACTAATTCTTCACAGTTTGTGAGCAGCAGGTCAAGAAAAGCTCTGCCTCTAGTTGATTCCTCCGGCACTTGCACTAAGAAATTGTCCCCTACACTGTCCAAAAACTTCCTGGATTGTGTGTGCACCGCTATATTGCTCTCCCAGCAGATGTCTGGGTGATTGAAGTCTCCCATGAGAACCACGGCTTGTGATCTAGTAATTTCTCTTAGTTGCTGGAAGAAAGCCTCATCCATCTCCTCCCCCATTCTGGTGGTCTATAGCAGACTCCCACCACGACATCAGCCTTGTTGCTCACACTTCTAAACTTAATCCAGAGACTCTCAGCTTTTTCTGCAGTTTCATACTGGAGTTCTGAGCAGTCATACTGCTCTCTTACATACAGTGCAACTCCCCGACCCTTTCTGCCCTGCCTGTCCTTCCTGAACAGTTTATATCTGTCCATGACTGTACTCCAGTCATGTGAGTTATCCCACTAAGTCTCTGTTATTCCAATCACATCATAGGTCCTTGACTGTGCCAGGACTTCCAGTTCTCCCTGCTTGTTTCCCAGGCTTCTTGCATTTGTGTATAGGCACTTAAGATAACTCGCTGATTGTCCCACTTGCACAGTATGAGACAAGAGTCCTCCCCTCTTGCACTCTCCTGGTTATGCTATGTCCCGATATCCCTTTTCCCCGCTTACCTCAGGGCTTTGGTCTCCTTCCCTTGGCGTACCTAGTTTAAAGCCTTCCTCACTAGGTTAGCCATCCTACTTGCAAAGATGCTCTTCCCTCTCCTCGTTAGGTGGAGCCCGTCTCTGCCTAGTACTCCTCCTTCTCAGAATACCATCCCACGGTCAAAGAATCCAAATCCTTCTCTCCGACACCACCTGCGTAGCCATTCTTTGACTTCTAAGATACGACGGTCCTTACCTGGGCCTTTTCCTTCTACAGGGAGGAAGGACGAGAACACCACTTGCACTTCAAACTCCTTTATCCTTCTTCCTAGAGCAGGGGTGCGTAAACTACGGCCCCTGGGCCACATGTGACCCACCGGCTGTTTTCATCTGGCCCGTGAGCTGGGGCCAGGGCATGGGTCCAGAAGCCTCACTCTCCCGGCCCAAGGCCCGGGCTGGCCTGACGCAGGTCCCCGTGCTCCTGGCCGGGCCCGCCCTGGACTCCCGGGCCGGGGGTCAGGTCACGCACGGGGAGCCGCTTGGCCCCGTGCTCCCCGGCAGGGGGCCGGATGGCGCGCTGGAGCCGCGGGGGCCCCCGCTTCTTGGCCAGGGGCTGGGTGGAGCATGGGGAGCTGCGGGGCCTGCATTCCCTGGCCCAGGGTGGGGAGGAGTGCGGAGAGTTGCTTGGCCCCACACTGCTTGGCCGGGGGCTGGATGGAGCATGGGGAGCCGCTTGGCCCCATGCTCCCCATCCAGGGGCCGGATCCAGGAGCACCCAGCTGATTAAGGTAAGCAGGGCTGGGGGGAGGGGTTAGGTGGTGGTGGGATATCGGGAGGGAGTAGTCAGGGAACAAAGCGTGGGGATTAGATCAGGGGGTAGGTTCCCAAGGGGTGGTGGTTAGGGTGGGGGGATCTTGGAAGGGGGCAGTTAGGGAACAAAGAGGGGGGATTAGATGGGGTGGGGTTCTGGGGCTGCAGTTAGAATGGGGGGGTCTCCCAAGGGGACGATCAGGGGACAAGGAGCTGGGAGGGATTGGATGGGTCTGGGGTTCTGAGGGGGGCAGTCAGGGGGTGGGAAGTGGGTGGGGTTGGATAAGGGGCGGGGTCAGGCTTCCCTACCCGGCCCTCCACACAATTTTCTAACCCCAATGTGGCCCTCGGGCCCAAAAGTTTGCCCACCCTTGTCCTAGAGCCACGTAGTCTGCAGAGATCCGCTCAAGGTCATTCTTGGCAGTATCATTGGTTCCCACGTGGAGAAGCAGGAAGGGGTAGTGATCCGAGGGCTTAATGAGTCTCAGCAGTCTCTCCGTCACATCCTGAATCCTAGCTCCTGGCAAGCAGCAGATCTCTCGGTTTTCCTGGTCAGGGCAGCAGATAGAAGGCTCAGTCCCCCTGAGGAGGGAGTCACTGACCACCACCACCCACCTCCTTCTCTTGGGAGTGGTGGTCGTGGAACCCACATCCCCAGGACTGTGCACTTACTGTGATTTTGCCCATCTGATTATTCTAATAAAGCCAACAGAGATTTTTTGACACTGCAACAGAAATATGAAGTTTTCAATACATTCTTTGACTATCTGTTGGTGACTTTAGACCATGCGCTATCAGTAAGAATGAAGAGACACATTTTCTAGAACTGACCCCATGCAAATTTGTGTCCACTCTCCCTGACATCTGAATATTTTTATTATGTATTAAAGTGACAAAGGTTGAAGGAAAAGGAAATTATACTACTCAATATTGGTCCTTGGATTTTGTTCACCAGTTGATAATAAATTATTTTTTTCTTGTGGTCTTCATTTATTTTACTTTCATAATGTGCTTTCATTTTAACAAACAGTATAGGTCAGTCTGTCATTTGGAGTTATAAAAAGAACTTGAAAAGTTTGTACTAGTTGTTGATAGGGAAACTCTATGGTTGGCTTATGAAAAATCACTGAATCCGAACAATGAAATAATATAGTGCTGCCGAAGTATGGACTTCTGTCTAGGAGATGATACTGCAATATGTAGTCAGGCACTGAACAGTAGACTGATTATTCCTTGTTTTTGATGGTGGGTCTGAGGGATAATCTACAAGTAGATTTAATTGTTTTGGTGAATGAGGAGAGTATCCAAAAGCAAATGAACTGAGACTGTAATTAGCCTGTCTACCAACTGCAAGACTACACAGATTACTGCTGTCCTATATGGGGACCGGAGAATTCAGGAAAAGATCAAGTAAACCTGCTTTTATCAAGTGCAGAGAGAGTGTTGCACGGCAAAGTTTCCACATCAAGACCTATTGGATACACTCAGATCTTTCATTTGCATGCAATGTCTGACAAAGTGAGGCAGAACATTTTCCAGGGCTACTGCCAGAAATGTACAAAGGATTTTTTCAAGCTTATCTACAGATGTAAATAATCTTTGACATTTATTCTGCACTGTAAGTGATTATGGTTATTTCTTCACTGCAAAAAAGATAGGGGAGCTTAAAGTGGGATAATTAACATCCATTAACTATCCCACTGTAAAATTCTAGTGGAGAGAAGGCACTGTTGTTTTGTTGCAAGGTCAGTCACGGATGAGGATACAATGTTGACCTTGCCTTGCTGCCTCACAACCAAAACTACAGTGGCTTGTCTCCGCTAGGATTTTATAGCAAGATGACTATCCTGTTAGTTCTCTTGTGTAAACACACACCTTTTTGGCAGCAAAGACAAAGTTGAAGGGACTTTACCACACAGTATGTTTTAAAACAGTCTGATATTCCCAGTTGCACCACAGAATTCAGGTGTTCTGAAAGGCTGTAGTGGAGGACCAAAGCAGAATAATGAGTGTGAAACACCCTAAAAGTGGTGGAAGATGGGGAAAGCAAGCTTCTTGGTATGTTCCCTCCCCAAGCCTTCAGGCAACAGAAGCGCTGCACAGGTGAGCCTCCGTGGAGTTTCAGTGGGCACTTGAAGAACACCTTTCACTTAGACTAACTGTACTGGAGAACATTTCAAAATGCTAACTCCCTTTCCAATCCTAACAGACTCTTCGTGCTCTGTTTCCCTTGAATAGAGTAATATACAGAGCAATTACTTCTAAATATATCCATTTGCTTTAATAATATGTTTATAATCCCACATCTGTGCCCACTAGCTGATAAATTATAGAACAATACATTTCATTCAATAAGATATGTGAAAGCTGTGAGCAGAATCTTTATTTTACTGCCACTTGTATCATTTTTTACAATATACAGATCCCAAAGTGCCCCTTTGCCTCTGCATTTCTGTTCCTATCCACCAGCTGGGGACATTTTACTATGCCAAGAAAAGCAGATTTGCTTTCATTGCCCAAGTTGTACTAGTTTTATAAATCAGAATTTTAAGTATGATAATGTGAAAATAGTAGCATGTAAACATCCAGTAAGAAGTGCAAAGATTCTTCCATTTAATTCTTGAAAACCAGAATAGCCTTTTAAAGTCCATTTTTACATGAATCCCAGCTCATGATTCTTCTGCAGAATTTATTTGAATAGTAGTTAGATGCCAAAATGACAAAAGCAGTATGTGGGATTTAAATGGTGCAAATTGAAAGATTAGGGACAAATTTTCCTTTTAGTTTATACTAGTGTCACCCTAATGTCAATGAGGAAACAAGGGTCTAGGTGAGCACAGAATTTAGCCCTTAGTGCTTATCTTGTCATGATGAATTCTGTCCAAAGTGAGATGACTTTGCGGGGACAGAAAAATGATTACATCTTCGCATAATAGATATGTCATAGACTAACTATCCCAGAGAACCTCCCCATAGCGAGATCCAACCTTGCAACCTGTAACAGGATGGCTTGCCCCATGGGCTAGAGAGCTGAGGGTTAAGCCAACCTTAATTACAGGATGAAGTTCAGCTGAAAGGAATCAGGTGATTCCATTATAAAAGGAACAGAAATTTGCAGTGAAAGGGAAGAGGAACCTTAGGAAGTTGTGGTAGAGAGTGAGGAAAGCTGTCCAGGCAAGCAGGTAAAAGAGAAAGCTTGGGTTGTGTAGACTTATGAATGAACTTTGTTTTGGAGGGTTGCATTTTACTTTCAGTTTGTGTTATATTAATAAAGCCCATCCCCAAACAGGGATGTTTTTTACCAAGAAAAAAGCCTGAAGTGAAGTTTATTTGAATATTTCAAGAGGAGAAACTGAGGCAGGTTGCCTGTAGTACAGCTCTAGGCCATGGGGGGTCTACAGGAGGCATCCCGGCTGTTTACACATCTCCTTTGCCTGATTCTCCACCTCCAGACTTCAGTGATCTGTGCATTGACTTGCCCTCTGTCCAGGTCACACTTGAGACTCCTACCAGAGGAACAATAATCCAGCACAGACAAATTAAAACTCTTCCATACTTCCTAGCCTCAATCCTCCAAAGACTTTTTTCCCCTCTCCCAGACTCTGCAGAGTTCTTCATCATTCTAGTACAGAGTGCTACCTCCAGGGGCTTCTCCCTGGAGACCTAGTCCCACTGAGCCACTGTCTATCTGCAATTCTTCCCTAGAGTCTCTCTCCTCCATGCCTACTTTAGGAATCGTCTTCTCCCCAGCTTCCTTCTCCCTAGGATTCAAGCTTCTTCCTGCAGTTCTCTGTGTGGTTTCTCTCCCAATGAGCAAATACTTTCACCTACCTCTTTTCTATTGTCCTGCAGTCCTTCCTTATGGAACCATGCACTCAGGTTCTTCTGAGCTGGGTCTAATTTTAATTGCTATCTTCCCCTCCAGATGCCACAGAAGAGGCTAACTTGGCTCTCCTGCTCCCCATAACCCTATCACTGTCATGCAGGATACCTCATCACAAGCTACATTGACCCAGATCCACAAAGGAATTTAGGATTCTCACTTAATGGAAGTTAAATATGTTTTCTGAGTCTGGGCCACAGGGTTATATTGCCCCTTTCCAGCTATAGTAACCAGAGTTGATGCAGTGTTTCTCCCCAGGGTCCAGGAAGTGCTGAGCAGGAGCTTCGTGGGAGGTAATAGGTGACCAGATAAGTGATTAGATGGAGCAGGGGATTGCTTGCCCCATTTCCTCCTTCACATCTCATCTCTGCTTCTCATCTCATCTCTGCATTTCTCATCTCCATTTCCTCCTTCACATCTCATCTCTGCTTCTCATCTGCAACTTCTCATATCCAACTGCATAAGAGCGCTTTTGAGCTTACACAGCTCTCCTTTGGGTGTTCTTCTGCGATGCTTGAAAGCTTGTCTCTTTCACCAACAGAAGTTGGTCCAATAAAAGATATTACCTCACTCTCCTTGTCTGTCTAATATCCTGGGACGAACATGGCTCCAACAACAATACACCTAGGCGTAGCAGTTACCCAGAGTTTTGCAGTATTGTGCCATTGGTACGTGACATGTAGTATGACCCCCATCCTGAAAACGCTTATGTATTGGCTTAACTTCAAGGTCAGTAGCAGACCCACTGAAGTCAATGAAACTACTCACATGCTTAAAGTGAATTGTGTGCAGGAGAGGGACCTAAATGAAAAAAGACCACGGAAGATTCCCACACTTGTGTAGAGTTCATTGCAGGATCATAGCCTAAGTTCTCAAAAAGTTTATTCCTGACTTTAATGCTGCAGTATGTGTAATTATCCAGGGATTTCATACAAATAGGCCTTTAATTCTACTTCTCCTTTGAATAATTATGACATGGAATTCTCCCTAGAGAGATGTTCTTTCATCATACACAAAATGATAAGTCATTTCTATTCAATAGATAATCTTTTTAGGAAGCCTTAATTAAAATATGTGCTTTTCATAGTAAAGCTTTATTTCGAGCAGCACCATTAGAACTAAGCAAAGACCTAGACTCCCTAGTGTCTTGATTCAATTTAAACAACCCCTTTGGTGCCATTTCCTTATGGATTACCATATGCTAAACATTAACTAATAAATACTGTTGAATAACAGCTAATCTCTTTACTGCTACTAATCCATATAATTTCCTTAATGAAATATGACATTGTAACATTTACTCTTGCATAAATGCTGTTTTAAATGTGACTAGCTTTTGATGAGCCAATTTATAAAAATATAAAACTGCTAAAAGTGTAGTCACATTGATAGATCATAAATTTTGTCGAGCAGAACAGGTTTCTTAGTATATGTTTTTAAAGTGCCCAGCACAATGTGGTCCAATTTTGCTTGGAGCCCGCAGATGCTACCATCATACAAATGATAGATAATATTGATAATATTCATAGATAACCAAAATCATTAGATTATTTTAAATATGGACCAGCAAAAATGAATCAAGGATGGCACATAATTTTGCCTGTTTGTGTTTATTAACTGAAAAAAAATATTCACACTAGAAAATGTTATGCATTGATTTTTATTGCATCCTGTCTGTCTCTAATAATAAATGTGAAAATAACTAGCAAAGATGGGAAAGGAAAGGAAATTTAAACTAGATAACAAGAAAAACATCCAAACAGTGTGGTATGTTAGAGCTATTAAGCAGTGATTGAAGCCCCATAACTTGGGACATAATTTAAAGCTAGACTTGAAAAAACATTAGATGTTAAATCCTAATCTCATTGAAGATGATTGAGGATGTCTGATGATGATTAAGAATTTGGCTCTAACATAGGAAAGTATCCCTATTCAGGCACGACATATCAGCATATGTTTATGTGCCTTCCTGAAATCGGATGGATTAAGCACATACTTAAATGCTTTCCTGAATTGGGCCCAAAAAGGGAAAGCAGTATTGATAGGGGTTTTGATTCAAAGTCCACTAAGTTCAGTGAAAGTCTTTCTGTTGAGTTCAATGATCCTTGACTCAGATCTACAGACAGGAGATGGTCTATATCCATGATTCACTAAAGTACCTAAGCACATGCTTAACGTTGAGCATGTGAGTAGTCCCATTGACTTCTCCCTAGCTCTGATATGCATTGCAAAATGAAAATAGTTTTCCCTACTTTTCTTCTGCGTTTGAACTGTGGACTCCCCACTTCTAAGTTGTTAACCGTTCATTTCCACAATCACAAAAACTTAAAGAGAGAAAAAATAAAGAATTCCAATAACAAAAACTGTGAATATAACAAACAGAAAAATGAATCCCTCACTTTGAATACATCTAGCCCAAGGCATCTCCAGGGACAGCTGAACTTCTGATTAGTGAACAACACAGATATCATACAATAATTTCTAGAGGCTGCCACCTCACTGATGCCACTTTTAGAGTGAACTTTACAACCCACACAAGCCTTCCTGACTTTCTTTTGGAGCCTTTGATAAAGCCTGGCCACAGCAGCTTTGAAATATATAAACCCTCATTGAGATCTGCCTTCAGCTCACAAAGGAACAAACAGATTAGACCGCTGATGTCTTAGAGAAGATTTATTTGCTGGTGTACTTGTTAGATCTCTGCTACATTAAAGTTTTCTTCTGTACCGATGCTTGGTGTTTTATAATTTACTATTCTATTCAGCAACAGTAGCAAGTTCTACACTGCAGAAGCATACAGTCAGCAATAAAATTTAAACTATAAAAAGTCAGCCAAAGAATTTGGTCTACATGGAGAACCTGTAGAATTAAAGGAACACTTATTGCCCAGAGGAAAATAATGGCAATTTTGTCATTTACTGGAACCACAAAACACAACCAAAAGGGACATGTTCTCTAAAAAGCATTGATAACACTGGTCTACAATTTTTTAGAAGTCATCTGTTTCAGAGATAAAATGTGATATTTATTATGTATTTTGATGTGCTGAATTCAAATATGACAATTAAAACAACTGATTGGCTACTGTTTCTAAGATATTTAAGTTTTTACATTTTATGTCTATGTATATTATGTAGATAGTAGAGTTTTAATCATAAATTGTAAACCTAGGTCTTTTCATGTGCTTATGGTTGCTTTACATGATAATATTTCACTTGTTCTGTTTATGTAACACTTTAAAAATCAGCAAAAGGGTTATATAAATAAAATGTATTATGAAACAAAAGGCAAAAAACTATTATGTACATAGTTTAGTCCTATTCAGTGTCTACTCGGCACTTCTTGGCTTGTCTGTTGTATTCATTAAATGGAGCATCTCTTGTCACTGTCCAGCAATAGTCTGCAAGCATTGATGGGCTCCATTTGCCCTGATAGCGTTTCTCCATTGTTGCAATGTCCTGGTGAAATCGCTCGCCGTGCTTGTCGCTCACTGCTCTGCAGTTTGGTGGAAAAAAATCTAGATGAGAGAGCAAAAAATGTATCTTTAGTGACATGTTGCAATCAAGGCTTTTGTATGCCTTGAGGAGGTTTTCCACCAACAACCTGTAGTTGTCTGCCTTGTTTCCGAGAAAATGTATTGCCACTGACTGGAAGGCTTTCCATGCCGTCTTTTCCTTGCCACGCAGTGCATGGTCAAATGCATCATCTCGAAGAAGTTCATGAATCTGAGGACCAACAAAGACACCTTCCTTTATCTTAGCTTCACTTAACCTTGGAAATTTTCCACGGAGGTACTTGAAAGCTGCTTGTGTTTTGTCAATGGCCTTGACAAAGTTCTTCATCAGATCCAGCTTGATGTGTAAGGGTGGTAACAAAATCTTCCTTGATTCAACAAGTGGTGGATGCTGAACACTTTTCCTCCTAGGCTCCAATGACTGTCGGAGTGGCCAATCTTTCTTGATGTAGTGGGAATCTCTTGCACGACTATCCCATTCACAGAGAAAACACAGTACTTTGTGTATCCAGTCTACAGATCAAGCAAGAGAGCAACAACCTTCAAATCGCCACAAAGCTGCCACTGATGTTGGTCATAGTTTATGCACCTCAAAAGTTGTTTCATGTTGTCATAGGTTTCCTTCATATGGACTGCATGACCAACTGGAATTGATGGCAAAACATTGCCATTATGCAGCAAAACAGCTTTAAGACTCATCTTCGATGAATCAATGAAGAGTCTCCACTCATCTGGATCGTGAACGATGTTGAGGGCTGCCATCACACCATCGATGTTGTTGCAGGCTACAAGATCACCTTCCATGAAGAGGAATGGGACGAGATCCTTTTGACGGTCACGGAACATGGAAACCCTAACACCAGCTGCCAGGAGATTCCACTGCTGTAGTCTGGAGCCCAACAGCTCTGCCTTACTCTTGGGTAGTTCCAAATCCCTGACAAGGTCATTCAGTTCAGCTTGTGTTATGAGGTGTGGTTCAGAGGAGGATGGGAGAAAATGTGGGTCCTGTGACATTGATGGTTCAGGACCAGAAGTTTCATCCTCTTCTTCTTCCTCGTCTGACTCAAGTGAGAATGATTCTGGTGCATCAGGAACCGGCAGTCCTTCTCCGTGGGGTATTGGGCGTATAGCTGATGGAATGTTTGGATAATGCACAGTCCACTTTTTCTTCTTTGACACACCTTTCCCAACTGGAGGCACCATGCAGAACTAACAATTGCTGGTCTGATCTGTTGGCTCTCTCCAAATCATTGGCACTGCAAAAGGCATAGATTTCCTTTTCCTGTTCAACCACTGGTGAAGATTTGTTGCACAAGTGTTGCAGCATATGTGTGGGGCCCACCTCTTGTCCTGATCTCCAATTTTGCAGCCAAAATAAAGGTGATAGGCTTTCTTAACCATAGTGGTTATACTGCGCTTTTGTGATGCAAAAGTCGCTTCACCACAAACATAGCAGAAGTTATCTGCACTGTTCACACAAGTACGAGGCATCTCTGCTCACTTTGGCTAAACAGAAATGTGTCCCTTTGCAAAATCAAACACTGACAAATAAGAGAGCACGACACTGTACGATTTCTAGAGCTGATATAGGGCAATTTGTTCAGCAGAGTGATGTAAGCTTTGTTATGATTGCATCATCCATGACTTCTAGGAATAACATGATGCAATTCATATCATGTATGATGCAATACCAGCTTCAGATTGCATCATTCATTGTTTTGCCTAAAAAGCAAGTGCTGTCCAAACCCAGTCACAGATTTATTCATAGATCCAGTCAAAGATGTATTTTAGTCATTTCTGGTTTAAATGGAGATCCCTTCCCTTTATAACTCACTTATCCTCCGCCATTCCCATGTCAAGGGTCGTATATACTGACCCAATAGCATATCTTGAAAACTAGAGCCAATCAACAATTTTAAGCATCATGTTCGTTCTCAGTGACCCAGAATTAGTAAAGTTTGACTACATTTATTTCAGAAGCATTCTGGCTGTAGAGCAGTGTAGGTGAAGAAAAGACGACTCCAGTGGTATTTGGTATTTAATTACCCCTATATTATTACTTTAAAAGGATATGTTTATGGAGGGGATGGTATGACAGGACTGCTTACAATGGCATGTGGCTCATTGGCGACTTCCAGAAGCAAAAATCCCCAGCTGCTGGAGATGGGACACTAGAGGGAGAGGGCTCTGAGTTACTAACACAGGATTCTTTCCCAGGTATCTGCCACGTGTTCGGGTCTAACTGATCACCATATATAGGGTTGGGAAGGAATTTCCCCAAGATCAGATTGGCCGAGACTCTGAGGATTTTTCGCCTTCCTCTGCAGTGTGGGGCATGGGTCATACACAGGTTTGAACTAGTATAAATGACAAATTCTCTGTAACTTGAAGTCTTTAAATCATGACCCAAGCAACCTCTGTAACTCAGCCAGAGGTTAGGTGTTTATTTCAGGAGTGGGTGGGTGCGGTTCTGTGACCTGCAATGTGCAGGAGGTCAGACTGGATTATCAGGATGGTCCCTTCTGACCTTAAAGTTTATGAGTCTAGGAGACCACAAATCCCACAGAGTAGTGATAAAAACCAACACATACTTCTGGCAGCCACCACTACGAATTCCACTCATCTACAGAGGAAATTCCAGTCTCTGCAATTAGAACTGTAAATGTGACTATGGAGATGGTCACTTCAGAGGAAATGTAATCATTGTGGGTGCAGGTGGTGATCAGACCACTTATGTGTGGTTGTGTACATGCTGTGACCAAGTCATCACAGCTATAGGAGAGTGGTAGAAAGCAAGTATATCAGCGAACCCCTTTTCCCTATGAACTGAAAAGAAGTTACCTCAGGTTAATCAGACACATCTGAGTCCAGTTAAGGGCTGCCTGTGATCTTTAAACTTCCCCTCTTCTGGTAAGGGGGTGGAGGGGAGAAAGAAAGAAAGAAAGAAAGAAAGAAAGAAAGAAAGAAAGAAAGAAAGAAAGAAAGAAAGAAAGAAAGAAAGAAAGAAAATGAAAAATGAGCTTTAGCAGGGAGAAAAGGCTTCTCCTAGGTGAAAAGCTGCTCTCCCAAGTTGACTTCTGTTTGGGGAAGGACAGGCAACCAGAAAACAGCGTTATAAGGCTATGCCCTGGGGAGGAGCCAGGGAAAAGTATTTATTTTGTGTTTTGAGTTTGTTTTTGCTTAAGAGAATTACTCAGGCCTGCCCTGAGGTCCAACTTGTGAATACTGAAAAACAAAGTGAAGAATTAAAAATTTCTGACATGGGACTGATTTACTATAACGTCTCCCTTGCTAGAGGGAGGCACACTGAGGCCAATGAGGAGAAGGAGAGCCTTGTCACAGTGCCCAAGAAGGCAATTTACTTGTGGGGGTGTCACTGAGGGTATAATTTTTCCTGCAGAATCTTTATTACAGATGACGAAGCACAGGAGGGAAAGAACCCAGACTGACTTGGTAGTGCTGGCAGTTGGGAAAATAATCCTTTTACCTGTACACTAAGCAAATTTGATATGGAAATTGTTGAGATGAACATGGAACTCTACCCAAGTCTATTTTTATATTCTACTTTTCAGAATATCTTTATAGCACACTCTAAGAAATCCACTGAAATATCATGGAAAAGTGACAAAATATGGGAACAATTCTGTTATCTATCATGAGGGTTTATATCCCCTCCAAACTTTTAGGACTTTAAAAAAAAATCCCAACAGAACTCTGAATGTCTGCATTCTCCATATAAATATCCAGTCCTATGTTTAATTCCATTAAATTCTTGTCTTTAATGATATCTTGTGACAATGAGTTCCACAGGCTAATTGTTCAGAGTTTAAAAAAATATTTCCTTTTAACAGTTTTACACTTGCTGCCTTTCAGTTTCACTGCCTCCTTGTTCTTGCACTATGAGAAAGGTTAAAGAGGAGTCCTATATGTACCTTCTCTGGACCATATATTATTGTGTACACCTTTATCACAGCCCCTCTTGTTCGCCTCCTCACATATGGAATGTCCATTCATCCATGCCTCTAATCAATTCCGTCATTCATCTCTAAACCCTCTCTAGTTTTGTGAGATGTCTTGCATGAAAATAAATCCTCTCTGTTTAGCAGTTCATTTGCTTTTGCTGCTTTCTTATCTTTTACATGAAGTCATAATCCTGTATGTGTGAAATCCTAATTAGTTATGAGATTTAACTGAAGTCTGTAAAGAGCTTCAAGAAGAACAGCACTAGAAAAATGCAAATAACTATGGTGATGATTAATAATATTGTAGTTATTATTTTGCTAAATTTTTTTTGCTTCTTAAGATAACTCACTGCTGGTTTTTATTGTAATTAGTAGAGGAACAGATAATCATATTTATTCCCTCCAAGGGCAGTTCTGACAGTAAGTAGCAACCAGGGCTAGCACTAGCCATTAGGCAACCTACGCGGTCGCGTAGGGCAGCAGGAGTTGGGGGGTGGGGAATTTGCGGCCTCGGCAGCAATTTGGCAGGAGCTCAACACAGCTTCCGCCGTGGCTATTTTTTTGTTTCCTTCACCACCTAGGGCGGCAAAAATGGTGGAGCCAGTCCTGGTAGCAACACAAGGAAAAGAAACAAAATCAGCTCTTTCCATCACCATTATTGAATCTGTAAGACATGCCTATCTAGATTCCATGGGTGGCCTTCCCATTTACACAGAACTGTAAAGTAGACATGGAATGCTGTTGTTTATCTAACTCTTTTTCTCAGCTTTTAGTCTCTCCACCTATCCTGAAGCTTCAAATCAGGCAGCCCCTGCACTGGGCATCAATTGCAGTCTACAGCTAACAGAGACGTTCAAAAGACTTGTGCATAGAAGACAGCCAGTATAGCATTGATAAGAGACTTCTTCACAACCAGTAAGCAAAACAGCGACTGCTGGAGAGGTTTCCTTCTGTTGCCATGCAACCAAAGAGATACAATACACTCACAAAGAAATTCTTTGCACCGAAACATACGTTTCTGAGAATAGCATCATTCAGTTATGGTCAATGGAAATTTTACCATGAGATTCATAAGTGAGGTCTTCTGGAATTGTAATCCCTGGCCATACACAGAGTTGTGTATGGTTGTATGCATACAGCATTTGTGTTATCCCTCAAAGCTCACACACTGACTGTTATATCCACTTGGGAAACGTGTATTTGGTAACTAATGACTCAGACTTGGCACTGGAACGTCAGTTACTCAAAATGAGTAGCGGAGCTATTTGTCCGATGAGCCAGTCAAGGTCAAATTACTCACTCCTTGATGCTAGCAGTCTATTTAATTTGCAGTTGCTGTTTAATAATTTTTCTCTCCTGTTAAATTGTGTATCAGCTGAGTTATGTGATAGTGGAGTTTTGTACTATTGTTTATACAGCAATCAGTCATTAATTTTTATAATTTTCCCCCTTAGTTTCGGACTTAGTTTTTTAGAGGTGTAAGTTCTTTAACAATTTGCTGCACATTGTAGGTGTTATTTTTGTTTCTGAAATGTGGAGGAAATCACAGATACAATCAAAAAAAAGTTTTGCCCCATTAATGCTAAAATATCAAGGCAGCAGTTATTTGTTCTAGGTTTAAATTCTTGTATCAGTCCTTAAAGAAGACAGAGCAAAAAACTCCTGAGTACTGTTCTACTTTGAAAACTGGCATTATCAGGCTTCATATTCATTGAATTTCTCTGATTTCCATAGCAAAATAGATCAGCTTGCAAGTAAAAATGTGATTTTTGTCTAACTACTAATGTCTTGCTTTATATAAAGGGCCATTTGTATGTGACAGCAGGATGCCATCAGTTAAAGGCTCTGTCATGATTTGCCATTAGCAGGTCATCTGGGTTACCTCAAGACCCTCCATTTGACTGCCTGCTGCTTCTGGTGCCCTTGAATGTCCACAATGATCCCCTGATATATTGATTCCTGTGGGACATGCGCCTGCACTAAGATGCGACACTTGAAACTCCTCAGCACCCTAATGCCTTCTAAGACCCCATCCAACTTGAGGGGACTGGAGGTGGCATCTCCCAGGACTGTGTGGGGCAACAGGGTGGCCCCAGGGCAGTCAGGGGGGCCTAGAGATAGGGAATGCTGAACATGGCGGTTACATACTCAAGGTGGTGCGTGAGGGGGTTGTGAGTCCAACTTGCCAAGAAAGGCGGGGTGGAGGAGAGGCTGGGAAAGGGCAAGAGAAAGTCCAGATTAGGGGCAGGTGGTGAGGGAAAGGGTTTTCCAGCCAGGGGGAGACAAGGAAGGGTCTGGGTGAGGAAGCAGGTTGGGAGCTGGGGATGGGAAAGGGGAGGGGAACAAGAGGGAGTCATGGGGGCCTACACTGTGAGCTGCAGAGGGAAGTGCTGAACACAAGGTGAAAACAAGGGTAGATAGGATTCCACAAGTGGAAACAAGACTGTTGACGAGGTCTAACCAGGCTGGAGGAAATGGGATGGGGTGCTTGATGAATGAGAGAGGGAGTTAAGACAAGTTGGGGTGAGGGGGCTCAGCTGGACAAGGGAGTTTGACTGCAGAACACTGAGGGGCTTCAGGAGACAGAGGACAATACAAAAGAGGATAAGGGAAGCAAGAAGGAATAGCAGGAGGAGAGTGTGGATAGAGGAGAGAGAAGGTCAGAGAGGAAAGGGGATAGGGGAGTGAGGAGGAACAGATGGGGCAGAAAAGAAGAGAGATAATAGGTGAAGAAATCAGCAGATACAGGACAGACAGCAGGAGGAGAGAGAACAGTAGGTAGGAAATCTCTGTTCAAATCCTTTTTCCTCCTGTGGCATAGAGGAGAATTGAACCTGAGTCTCTCACATCCAAGGTGAGAACATTAACTACTGAACTAAAAGTTACAAGATGAACATCACCAGCTCCTTCTGCCATTTTCTGTAGAGTGAGGCAGGTGCCTCACTGTGATGGAATACATCGCTGGGTTCACACCCTACACCCCATTGTAATGATGTTTGTACAAAGTATGCCTTGTGAGGCATCATTCAAAAACTCATAATTTTCTGGTCAGTACTGTCCTGATAAAATACAAGTGGCAACATTGTATGTGAAGTTATAAGATTCCCCACTATTAAGTTATTAACACATGTTCTAAATCCCGCAGCCCTGGGTCTCCTTCAGGCAAGTGAAGGGTGGGGAGCTCGGGAGTCCTCTGGGCAGATGGGGGTTTGGGGCTTCGGTCAGCTCAGGGATCTACTGGCTGAGTGAGGGTACTCTGGGCTCTTTCAGGTGTGGGGGCTCATTGTTCCAGCCTCAGGGGTCAGGAAGTCTCAGGGCTCCAGCTGTGAGAGGTGCAAGGAGGCTCGGGGCTCTGGCCCAGAAGGGCAGGCAGAAGGGGCTGAGTCGGGGCTAGTCTCCCCAAAGGGGGGCTTACCCACCGCCCATGCTCATAGTACAGTTCCTGTGGTTTTCTAGGTCCTAAAAAAAAGAGGTGCCATGATGCTCAGTGATGCAACCCCTACGTCTCTTTGGGGATCCAGGCCTAAAACCCCATCCTGAAACTGGTTGGGAGTGAACTTGATTGAAGGCAATGTATCATCAAACAGGAACACTGGTCTGCTCCCAAAGAACAATTTGTGGGAGTGGAGCCTACACTATTTCCTTAGTGCGTGAGTGACTAAACCAGCCAGAGCCCAACTCACTCCTGGGGTCATTCTGCTAACTCCAATGGATTCAACTTTAATTCACCAGGGATGAATTGAGCCCAGAATGATTGCAAGACCAAAAAATAATGAAAATCTATAAAAGGAGGCACAATGTGTGCTAAGGGCACGTTTCACTGTAAGATGCAGTTTTTGATACTTTTTGTGAATTTGCTTTTTTCTCTGATGACCTAAATGAGGGAAAAAAAGAATAAAACCCTTCAGAAGGCACAAGTTTGACCAAAAAATGTCATAGGCTAGATTCAAAATGCCCATTACTGTGCCAGGTAATTACCTGAAGAAAGTGAGGTCTTGTACCCGATGCCTCCTGACCATGAGAGGAGTGTGATTCTGCTGTGCTCTTTCCTTTTCCCGCACTCCAGGAGACCCCCTTAAACTCTGAGGGCACAAGAACCAAGACCATAACTGGTTGAAATGTGCCCTCTGCTCACCTCTTGTACACACAGGGACAGTGAGGCATCAGTCTAACCCTTAGCAAGTATTAGTTTGTGTTGTTATCTAATATGTATAGCCTGTTCAAAGCGTTGGTTGGGCATTGGTCTGGATCATAGTCCTATTGTGGTAGGTGCTGTACAAACAGAGGCAGAGACAGTCTTTATCCCACCAAGTTGTTAAAATTTTCCCACAATTCCATAACGTGGTGATCTACACTTTATAACAGCAGTGCCGTGGGCATAGCTCCTGCTATCCACATCTCAAAACTGAGGGGATTCTCTGACACAGAAACGGGATCAGCCACTTCCATGGCACCTCTCCTCATCTCCCCTGGACTCTTCAGAGAGTGTTCTGTGGGTTCAGGGTCTGCACAGGAAGCAGGGTTGGTGCCGGGGCAGCATGGAGAGGAAAGTGAATGGAATCAGGAAGGTCTCCATGGGCCAGAGCTGATATACTGACCCACCAAGTTTGGGAATGAGCTCCACGGTCTATTCTTCAAGGAGCAAGCCCCTCCGTCCCCAATAAACTGATTGTGAGGAGAATCCCCACCCCAGCCCTCTCCTGTGGGTTTTTCCACAGGGATGAGATGATCAGGGCCTTGCGGATTTTGCTGCTATGCTAAGAACACACTCCCAGAAAGGAAGTGGTTAGTTTGTCTAGACAAGACGAGACATTGTACTAACCGAATACATGGATAAGCTTGTGGTGCCACAATGTTACTGTTTAACAGATCTAGTTCTTTAACTGTTTGAGGACTTATTTGTAAGTGAAAAAAGAGTTTTACTAAACCAAAGACTACAGCTTTTGACACTGGAATTTTGTTTGGTTCATTTCTTTTATTGAGTCATTACCTTTTTGGTGCTGTAAGTGTATTGCCTCAGTGTGATTATTTCTCACTCTGGCATCCATTCAGCATAGTACATTATATGTTTCAGGCTGTTCTTTTAAAGTACAGCTGTAGTCTGGAAACTAATTCAGTAAAAATGGATATTTGTGGGGTCTTGTTGTAGAGGAAGCTAAAATCCTGGATTTTGTGTACTGCACCTTTAAATGTGAGAAGCCTGCCAGTAAAAGGCAGGGCTATAGGCAGCGTTAAAATGGAGGGTCTTACATCAGTAGATACCCTCTGCTTTCCCTGAAACATCATTGAAACTCAAACGTACACCAAAACGCTTAAAGACCTCCAGTCTCCTTTTTTTATTTGTAGTATGGGTGGAGTGGTAGCAATACTTTAGTTAAGATGCCTTTTATTATAGCTTGCTGTTTAAAAATACGTACCATGTGCACATCATCACTCCTTATATACCCAGATAGACTTCAATGATAGTGTTGCCAGCTCTCATGATTCTACTGTGAGTTACGCAATATTTGGTGCTTTGCTTAAAGCTTCTTGTAATAACTGGGCCTACAAATTGCCCCTGACTATGAGCTCAACTGTGAAAAGGGAGTGTAAGTTCATACAATATCACAGTAACCTAACAACAACTGCTGATGGGAAAGCATACAAAGGGGAGACAGAAACAGTGTGAATTCAGTGAAAAGGACTACTGATATGACTCAAGGATTGTGTTAAGATCATGCCTGGTAATCAAAAAACGTGTGGAACCAGAAATCAGGCATATTTGGTGTGCTGGAAAATAGGGCTACTTGGTGGGCAAAATAATGAGGGGATGAACCATTCCTTTTATGAGTCTCTTAAAGGGAAAAACTGGCTCCTAGAACAAGCTTCATCATTATGGCCATCCTCCCAGCTCCCCACTGTCTCCTGAGTTACACAATTGCAGAGGTTTCCAGTGCAAACACTCAATATACCTTTATACTGTAGGATACAGATATTATAAGTAGGATTAGTACGTGCAGCATCCTACAAGCATTCCATAAAGTCTAAACACATTCTTATAACACTAATACCTATTTTAACTAAACTAACACACATGTGAGCCAGACTGGTTTCCAGCTGTGCATTTGTCAGTGTTCAGTGAGGCCCTGAGCCTTGGCATGAGTTGGCACCTGGTCTGCAGACATCACAGCTATTATCCTTTCCTCCCTTTTCTATCTATCTTACAAGACTCTTGCTTAGCCAGCCGAGACTGAATATTTTGGTAGCTAAAAGCAATGCCTTAGCCCCGTGACGGTAGAAGTTTGCCAGTGCCTGGTCAGGTGCTGTTCCTGTGTTTCTCCAGCAGTGAGGTTCAACACTAGAGATAGGAGCTGCATTTTCTATCATTGCTGTTCTTTTCTTTCCCCTTTGTGTGTGTTTGTCTTGTGTTTTGTCCTCTAGAAAAGGGAACCAGACTTTAACAATGACCAGACTTTCTTTTCCCAGTTATTACCATCTTTAATACCATCCAAGAGATGGTCAAACAAGGGGTTTTTTTTCCTTCTGAAAACTCTCTCCAGGGAAAGGAAACAAGCGATGTTGTTAAAATGAAAGTCTTACTTAACACTTTGCATTTCAAATGTGGCAACTGTTTTTCTTTCCGTTCCATACCTTTAATAAAAGGTTAAATGGATTTTAAAGGTGTGTTTGCCAGGGTGCTAAGCAAGCTAAGGTCTCTGTGCACCAAACCCCAAACCTTGTTTAAAACTGTTTAATGTTGGACAGTGACTGGGTTATGTTAACATCTTTGGACCCCTATATTCTATCTAATACAATAAGCCCCATCCTGAAGACATTTGGTTATGTGAGAATCTCAGATTTCACAGGAAAAAAAAGGATTTTTCTAGTCCTTGTTTCTAGCCCTTTTCTTTCGTTGCAGAGAAAAGCCTGCAAAGATGAACCAAATGTACCCCAGAGACTTAGAAACCAGATGGAAAATAAAAAGAGCCTCACATTTGTAATTTTAAACAATTCTTGTGATTTTAAGGCAATCTCATAATTTGTTGGGTCCTGGCTCCTGCTTTGAATGTTTGTGATTGAAAAAACTAGATTTATATCACAGTAGTTGTGGCCATTCATTATTAAACTTGAGGACGACACGACTTCTTTCTTCAGGCAAAACTCCTTTTGACACAGTCTGCAACTCTAAACCATCACTGGTTAGCTCATGTGTGTCATGCAGTGCAGTACCACAATCACATCACTTATTTTATGAAATAACAGAGATCCGGAGAAAAGGTGCTTTTCAATTGCTGCCAGTTCCAGCTTCTTCCCTCCTAAGGATTGACATTGGTGGTGAAATGTTGAGCACAGCTGCACACTGTGCCTGTCCCAAAGGAGAAAGCCCATGCCCTCTTGCAGCTTATGAGCTTCTCACTGTCAAGTATGTATTTGAAATGCCTCTTCAGAGACCACATTGCGATGTTGTGTCAGTCAACAGAAAGTTCCCACTGAATCACAGTTTAAAGAGTCTCACTTTCCTCAGAGAAGCCGACCTTCCCTGACCCAGACCAGCTGCAGATGGTAAGTAATCCCTGACTAAAAAAAAGGGATGATGAATACATTTACTAATTCCTATCTTAACCATATAGTTTGACTGAAATAGATGGTTTATGCTGCTGTTGGGCCCAATTTTATCTCCAATTACATCAAAGTAGCTCCATAGAATGAGATGAGAATTTGGCCCATCATCTAAAGACTGTCTTAAATCATAGCAAAATACTCCACGATATGAACTGATTATCGGCGTATATCTATCAAAATGGACAAAATCAGTTACTTAAAGTTAAGTTCAGAAGTCCATATATACACACCTAAGTATGTGGCCTTAATTGCAAAAGATGTGAGCACCCTGCAACTCTTATGGAAGCCTTGCAGAGGATTCTTCTTAAGAACACAAAGGTGAGTGACACACAAAGGAGAAACCTTCTAGTCATGTAGATTTGATAGGGTTATTAGAAGTTTTCCTCGGGTGTGCCATTGTTCAATGGAAGTGGCTCCATTTAAAGCTGCATTTGTTGTGACCTGTTTTGTTGCTCTCAGGATTAGTGAGCTCATGACACGGGCAGGAGAGAACAGCTCTATATGAGCGCTGTCACTGGCAGATGTACAGTTTTCACAAGAAGCATCATCCTTGAAACGGAGCAATTCCCAAACTGATCAAACAGGGAGAGGGGTCTCAGTGGAGCTAAGAAAATGCTCTGAGGAATAGGTATGTCCTGTGAAAGCTGTCCAAGACTTTCTAGCCATATGAAGCCAGCAAACAGGACGATTATTTGTACACAATGATGGCAGCTATCTGAACAGGGACCAGTTTGCTGCAGTAATGAAAAAAGACAGAGTCTCACTTAGGTCTCAATCTGACAAATTCTGAAACTCGTTCCTGTAGAACTGGGACAAAGATACTGGGAGCGTTAGAGATTTGTGGTCCACAGGGGATCCAAGCAATGCAGAGCTGAACACCAGACAGTTACAGCACATACGTTTGCACCTACCAAGGGATTACTGGGACAGGTAAAGAATGCGAACTAACCTCATCTGTTTGCAATTGCAAGAGGCATCGGAGAATGTTTGAAGCTATGGGGACCCAAGTGGCCAGGCAAATCAACAGGTGGCTCACAGCTGAGTTTAAGGCTGAGGCCATCTGCCTTCAGTGTTTCCGCAGAAGAGGCATGTTTTGGCGTTAGCTCACGCCTCTTTTGTACTTGTTGGGTGAACTAAAAATGCCTAATGTCTCAGATATTCACCATGGCAAACTCCTCTTGGGGTGGCAGTGGAGTAAATTTGAGTGCAAGGATTCAGAGGGATGTGGGATGGATTAGACATTCACAGCTGAATATGAGATTGATTTGGTGAGAAACGTTCACAGAGTGAATTTGAGCCAGCCTGCATGGACAGGCCCAGAAGTATGTGAACCAGGAGACTGTCAGCATCTTCAAGGATGCAGGTGGCTCAGTGATCACACATGGGGATATCCAGTACAGTGTGCTGGGGCTTTTTAGGGACGATAGAGTACACTTGACAGAAGCAAGGGCTGATGTTTGACTGCAGGTCCTTAGGGATTGCATTAGGCAGAAAATATACTCCAGGCAGTGGGCATGTGACCCAGACAATCATTCATTGGCTTGGTCATATGCCCATCTGTGAGTGATGCCCAATGCAGATAAATGAGCATCAGGGACCATGGGTCTTGAACTTTGCTCCATAGGGCTCTTCAGAGCGAGTAAGCGCCAACCTGGCACCCCCTGACTTGCTAACTGCTGTCAGAATCAGAGCTGAACTCTAACAGAGGATTGTAGTCCTGGAATCCAACCAGCAGAACACTGCGGGTCCTGACTGGTTCACAGCTTCTGTATAAACCCAAAATATGAAGTTATCCATGCAACTGGGTTCTCTCTGCTTTGGACTGCTTCCTCTGCAATATCTGCTTCTACTGGCTGCTGCTGATCTAGTAACCTGACCCTGCCTGATGCCTGACTCCCAGTTTGCCCTCTAACCGATCTCAGACTCTGACCTCCTAATAATGGACCTGGCCTGTCTCCCAACTCCTGCTCCAACCGCTAGATCAGACTGCTCATGTCCTGGTCATGACAAAGGGCTAGTTTCCAGGAATAAATAAGATCTAGGATTTTTTTCTGGTGGACTTTTGTGCCTGTAAGGGGTGACCTGAAGTCTTAATAGATCATGATGCCCCCTTGGTACACACCTCTACCAACCTCACAAGGGGGCAGGGGTTAGAGGACTCAGACATGAACTGAGTCCTGGGGAAGCTGAGTGTTCTATCCTGAGTTATTTGTGATATGGCAAGAGCCCAGTAACCTGGCCTTGGACCCAGTTAAAGGCCTGCTATGTAGAATGGGTGGCATGACCCAGTATTAAGCCAATGAAGTTGCAGCCTGCTGTTTAAAATCTCATCCAGTGACAGTATTTCATTTACTTGCACGTCCTGGGCAAAGAAGGATGCTGTCCCAAGGAATGTAAGACTTCTGTTTCTTTGCAGCTCATAAGCCAAAATATTTTTCTACCTGTATAATTGACCATAAGGCTAGATCTGGGAAACCTACTTTTTTATTATTGCTTTAATGTGATTTTCTATTTGCTTAATAAACCTTGTTTTTAAGTAATCCATATCAGTACTAGATTATTCTGATGTGAAGTCACCATAGTCCTTCTTTGAAGGGAAAATGGGCCCTTAATGAAAGGGAATCAGAGAGAAATGGTACTGCTCCCGAGATGTAGTAAGCGTGTGACACAGAAGCACTGGTAGGAGAGTGATATTTATTTCATGGCCCCACTCACAGGGCATCAGTCAGGATTCTTCTTCAAGTGATTGTACGTGTCCATTTCATTGTAGGTGTGCGTGTGCCTCACGCACAGCTCTCCGAGATTTTTCCCCTCAGCAGTACCCATTGGGGCAGCATGAGCGCCCTCTGGTGGCCTTCACCACTGCACGCAAGTATAAAAGGCAGCACAGCCTTGATCCCTTTCCTACCAGGTCCCTCCTACACCAGACACAGTTGGTGGAGCTGCAATCCTTGTATTTGCAGTCTTCCCTCTCTTAGTGTATGTAGTGCCTATAGTGTTACTTTTTAGCCGAGTTATGTGTTTGTACACAGTTAGATACAAGAATAAATTTAGAGTAGCTTTCTCTAGGGCAGGGTCACCAGTTCCCATTTGGATACTGGGCTTGGTACTGGACTTGGTACTGTTCACCTGGCTTCAAGGCCTGTCATTCATGTAACAAGCCTATGCTAGTGAGTGACCTACACCCCAGTTGCCTTAAGTGTCTGGGAAAGGTTCATAGGAGTGACAAATGTCACATTATTAGAGGGTTCAAACTCCAGTTGAAAAAGGACAGTGCTGACAGACTCAAGTACCTGCTAGGTCTGGTACCATGCAGGGAACCATGTGCTTAGAACTCTCCTGTGGAGGAATTAGAGGAGGGACTTCCTCAACAACCCCTAGCCTCTTCTTTGCTTGATGAGGTGATAGTGACAGAGTCAACTTCTCCCCCTTCCTGATGATTTCAGAGTTCATCCAGGCTTGTTGGGAGGGTGGCTTCAGTCTGGATATCCAACCAAAAGAGGTTCAGGAAAGGCTTGTGGACATTCACAAAGACTTGTGGACCTTTTAGCCTCAGCAAGACCCTCTAAGCTGGCTCTCCCTATTAATGAGGCTATCCTGGAACTTGTCAAGGTTTTATGTCAGATCTCATCTTCCCTGCCTCCCACTGCTAAATGGGTGGAGAGCAGAGACTATGCCCCTCCATAGGGATTTGAGCACTTCTATAACCAATTTCCTTCAGGCTGCTGCTAACTAAAGAGACAGCCAGGGACACCAGACCTCCACTCTAAAACAAAAAGAAGCAAAAAGCTAGATCTGTTTGGCAGGACTCGTTATTCCACGAAAGGCTCTGCTGGCTCCATACGATTTCAGTTTATGGAACAATATCCTGAAGTTAAAAGACACTTTCAGACGAGGCAAAGCAGGGGTTCATTAGCTGCCAAAATGGCATTGCAAGTGAGCCTAGATGCGGCAGACTCTACAGCTTAAGCTGTGGCTTCCACCATCGCTATGCACCATTCATCTGGGCTGCAGTCATTGGGCGTTCCCAAGCAAGCTGCAGCCTGGATTCACTGGCAGATGTGTTCCTCCTACCCCGGTCCAAAACATTTCTGTATGTCTTCCCTCCAGTTCCACTCCTACCCAAAGTCTTATCCAAAGTCAAGCAAGATTCCACTCACCTTATTCTAATAGCCCTAGTGTGGCCCCAATAATAGTGGGTTTTCAAGCTACTAGCCCTGCCAATCAGACCTCTGCTGTCATTCCCAAGAGGTGTGGATGTGATCTCCCAGGACGCAGCCACGTTCTTCATCCCAAACTTCAGGCCCTCCCCCTGACGGTGTGGATGCATCATGACCATCAACCTCAGAATTAGTTTGCAGGAAGTTCTGCTATATTGTAGGAAGCCTTCAACTAGGTCTATTTATCTTGCTAAATGGAAGAGATTCTCCATTAGGTCCATACAAAGAAGCACCTCCCCTATTCATCCAATTTACCATATCTTAGATTCCTTTGTTTCTGAAACAAAGAGGGTTGGCTCTTAATTCCATCAGAGTCCACCTGGCAACTATCCCAGCTTTCCACTCTCCCATAGATACAGGGTCAATTTTTTTTTTTTAAGCACAACCTCCATCAGATTTCCAAAGGGTTTGCACAGGTTATACCCACAGGTACAGAGCTCAGTTCTACAGTGGAGCTGAAATTTAGTTCTAGCAAAGCTGATGGAGTCCCCCTTTGAGCAGGGATGGGCAAACTACAGCCTGCGGGCCACATCCAGCATGCCAGCTGATTCAGTCTGGCCCTCGAACTCCTGCTGGAGAGCGCAGTCTGAAACTTGCCAATGGGAGCTACAGAGTAGCACCTGCGGACGGGGCAGCATGCAGAGCTGCCTGGCCGTGACTCCACATAGGAGCCAGAGGGGTCACTTGTCGCTGCTTCCGGGAGGTGCTTGAGGTAAACGCTGCCCAGAGCCTGCACCCAGAGCCCCTCCTGCATCCCAAGCCTCTGCCCCAGCCCCAATCCCTCCTGCCCGCTGAACCCCTCAATTTCAGCCCAGAGCACACTTCTGCACCACAAACCCCTCATTACTGGCCCCACCCCAGAGCCTCCACACCCCGCCAGAGCCCTCACACACACACACCTGCCTCAACCCCCAGCCTCAGCCCTGATCATTCCTGTACCCCAAATCCCTCATCCCCAGACCTACCCAGAGCCCACACCTCTGGCTGGAGCCCTCAAACACACACACACACACACACACACACACACACACCCTAGTCCCTTGCAACAGCCTGGAGCCCCCTCCCACATCCTGAACTCATTTCTGACCCTAGAACCCACACCCCCAGTTGGAGCCCTCATCCCCCTCCTGCACCCAACCCCGATTTTGTGAGCATTCATGGTCCACCATACAATTTCCATACCCAGATGTGGCCCTAGGGCCAAAACGTTTGCCCACCCCTGATCTAGAGGATCTCTTCCTAATTTCTGGTTATGCTACCAATTGACTGAGATCACATCTCCAAGTAAAGCGGTAGATCACTCAATCAGGTTGCAGGAAGCGTTTCTCACTCATTCACCCATCCTGGACATTTGAAGGTGGCAACTTGGTCATCTATCCATACCTTTGTCTCTCACTATGCCATCTCTTCTCAGGCTAGAGCTGATGCTGGATTTGAACAAGCGGCCCTACCATTCCTGTTCAAGTAGACTCCAAGCTCACCTCCAGGTTGAACTGCTTGTGAGTCACCTGCAGTGGAATGGACATGTGCAATCACTCAAAGAAGAAAAAACAGTGACCTTCCTTTCCATAACTATTGTTCTTTGAGATGCCCTGCACATGTCCATTCCACAACCTGCTCCTCTTCTCCTCTTTATCGGAGTCTTTCTGGCAAGAAGATACTGAAGGAGTTGAGGGACAGCGCTGCTCTTTGTACTTGCATGCAGGAGTGCGAGGCACCAGTGGGCACTCATGTTGCCACGATGGGTACTGCAGTGGGAAAAATCTCCTACAACTATGCACAGGGTTCAAACACATCTACAGTGGAATGGGCATGTGCAACACATCTGCAATACAACAGTTATGGAAAGGTAAGTAACCATTTTTTTTTTACAAAGGTGAATGCCCCTGTTAAAAGGCAGGTGGCAGAGATGACTGATGTTGTTATAAACAGTGCAGAGCAATAACACCTGACATTTTATGGCAGAAATACTCTAGCCGCTTAAAACAGGGAGAATTTATGTAGTCAGAATGTGTCTATCTCCATTAGGAATTCGGTCACGGCTCTGGGGTGGACATCACTGATCTAGAAGACCAAATTTAATTACAAAAAGAAGATACCAAATGAATTTAAACATCCATTTGCATTTTTATTTTTAAAAGTCCATTAAAGAGACATAACTCAGATGTCACAATCCAAATTATTTGCTGCCAACTTCTGAAATTTGCATTTCACAGGTGAAAATAATGTGATCTCTATGACAAACTGGTTTGCACTGTGGTTTCAAGTCCCTGGGAGCTCTGATTCATCCTCCTGCCTTAGAAACCTGGAACAAGATAGCAAATCTCTTGCTTGAGGAAAAAGGCTTGTTAAACTTTTCATTAAACTGTCATGTGACTTCTATGACCTGTATCATTATTAAAAAGTGAAGCAGTTGTTCCAAGGAAACTGCAAAAGTCAAGCTGCATTTTTTTCTGGAAAAATATCAAACCAAGACCCATCTATCTCCCACTAGTATCCCTGGAAATCTTCCCAGAACAAGCTACACATCACCTCCTTGAACAGGCCTTGTTACCGCTAACACAGAAGTGCAGGCATTTTGCATCTCTTCAAAAATTCAACTCCCAAGTCACAAGCATTTGATTGTGGATCAAATATGCCCTGTAGAACTCAGCAGTTCATTCATGACAAAGGCAGCTCTGAGTTGTTGAGCTTCTCAAAGCTAATTTTGCTCCGTTATCCCACTAGGCAGGAACAGATTTTCCTTTGACATTAGTATGTGAATATACATTGGGGGAATGAAACAAGAATGATGTAATCATTTTAAAATTAGCTTTCAGTGTTATATTTGATTCATACGATTTCTAAAGTGATGTATGCATTTTCCATTGGGCTTTGTCATTAATGGACAGTTGTGATTACTCTTGACAGTTTGACAGTTGGCATATCAAAGGAATAGACTCATTGGCACATTTCTGTTTAAAGTGCAGCATCCTAAAATAATGGAGCAGTGCCATTTACACAGCAGTGCTTAGGGACACAGCAACATTTCCAGTATGAATCCCTATAGTCAGAGGCTTAAAAATTCACCAAATGCTGGAAGCCAAAATCTAAAGGGAGAAAGATTAGTATTCTCCACATCCACTGCTCCCCTCTCTCAAAGAATCTTCCATTGTTTAATAAGCTGAACATTTTTATTGCATTCTTATAATAATGTCATTTTGTATAATAAAGCCTTGCACTGAATGACCCCCCTATGATAGATTATACCAATTTTGTAGAGTAGACTTTCTGCATCTGATTCTGATTTACACCCGTCTAAATTAGATATAAAATACTACTATTCTGATCAGGTTGCACTCACTTTACAGAGGTGAAAAAGACAATATAAGGTGCAAAGCAGTGGAGACTCATGCCCTGTGGGTATCACAGTAAATGCTCACCATGGACATTGAGCTAATTTTGCGAGCATCCAGGGTAGAAACCATTGGAGGTGTTGGGTAAATGATCAGCAACTACAGACAGCCCCCAACCTAAAGCAAATACTCACTAGCAACTACACGCCACACAACAAAAATACCAACCCAGGAACCAAACCCTGCAACAAACCCTGGTGCCAACTCTGTCCGCATATCTGTTCAAGGGACACTATCATAGGACCTAACCACGTCGGCCACACCATCAAGGGTTCATTCACCTGCACATCTTCCAATGTGATATATGGCATCATGTGCCAGCAATGCCCATCTGCCATGTACTTTGGCCAAACCAGACAGTCTCTATGCAAAAGAATAAATGGACACAAATCTGACATCAGGAACCATAACATTCAAAAACCAGTAGGAGAACACTTAAATCTCTCTGGTCACTCAATAACAGACCTAAAAATGGCAATTCTTCAACAAAAAAGACTTCAAAAATAGACTCCATTGTGAAACTGCAGAACTGGAATTAATTTGCAAACTGGACACCATCAGATAAGGTCTGAATAAAGACTGGGAGTGGTTGGGTCGTTACAAAACTTAATCCTAATTTCCCCAATACTAATTTCCCTCTACTGTTACTCACACCTTTTTGTCAACTGTCTGAAATGAGCCACTCTCATTACCACTTCAAAAGCTATTTTTCCTCCCTTGGTATCCTGCTGTTTTTATTTGATTGCCTCATTAGACTGACCTCACGATTGGTGAGGCAACGAACGTCTTTTCATGTTTTTATACCTGCTCCTGTATTTTCCACTCTATGCATGTGATGAAGTGGGTTCTGGCCCAAATAAATTTGTTAGTCTCTAAGATGCCACGAGGACTCTTTGTAGTTTTTGCTGATACTGACTAACACAACTACCACTGAAACTTATACGCTGTCTCTAAACGCTTTCATGTGTCCCACTGTTTGTCTTGACAGATTAGACTCTAACAACATTTAAATAGAGTGCAGTACAACTGCATTGATTCCTGATATACACTAAGTACGGTAGCTTTTCATATATGGGTAGCTTGTGGCTGAACCTTTCACAGCAATATATATTACTTCCAAGTTTCTTCCCAAGAATTTCCCATTTTTTCTCTTGACTGAATAAAGATAGCTGACATAGATTTAACTAATCTGCTGGAGTTCTTTGAAGGTGTATCACTGCCTTGACAGACATGGAAACTTCAGTGGATTTTCAAGAAGCATTCAACAAAGTGCCAGGTCAAAGATTAATGTCTGAGGAATCATGGAAATAGGGTGCTGGATGGAAAGTTAGTTGAAAAGCAGGCGTCAAAGGGTAATAACCTTCTCAAGCTTGGAAGAGGTTTCTATGTAAAGAGTAGCCTGGGGTCAGTTTGCGGACCACTCTTGTTTGAAAATATGCACTACACCAGAGGTCGGCATCCTTTCAGAAGTACTGTGCCGAGTCTTCATTTATTCACTCTAATTGAAGGTTTCGCATGCCAGTAATATACTCTAATGTTTTTAGAAGGTCTCTTTCTATAAGTCTATAATATATAACTAAACTAGTGTGGTATGTAAAGTAAATAAGGTTTTTAAAATGTTTAAGAAGCTCCATTTAAAATTAAATTAAAATGCAGAGCCCCCCAGACAGGTGGCCAGGACCCGGGTAGTGAGAGTGCCACTGAAAATCAGCTCGCGTGCCGCCTTTGGCATCCGTGTCATACGTTGCCTACCCCTGTACTACACAAAGGAGGTCACTGAAAATGCCCTACTCATGTCTGTAGGCTGTGAGATGTCAGGTTACACTGAGGGCCAAAGAAAATAAGTTTGTAGTCTCATGGGCTGGGGCACCTTACAGCATGACTTTCCCAAGGTCAGCAGAAAATTTGGGGCGAAGGATTTTTTTAAAAATCTGAACATAAGGGGCATCTTTTCAAAGACAGACAAAAGCGGTAGCATACACAAACTACTGTGCATACCTAATTTTTACAGTCAAGTACCCAAAGTAGGTTTTCAAATCAAAGAACTGTGTGAACACCTATCTGGCCAGAAGCTGGAACATTAATACCAATGAAACATGCAAATAAGGGCATTCTAATAAGTATCCTTGTACAGTAAGTATTAGAACTCTGCAAAACTTGGTGCATTCAACTTGCCGGTTATGCGATCGGTGTTGTTTGTAATACTTTACATGGGTTTGAACCTCTTGGGCCAGAATATTTAGTCTGACCAAGCTATGTTCCATGAAAGACAAAAGGAGAGAAAGGTGATGTTAGGCCAATTTTACATTCCTCCAATCCTGGGACCAGCTGGAGACCAATTCAGCCTATGGTGCCATTTAGAGTAAACTCAGGGCTGCTCTAAACTTCTCCTGGCTGCCTATGGCTCAAAAGTGTCTAGGTCACCTTTCTCCAAGCACGCTCCATATGTTTGGGAGTGAGATCAGAGCATGTTACAGAACCATTATGCCACTGTACACCACTAAAAGATTTCCACTTCACAGAGGAAATCCTCAAAATGGTAGTTAAGCCAGTGTTATTGCCACATTGTGCCACCAGAGTGGTACAAAGAGCCTATAGCTGGGCCAAAAACTTGCTCCTTGAATTTTACTTCTAGTGGATGTTTAAAAACGCAAAGCAAAAGTCAGCCAAAACACTTGAATTTTGCCTGATTTCAAAAAGCTATTTGGAGCTGCCTATTTGAAATATAAAGATAAATTCCTCCCAAAGACTCATAGGAAACTCTACCAATGTTCACTCAAACTTTGCCCAGGTGTATTTAAGACGCTTCTAAACTTGGTGACATTTTAAATGAAACTGGGCCAAATTTCAGGTTTGGTCTGAAACCCCAAGCAGGTAAGTTCCCCATTGTTTCAGTTTTGTAATGCCAAATTCACACAGCTCTGACATTATAAATCTTGGCAGCGGGAAGTTACACAAAAATATTTTCCTTTTTTATATGTCTGATTGTGAGACAAAAATGCATGCCCTTCATCTTATTGCCCAACTGAAAAAAAGAGATATGATTTAGGAAATATTTAGGGGAAGTTTTATGGCCTCTGTTATACAGAAGGCTAGACTAGATGACCATAATATTGTTCTTCAAGATGTGTTGCACATGTCCATTCCACTGTAGGTGTGTTTGAGCCTCGTGCACAGTTGTAGGAGATTTTCCCCTCAGCAGTACTTTCTGGCCCTGCACTGTATGGATTAATGAGTCACCATGCTGATTCACTCACACAATGACTTCAGTTACCTACTGCACACAAGACCATCAAAACAGTTACTGAATACAGAATCTATAGATCTGTAGATCCAGTTAAAATGTTCATTAAACATTTTATCTTAAGATTCCATTTTATGAGGCTCAACTTTAGATATCCTATTATGGCTTATCACATAAACAGCAACCCACCTTGGTGGCTTTGTGAAAAGCCTCAGTGCACTACACAAAACTCCTTTGGAGTTTTCCCTTTTTGGCACATAGTAATAACAGTTACTTTGCAGTTTCTGTTTCTTCTTTGTGATTGGATCTGACAATCTGCTGGGACCAAAAAGTCAACCTTGGCCTCTGGGTATGAGATGTCTTAAGTCACTCACTAGACTTTGCAGGTCTGGGTATATTGCATAGCACTCAGAAGGCATTGACAGACAACATGCTAACAACAACTTTCACCATTAATAAAATGCTTGAAGTGCCGTGTGTTTCCATCTCTCCTCTCCCTCATAAATACAAATCTTTTGCCCTATCATTTCTATCCCTTTGTCATCCACATGCAGCACAGAACCATGGAGAAGGATAATGATAAAAAGTAGATGCTTTCTCCTCCATAGCCCCAGGATTCAACATGTATCTGTGTCTATATATTCAAAAGCAAAACAGACTCCAATGCCAAAAAGAGGAGATTAAAAGAAAAAGAAAACATGTATTTGTGGAAGTACATCTACAGCAGAGTTTTCTATGGCCAGGAAAGGGAAAAGAGGCGGAGACTTCATGAAGTCCACTGGGAACATCGCATGAGGATATAATACCACCAGGAAAGCTTAACTGCTACCATGATGGAACTATGAAAATGTCCAAACATACATAGGTAAATAGACCTACCAAGCACAGTTTGGTCAATGGCATGATAGGACTGTTTAGGGCTTGAAAAGTAGAATCACAGGCTTCCTGCCAAAGAGAAGACATTTTTTTCATAGAGCTAAAGTATATGGGATATGAAGCTGGATGTACTGACATCTGGCAAAATTTTCAAAGGCATCTAAGTGATTTTGGAGTCAAAGTCCCATTTTCAAAAACGACTCTTGGCATCTAAGGCCAGATTTTCAAAGGTAGTTAGGCACTGAAAGACACAGAAAGGCACCAATCAATGAAGTTGTTGGCTTGATATTTTGTCATATTTGACCTGATTTTTATCCAGTGGGGGAAGATTAATTTCTCTATCTCATTTCACTCTGAATGGGAATGAATAAGTAGACAGATATATTTTGAGTCAGCTGTGGGTATTGCAAGGAAAATGAGAACTGGCTCCCGAGTTGGCATTCCTGTCTTCTAAAATTGACATGTCAATTTCTGGCTTGTGAGATAATATGTTTTGCAAATGACTGAACTGTTTAAAGTTAAGCATTCAGCAAGAACATTTGATTTTTTAAAATCTTACTAGCAGGAGTCATCGTCACACTTTTCTGTATGCAAAATGTAATTATTTTTAAATAATGGAACATACACAATATTTATTTTTGCATGCATATTTTCTCCACTGGGGAAAAGGGGGAATTTTCTGTAGCTCTGCTAGATCATTGAAAGATTCCTTTGTTTTTCTGCCTTTTTCATCCTTCTGTTGTATAGTTGTATTGCAACGACCATTGTTCCATCAACAGAAAGCTTGGGGACTGGATGGAATTATGATTTTATTCTGACTATTTAACATGTAATTTGAGGTAATGTATAGAGACTAGCCATGTCTGGGCCCACTTGTGCTAAGTGCCATAAAGACATATACTAAATGACAGTCCCTGCTGGGATGCCCGTTAGAGCACGTCAATGGTGTTTTTCACTTGTCAAAATTGTCATTATTGAATGACATGAGACATATCGCCTTTTCTCCAAACATAATGGAAGTGTTTTTTCTGCAGCACCGGTGAATGTTCAGATTTTGCAAGCACAATCCATACTCACTGCTCATTAGCATGCAGTGTATGTTCTTCCAAGATGTAGAACCATATAGAAATTATGCACTTTACAAATGTGCTGAAGCCCTTTATAGAGAACCTTGCTCTCAAAAAAGATATTACAACTATTCATTCTGGTATTGATTATAGTCTGTACAGTTCAGGAGTAATTTATGTGTAATGAATTTATGAATTTACTGTACAAGACAAGAATAGGAATCACTAAGGCTATTGAGACAAACCATTAGATGGTGTAAACTCAAGAGGGTGTAAATTCAATGTAAAGTCAATGGGCCTCTGACCAATTTCACCAGGTGAGCATCTGCCTCTTTGTTTCTAGTAATGGAGGAACCTCATACAATTATGAGATTCGGTTCACCACATGTTAAGCAACCATACATTTAAATATTTATCTGAAATAGCCAGATCTCATAGGCCTAAACTATTCAGTCAGAAATTTGGGCTTTTTTGAAAGTATCTGGTGTTCCCTGCTGCTGAATGTGTCGTAAATTTCAGGAGAACAGTCCTTGAGAACATTAATTTGGCATTTTTCCATCCAGTTCCATCTAGAACCAGGAAATACAAAGATATGCAAAAATTAAAACTACTGAGGACAAGGGAAATTTGATGGGAGAAAGTTCAAAAACTTTATGAACATTTAAAAATGTTCATTTCAAATTTAAGTGATGGTTCTACTAGTGGTCATTGTATCCTTCCCACCTATATATATACAATTTACCAAGAGTCCTGGTGGATTCTCCATCACTGGCCATTTTAAAATCTAGATTGGAACTTTTTTAAAAAACAAACATCTGCTCTAGGTCAAACAAGACTCATTTGTGGAAAGTTCTATCACCTGTGTTACACAAGAGGTCAGACTAGATGATCACAATGGTTCTTTCTGGCCTTGGAATCTATTAATCAAACTACTTATTCTATGTATAAAGCTTTCTGAATATTCAGTTCTATAAATGGGCTTAAGATGCAACATTCCAATCAAGATCAGATCAGGATGTGAATTTCTGAACTGTTTGGTGTTAGTAAATTTTGAGTGTTTTGGTCTTGACTCCCATGTAATGATACACTACAGAAAATATCTGTCTAATCTAATCCCTCTATCTACCTACAGATATTTTCAAAGTGCCTATCACTAAGGTGTCTGTCATCCACATAGTGTAAATGCATACTGATAACAGGGACACAAAATTAGTTTCACACAGTAAAATTAAAGTGTAAAAGAATGTTACAAAGGAAAAATTAGTTCCAACACTTCCAAGGTGAAAAGTTATGATTATTTCATAACCATTGGATCTTTCAAATATTTTTTAACTTCTTCTAAGGTTTAAATGAAACTATCATAGAAACAGACACATTGATTCTTTTCCTAAACATTAGTATACTTATTCCAATAAGTCTATGGCAGAAGATTGTAATGGGGTGCAAATATTTTTTATGCCAACTCCATGAAGAATATATAATATTTGGCTGAATAAATACGTTTCACAAGCAAGCAGACTCACTGAATATATATCACACAACCAAATCATTTATTGTCCAACATCAAAAATGTCTGTGCATTGTCCATGCTGAGATAATGTATGGCAATAACAGGTTGCTTTGGGCTAGCCTGAGCCGGCTTTTCTGAATGGCTGTAAGTATTAAAGCTGCCACAGCTGCTAAGATGTGTCTGGGCTTCCTATGGTTTAAAGTGAAATAGAACGCACCCTTTCATAGGCAGGCTATAGCTGCATTTTGGCCTCCTGGGGCTTGCTTTCAGCATGGACTTAAAGAATAAACCTTAGGCCCTTGGAATTGTGTTGGGAATGGAAATTAGTTGGTACCTTCAGCTTAGGAACACATTAGTAAAGATCAACTCAGTCTGTGAGAACACTGCAGGCTGTAGTTTATGAGCGGTAAAAGTGAAAGAACTACAAAAATCACCGCAATTCAGTCTGATCCCTGCTGCTGCTGCTGGTAAGGCTAAATAAGTGACATTTGAACACTAAAGATAACTCCAGTAATTCAGTCATTGTAGATCTCTCGGAAACTTGTGTCTGGCACTTGCTGATAACTCCCATTCTTAGGTGGCCAGGTAGGAATTTTGTGCTAACATTTCTGATACTTGTATTGTGTATATATGACTTTAACCCTTAAAAAAACCTGACCTCTGCCTTTTCTACCTTTTGTCAATTCTTTAGGAATTCTATAGCTATAGCTATCCAGGACCATTAGACGCTTTTCATCAGATGTTCAGACACTGCATTGCAAACCCTGGTCGGTGGGTTCTGGGCTTCTGGACTCAGTGTTTCGAAGCCTGCGCTTGAGCATCCACACTGCATTGTACATCTGAGCCTACAATTGCTGGACCCGGTTATCACAGTCATACTGAACTATGCTGATCTTCTGGCTTGGGGCTGCAGCTTGAGCTGTGTCTACACGGCACAGAATGACAGGGCTTGGACGCAAATCACAGCAGGACTCTCAGGCTCTGCCCAGCTGTGACATTTTGGGGCTCACCAAGCCCCATGAGTGACTCTGTCCCTGCCTGCTCTGTAGCTTTGGCGTGCCTAAATGCTGTGCTGCCATGGCTCAGAGCCCTGACACCACTAGCCAGCCCACAAGCACAAGGTCGCACCCTGGCTGTCACCAGCCTTGCTGGGTAACACCAACAGCCCTTCCAGTCTTGAGTCTCCTCAAATCCATCCTCCCTGAGTTCTTAAAGACCAGACCCTGGGACCGTTCCCCTCTGGTTCATCAAGGTGTGACGCCAGCCCCTGTTATCAGTTCCCTTTGGCACACGCATGCCACACAACAGACACCTGCTTGGAATGAAAATAAATACAAGGGCTTTTTAGTAGAAAAAACACTGATTCCAAGGTGAACAAGAGGGGAAGCAAACACATACAATTTACACAGACAATAATTATAATGACACAACCTCGTCTTTCACACTTCCATATTAGATCAAATCCCTTTTCTAATACAAGTTACCTATTGCCTTTGAACAATACCCCAGTGTACTCTCTAACTATGGGAGGGACCTAGCAGATCACAGACAACTTCCCACCGTGAGGCTGTCCCTGCATTCTGTATGCCTTTCACTTCCAAACCCTTCCATTTAAAAAGGGTTTGCAGTTATTTTTGTCCATAGATATTGAGCGTGGGAAAATCCCCAGTTATCTCAATGTCTTTCTGTTGACTCTATTGACCCATCATTGTCTTTTCACGGGTTGTCCAATGGATTGTTACTTGAGTCTGGTTTTGTACAAACACCTGGCTTAGGAGGTGCCTTGCCCTGTGTAATCCTCACTCTCCTGATGTCAGGATGTCCTGATGTCAGGAGCAAAGTTTATGAGCAGAGTGCTCTATACACACAAGTGCTTACATTCATTACCATAGCCTGTATGCATATCTCATACTGATTATTATGTTTAGAATGTTACAAGCTTTCATTAAAGACTTTACTCAATATTCTTCCATAATACAGCAATACAGCATGCAATCAGTTGTTTCAGTTGCTCTTTTTTGAGGCCTAAATCTTGTGTCCTTCCCATGAGATGCCTGGACCCTAATGATCACACCATCACCCAAGCAGGGTCCTAACACGTGGGTCCTAAGTGTTTGTTGACCCAAATCAGATTGATTTGTGTGTGGACAGAAGGGGGCATGGGTTCAAACCTGAGCCAGAGTTGGGCTTAGTGCTTCTGAGGCCCAGGTCTACAACAGTACTCAGGGCTTGTCTACATAAAGTCAGTTTGTGGCAAGCTGGGGTATGGCTCTGCCATATACCAACCTGCTGCACATTAGCTGTCCATGTGGACCCCACTGATGCACATGAACAGTTTGGTAATGTGCTTTGATCTAATCCCATTTCAGAGAGGACTAGATCAAAGTGCATGAACAGCTGAAGGGTCGACATGGGCAGCTATCTAGCACAAGGTGGATTCCCACTCCAGCTAGTCCCAAACTAGATGTTTAGTGGGCTTCATGCAGACAACTATACTGTGGCAGATCCATGCCTCAGCTTGCTGTGAACTAATTGTTAATATAGACAAGCTCTAAGCATCTTTGTGGACTATGTAGGCTGACCTCCTGTATAACAGCCAGGCCGTATAACTTCACACAAATAATTCCAGTATCAACTAGAGCAAATCTTTTTTAAAAAAATATCCAATCTAGATATAAAAATTGGCAGTGATGGAGAATCCACTATAATCTTTAGCAAATTGTATACCCACAAACCGACAAAAATATATTTCCACTGAGAATAATCAAAATTTAGAGATAGGCAAAGTAAGAAAAATTCTGCTTGAGTATTTATCAGAGATTGATTTAAGGATATTTACTTTGTATATTTTGACATTCAATGTTAACAATTTGTATTTTAAGAATTGTAAAGTTTTAACATCTACTGTCTGACCCCTCCCATTGTCTGAACCACCCCCATAATTTCCTGCAACAGTGAAAATGTAAATCAATAAAAGTTGAAATAAATGCTTAAAATCCATAGTTTTGCACAACTGTGAAAATTTAAATTAAACATTGGAATAATGCTTAAAATAAACATTATTATCCATTTAAGTTATAAAAAGAAAAACTAATCATGCCAATCCTAGTTATTCTTCCTCATGTCCTTGCCCTTCCCTACGCTTTCTAAAATTGGTTTTTCCTCATCTTTTCTGCAGTTGAAAAAATAATAGCTTGAGACAAGCTTATGTTAGGCAAAGGATGGTTCTTTCACTAATAGTTGAAGTGGAAAATATCTGAAACACAGCCAAGAAACTCAGTGAATTTGCTCTCCATAAGTTTCCTGCTCGTCATAGGTCAAAATTTGCCCCATGTGAAGTGGGCAGTCGTGTGGGATCAAAAGGCAAATGCAGAGTTAGCGAGAATGTATGCACTCTCAGGAACACAGTGGAAACAGGCAACCCCTGCATCTGTTTGGATCAAGTGATAGAAAGAGAGATGGAAAGAAAAAGAGAAAGGTTAATCGTTGAGGCCTTTCCCATGCTAAGCCAACTCAGACAGAAGCAGACTGTCATGGAAACATCACCTCTGCCTGGTTCAAACAACCCCTCAGAGGAGCTTCAAATCATGGAGAAGGCTTCTAAATAAGATAGTTCAGAGGAGGTCACTCATTCCCCTGAGAGTGTGAGAGAGCCATGTTGCATAGCATGCCCATTCCCTCAGCCATGTTTAACCCAAGTTGCTATTGCAACCCTGGAGTCCAACCGCACAGAATGAGGTTCCATGTAACTAAAACCTCAGCCACTCTCAGTCTGCACAAAATTCTCCCATTTGCAAGTATTTATCTCAATTTTCCCAGCCCTCCAAAGATTTGGTCCTTTGTATTTTATTTTTGCTCTTTGCAGTCAGCATTCTTCAAATATTCTTTGCTGCAAGCTCTTTGTTGCACATATGGCAGTAATAAGTGTATCTTCTTGTTTCAGGTTTCTCAGATGTGCTTGCTTCTTCCCTAGCTCACCCCCACACCGTGCCCCTGAGTGATGCAGTTACACCGACTTAACCTCCAATGTAGATAGCGCTATGTCAACAGGAGAATTCTCTCATCAACCTAGCTACTACCTCCTGGGAAGATGGAGCACCTAAGCAAATGGGAGTAGGTAGGATCTTCACTGAAGCGCTACACTGGTGCAGCTGTACCCCTGCCACGTTGGAAGTGTAGACAAGCCCTAAGGGTATTTCTACACTAGAAATGCTACAGTGGGCCTAGCAACAGCACCACAAGTGTGCCATTGTAGTACTGTGGTGTAGATACCTACCACAGCGACATGAGGGATTTTTCTGTCACAGGAGTAAATACACCTCTCCAAGAGGTGGTAACTAAGGGAAAGGAAGAATTCATCCATCGACCGAGTGATGTCGGGGATTAGATCAGTTTAGCTACATCACACAGGGCGTGAAATTTTTCACAGCCTTGTGCAATGTAGTTAGGTCAACCTAACTTTGTCATGTAGAACAGGCCTTAATCTGCAAAGGTTCCTGTATCTGTTCACTTAAATGCAATTACCCATCTCGCTTCAGGGACGCTATTACTCACGGCATCTGAGCAGCACAGCTGTGTGGGTCCTGAATGTGTGAAAAGATCAGAGAAATGGTTCTTGCACAATACAGTGGCTTTTGTGAGTCAGATTCTGAGACCCTCCTTTCAAAGCACACAACAGGAACCTGTTCTGCTAGCAAAGCCAACTGACCCCAAGCTTAGGAGAATCGATATTTCATTTTTAAAACATAATGTTACAGGTTTCCATTGCATTCACATTTCTGCTACAGCAACTCAACTACAGGAGCCGCTAGTTGCTAGGTGTGGGGGTTTTTTTCATTGTTTGGATTTTATTTAACCCAGACATAGAAGGTGAATAAGGCAGACACAAAATGATGATTAAACCTAGTCTGCACACGTACTAATCCAATTGAACCAATTAAATAAAAGACGGATATGAGGGGAGAGGAGGAAGCGAGATGCCCCACATCTCTAATATTTTATCTAACATAATTAGCCCAGAACTGTCCTCAAACTAGCCCTCAGAGCCAGCAAATCTATGACCCTGAGCGACCCCCCCACACCCTTCAAAGCCCAATTATAGGAAACTGGCTCAACCTGCTGAGAACCCCCCCGCCAACCCGTTAACCGGTGAGAGTGTTGAGGAAGGCTCAGGTAGGGCCAGGTCACCCTGAAGTGGAGCCCAAAAGGATTCAGAGCCTTATCGTGGGGGAACCAGGCATGGTCTCCTCTTGTGATGAGGGCAGAACCAAGTGGCTTCCTCCATGACTTTAATGGCTGCTGCTCCTTCCTTTGCTGCAGACTGAGGCAGAAGCCCTGCAGACGCAGCAGAGTGGATCTGGACTGAGACTCAGAAGACTTGGATTCTATTCTCAACTTTTCCCCTGATTTGCTCTGTGACTTCAAACTAGACAATTCTCCTCTCTGTGCCTCTCCCCCCTCCGCCCCCGCCCGCCTTTCACCTTTTGTCTGGCTTGTCTACTTAGATCCTAAGACCCATTGTAATAATTGGGGTCTAGCACATCTTTTTCAGTTCTGAGCTTTTACATCCTAGATCAGATTTTACATTAGTCATACTGTCTGGGATGGTCAAAGGAATGTAAGGGAGTTAGGCTCCAGTTCCCACTGAAATTCTATGGGAGTTGAGTGCTGAACTCTTTTAGGCCCCTTTGAAAGTCCCACTCCTTGTTCTTCACATGACTTAAATCCTGATTTTCATGAAAGAATTGATTCTCCACTTCCATTTGCTCTAATAATTCACAATGATTGCCATTTAGCTGTTGAGCATAGATCTCCCTATTGCTTTTAAATGGAGCTGGTTGGAAAATGGAATTTTGACTATGCAGGAAATGCTAGCTTTTTTAAAAAATACATTTCATATTGAACAGAAAGTCAACATTTTGATCTGCCTGCAGCACGAAAATCCTGAAAAATGTTGATTCAGAAACCTAAATGTTTTTAAGATGGAGCTTGATAAGGTTATGAATAGGATTACAACAGGTGACCTGTGATAGCAAAAGACTGGAAGCTATGACCCAAGAGGGCCCTTCCAGACCCATGTTCTTATGGAAGCATCAAAATGTTTAATTTTTATAATACTGAATTGTTTTGATAACACTGAAATGATGTACACTGTATAGATATAACATTAAATAGACTATAACTATGTTAAAATGATTGTGATAGAAAATTCAAAATGAAAAATGAAATGTTGCAATAGTAAACAAAACTTTTTGATGTTTCCAAATCAAAATGAGAAAGGCAGAACAAATCCTTGAGTGTTTCCCAATGAAGTGTCATCAAAATCCCCATGTTCCTGCAACGTTTCAATTTCAGCCAGACTTACATTTTCTGACAGATAACTCTTCAGATGAAAATGTTTTAGCCACCTCTACTTTAAGTCTTGTGAAGTGATGTCATGTTTCTGATGTCCAATATTTCTCTGTGCTAAGTCTGCATTACTTTATTCCACTGCCTCTTTTGCTTTTGCATGCCTGTGCTTTTCCTCTCTCTAAGCAGGCCTATATTTCTTTCATCTCTGCCAGCAGCTCCCCATTTACAGTCCTGAATGTGTCGTTCTCTCTCATCACTACCCATTTGCTGACATATCTCCCGCTGCTGGTTGTGTTTTATGAACTCTACATAAAAATTGTTGCTGACATTAGCAAACAGGGTTGCTGTTTAGTGTTGTGGAAGCTCTCTCCAGATGATCTGGCAGTTGAACCTGGTCCTTCAAAACAATAGGATTTATACCCAAACTTCTTCCTGTCTGATTCCATTATTCCCGTGCTGTGCATCATGTTATGTGACCCAGTAGCTTCAAGGTGTCTTCATTCTCAAGTCATTGCCTATTCTTTGAGCATTAGCCCTGCAGTATGTATGATCTGACACAAAGGGAAGAACAAAAGCTTTCATTACATCCCTCGCTGATATCAAAGCATTCTTCCCTCTCCAATACCCCATTTTCCTGGGCACCTTGATTCAATATGATCACTTCCTTCTGATTCATCACCTAACATGTCAGTCCAGCATACAATAATTTATTGAGCACCCTCTGCCATTAGTTCAATTTGCCGGAAACTTTCTGTGTTCTACAAAGTTAGAAACTATAATTGAATCAAATGTAGCGAGCTCAAATTTAAATGAAGATAGAAAGGAGATGTGTGAGAACAAGGCAGTTATTAATACATAAACACCTCTTACTACCAAAGCGAATATAATTGCTGATGTAATTATACTCACTGTTCGCTTGGATCCTGAATTTAAAAATCAAGCAACAAGAAAGCAATGGGACAAGCCAAGGAAGAGGTTCAGTGACAGGAAGGCACATTTTCTAAAGGTGACAAACAAGAACTCAGTCAAAACATCTGCATATGTACATTTCAGGGTGTACTTTGGAGTTGTTAGACCATTTGTATTTGCGTGCAGGCAATTGTTATCAAAAGTACAAGAAAAAAGAAAAAGTTGCAAAAGCAACTCAGATGAAGGCAGGAGGGAGAACATAGCCACAGAAGCATATAAATAATATAGTAATAAGAAATATTTCCTCGCAGATGTGGGGTTTGCCTCAGTTATGCACACCAACGTGACTTCTAGACTGGATTATAGTAAGGTACCCTTTATGAGGCTAATCCTGAAGACTGCCTAATAGCTAAAACTAATGTAGAATATGTTTTCCTGCCTATTTGGCAGTGTTAACCATAGGAAATATATTACACTAATACAGGAAAGAGTTCATTATTTTTCTATAGGCTCTCTGGTGTGGTGTAATTCAAGGTCTTGAAACTGTATTATAATGCCCAATATGGTTTGGGTCCTGGCTATCTGAGTAACCCCCTGTCTCCCTAAGGAGGCAGGTTGCTTTTTCTTCCTGGAGCTACAGTGGAAGGGGGTCCTATGTGCTGTTCTAGGCCAGGAAAGCAGAGTAACTCTGTTCCCCTTAAAGCCATCAAGAGACTTCAGCACAAGCGGAATAGTCCACAGAATGTGATAATCCACATTGGGTCCCCGAGTTGTTCTTAGTGTAAATTAGTGGGATTCTACTAATAGTTAGTAATAAAAAGAGAGAGAAAACTCTGTTCTAAACATTAAACATTCATGAACAAAATATGTCAAATGGGTCTTCAAATTGAGGATCATGACCCAGAGGTGTAAGGGGATCAAGAGCCTGATCACCCAGCCCTCCCCTATTGCTAACAGGAGTGGGGTCCCAAATGAATGAGTGAGTTTAAAGGAGTGTCCTGCCATGAAAAGGGGAGTCCCGGTATGGCAAAAAGTTGAGAACCCCATCATACACCAACCAGATGTTTTCAGCAATGAGGGTTCTGTTCTCTGAGTCGTTAGGGACTTGGGGTATGTCTACATTACAACTGGAAGTGACCATGTCCTAGGTTTGAGCTAGCATGCTCAAAATAACACAAGAAGTGGACAGAAAGGAATGGAGAGCAAGGATAGACTTGGCTCCCCCAACACTAGCCAGGAAAGTTAAGCCAGCGTGAGGGTGGAAGGAAGGAGCTTCCCCTTGGAGCAAGGGGGAAGGGACTATGACTCCCCTTGTAGAGTGGTAGCTATGAACTACTACACAGAGCTAGAGTTTAGGTCACCAGCCAGAGTTCTGCATGCATTTTGATACTGGGACTTTGCCATTCTAAAATAATTATGAGAAATTAAGGCAAGATTTGGAGAAGCTGAAAAACATGCTTTGTGTGTATGTAAGCTGATTGGGAAATATCCTATGCCCATTGTTTTCCTCTCCCTATGGTGACAGCTTTCTAGTTCTTACCCGCTTCAGAAAACTTTCATCCTGCTCTTTCAGCACCGCAATGATGGTAATTTTAGATACTTTCAAGATCATTTGCCTTTAGGACTGAATGCATAGATCAGTTATTTCTTTTATCTGGTAAATCAATCATCCCTATGGATTTAGCATACACTACTGTCAGTAAATAGTTCTTTTGTGACAAATCAATTTAAGGTCCAGTCTAGAAGAAAATATTATGGTGCCAACAAATTATATGTTGAGTAATTACTTTAAGATGAACCATCATCCAATCATTTTTACAAGCAGTTGACTATCAAATGTGATGTTTTCTTCTTTTACTTTTAAAGCCAATTTGTAAGAGCTGTCTGGCCACTTTTGGAAAGCTCTCCTACTAAACGTGATATTGGTGCCTTCACTTTGTGACTTTACTTGTACAAGACGCAGCAACAAAAGTGGGAACAAAAGCAGGGACAGAAGAGGAAATGATAAGTGTTCTGCAGTGGGTCATATAGACACCCAGGGAACATTATAGATTGAGCTCTTCTGAGTAGTGAACGAACACCATCAAGGAGTAAAAAATAAGCACCAGAATCTGAAATGTGCCATAATTATGAAGAAAGCCTCCTTCTTCCTTTTATCTGGATGTTTTTGTACCAGTATAACTCCACTGACTTCACAGGGGGAATGGAGTACAAATTCCGGCCCACAAATGTGTCACTAGAGTAAGGAATAACACTATGCACACACGCTTTGGATCAGATGCTCAAACATATTTAGGCACCTAACTACCACTGATATCAATGGGAGTTAGACAACTAAAACCTCTGAGGATCTGGGCCCCTGTGTATTTCTAATCCACTAAACTTTGATTGCAGAAGTACCAACTATAATTCCATTTTTATGGCAGAAATAGTGAGTGGTTCAGTCTGTTTTGACAGCAGAACTGCCTGTGGATAACCACCATTAGACAGCATGTAAATCTAGGTAGTCATGGATGCCCATATCCTGAGTTGCTTCAGTTTGGAATAAAGCCACCAGAATGTAGTAACAACTATTCAGACTTTTAAAATATTTAAGCTTATAAGAGGACAATTTGAGGGTTAACTAAGACTCCTCATAAATCTCAATGCAATATTGTCTTTACATCAATACAGCAAATACTATGCAACTAAGAAAAAAAATAGTGTCAGGTATACAGAATTCTTCAGCACCAAAAGGTACACAGGCCACATTCAAAACACACATCATTGATTTGGCACTGAGTTTCTCCTAGTGGTTATCTTCTCGCTGCAACTAGTAAAAGCAGGTCTGTGATCATCAGCCCACAGGGCAGAGATCTTCATGTCCCCCCTCATGTCTCCCTCTGAACTAACTGAAGAGTTTGGGCCCTTTTTTCTTTATATTTGGGAGTGGAATTGGCTCCAACCCTTGGAGATGCCCTACTGAGCATGCTCCAAGACTTCATGAACTTTTTTCCTTTGTTTACCTGCTAGTCCCAGAGTAGCAGGAGTCAGTGGACAGCTGCTCCACTCTTGGGGGGAAAAAATCCCTCACTTACCACACTTGAATGCACACAAACCTGACAGCCACTGTTTAAAATGAACTGAGGCAGAAGCCTGAGTTACATATGCATCAGCGAATGAGTAGCTTGGTAGTGTAGGCTCAACAATTTTTTTTCTTTTGGTAAATCAATGTTCACAAGTGAGGGCTGCTAAGGCATTTGAACTTAGTTAAAGTTGACCCCTTCATCGCAAGTGTTTCCGCTTTTACTGCTACCCAGCCAAACTCCCACTGTGGTACCTGCTTTCCAACAGGAAGGCCAGAACATGAAGGCCTTTTTGTGAGTGTGATATTCATATTGCTCCATTAATTGCCTGGTAGGTGATGGTAACATACTTAGTATCCTCTCTCCAAGGGCTATGTGAATCATCATCTTAATGTTCCTGAACTTCATTAGCCTGGTGAGCAGAAATCTGAAGATAGCACTGAAACATAGACCTCCCACTGGATATTGCTGTAGGCTGCGATCATGCCTCCCAGGCAATACATTTGTAAAGGCATATCGCCATATTACGGCAGCAGCAACTCCTTGTAGCCCTTCAGGGCACAAATGACACAGCTGCAGCTCTTTGCTGGTACGTTTCTGCCTCTGTGAGGTCCAGTGTAATGGTGCTTCAGCCCTCCAAGGAGGACTGATTAGCTGGCAAGCAAGTTCCCTGGGAGAAAGAGAACTGTGTCCTCCTTCCTGGTCAGCCCCAAATAGGTTTTAGCTCTCCTCTCCATACCTGACATTGGCCGCAGATGTGGCAGGGTCAAATGGGTCCACAAGCTTTCCTTAACCCATTCATGGCCAATGGACAGCCTGTCAGTCTCCCCCTCATTGCCAGTGTTAGACCTCTGCCCCATCTCAAACTTTCCCTGGTGAGTTTTTGTTGTTGGGGGGTTTTTTGCAGCTCAGAATAATGATTTTTTTACCAGCTTATCTCCTTTTTGGACGTACATTTATCTGCTCACTATAACTTTGCACAGTCCAGTTAAATGCTATCAGTAAAAAGGAGATTGAATGAATCATGGAAAATCATAATTTACTCAGACACACAGCTGCTGCACGTTACCATCTGGGCTGCTCAGAGTAATGCCTCCAGTTAAAGAGATATTAACCAAAAGCATGTCATTCTTGACATTCTCCGAGATTACTCACTGTTCTTGTTGAATCCATGTATTCTTATTACCGCTGATTTCGTTGCCTGGCAGAAGTTTTTCATTGCTGAGCAACGCTCTCCGAGGGGATTTTGTTGGGGATTATTTCACAATAAAATCAGAAGTGACAGGAGGACCTCTGTTTCAATTTATTCTTGGATTAAGAAGAACCTTTTACTTTCTTACAGCAGAACTCTCTATTCTATTCTATGTTACATGAAACAAATATGTGTGTGTGAGAGAGAGAGAGAGAGAGAAAGAACACTGTCCTGTTTACTGCCTATCCTTGTGGTATTTATTTGAGATATAGGGTGGACTTTCTCAGACTATCTGTACTTCACGGAAGACACAAATTTAGATTCTATTTTAGAAAAAGACTTACTGTGTCCATAATACAGTAGCTAAAGTACTATTCCAAATATTTAAACTACCCAGTTTGGGAGAGTTCAGGATGGTTTATAACAGATTGCCCAGTTCCTTCCCTTAATATGTTACTAAACCAATAAATTGTTAAATAGGAATTAATATATTAATGAACGCAATGAACTCAGTAGCCTTGTTAAGATGAATAGCTTCACTAAAGACATTGGGCCAGATCTTCAGTTGATGCAAATCAGTGTAGCTCTAATTACTTCAACTGAGCTATGCCAAACCACGCCAGCTGAGAATCTGGCCTTTTTACAACAATGGCCAAATAAAGGGGGAGTAAATGGAAATTGGGAAGCCATTGGGAGCTGAAGGTGATTGGTACCTCACAGGGGTTACTCGACCCCCAGCAGGATTGGGCTCTGAGGGTGAAGAGAAAAGTCTACTTTTTAAAAAAAAAAAGAAAAAAAAGGAGGAGGCGGTTATTGAATTTAACTCTTTTTTTAAAAACAAGCTTTCTGAGCAAAATCTGCTATTCTGTTATTCTCACATAGTTTCAAGCAGCAGCAGATTTACAACATTCCAGTGATAAGCAAAATGATACTAGTGATGGGATGTGCCTGCTCCATGTTGCACAATTCCTGGAATGATGCAATAAGAAGAACAATCTTAGCGACGGGGTAAGGTCTGCTCCATGCTGGAACTCCACACTATGCAGTTGTTCTGGTTACCAAAGAGCAATGTGACTGGTTTAGCCAAACCCAATCCAGCATCACTGATGCCCAGTTTCTAATAATGCATAAGGGGTGAGGTGTCACTTCCTTAATGAGTCAGTTGCCAGAAGTCAATGGATTAAAAATTAAATTTATACCAGAAAAGCTGGGCTTCACAATATTTAGAACAAAGGAAACAGAGAAAATCTGAACTGAATTTATTTCTGAAAGTGCATATTTTTTGCTTCTGAACCATTAAAATGCTTTTTATAAAGTTGTACTGAAAGAGAACAGTTTAACATGTGGTAAAGTTAAGTTTCAGAATCCATGTATTTACATGATTTGAGTCACTAAAATAAAAATGAACAAATAAAATTAAGTTTGAGGACAATCCAAAAGGCTTGGGTAATGTCATCTCTTATCATTCTAATGCCAGGAGTGTATTTTAAAGCACATTGCATTGATATCTTGTGTCTGATTTTTATAAAAAACATGAATAGTCTAGTTATTAGTTAGTCCTGATCTGAGTGCAGGAGACTGGACTAAATGACCTATTGAGGTCCCTTCCAGTCTTACACTTCTATGATTCTATGAGGGGAATAATTAAGTAATGAAGTATATTAATGTACTTTAACAGTAACAGCAATAACACAAAAGTTAACTGGGTTACTACAGTACAAACCAAGAACTTAGAGGATGCAGACCAGGGGTAGGCAACCTATGGCATGGGTGCCGAAGGCGGCACACAAGCTGATTTTCAGTGGCACTCATACTGCCTGGGTCCTGGCCACTGGATTTGGGGGCTCTGCATTTTGATTTAATTTTAAATAAAGCTTCTTAAACATTTTAAAAACTGTATTTACTTTACATACAACAACAGTTTAGTTATATATTATAGACTTATAGAAAGAGACCATCTAAAAACTTTTAAATGTATTACCGGCACGCAAAACCTTAAATTAGAGTGAATAAATGAAAACTCGGTACACCACTTCTGAAAGGTTGCCGATCCCTGATGTAGACTAATGAAACTGAGATGATATGTTTTTATGAATGATGTTGTGATATTTGGTTGCGGTAGGAGATATCTGAAGTCTAAACTGCTGAAGCAGATGGAAAAATCAGATTGGTAAGAAAGGATTTGAAGCCAAGTCCTCCAATGCTTAGTTAGTCCTTCATCAACTAAAATTCCTATTGACTTCAATAAGAATTTTGCATGGAAAGGGCTGCAGGATTAGCCTTCTTGTCAGTACTTGGAACCCATTTTTCATTTTGGTGGGAGGGTTTCTGATGGACATAAAATAATAGACCACAAAACCAAAATCACATACACAAGTAAATACAAACTGCTGTTTAAAGACCTGCATGCATTTTAACTTCTGGGAGAAACATGGCTTAGGAAGCAAAGGAACATCTACATTTTCTAAAAATATTTTCAGCAAGTTTGTATTTGAGTGAAAAAGACAAGTGCGAAAGGAGACCGGCTTTCTGCACATAAGTACAGTAAATCCTCACTTAACGTCTTCCCACTTCAAAGTTGCGTCGCTGCTCCATTAGGGAACATGCTTGTTTAAAGTTGTGCAATGCTCCCTTATTACACCGTTTGGATGCCTGCTCTGTCCATTGCTTGTAAGAGTCTGTGGAAGAGCAGTGACTTTACAAGGAAGTATTGCACAAGTTCCTCTTCCTCCCTCTCCATCCCAGCGCTTTCCCCCCATCCAAACAGCTGTTTGGTGGTGCTTAGGACTTTCTGGGAGAGAGAGAGGAAGGGAGAGAGGGGGAGGAGCAGGATGCAGCATGCTCTGGAGAGGAGGTGGAGTGGGGATGGGAAGAAGTGGGCCTGGAGTGGAGTGGGGATGAGAAGAGGTGGGCCCAGAGCATTCCCCAGCAAAGTCAATGCTTGTTCTTCTGGGGGGAAATTGCCGCTGCTGCTGTGCAAGGTGCTTCCTAGCATCCATGCCTGCAGGAGGCTGTGCCTAAGCGGAGTAAGCCAGGGGCACCTCTGAACCACAGTATAGTACTGTACAGTATATAATGCCTTTTGTCTGCCCTCCAAAAAATTCTTTGAAACCTAGCCCCTCCCATTTACATTAAATCTTATGGGAAAACTGGATTCATTTAATATCATTTGACTTAAAGTTGAATTTTTCAGGAACATAATTACAACATTAAGTGAGGAGTTACTGCACATTAATGAAGCTTCTTTACAGAGTAAGATGACTGCTCCTGCTCTCTGCATTCACGGAGATATTCAGTTTTGCTTTTCATATATTGTTTCCAGGCTATTTAACACAGAAGAAGAAAACCCTGTTAAGTTATACCCAATGGCTTTCCCAGCGTGGACCTGTGTTCAGTGCATCTACCTTTTAGATTCTAAGATCTTTAGGGCCAGGGCTGTTTCCATTCATGTGCATTGTACAGCCTTGAGCAAAAAGCTGGTGAAAAACAAAAAATGCTGGCCATATACAATGAGTAGCAGATAAAACATTGCAAAGTGTCGTGGAAATCTTTACAACTACAGAGGTTACTTTGAAAAGTGAAAAAAATAATTAATCTTTCCAAGATCTGTAGAGGTAGATTGTGGCAAACCCTGAAGCTATTTTTATGGGGAAGAAGCAGCGTGCAAGTAGCCTTCAAGCCAGCATGGTCTATGCTAGGGCCTATCACAATATCTAATCATTCCAACTATTCCAATTCAGGCAATTGTTTGCCTTTTAAGTCAAAGACCCTACAGCTTTGAAACAAAACAAGAAGAGTGCCTGACAATGTATGTGAAATAAATTTAATGATCATAGCACAAAAGGGTTCTCAGGGCTCACTCAGGAGAGAATGGCCCAGTGGTTAGGGACTGAGCCTAGAACCTGAGAAACTCACATTCAAATTCCTGCTCCACCACAGACTTCCTATTCTACTGTGGGCAAGTAACTTAGTCTCTTTGTGCTTCTGTTCACCATCTTTAAAGTGGGGATAAAAGCACTGCCCTCGCTCTCCTGGGGTGTTGTGAATATAAACACATTAAAAATAGTCACATACTATAGCATTATGGGGGCCATATGAGTATCATAGATCACTCTCCAATCAATGCAGGGTTGTTTTCTGCTGTGTATTTCCTAGTGCTTTGTCCAGTCTGGTTTTAAACAGTTAGACTGTTCCCTCATCTGTCAAGTGTCAAATATCTTCAGTCCTTTTCATGTGAAACAGTTTGCTGATAACAGCCTTAAAATTCTCTGAGAGGCTTTGCAAGATTTTACTGCACTATTCACTTTTAACTAGCTGAGTCCTACTTGCAGAGTTCAGAGCTGGATCTGGATCTTTGCTTTCAAAAACCGGGATGGGAGTGCTCAGAACCAGGCTTAACAATAAGGCAAAACTTCGGAAAGGAAGTCCTTTGGGGGTTATACTACAATTTCTTATGTGAAACGGAAACTAAGATTTTTAACAAAGAATTTGGAATCTATCCTCTGACCTTTAATAGTACATGCCACAGTGGTCAGGATTAAAATGGATTTTTGAAACAGAATTGAAGAACATTTCATTCTGGGATGAGTCTCTACTAATTCCCACTCAAGCTAAAATTCAAGCTTTTTTAGTAGAAAATAATAGGAGCGTAATTACAGCTTACTAAAGCAAAAAGGTCACAGTATTGTCTTCTCACCAGTGGAATTCCATGTGACTCTATGGAGAGGAATTATTTTCAGGTCATGTTTTTCTGTTTCAAAATGCCGCCCAGTTTAATGAAAAGAGAAGCATTACAGCATCAAGAAGTGGAGAAGTAACACCCCATCAGAATCAATTGGTAAGCTTCTAATAGTTATTCTTTAGATTGAGAAACAAACACAGCAGAGAAAATTTGCCAGAGTCCAGTTTATACACCAAAGTGTCTGGCAAAGCTCAGATTTAGAAAACATAAACCCCATTCTCATTATATTGGACATACCCTTGAGAAGACTAACATTCCTTGCAGCAGTGCAGGGACCCTTTACATGGCATGTCTGAGGTATACATCATTTATATGTGACTATTCTGCCTACGATCTGCCCTCCGCCACTGCCCCAGACACACACTGTCTTTATCAGAGTGTGAAGTGGGGCCCAGAACCTTGTGACCCACTGGTGAATTTTACACATTGTGTGCGTTGCTCATTCCTTGACTTATTAATAGCTGTTTACACTCTTTTCTCTCCTCGTATAGACAAGGGGAAGATTTAGCCCTCAACAATTACATGCTTGCTCTAGAGATTTCTTAAATGTAACAGGGATGACTTTAAGGAACACATTTCTGGGGCTCAAATATTTCCAGTTATAATACAAACTGCCTCAGTACAAGGAAAAACTTGCTTATTGGCTGACAAGGGGGGTAATTTAATATCTGTACTGCTCCCATTAACAAAAATAATTCATGCAGTGGGTACCCTGACAGATACTTGACAGATACCATGCATCCATCTTGGCTCTAGATCTGAGATTTAGCATGATGCCTGATGTGAAGGGACGGGGGACAAGTCTTTAAATCAAGAGCAAAGCATTTTAAAATAAGGAATTAAAAACTGCCTTTCCATCCTGCTTGATCCTTTCAAAGTATTTAAAATTAAGAGCATTGTGGTGAGCAGAAATAGCAATGTGTCTTTCAAGTTTTCCTTTCAGCTGGATGGCAAAGGCAACAGAAATTGCAGCTCAGAACCCACAAAGAATCAACACTATTACTTCCAATTGTTTTGTATATGCTTGCGGTGTTATAGCTTTTTTTAATTGACGTGACAATCTCATCCACCGTCTGCCTCAGGCAGTCTCCATCACCACCACAGACTTTCTTCTTCTTCTGTTTACAACACATACACACAGTTTTCTATCCTTAAGTGAATCTTGGTGCTCACAAAGCCGACTACATTGATAGCTCTATGGGTTAGGGGATAATTTAGACATCATCTTCATTCAGTCCTTGTCCAGCAGTGATCAAAGATACCAATTAGAGCCAGTTGCAGTTATGAATTTATTAAAGTGAAAACATGTGTTCTCTACGTTTTGGACTTAGACCACCCACTCAGTTCACACAGACCATCTGATAACCTTCAGACAATAAGAACTTTAACTCACTACTGACCTGGTTTTCTGAACATGAAAAGCTGTGTATCCTACCAATACAGTCTAGAAGAGTAATTCTCAAACTTCTGTACTGGTGCCTCTTTTCACATTGCAAGCCTCTGAGTGCGAACCCACACCCCTTAAAAATATAAAAAAGTGTTTTTAACTTATAACACCATTGCGAATAGTGGAGGCTGACAGCTCAAAACCGCCCATGTACTAACCTCGTGACCCCCTGAGGAGTCCCAATTCCCAGTTTGAGAACCCCTGATCTAAGACAACCAGTCTACCAACAAAATTTAGGGTTTTTTTCCACATCAGTAGATTTTTAATGTGTGTGTTTCTGCAACTCAGAAATCTTCTTGTGGGAAGGTGTAACATATGCGTTATAGGGTGTGTGGATGTTGTTTGTTAATGCTCCTCAACGTATTCTGAATATTTTCTTTTTCTGTTCTATGTATTTCATTGCACAACTAGAGAATGCAGAAAGAGGAAATACAAACGATGAAATAACCATTGCCAGTCTCTGGTTTGCTTGTTTCCGTGTACTCTCCTGGCTGGCCATATCCATCTATTTTCTCTTAATTTATACTTAGATTGCACTCTCATTGGGGCAGGGATTGTCTTGTTGTTGTGTGTTTGTACTGCACCCAGCACAATGGGGTTGGTTCATGGTTAAATGTTATGCTAATATACATAAATAATACCAGCAGGCATAGTAAAACCAATGGTCTAAATCTGTGGATAGAGCCAACAACAAGAGGGGGAAAGGTTCTGGCTAGATAGATAGATAGATAGATATACGTATGTAATAAATTAAAGATGAAAAGGTTTTGATTTTGTAAAACCTCAACAGTCAGGTTTTTTGTCTGAAAAAATCAAAACCAGAGGTGGTTGATATCTGGGTACTTTTTTCTCTGAACTTTCCAAAGTTTAGAGTTTGAAAAATTGGTCTTTTCCCCCCAAAAAATAAATTACTCCCCAAATTTGGTAAGTCCGAGGAATGTCCTGTATCATGAAATTCATAAACTCCCATACTCTAACAGAGGGCAGAGCCCTAGCTCTGGGGATGGAGAGCAGGAGGCAAAAAACAACCAGCCACATGTCAAAATGGCTGGCCAAAAAGCCATGTACAGTGGCAATCTTATTCTCCATGTCCGCAGGAGAAAGGAGGCATTTCCCTGTACCATTGTTTTTATCCTACCATCTACATTCCAGGGAAAGGTTCTGGGGTTCAAAGTCCTCTGGGGTGGTGTAGCAACATCCACGTTGAGAAATAAATATCAAGTTGCAACACCATGACAAAAATTTCATTTCCACCAGACTTAAGCCTGTGACATTCAGTTTTAGTTTGATGAGCTCGAATAGTCTACTATGAGTGGCTTATATTTTTTTTCCAAACCATTCACTGCTCTATTATATTTGTAAATTTTGTTTTGATTTTCCCATATAGATACTCTGGGCAGCACAGTACAGAAACATCAGCCTCTAGAGGCAGAATATAGTAGCCATAGAGACTGTTGCAGCAAAGTTAAAGGGCCTTGGCCTTCTCAGTCTCTGTTGAAAATGGGACTTTGCACCTTTACAAATATGGCCCTTTTAGGCACCTAACAATGCAGGTGGAATTTCCAAAAGCACCTACTAGACACCTAGGAAATCTGCCTTGATATGAATAGAAGTTAGGCTTTGAAAAAAAACTGCTAGGTGCCTACCTGATATTTAGGTGCCTAAATACTATTTAAAATCTGGCTCTTAGGCTCCTAAATCTTGTAGGTGTATTGGAAAATTTTACCCTCCTATGTGCAGGGCATATCTCCTGCCTCAGCAAGCTTATAGTTGCAGCTATAGGCTGCCCACCACTAATAACAGTGGTGGAAAGCACAGGGACCAGAATCAAACCACAGAATCTTTATTATTAGTAAACATGCTGATGCAGAGCCCAGCTTGCCTCTCTGAGAGTAGGCTGAGTTTGTGGGGAGGTGAAAGGGGGTTTCACTCACTGCAGGTGCACCTCCTTGTGGCTGGGCATGGGAATTAGTTTTCACTCTGTCTGGACCCCATCTTCCCTCAGTTGCTCTTGCTAGGGTCCCTCTTTTTCTCCACGACTCAGGGGTGCTCCATCTTCATGACTTGGCAGCCTTATAACCAGATCACTTTATAGCCCCCGTATTTAGGGCAACCAGATGTCCCAGTTTTATAGAGACAGTCCCAATTCCTGGGTCTTTTTCTTATATAACCACCTATTCCCACCAGCCCTTGTCCTGATTTTTCACACTTGCTGTCTGGTCACCCAACCCCAATTACATCTCAGGCAGTCCTCTGTTCCATCTCCTACTTCTGTGCTAATTTGCCAGTGACTAGTAGAGGAACCATTACTCAAGGCTCCAGCCCAGAGACACCATGACTAGCAATGTAGGAGTCCTTAGTCACAAAGCCTGTTGCTGTATCCCTAGGTTTCTTCCTACCCACCATTCTTTCTCCTTGCCTTCTCTAGTTTTCCCAGAACATGCTCTGCTCTCTGTGGCTACTTCATCCCTCTCAACTCTTGTCAAATTCCCTAGTCCTAGGAAATACCTCCCAGCTTACTCTCCCCACTAGAGCTCTGTTTTGTCCCTAACCAACTCCCTTTCCTTCTTAGCAGTAATTGCAAACCTCCTCCATTCAGTCCTTTCCTACCTTGACTTCCTAGCTTTATAATCCTATCCCAGCCTAGCTTCATCTACAATTAGGCCTTACCAAGCCTTCATTCCCCTCCAGGTGCAGCATCTAAAATTAATTGGCCCTTCCTGACCCATATTAACCCACATAGGGCTTGTGTGGTGTGGACAACCAACTGCAGGTGGGTAATTAGGAAAATAGCCATTTTACTTCTAAACTGAGGATTGGTTCACTGGGAACTTGTGAGACAATGAACCTGGAATTGCTGAATTCCAGCCATTTTTCAGCGTGTAGCCAGCCCATGCAATTCTCAAAAAGAAAAAATAGGGGAAAGAGTTAACACAATTAATAAAATCCATCAATAATTACAGCTGTGTTTAAATATCTCTCTAATTTTGTACCATTGCTTATAATTTCCCTATTTACCTGCTTGGTTTCAATGCAATACGATAGAATACGAGTCATTAAAATCATTCGGCACTTGGAAAAACCTTTACATCATTGTTGGTGAGCAGGCTTCAGTGCTGTTGTGATTTACTGTTTCACCTTGGATGCAAAGTGGCCAGTGTTCTACTTTGTTGGATGCTGGATGAAAATTAATTGACCGTTAGCCACATCTGAGGACTGTAAGATGTATCAGAAGATTATAGGCTCCCATCTTAGAGGGTTGGGTAATTATTTGAATTTCTTAATTCTATTTGGTGCAGCATCTCCTTTACACTTAAGTGTGTGTCATGTGGTGCTGAAACAATCATTGCACAGAATATTTTGGGTCAGATCCTCAGGTGATGTAAATCTATATAATTCCCTGGACTTCAGAGGAACTACCCCGGTTTATACCAGTAAAAAGATCTAGCTAATGTTACACAGTAGCACACACAAAACACTATACAAGAAAAAAGTAATAATGTGACACTGCATCCAGTGTAACAAACCCGTCCCTCACTATCTTGTTTCCCTCACAATGCATTAAACTGCACTGGCCTACTGTAATCTCTCAGGAAAAAGGTGCCTCAACAGAACACAAAGTCTCTAAGAGCACCTGTGAATGCAACAGCTGAGCTCACCCTTTAAACTGTACAGCACACACTCCCTTCCATAACAGGCCCAGTTCACTGCTCTGTTTGAAGGAGGATGGTTCTGTGGCTTCATTTGCTTCCCAACTGCTTTGTGTCTGAGCCTGAAATCTTTGAAGTCAATGGCAAAGCTCCCTTTGACCAGAGTGGTACAAAATCAGGTCTTTAGTAACTGAGGTAAATACATGGACTATGATTAGTCCTTGTGTGCAGGGGATGCAATGAAGAAGGTCCCCGGTGCTCCTGTAAAGGGGCTAGGTACAATCTGGCCCTTAATCTTCCTGTAGTGTTCACAAAGACATATTGCATTTACTAGGTCCTGGGCCACTCTTAGTTTTAGCTATAGTACTCTTTTTTAAAAAATTTAAGCAAGAGGGTCACTTGAGTTGCCTCTCTCATCTAAATTATGCCTCAGTAGCACCAGCTTCTCAGGAAAAACCTGACACATTTCAAGTTCTGTGGCTGATGTGAGAGACAAGCATGCAATTTATGTGTGTAATAGCTGTATAGTGCGGCGCTGAGGCTTCTGTATTGCACTGAGGGCCGGAGCCATACTCTGTGGCCCTTCCCTTGGGGCCCATGTGAAATACCCTTGCACAAAACCTCTTTGCTTAAAATAACAAAGACCTCAAGAAACCTTAGGGATCTATTCCAAATAGTCAAATATACAGATCTTAACAAAGATAAACCTTAATCTTAAAAAGATGGTAAGTGCTCCGTATTGCATTCACAGGTATAATTCTGTCTCTTTCAAATAAAAGTACAGGTACCTATTAAAAATTAAACATTAAGGAGTTTGATAATTCTACATGAGCTCCACTTCCACAGTGTTTGGAAAGAGCTTCCTTATTGCTTATTTGAGAAATCAACTGTACATCACCATCCTAATCTTAGAATAGATACCGTCTTATTATTCTCCAATAGCAAGACTGCAGGACAAATACAAAGTCTGGCGGGGGGAAATGAAGTGACTTTAGCCCAGACCAGAAGCAATTTTTTTTCTGAGGCTTGAGTGGATTTAAATAGTGCTGATAAAATATTAACTCTGATTAAATATTAGTGCTTTAACATCCCTGCCCCTTCCTCCCCTCCCCTCCACCAATGGGGTGGAGGTAGGCACTTACCGGTATGGCTCTGCCCCAAGCCCTACCCCTTCCACCTGAGGCCCCACCCTCTTCTGCAGGCCAGAGTCATCCCAGGTCCAGCCCCATACAAGTAAGTCCCTACAACCACTTTCACCCCTGAGTACATATGTTATTATATAACTACTATATATTATGTATTGCTCTGGTGTGACAATGACTAAGAGTGCGTGATACATCTTTACCAATATCAGCGATCAAAAGGAAGAGGAAACACCAGTCGGCCTACAACACATTTCCTCTCCGCGTTTTCTGTCGATTTCTATGTCAGTGAGTTAGTGAGCAAATCTGTAGCGCTACATAGCAAGTTCCTGTACTGCATGTTAACGAGTCTCGAATGTTAAACAGGTAGCACTGGGAGGCATGGCGCTGCCACACATAAATGTATAAAGAATTTAGGGACAAAAAAATCTGTAACACATACTTGACACCAGCACTACACCTGGCTTCGTACTTTGGGGCCAAATGCTGTACAAGTGTAAATACGTACAGCTCCATTGATGCCATGATGTTTCACTCACTCGCAACAGCAGAATATTTGGTTCCTCAAGTCTGAGTGGGTGGGTAAAGGGATTGGGGGGTTGGATATGATGTGGGAGTCCTGGGGGGCCTGTAAGGGAGTGGGGGTGTGGATACAGGTCAGGGTAGTCAGGGAGCAAGGGGAGTTGGGTAGGGGGTGGCATTCTGAGGGGGTGGTTAGGAGGGGGGGAGGGCCTTTGGAGGGGGGCGGTCAGGGGACAACAAGCAGGGAGGGTTGGGAGTTCTGATGGGTAGTCAGGGAGTGAGAAGTAGGTGGGGTCAGATAGGTGGTGGGGCCAGGCTGTTTGGGGAGGCACAGCCTTCCCTACACAGCCTCCATACAATTTTGAAACCCCGAAGTGGCCCTTTAGTAAAAAAGAAAGGGATCTTTGCTCACACATTAGAAAATAGTTATCTGAGGTTCAGTATTAAAGAAAACCATGTTCAGCACAGATAGAGTAAGAAATCGAATATGTTTGGGGTCAAAAACCAGGGACTATGGAGTTTAATCCCCAGAGAGATCACGATTCAGATGTGTTGTGTTTATTTAAACTTAGAGACCACAAGTTCAGAAAAAACCTCACTTGTTTGAAACAGGTAATGTCACTAGTCTTACTTTAGAAGACCTGTTATGCATTTTAACTCAGACAGCTCAAGAATACCCAGAGCAGAAATGATATTTATATGAGAGCATGGAGACTACAAACTACATATTTAGAGTGTTCCCAGGATAAATACCACAAAGGATTGGAACTGCCCTGCTGCCTTTTCAGCACCAAAATCTTAAACAGATGTCGGAGACATCATTGGCTGTGCCCAAGCAGGTTGTTTTCTGAAAAGATCCACGTGTAGGGCAACATAAGACAAGAGACCTAACAAACAGATATTGAACTTATCCAACCACCATTTCAAAGCAGCCCCTTATGGCCAGCTGAGATCCACAAACTATAGAAAATGAATGACTGATGTAATCTGCAGGCCTTGTTCACACAGAAATCTCAATAAAAATAGACAATTTAACAGATTAACCCCTCAAGTCATGTTTGACGGATTTAGTTTGGCTACACACATTTATAAATCTGTATAGGGATACTTAATAACATTAAGTCAAAAACAGCTTTCTGTTTTTTAAAAAACTTTATTAATAAATGAGTTTCCATAAGAATCAATTATAACTGAAAAAAGCCATAATTCATACATGGATCTTGTAAAACAAACAATACACAAAAGAATGCATAATAGCATGTCTGTCAGCATAGTAACGTGAGACTTACAGTAGGGACACAAAACCGGGACAATGGGAGATATTCCTGAAGCTCCCATTTTTTGATGCTCTAACAGCCTCTCTTGTAAATTTGAAGGGCCAGATCATCATCTGGAGTAAACTGGTTTAGCTCCATTGAAGTCAATGGAAATATTCCAGTTTAGGATCTGACCCTGAGTTTTGCAGTAATACCAGATATTGGGGTGTGAGGTGGAATGCAGTTACTACATCTTCATTTCAAACACTTATGTAGTTTATTAATTGCCTTCTGTTAAAACAAGAAGTTGTCTAAGAGACCCCATGCCCAATTTCCTTTTGCAGGATAAGCCAGGTTTGGGCTACTATTATTTTCCATATTACCAAAAGCTAGGAAAAACTTGGGGGAAAAAAAATCAAGGCTTCCTTTCACTGAAGTTGGATTTTTTTAAAAAAATTGAACCAGGCTCTAATCTCTTTTGCTACATTAATATAATTACCACTATTCTGATTCTTCTGCTTAAATATAATTCCCTTTAAGGGATAGACTGTTTAAATGATAATGACAGAAGGATATTCAAGAAAAGTATTATAGATATTTATATATGGTCTTGGGAGGCTCTGCTCATGTTCAGTGTAGTAAAGAAATAATGCTAAAAAAAATTAAGAGTAGGGCTCTAGCTTGGTATAAACCTTAGTTGAACAAACAGATGAAGGGTACTTCAAGCTTCACAGGATTGTGACAGTTAAATCATTTTCCAAAAATATAGTAGCAAAATTTCTCAGTAAAAACATGGAAATTCAAATATTTGGTTTAAGTAAAAATAGTGTTGCAGAGAAACAAACAAATCAGTTCACATTACAAATAATACCTGTTTCTAATGTAAAAAAACTGGTCAAAGACTAGTTCTCAGAACTAGTCTGAGGGATAAAATTGTATACCACACAGTATACATACACATATATACATATACACACAAAAAGTAAAAGTATATCGTAAGAGGCTCTCTAAGAGAAAGTAGTGCATTTAACATTGATGGGCTCTTCAGATTTAAGACATTAGGTTAGACTGATTAAATTTTTTTCTGTAGTTTTCTCATAGTCTTGGGAAGTTTATTTCTTGACTTTTTGAAACTAGGTTTCTTACTCCCTGCTAAGAAAATAAAAGAAGTGGAGTTAGGAAAAATAGTTTGACAGAGTGTCATCATTCCTCACTTGTTTTTTCCATCATGTTTATTAGAACTCTCACACTGATTGCAATAGCTGTAACTGAGGTTGCAGAACATTTTCCATTATGTCTCCTTGTTTATGCACATTCTAACCTTTCCAAAACATTCACCTTTGAGGCTGAAATTTTCCTTGACTGTTCTTAAGAATCAGTTTGGAAAAAAGACTAACAAAAACTCTTCAGCCATTTTTAAGTTATAGCAGAAAAAAAAGAGATACATTTTTCCCCATTACAGTGTTTTTTCTAACCATATTTCTTTGAACAGCAATAAAGCAAACAGAGCCAAAGTTTAAAAGTTACCTGCTGCTTTTGCCAAGTTAAAAAAAATGGTTTTGATTTCATACAAAGTTCAAAGCATTTGAAAACTGCATACTGGCCATGTACAGTCATGTTATCTTTGTTAATTCAGAGCACAATAAAGGCCAGACCCAAATCCCATTGGGGGTTTTTCCATTGACTTCAGTGGGCTTTGGATCATTCCTTTTCAGTGCATATGTGAGCAGGGCTTGGGAAATGTGTAATTTTAAAAGTGATCAAGAGACTTGGCCTAGTGCTTCTTTTTCATTTGCATCCATATGCCCAAAGGCCAGTCCTCAGCTCCTTTACTTCCCTCCCAAATCCTGTTTTTTAAGGATGGGGGGGGAGGGTATCATTGAAATTAATCAGATGCTTTTTCTTTCCACTGCTTGAAGTGCCCTAAGGTAATTGACCAGTTTGAAGAGCAGCTATATATTTACTCAGAGGAGAGAAAACAGTCACCACAACTTTGGACACAACAACAAGGTTGCAGAAGAGTTGCCTAGGGGAGCAGCATGTGCTTAAGCTGCCTAAAAGCTGTTCGTAGTACACTCTCCCAGTATACTACAAAAGGTATGGAAATGCATACATGCACTGCAGTACAAACTGACCCAAATCCACTCAGCTGGCCAGTGTCTCTGGAGTCTTAAAGTACAGTTTACTGAAGAGGCTGGTTTGCTTCTCTTGGGCTTTGCCAACTAATGCCTGTGTGTTATAGAACTCATGATATTACTTTATTCCGTCCCCACCCCCATACACACATTTTTAAAAAAAGAATCCCATAGATTTAATGCAACATTGTAGGTGCCGATGAGCTCTCCATGTGTAAAAGTTAAAGCTGAATGTTAACCTTATCCCTGTCTTTTTATGCATCTGCATTGTGATGCTGTGTTACCTTATGGTCATGCTATTCTGAATAATAATAAGATACAGTTTAGATAAACACTTATATCAGATAACCATATCGTGTGATTAAAGACCATATCATGATGCACAAAGAGGCAGAGGCAATGTTGCATGGTCAGCCTTGGGGTTCAATCCTGCACATACTACCATGAAAAATGTTTACGGCAATAAGTAGTCTGACTGACTTCATCTTTACTTCACTATTCTTGGGGTGAAATCCTAGTCCCATTGGGATCAGTGGCAAAACTACTATTGATTTGAATGAGGCCTCAATTTCACTCCGTGATGCTTATAAGATCAGATCATTACCTCTCACATTTCCTAATATTGCATCCTTGGCTGCACAAGCTACATGTTGCTTGAACAGTCCTGTAGGTATTAAGTGTTCTAAACAGTTAAAAAAAAGTCACCTTAGAGTTTACTTTTCTTTTCAACAAACAAACAATGACCGATGTAAATCCTAGATCCATTTTTAGACCTTCCCATTGACATCAATGGTAGAATATAGCCGGTTAATATCTGAACTGATTGTTGAAAGAAGTTCCAGTTAGTGAACACTTTAGGGTCTGCATATAATATAATGCTACTATAATATGGTGCTTTTTTATTTTCAGCACTGAAAGATTTATATATAAAATTAATGAAGCAAAATGGGAAGTATTAAAATCAGGGATAACCCATATGGGCACAATTTTCTAGTTAAAATGTCCATGAGAGAGAGAGCAAGAGAGAGAGAGGTCAATTAGTGTTCTTACAAGTTTCAAGCAGGGTGAATTGGGTCCTTTTGTGACCTTTGCCAGAAGCTGGGAATGGGCACTATGGGATGGATCACTTGATGATTACCTGTTCTGTTTATTCCCTCTGGGGCACCTGACATTGGCCCTGGTCAGAAGACCGGGGCCAGATGGACCTTTTGTCTGACCCAGTATGGCCGTTCTAACGTTATGTTCTTATTTAACCATTTAACCTCCTATTTACCTTATTCAAGCTATTAGTCTCATTGACTTCTAGGGGACTATTCTTATAAGGAAAGCAGGCTATGGCCCCCTGCATCAGTTTTACCAGCTGCACACTGGTGATAATACTGACCCCAAACTGTTGCAGGGTATAATGTTTCTCAAGTGTGCTGAGGATGAAGAGCTTTGTATAAATTCTAATAATGTGTACATTTTAAATAGAAAAAATAAAAATCTTACCTTTCTTGCAGACATTATAACAATCTGTTTTGCTCACAAAGTTATTGGCATTTCCACCACAGCCTGTATAGTTGAACTCCTCACATGACTGAGTCTTTGAGTTGTAGTAATAGCGGGTCACAGAAGATGAACACAGCCCTTCATCTTTTGGGCTATAGCAGAGTAAGGGGCCAGCTTTAAAAAAAAAAAAGAAAAGAGAAAGAAATTACTGTAATGTTCAGTATATGGGACTTCTTGTATGTCAAAAAAAATTTGGGGCAAACCTGCACCAATTGAAATGATTGTGATTAGCATTGACTCAGTAGGACAGGTTCCTTATATCCCCATCAGTAAACTATATACTCATCTCACATACCATATGAAGAGCCCTCACACAATCACACTGCATGTGAGATTCAGCAGTTCATTGTAGACAGTGCTGTGTAGCTGATAAATGTGAATAATTTGGAGCCACATGCTGCTTTCTTACACATCTATATAGGAATGACTTCAATAGGACTACTTCTGTGAGTAAGGAAGGCACAGTTTTGCCCTTAATCCATTCATTCAATGATTTGATAAGTACAACTACCTAAATAACTTGTATTTAAAAAACCATTGTATTTAAAAGAATTGGGTTAGTTTTTTTTCTTATTAGAATTGTTTCTTGGTTACTGTTGATATTTGCCCATTCTTTAAATGTGCAAGAGAAACTCAACTAGTTACTTTTCACTCATGGAAATGTTGCCAATTCTGCCATGAGCCAAACCTAATGAAGGTGTTATGATGCATGTCGTAATGGCTACTTATTCAATCTAATAATAGTTTTATGCATCTGGTATACATTTGGGATTCTACTACAAAGCTTAGATATAGTTACCTGCTTACAATAACTATCTTTCTTCTTTGAAGGTGAGGCAATAAAGAGTCACAACTCCCAATAAAAGTTCTTTGCCTTCTGAGATCAAATGAATGCTGAAAAAAAATAACCTGGCAATATCTCTCAGGTCTTTAATTTTAGGAAGGCACTCTTTCCATGAGCTTCAGGTGCCATCCACCTAAAGCCCAGCAACCACTGGGTTATACTGAACTGCAGCAACATGGGAGCACACAACCAAATTTTGCCCTCAGTTATCTCCAGAATCCCTCAGAAGTCAAAGGGTTCTGTGGATGTAATTGTTGGGCTGGATACAGGCTGTAATTTTTTTGTCCTTTAGCTAACAGGCAGTGGAGGTTGATGACCCCTAAATGTGTAGCCGAAATTGACATGCACAAGACATGCTCAGAAACACTTTATAGCAATGAGCAAATATCAGACTTCAAACAGTAGAGGCAAAGCCTACTTTAAGGTGTCTTCATAGGTAAAAAGGAAAATAACATTTTTATTAACAAACACCATCTTTTTTTTTTTTTATTGAGAGCACATTAAAAAGAAGTTATTTTAGTAGAATGTGGGAGTAATCATTACTTTTCTCAGGCAAACAGTAGTCCACACAAGAATCTTCATCTCGGAAGTTGTTATTATTTCCATAGCATCCACCATAGAAAAATGTTTCACACTTCATTGAACTCAGGTTGAAGAAATATCTTTTTAGGTAACCTCTACATGGTCCAGGATCAGCCTCCAGCCTGCATATTTTGGGCACTTCTGTAACAAAGAGCATTTAAACATCAATGCACAGTTGGCTAAACTGTATTACATCTTGTCTGACATGCTTTCCACTTGCAAAGATACTTCTCAACTTATTTAATGCCTGCCAATATGCTTAAGAGATATACCATTATTGATTGTTCAAATACGACATTAAACTGAACACCTAGTGAGTTAGATGGAGTTTTAATACATAATAGATTTCTTAAAACCCATTAAGGATAGACTATGATGCGCTCAAAAAAGAAGCCAGGCAAATACATCCTTCCATCTTAGTCCTTTCCTCAGTGGAGTGATTTTATTGGTTTAGCCAACAAAGCCCTAAGAAGCCTCCATTCAGCAGGAGTTTTATCCTAGCTAGGGTTGCAGGATCAACCTTAGTATTACCAGTGCTGTTACAACTGTCAGGAGCAAAATGATACATCCAGGAGAAAAAACAGATGGCAAAATCCACTGCATAAGGAAAATCTTCACCTGCTCCCAGAAGCTTCTTTGTGTGGAGATTTGTAAAGGTATCACACCTGAGAGCTATAGCTAAGGTATTATTATGGCTCAAGTGATAAACATATCTGTGCAAGCTACAACTTTTATTAAGCTAGGCAGCTGGAAGGAAATGCTTTTTAAAAATAGAATTTGGGGTCTCTGCCTTCAGTTGATGAAGCAGGAATTGTTATTAGAATGCAACCTTCCCCAGCAGTTCAAGGATGCTTTTAAACTGGCTAATGAGTACCCACAGGCATTGCTGCAGTAAAAGTCTGAGTAGGGCAACCCGGCAAAAGAGCCGTAGACATATCAGTGAAAAACAACAAGATGGAGCTTTCTGACCTTACTGAGCGAATAGGCGCCTCGCCTACTTTTACAGAAAGCGGGCCCACCAGAAGGGCTGAGCAGCTATGCAGGGGGATAAGAGAAGCGATCGCTAGTCTGTTTCGCGTCATGCAAAGCTCGGCAGGGAACTATTAGCCAACAGCGCAGGATCACCAAGATGTCCACCAAGCCAATTCTGGGGCAAGGACCCCGGTGTCTAAATAAAGGGGGAGAGAAGGGACTTACTCCGGATCATCCAGCAGCTTTTCTCACAGCTTTCCAAGCTCTTGAAGTTGTTGGCGTTGCCCTCGCAGCCCCCATAAGTGAACTCCTGGCATGTCTGAGTGTACCTGTCGTAGTACCAGCGCGGGATGAGCGCCCGGCAGGGGCCTTCCTCGGGGGGCAGCAGGCAGATCTCTGCGTTTGGGGCTGGAAGGAGAGACAAGCGCGGTCGGGGTCAGGCACCAGGCGGAGGCGCCGGGCCGGGGCGGGTTGCACGTGGCCGGCGTTCAGCCGCGAGAGGAGCGGGAAGGCGAGCGAGCCGCCGGGAGAAATGGACAAGGCAGGAGGAAGCGGAGGGCGACCTTAGCCCCCAGCAAGCGGGATAGAAACCTCCTGGGGGGGCTTCTCGGAGACACAGAGCATGGAGCCAGCGCAAGAAGCGTCACCGGACAAACCCGGGATGGAGGGACCCGCGGGGGGTTGCCCCAGGACTAAACGCCCCCCTCCGCCGGAAAGCCGCGCCGAGCCGCCTCCCGCAGCTACCCGGGGCCGGGAGCTCCGCGGTTACCTGGCAGCGTCTGGGGGGCCCCCAGAGCGGGCCCCAGCAGAAGCAGCAGCGCGGAGCAGCTCCGGAGGATGGCAGACGAGCTCATCGCCTGCAGCGGAGGGAGCCAAGCCCGGGATGGAGACGTGGAGCCGAGGCGCGCCAGCCGCAGAGTGACCGGTCCGGAGAGCGAGCCGACGCTTGTCCTCCCCTGCCCCAGCTCTCGGGACCTTTTATCCGCCGAGCTCACCTCCGCCCCCGGGGCCGCGGAGCGCCGCCTGATTCACGCCTAGCAGGGGCGGCGATTCACCCCGCTTGGCAGCGCGTCCCGCTGGCTCCGCGGCCGGGTTCCGCCGGCTCGTGGGCAGCCCCCGGGAGAGGCACTTCGGGGAAGGCCCCTTTGCTCTCCGCGGGGGGACCTGGAGAACAGCTCGGAGGGAAAACGGGGGCGGGCGGATCGGAAACGGCTCGAGTGAGCCAAGAGTAGCACATCAGGGCGTCGGGAGAGCGAGGAACGCCTAGAACCTCCTCGGCAGGGATGGAGGGGCGGGATTGCCCCATTGTCACCGGCGTGTAGCAATCACACATCCGTCTGTGCAACGATCCGCCTGTCAAACCCACTGCTGGGGAGATGGACGGTTTCCCACTTTTCCTTTCTTGCTGATCCTGGTCATAGTAAACCATGCTGACCCCTCCTTTCTTACCCTGTCTTTTCAGCTACCGGGTACCTCATCAAGTGATAGCCCTTGTTTCATTTGATGATGCCAACGCGACATATCCCATTAAAGAGCTACTGTGGTGACTGTAGTTAGTGTGAGCAATAACCGTTTACTTTTGTTCCAATGTAAGTTAGTGGTAGCTGCGTTTTTCAGGAAAGGAAAAGTTGAGTAAAAGTTTAGAAACAGGGAAAATAGTGACTGCTGGAAAAGCTGATGTATGGTGACACTTGGGCCACTGCATGCAATGGACTGTAGTTTATTTTACAAAAAAGTTTGGGGGGGTTTTGAGGTGGGAGGGGTTGAACACAGTGTACAACACAGGGAACAGAACTTTGACAATAGAAGACTCTTCAATCTAGCAGACAAAAACTTAAGATCCAATGGCTAGAAGTTGAAGTCTGACCAATTAAGACTAGAAATAAGGTGCTTTTAAAAAAACAACAGTGAGGGCAATTAGCCAATGAACCATTTAAGGGTTGTGGTGTATTCTCCATCGCTGCAATTTTTAAAATTAAAAATGAGCATTCTTCTAAAAGTTATGCTTTTGTTCAAACAGGAATCTATACAGGGAAGTCATATGGCTTGTGCTAAGCATAGTGGTCCCTTCTGGCTTTATAAGAATCTACGAAAAATTGTAATGAAGTTGACAATTTAGGGAAATATTGTCTAATATTATAGGGCTGTTGCCTCTATTTCACTGTAACACTTCAATGGATTTTGCAAGGAAAAAAGGGTAACCCATTAGAGTTGTAAATGTAATGTAAAAAGGAGGCATCAGAGAACTTTTAACCTCTTGTACACATACCCAGCTACAGCTTTGAGTTAAAGTCCATTCTCTAACATGTAGAAATCTACATCAAGGGATTCCATCCTGTCCTGGCAGAGGATTAGCTCAATTGTCTAGTAGAGCTTTTTATCTTTAAAGTATACCATTACATATAGACCTTTCATTAACTCACATTTTCTCCAGATTTTATACATTAGTTGTGAGAAGAATAAAATCTTAGATAACACTAATTCTATCCCCTGATCTTTCTCTGTTTTTCCTCCCTCTCTCTTATTGTCATCCTTACTATGCTGTGTCTACCTTATATGGCTAGATCTTTGGAGCAACAAGGACTTGTCATTATTATTTATTTGAAAAATGCCATGTACACCTACAGTCTGTAAAAATAAAATATATGAAAATAATTAAAAGAGGTACATTTGCTCTAAAGCTAATACAGGGAATTTTCCAGAAAGGGGAAAAAGCAAACAAGAGCAGAAAACTCACATAGTGTTGATCATATTTACCCACAAACCACCTAGTTTGTAGAGCTCTCTTTCTCCCTGTATTTCTATCATCCATCTGTATTCTCTCTTTAAAATATATCCTTTAGATTTTATATCTATCTATGCATGTACACATATTTATAATCAGATTGCTAAGGGATAAATGAATGGTTTAGTGACACAGACCAAACTACCTAAATACAATCTGAGCTGTTACCACAAGGACACAGCTGTCATGTTAGTAATCCTGTTATTGAGATAGTTATTAACAGATGTCCTGGGTTTTAGTTAGGGTTATTAGTAGCAACAGATGTAATGAAACTTGGCTCCCTGAAATGCAAATATACCTTTCTATATCTTGCAAAGTCAAAATGTCATTTTTCTAATATGAACAAAGTCTCAACTGACTTAAATGTGACTAAACTGATGTTCTTTAGAATGCATCATATTTGGTTAGAAATGAAAAAAAATACGTAAACAATCAGAAGAATGAATGTACTCACTTCCACCATCAAACACACACATCAACCATTGTTTAATTGAAACCTGTCTTTTTGCAGAGCAGTGCAATGCAATATTTAGTCAACTGTACTTTCAGTTCAACATGACAATAGATTTGAAATGCAGATCTGTTCTTAATAAGAAAGAAGAGATTAATAAAATCACCATACAAATGGGCCTTTGCCTTAGGGTGTTGTGCGATAATATGCATAGTTGCAGATGCTGAAATCTTGCTTTTTCATGTTATTCCACAGAGTATTAGAAAGTGTTATTTACTCCTTCTCATAATGCAAGAACTAGGGGTCACCAAATGAAATTAATAAGCAGAGGGTTTAAAACAAACAAAAGGAAGTATTTCTTCACACAACACACAGTCAACCTGTGGAACTCTTTGACAGATGAATGCCAAAAAAGAACTAGATAAATCCATGGAGGATAGGTCCATCAATGGCTATTAGCCAGGATGGGCAGGGATAGTGTCTCTAGCCTCTGCTTGCCAGAAGCTGGGAATGGATCACTTGATGATCACCTGTTCTGTTCATTCCATCTGAGTCACCTGACATTGGCCACTGTCAGAAGACAGGATATTGGGCTAGATGGACCTTTGGTCTGACCCAATATAGCTGTTCTTATGACATCAATAGAACAAGTTATATGCATAAAGTGAATAAGATTTGTCTCCATTATTAGAATCATTCTGGGAGATGGAGTGACAAGAACATTGCTTTCCCAAATAGGAGTCACATTTGACATACCCATAAAGAGATGATGCTATGAAATTGTTCACTAAGTCCTCTACCAATGTGACCCTAATGCACACTTGCTTTTTACCTGTGACTCTAAAGCAGTGGTTCCCAAACTTTAACAACCTGTGAACCCTTTTCACTAAAATGTCAAGTCTTGGGAACCCCCTCCTAAAAATTACCATTTCCAAGGATTTTCTCCTTTACCTGGGTATAAATTATAAAAGTAGTGATTTTGGAAATATAAAATTTGTTTTATGACATGCTTATTACATGCTATTATTAATTATTATTTATCATTACAGTATTTGTATTACATTATGAAAATGGCAACACTTTTCCAACAGCTCACTTTCATAGCTGTATCACTTTGAACAAGCCTGTTTCATCAAGGAGTATCAGATGTGAAACAGCATCAAGGTATTTAAGAAGCCAACTCAAAGAATTATTTCTACACAAGCATTCAGGTCTTGAGCAGTCCAGGCAAACCACACACATTACAACTGAGCTTAAACTTGTTCCTCATAATAACTTTAAAAACAATACTAGCTGCCTATTTAATTTTAAAAACAGCAAAGAATATCCACTTCCCTTTCCATTTCTTATAAGGAGTCTTGAAGTTTAAATTTCCTCAGTGTGACAGATATGCTTGTTTTGATCTGCTTAGCTCTTGGAAGTCCAGGGGCTCCAAGCTTCTGGCCCTGTGCTGCCTGCGGTCCCTAGGGAGAGCTCTGTAGGGATTTTTTTTCCTGAGAACCTCCTGTAACATTTCGCAAACCCCAGTTTGGGAACCACTGCTCTAAAGGGTAGATACTAGGGTAGGTAAGCAGAAACTTTGCAAGGTACAAAGTGTGGCAGTGGTGATGCAAGGAAATAGAAGCACTGAGATACAGGCAGCACGACTGGTACTGGGCAGTGCCTAGTAGTGAAAATCAGGAGCTTGAATTAGATTCCAAAAGCCACAGGGAGGTAGGTGGTGAAAATAAGGGAATGAACAGTGAGAAAAGGAATGTATTTTAGCAGCTACATTCTGGGGAGACTGATGGTGGACAAGGTAAAAATCAAGTAGGCCAGAGAGGGGAAAGTTGCAGTGGTTGAAGCAAAAGAAGACTGAAGCCTTCAAAAAACATTTCAGAAGCAGGATTCAAGAAGAAAAGGTGGATCTTGGGGATTTTTTAATAAGATCTAAAGGGAGTTGCATCGCTGGTAGGGATGGGGAGAAGGTGAAAGGAAACAAACATGACATCACAGTACTGAGCTCTCCTTGTTCCATGTGGTCACTTATATGGTCAGATGTGTAACCTAAGGATGCGGTAATGCAGCCTTATTCAGTGGAATGAGACATGGCTGTCTGAATGTATTAATTATTTTATAGTAGTAGCCAGAGGTCCCTATCAGGATCTAGGATCCATCATGTCAGACACTGAACAAACACATTGAGACAATTCATGCCCTAGAGAGTGTGAACTCCAAAGAGAAGACACAACAAGTGAGAGGAAGAAATGGTGACACTTAGAAGGGAGGGAAGATAATTTCCCATCTATGATAGTTCTCACTCAGGGGTGGGTTGATAGAGTGGCATTTCCTAGTGGTCAGGGCTGAGGACCATGCTTTTCAGGGAGCTGCTGGTAGGGGAGTCCCAGCCCTCCCACTCCACCAGGCTGCCTTTCCTACACACACACACACACACACACACCCCTGGGTTTAGGCAGCAGGAGGGTTGTCTACTGGACACAGCATCTCCGGATAGCTGCCTATAACATGTTTATTCTCTTCCTGCTGGCGACTGCCTCCTCCTGCTCACCCTCCTGGGACAGATCAGATCCCCCTGCTGGGGTTGTCCAAACAAAGTAAAGGGGGGTTAACAAAACTCAGAGTCCATGTGAGAGGGAAAGAGAAATGCTTCTTTCTCAGGCTCTCTCTGTGGCAGCTTCTCCCTTCCCTCAGGCAGTTGTCAGGGGGAGAGATTCTGCCTTTCTTTCCGCTCTCTTTCAGCTGACACTGAAAGTCACATGTCTGCTGTCTTCCTTGGTCTGCCCCCTAGGGAGCTGCTCCCCTATTTTTTAACTCCTCCTCCAGTTGGAGCATTACCTGCAGTGGGGGCAGGGCAGGGCTGGCTGAGCCCAGAGCCATTCCTTAACCTCTTGTTGCCCAGGGTGGTGTTTGTGTACCCCATCACTTCTTCCTATATTGAATCCAGCACCTTTGGCAACTAGCCAGGGCCATGTTGTAGTCTGTGTTACTTATCACACATGCCACACTCCTATCTCCAGACATGATCCTGATTGGCACCAGACTAGGCTGGGCTGGCTGAGCTACATTCAAAACTGGAACTCGGATTGGTTTAAATCGGGCAACCCCATGCCCTCAATCAGCAGCTTGTCCCGCGACTACTCCCAACCTCTTCCACATCCGGCAAAGGAGCTGCATGCCTATTAGACAAGGAAGCTTCTTCTGAATGTGGGATGCTTCTGTCCCGTGCTTGTCCTGTCTTGCTACAGTTATAAAGACATTTTTTTAATGAGACCAGGTGGGTGAGGTAATGTCTTTTCCTGGAGGAACTTCAGCTGGAGGGAGAGACGTTTGGCAGCAGAGCTCTGCTCTAAAGCTCGTCTCCCTCACCAGCAGAAGCTGGTCCGATAAAATATATTACTAAAAAACCCACCTTCTCACTTCAATATCTTGGGACCAACAGGGCTACAACTACATTCCAAACAACCTATTTTAATAGGCAGGGACTAAATCGGGTCCTTCAGCCTTTTGCCTGAGCAATTGTGCTGCTTATGCAAAATACTTTGCTTGGAGGAGGGAGAAATTGGAATGGCAGTAGAAGGGAGAAAACGGAGAACTAGGGAAGGAAAAGCTCAATGGTTTGAGTATTGGCCTGCTAAACCCGGGGTTGTGAGTTCAGCCCTTGAGGGGGGCGCATTTAGGGATATGGGGCAAAAATAGGGATTGGTCCTGCTTTAAGCAGGGAGTTGGACTAGCCGAGGTCCCTTCTAACTCTGAGATTCTATGGGGGTGGACGGGGTGCTAGATTGCAAAGCAAGTGCGCCCCGTTAACTGGAGTCATAGTCCTCCCCCAGGGGTTTTCCGCTCAACCTTTCCCATTCGCCATCCCCAGCAGGGCAAATAAAGTCAGGTGAACCAGGAGTTCCAGCTGTTTACATTGAACAAAAGGAAGAAACCCTTTCAGGAGGGATTTCGTGGTCCTTCTCCAGGCTCTGCTCTGTGAAACAGGATCACTCTCGCCGCAACACTGTTAGATGAGTCTGTACGCCGGTTTTAACCTCCACCCGCCTTCTCATTCGGTACCACCAGGAATCCGGGACACAAAAAGGCCGGACATTTGCTTAGCAAATCTGCTTCCTCTCAGACGAGGAATACGTATATCTGGCTTCTTCCTTGTGGAGAAAGTTTTCAGCGCACACATCCTCTTCCCCAGATCAGTCAGGTCTACTCACTTCCGCGCCTTGTTCTGTATTACGCCAGCGATACTGCGCCTAGCTGTCTAACTCCGTGTTAATACCAGATTAAATACACTGGGATTTACATGGATTAATCAATGATATCCGATTTCCCCCTCACCCCCCCCCGTTACTGGCCAGCCAAGTTTACATAAAAGAATTGATACCTATTTATACAGCAAAGGAGAGAACTAAAGGTTTGAATGGAGGGAAGGGGAGGAAAAGGCAATCGTTGTGAGTTATTGCACCCGTGTGTGCAGTGCCTGGTGTAAACGTCCTCTCGGTCAGGGTGGAAGGGTGGGGGTCAAACTGCCGGGTTTGATCCGTTTAGGAAGCTTATGCTGCTGATTTAAAACCCAGGAGTCGCTGGTGTGAGTAGCTGGCCGGAGCGCCCTGGGGAAGGTGCATGAGGGAGCTGATTGGGGAGGACGTTGCCACTGCAGAGAATCGGGTCAATTTCGCCCGGGACAACAGTAAGTCATGTCCTGCGGGGAGGCGGGGAAGTCCCAGCATCTCCTCCGCGCGGGTAACTCACTCGCTCCCCTTTTTACAACTAGAAAATGCCGGCGATCAATATAGAGGATCTGAGCGAGAAGGACAAACTGAAAATGGAAGTTGAGCAGCTCCGGAAAGAAGTGAAGTTGGAAAGACAACCGGTGAGTTCCCCCAGGCTGCCCCCTCCCCAGCCCCCGGAGAGCCTGCGGCTGGACTAGCCCCACCGCCCCGGGGCGGTAGATGGGAGATGAGGTCAGGCTGGGGCGTGAACAAGATCTTTAGCTCTCGAGTCTCCGGGCTTGGGGCAGGAGCGGGCGGGTGGCAGGGGGACTTTAGAAGTTACTCTGCTTCTTTTCAGCCTAAAATAACCTCTCAGTGGTGAGCGCCGCGGGCAGCTCTCAGCGCGGAGAAGGGGTTTCACGCCCCACTGAAGCGCTGCAAACCCCTCCCTATGGGGTGAAATGAGACGTGCAGAGAGATGCCTGCGCGGTTAAATGATCTGGTTAATTTCGCCTCCTATCAAGGGCTCACTGATGGGAGAAAAGGCGCAGAAGCGCGATATCAGACCGGAGAAAGGATTTCAGACCTCAGATGGCTGTGGGCATTGAAGGAAGGAAACAGATCTTGGGGGGCACTGGTGTCTTGGTGTGTTTTTAAAATATACTGAACGCTCAGTAACTTTTAATACAGTTTAGATTCGTTTCTCGCTCCCCACGTAGTTTAGTTTCTGGAGACTGTACCTTCTACCTTCCCTCACAGATATCGGAGCTAAAAATGTCTAAAAACGGTAGGAAGGAGGATCCAGACTTATGGAGGATAAATGTGAGTGATTCAGCCTGAGAAATGTCCCCATAATTACAGAAAAGAGGAGGAAAACACATTAACAAGATAATCATAGGGTGTTAGTGCTAAATTCGGAATTCGCTGCTGCTAAAACCCAAGGGCTCAGCGAGACTGGGTGTGGTGCAGTTGGCACGGGCTGGCTGAACTGCTCTCTAAAGAGGAAATAAAGACAAGGCACCATTCAGACTTTAAACTGTGGGATAAAATATCCACTGTGTGCCGAACATTGGAAGATGTGACCTCACCCATGGGATTTCTCTCCCCCACCCCCACGCCGCTGAATTTGACCGGAAATAGACATTTTGGAGATGTTCTAGAACACAGTGATTTGGGTGACTTCTAGAAACCAAGTGCTATCCTTCAAAACTGGCTAGTTAGTTAAAACAAAACTGTAGGCCAGTGATTCTCAGACTCTGGTCTTCAGAGTTCTTTCTGGCGGTTTGCAGGGCTAGCAGGCCAGACACAGAATGACCTCGGAGCCTGGGAGGAAGTCCCCAAAGTCTCTCCCTATTGTGAAGTGTCCACAGAAGGACAACAGAGAATAGTTGTTGTAAAACTGTGGTTCATAAGGACCGATTCAAAAGTTAAAGGTGTTTTGTTGTTTCTGGTGATTCACCTTGTGAAGTAGTATGCAGTCAACAACATGAGATGTATTTTACCATCCACATTTTCTGTAGATGAACATTCTTGATCCGTAGATTTCGCATCTGCTCCAGTTCCCATTGGAGTCCTTGACAAAACTTGTTTACTTCAGTGGGAGCAAGATGGAGCTTTGAATTTAATTCCTGATCCTGCATCTACTTAAGCAGCTGTATAACTTTACTCATATGATATCAATGGGACTATTTGTCTGAATAAAGTTGCAGATGCTTAGCCTGCAGGTTCAGAAACTTTGCTCAAAAACAAGATATTGATGTCAGAGGTGTATTTTAGCTCATGAAATAGATGTCAGTGATTTTTATTAGACTGATTAGTTATTTATATTACAACAGAACCAAGAAGCTCCAACAGGATCCAGAGTCCTTTGTAATGTGCAAACCCAGAAGGACAGCTTATGTAATGTATAAATGCATAAGAACATAAGATTCTTGCCTCAGAAACATTAAAGTGACTAAAAACACTCCATAGGGTGCACATAATCTAATGTGTTTAAAAAGAAAGTGCTTTACTGTAAATAAGACAAAAGTCTGAGAAATTTAGGAGAAGGAATAGCTGGGAATTTCCATAACGCCAGCAGAGAAAGTGTCCCTCACCTTTATGGATGTACCCTGTTAGGTCGCATAGTAATACATTCCAGTCTTTTATTTCCTGTCAGTTATGTTTCCCATTATCTATACAAATAAATCACCATTTGATATGAGAATTTTGTGCATGTATAGAGCCATATCCCCTACTCCTCTCATGGACAAAAGCAAATATGCTGTCAAAGTCCCTTTGACTTCAACCGAATGCAAAAACCACTCTTCAACATTTTGACATGATGTAGTGAGGACATTTCCTTTAAAATAATCTCCCTCAGTGAATAAAGATGTACAGATTCATACGCAAGATACATTTTTCTCATAAGCAAAAAGGATCCTCCTCTTCAAGAGCCAAACAAAATAAGCCCCCCAATCCTGCAAGTGCTTTCACACATGCTTTATCACCATGAATAGTCCCATCTGAAACCAATGGATCGCCTAATGGTAGTAAAGCTAAGTAGGTGCATAAGAGTTTGCAGGGTGGGATCCAAGTTATTAACCATTGGCACTAAGTTCATCCCTACTGTGACTAAGTCATAGGTTATAGGTAATTAGATCTTATTTGATATACTTAATGGCCAGTGGAGAATGTTGGGTTCTTTCTTATGGCCTAAGACTTAACTTTTCATAAGCCATTAGCAGGGGGGCTGGAACAATTTGTACAGTGGGGGTGCTAAGAGCCATTGAACCAAACTGTAAACCATGTATATGATGGAAACCACTTCAGGCCAGAGGTGCAGCACCCCTACTCCCGCACCTATGTCTATTGTAAGTAGGCCAGATGTATTGATTCTGCTGTTGTGACTATTGTACTTCTATTTCTATTATATATAAGTTCTAATACCACATTCATCACCCTAGTAGCTGAATGTCTTCCTGTAGTGACTATGCACCTATCATTTGTTGCTTGTTTCCTCATCCTCTTTCCATTGGGGAGAGAAGCATCTGCTAAGGAGTGTCTTATTTTGGTAGGTTTTGTTTGTTTATTTGAGCAAAACATAGTAAATGAGGCAGAGGAAGTGCCCAAATCCACTAAAAATGGGAAGAATAGCCACTGTATCAAGTTTTCCTCTTCCTGGAAGCAACAGAAGCCCCTTCCTGGGGACTCCTCCTAACTGTATCTCTGCAAAGCTCTCTTCGAAATGGGAGGGGTAAGAGCTGGGAAGAAGCAACTCTATTCTGAATGCAGTCCTCAAACATTCCAGATATCTAAGATATCAGGAACAAGTTGTTGCTTCTGTAGGTGAAGCCATGTTGCTCCAGGGAAGAGGCAATCAGGCAGAATGAGGGATGAATAAACAAAGGGGATCTCTAGAATTGGTGGGATTTGCCCATAGGGTCTGGAGACTGAACCCCTGGCCTTCTCTGTAGGGTTTAAAACTTTCTCCCTTGGGAGAGCATAGAGCATAGACATTTCTTTGGGCAGGGGTTCTCAAGTGTTTTCTTTCTGAGGCCTCCCTCCCTCCCCATGCTATAAAAATTCCATGGCCCACCTGTACCACAATAACTGGTTTTCTGCTGCATATAAAAGTCAGGGCCCGCATTATGGGGTAGCAAGCAGGGCAGTTTATTAGGATTAATGATTAGGGGTATGGAACAGCTTCTCTATGAGCAGAGATTAATTAGACTGCCACTCTTCAGCTTGGAAAAGAGATGACTAAGGGGGATATGATTGAGGTCTATAAAATCATGACTGATGAGGAGAAAGTAAATAAGGAAATGTTAGTTTCTCCTTCTCATAACACAAGAACTAACAAAATTAACAGGCAGCAGATTTAAAGTAAACAAAAGGGAGTATTTCTTAGCACAATACACAGTCAACCTATGGAACTCTTTGCCAGAGGATGTTGTGAAGGCCAAGACTATAACAGGGTTCAAAAAAGAACAAGATAAATTCATGGAGGATAGGTCCATCAATGGCTACTAGCCAGGATGGGATGGGATGGTGTCCCTAGCCTCTGTTTGTCAGAAACTAGGAATGGGAGACAGGGCATAGCTCACTTGAGGATTACCTGTTCTGTTCATTCCCTCTGGGGCACCTGCCATTGACCATTGTTGGAAGACAGAATACTGGGCTAGATGGACCTTTGATATAACTCAGTATGGCCATTCTTATGTTCTTAAGCCACAGGGGCCCTGCAAATCTACATCACTCAGGCTTCAGCTTTAGCCCTGGGTAGCGGGGCTCAGGGCCCTGGGCTTCAGCCTAATGTGGTGGGGCTTTGGCTTTCCGCCCTGGGCCCCAGCAAGTCTGACACTGGCCCTACTTGGCAGACCCCCTGAAGCCTGCTTGCAGCCCTCCAGGGGGCCCTGCAGCCCTTTTTGGGAACCACTGCTCTAGGAGTTTTCCCCCTTCTGTGGCTCTCTAAATTGGAAGGCAGACTATAGTCCCATGCTAGCAGATGTTACTTTGCTATGAATTTGTCACAAAATATTACATAGCATATTACAGTAAATGCTCATGAGTGGGAACATATGGTACTCTTTTGTTATGTTGCTGCTACATGGCTGTTGCTGTTATGGGGAGTGTCAACAATTCACAGTAGGACAGGAGTTCCCAAACTTGTTCCGGGGCTTGGCCAGGGTAAGCCCCTGGCTGGCAGCAAGATGTTTTGTTTACCTGAGTGGCCGTAGGTTCGGCAGCTCACAGCTCCCATTGGCTGGGAAGGGCGACCTGCGGCCAGTGGGAGATGCAAGCGGCTGAACTTATGGCCATTTGGGTAACCAAAACATCTTGCGGCCAGCCAGGGGCTTACTCTGGACAAGCCACAGAACAAGTTTGGGAACCCCTGCAGTAGGAGAAGCTTTCCCGGGGAAATGTTGCTCATAAGGGGAGGTTGCTCTTACAAAGTGTTGCTGCAAACAAGCATGTACTGGAGAACCAGTGTATGCTTGAAAGGACGTCAGTGTGTTTTTCATAATTTTTAGGCTGTTACACTAACTGCTGTTTATAATAACCCTTTGTAACGGATAAGCAAAATGTGTTTCCTTGTTGATTTTTTTTCTTCCATTTAACATGTTTGTTATTGTAAGACTATACCTTGACTGTTGGCTTTTGTTATAATAGAAAAAAGGCTACTGACGCATTTGTTTGGAAAAATGTGTAATGTTCCATAGAATCTGAACCCAAAGTCAACTGATTCTGCAGGAGTTGAATATGAATACTATTGAAATCAATGTGAGTTTTGTGTGACCCAATTTCATTAAATTATTAGATTTTAGTTTTTTATTTTTAAATCAGTGAAGGATTTTTATGCGCAGTAACTGCAGGACTAGGCTGTGTATCATTCCTACTATGATATCTTTTCACACAGAAGCTTATGTGAATGTGTGGTGCGACATTTAACATCCTGGGCACACTTCTGAGCTGTTGCTTGCAGATTTTTTAAAAAATACATCTTAGCCAACATTTTCAAAGGTGACTATTGATTTTTGGAGTGCAACTTGAGATACTTTTAAAAGCCTTATTTTCAGAAGGTGAATGCTCAGTATTTTCTGAAAAGGGGGCTCCTAAAAGGTGTCTCAAGTTGGACACCAAAGTATTGATGCATCCAGAATTACCAGTCACTTTTGAAAAAAATATGACCTTTATTTCTTTTGCTAATGAATATGTTTGGAAGGGGAAGAAGCAGTTCACCAAATAAACCATTTATTGACTGGTTCAGAAGAAAAAAAATACATTTCACTAAACAATGGGAATAAAAAGAAAATAAACTTGACTTTTAATACCCCTTCAGTTTTAATAATGTTAGAGATTATTATAATACAAGTGTTTGTTTTTGTTTTTAAATTTAGGGCTTGATTCTGGAGGTGCTCAGTGATCACATGTGAAGCACTGGCAGCATCAGGTTCTTTACATATAATGTAAATATAAGAAAGAGAAAAAGAATGTTATGAAGTGAGCGTTGTCTTTTTATTCTTATGGGAAATGTGATTACTATGTATAAAGCAGAACCTAATTTCTTCTTTTTTTTAAGGTGTCCAAATGTTCTGAAGACATAAAGAACTACATTGAAGAAAGATCTGGAGAGGATCCTTTGGTTAAGGGTATTCCCGAAGACAGGAATCCCTTTAAAGAGAAAGGAGGCTGTGTTGTTGCATGAAAGAAAAATTTCCTGCACTTGGAACATACATTAGTGTACCTAACTAGTTGTCCTCAGTTCCATGGGTCCTTGTTGAACAAGTACTGTCAATGGATTAAAACCAACAACCTTGAATGAGAATATTGTTGATCTCTTTAACATTTTATATGATCTAATTATATCTCACTACTTGATAATACTTTGTATTCTAAATATTGTTCCCCAGGGGGGACAGAAGCTTGCTTAATGCACTTATATAGGCATTTGTGTGCAGTGTTTGCTTAGCATGCTGTTTCTTGACTCCTGCATTTACAAGCTTGTTTTAATAAAAACTCTTGCTTCTACCAACGCTTTAGTATGCCTTTAGAAAAAGATATGCAAAGAACATGGTCAAACATTTGCATTTTCGTTGCATGATATGTGTGGCACACCCTGAACCACCCAATCCCTAGAACAAGAACTACTTCGTGGGTAGGTGAAGGCGGAACAGTTGGGTAGTTTAAATGTCTCATGGAACCAAACCGGGGGAAAAAAAAAAAGCGAGAAAGCTCTTTCACCGCTGGATCAAAAGGAACAGAGCAGCAGGCTCTGTGCCCTCCACACTGGGGTGGATGGGGAGTGTTGGTTGCGGTTGCAGTGCCTTTCCTAGCAGCAGTGTAAACTTCCTGGAGAACAGCCAGTAGTCCTGCCACTAAGGGCTGCAGCCTGTGAGTTACAGGTCACTTGCTGGTAGGGGGCCCAGATGTCCAGATTTTATAGGGACAATCCAATTTTGGGGTCTTTTTCTTATATAAAGACCCCAATTTGGGGGGTTTTCTTATTACCCCCCCCGATTTCCCAGACTTGCTGTCTGATCACTCTACGCCCTGGACAGCTGCCAGCGGCACCAAATGCCCTCACCCTACACGGATCGCGGGGAGCAGGTGCGGCGCAGAGGACTCCAGGCAGCGCCCCCCGCCTAGCTCCTGGCTGCAGGCTCGGGGCTAGGAGGCGGCGGCAGGTGCTGCGCATGTGTGTGTTGTTCCCTCCCGTGCCGCTCAGTCCCCCTCCATGGCTCGGCGCTGGCCCGGCCTGCTGGCGCGCGGGGCGCGGGGCGCGTGGAGCCCCGGCCTGGGCGGCCTCGCTCGGTCCCAGCCGCGGGCGGGCAGCTGGAGCCGCGCGCCGGGAGCCGCCGAGGAAGGAGCCCACTTGCTGTACTCGCGCGAGCATTACGCCTTGAGGGCGTCTCTGCGAAAGGTACCAGCCTGCCCTGCGGCGCGGCTCCCCCCTCGCTCCCTCCAGTCCGCGGGGAGCCTGGGGCTTGGCAGCCCGAGCTGGCGTTGCTCTTGCGCTGCCTGGGAGCGGGGCTCCTCTCCAGCTGCCGTCGGGAAGAGACCTGTGCCAGGCCCCAGTTGCTCTCCCCACCCCGATTCAGCTGTGCCCCGCGCTGCCAGTATGTCCCAACCACACGCACCTCGGGGTGTTCAGCCGTGACTGCCGCCTGATGGCTAGAGGCAGGGCTGAGCCTCAGGTGACCATTAGCCAAGGACTGGGAAGCCACGAGGGACACGACTTTCTTAGCGGGCTAGGTGGGGATTGATCCCAGCCCGCTGGCACTAGAAGGGGGCAATTAGGGGTGGCCCTGAAACTAGCAGGTTGGTGTGTAGCTTGGAGTCCCTAATGTGCTCTGCTCAATGAGGTGCATAAATCGCCTTGTCCTAAGATTGCTACTAGCATCTTTGGTAGGTGGGTAGTTTAAATACAGGTAGTTTTAGTCTCCATATGTACTGTAGGTTTGGTACAATAACATGTATAGCTATTTGTATGCCACACCTCAGATTGACAGAAATGTTTCATACTTAGTTTAAAAACATTAGCAAAGCCCTGATTTGTTCACATTCAGAGATTCTCCAGGTCATGTTTGCACCGTGGAAATTATACTACTGTGAACCAAAATGGATAGCTAGCTAGGGAGGCCATGCACACAGCTGTTTTCATTAGCCATCTTCAGTGAAATGTACACATCAAACACTGGGAAAGAAAAAAATGATTTTTAAAACACAGCTAATTTTAATATTTTTCAAGGTTATTAGAAAACAGGTAAGAAATTTTTGTAAAATACATCATTTTAAATGACTTTCTCTCTTTGGAGACTTTGTATTAATTAACAATGTTGGTCCAAATTTTCCCTGAAGTAGTTCCACTGAAGTTAGCAGAGTTACAACAAGGGCAAGTTTGGCTCATTATATCACAAGGCAAAGATTCATTTTCCTTCAAAGATGTACTTTGAAAAACAGTTGATAGAACTCTTTGTGAGTAGCTAGTTATCAGTAGTAAGGCTTTCTTATTATGTAATGTGATTTAAACACAGTTTCAGTCTGAGCTGTAATCTAGACAGTAGTGATAATTAATAACTTAGCTTCTTAGCCACACACAGTCCACCCTCAGGCCCTGGAGGTTACAATGCTTTTACTAATTATGTTTGAAGGCTTATGGTTGGGATCCAACAGGAGTTTGTGGCTTTTAAACAGACTTTCAAAAATAAAGGACTTTACATACAAAACAAAGAGATTTTGGATTAACTTTAAAGCTTTTTAAATGTCCCTACTTTAAAAAAAACCCACCCAAACAAGTTGTGATAATTTGACATTCCTGTTTATAATTACAATCTCCATCTATTTTTGCTCTAAGTAAGTGCACGATGTTGCTTCAGATCTGTCCTCAACTTCATTACAAGGCCAAATTCCGCTCTTAGTTATATTTTTGTAAATTCAGAGTATTTTCTGTGACTGGAAATTATGGAGTCACTTAGGGATTTGATGGTGCAGCTAAAATCAGAATTTGGCCCTTCACTTTCTATTTTTAGTGTGAGAAAAGGGATCTCTGTAAGAGGATATTTGAGGAAGTGGCAGTCAAGGTGCTCTGTAGCAATAATCATTATTTTGAAGAGATCCTGGATTTAAAAGCTAGTTAAAGCAACAGTCATAGTCCTACTAATTGGTCTCTGACAGTCAGATTCAGCACATTAAAAGTATTGTTGCAGAGAATGCTATTAGAGTACAGAGCTGAGAACCAGGGTTTATGACCTGAATAGAAGAGTGTATTACCAAGTCACATGCTTCTCACAGCCTGATATCTATACCAATCTCAGAAGCTGAAGCTTGAACCTCTTTTTGTACACTATGACCTAAAAGGCATAACTGTGATAATCATTAGCTTCATGATGGGAGGAGGCATAATGTAGTACTGAAACTCAGGCACCGTTCCTTTGCACTGTATGTGTGAAACAGATACATTTTATGTATGATTCCTGCCAGTGGATGATATTTTCATTTCACTTGGGATTTTGTGCATTACTAGATAAGTTTAACCTTTCCAAATTCCTTTTTTTCTTGGTTCAGTGGGGGAAAAGAGAGCTGATTCACGTTGTTTATTTTTTTTTCATTTTAAAATTACAATTTATACTTCTTACGCTCAAACAGGATGTACCATTGTCTTATTAGTTTAAAGGATGTTTGTTTAATGTGTTGATATAAGAGACGTATATGTACGTATTCCTTGTATATTGTTCCTTGTTTGTTGTCTTGATTTTCTATTCGCATAAAGGAAAGATTTCTATGTCTTGATTAGTTTGTTAATACAAATGTTAGTATTATTCACTTAGACTGACCCCCCTGGATCCTGTACAAAGGCAAAGTACATTGACTATACTTCGGGTAGGATTCTTCATCCTATCTGTGAAGTGACAGCCGAGTAATTCTATAGCTTTTCCTACAGCTGTAGTTTGCAGAGATCCTTGCTGCAGATGGAGAGTTTGACTTGTGTATCTGAGAAGTCATAGATCCACCAACTTCCTTGGACAGCATCCTCCTCTCCCCACATACTACTAGTGCATAGGTAGGCACGTGAAGAGCCAAGTTCTGTGGTGCACAGAGGCTGCAGTACTGTTGCATTCATCTCTTCATATGTAGTGGAACTACACTATTTTCACTTTGTTCTGGAACTGTAGGAGTGTGCACGTGCTTAGGGACTAGGGTTTGTCACCAGCTGTTATGTTGGGCAACTCTAAAACTTAGAACAAATTAAATATCTGAATACAGAGAGGAAGGATGGTCTCGTGCAGGGGTTGTCACAACAAATTTGGCTGGAGCCCGGGGCCAGTGCCCACCACAGCATGGCCAGAACTGGCGGCCAGAGACCGAATGAAACTCCATGGCTGGAGCCAGGGCTCAGCACCTGCTGTCCCACGGCCAGAGCTGGCATTGGTGCCCAGAGCCCTGTGACTGAAGCCTGCTGCCATGCAGCTAGCGGTCAGTGCCTGTGGCCAGCGCTTGCCATTGTGCGGCTGGAGCCTGGGACTGGAGCTGAGGGCCAGTGCCTGCTGCCATGCAGCTGAAACCATGGGTCGGAGGCTGAAGCCTTGCAACTGGAGGCCAGAGCCACGTGGTGACAGTCGTGGGGGGTGTCAGGACCTGCTGCTCTGCAGTCGGGGCCCAAGGCTGTATGGCGAGGTTCCTGAAATCCTTCCTCTGGAGCCTGCTGCACAAACCCCCTCTGCCCAACGTGGGTCAAGAACTCACTTTGCTCCAGAGATGGTGCAGGGCAACGTATCCAAGAGCAACAAGGAGGAAGTGGGAAGGGCCATGCTTTGCTCCCGCCCCCCCATCACCGCCCAGGAGGCTGTCATGGTTGCACGAAAAGCCCTCGGTGGTTGCATGTGGCCATAGTGGCAGCATTTGAGAAACATTGATCTAGTGGGCACTAGCTTAGGACTTGGGTTCCTACTACATATCTCCTGTGTGAAATACTTCAGTTTACTATCTGTAAAATGGGGATAATAGCACTTACCTACCAAACAGGGGAGTTGTGAGGATAAACACATTAATGACTGTGATATGTTCAGATACTACAGTAGCTTGGGGCAATATATGCACTTTTGGTAGATGACTGTATTGTGCAAGAAATTACATTAAACAAGATCATGTTACTGTATTTTACAGGCCAATTCTACAGCATATACATAACTCCCAGAATGAGGACTTGATTACACATGAAAGTTTCACTCATTTAACTTTAATCCATTTTTAAACTGTTGTAGTTAAGCTTGTACAAAACCCTGGGTAGATACTCTTACAATATTTCAAGAGTGATTTATTTTGGTTTATCTTAAACCTGTTCCCAGCTGATGTAAGCTAGACAATGTCTATGGTATAACCCCATAGCATAGACAGCCTACGGCTTCAGAAGGGGCTCTTCAGTCACTGCAGGAAGTCCATCTCTCTGACAGATGGAATGATTCTTCCATACATCTAGCTGTGTCTGCTGTGGGGATTAGCTCAGGATAAGTATGTTGCTCGGGAGTATGGATTTTTGACACCCCTAAGCACTGAAGCTATGTCAGACAAATTTTAAGTGTAGAGCAGACTCTAAACTGTAATAAGTCATTCTTAAAGTAAAGTAAGAGTGGCCACATAGCGATTTGCACTTGTTTAAAATTACACCTGTAGTTCAACTGATGTAACTTTCTCCTGGGTAGATAAACCCGAACACAACCACAGAAGAAATTACAGAAATAAGTATTTGGCTTCCATTACTCAGAAACACTTATTTTGTGTTTCCATTCTTTTTTTCTCTGTAATCTGTTAGGTTAAAAATATAACGCTATCTGTAATTTTCCAATTGTTTGAGCATGAAGAGGAAGAGACTCATGTAATTCCAGGGAGCTGTTTTTAGCAGGGATATTGAAATTGTCATGTGAGTAGTTTCCTTTACCACTTTTTAGGTCAACACCCTTCCTCTTGGAAAACTCTGAGAAGTAACTTTTTTTTCTCTTTTGTACAAGGTTATAGTGCAAGAGTATTCTACAACTTGTTGAAATGCAGATTGATTACATTCAAATGTAACGTAGAGGACACAAATTCTTAATCTGCTGTATATAAACTCTGCATTTTTCTTTTTTCTTTTGTCTTGGCGATGGGAGTGAGGGCTCTGGGACGTGAACCTGTGCAATTCTGCATATATATATGGCCAGAGCCTTATCGGGTGTAAATCAGCTTCTCATTTATGCCATCTGAGGATCTGGCCAATTATCCGTATCCCATCCTTGCTGTAATGCTATAATGGGGATACTGGAATAAAGAAGACTTGAGACCATGTCCTTTGGATAATAGTCAGTCTTGGTTTATATTCCCATAGCAAAGCTACAAATCAATATGGTGACCACTTTTTATCTATGATTCTTTATTTAGTATAGTTAAGGCCCTGTGTATTCTGCAACATGTTGAACCTGCATTTGGCACCCTGAAACCCCCTGATTTTACCACCACCACAACAGCGAAATCTGTAACAAACTGACAAGAACAAATGGATATAAGCTGGCCATCAACAAGTTTAGGCTTGAAATTAGACGAAGGTTTCTAGCTGTCAGAGGAGTGAAATTCTGCAACTGCCTTCCAAGGAGAGCTAGAGTGCAAAAAAGCTAACTGTCTTCAGTACTGAGCTTGATAAGTTCATGGCAGGGATGGTTTGATGAAACTTCCTGCAATGATTTTTATATCTGCAACTGCTAGTAGCAGATATCCTCAACGGCTAGTGATGGAACACTAGATGGGAAGGGCTCTCAATTATGGCAGAGAATTCTTTCCCAAGTGTCCTCTGAAATGCTCAGTGTCCAGCTGACTAGCATATTTGGGGTTGGGAAGGAATTTTCCCCCAGGGCACATTGACGGAGACTCTGGCCGTTTTTTGCCTTCCTCTGCAGCAAGGAGCATGGGTCAGTTGTAGGTTTAAACAGGTGTAAATGGTGGATTCTCTGTAACTTTAAATCATAATTTCATGTCTTCAGTAACTCAGCCACAGGTTATGGATCTATTACAGGAGAGGATGGGTGAGGTCCTGTGGTTTGCAATGTGTAGGAGGTCAGACAAGATGATCATAATGGTCCCTTCTGGTCTTAAAGTCTATGAGATATTTCCCTAGTGTAAAAATTTAGAGCATTTAAGGAAAAGTTTTTAGTACAGTAAATATTAGTGAGCATGATCCTTTGAGAGAATGAGCACCTACTGCAAAACACTGAAGTATGCCCTCAATTCCCAGTGAAACCATGGAAAGGAAGTTGATTGATTTACCTTTGGTCATATTCCCTACATCTGTAGGACTGGAGCAGAAGAGGAAAGTGTATTGTGCTTCTGATAATTACAGGTGACAGGTTGCTATCTAGTCATTGGGATAACAGGTGCTACCCACTGATCATATTATTTAGAGGGAGGATGCTAAATTTTTAAAGGAAGGAAAGTGCATTTGTTGGGAAATACATGATTTGGGCTTGAGATTTTTAAAAACATATTAGTCTACAATCATATTTCCTTTCACTAAAACCTGCAGGAGGGAAAGGATTCAGAATACTAAACCTGGGGAGCTTTATCCATTATGCACTGAATGGCCCTCTAAATAGGGGAAGTTCAGGCTTGCAGAGAGGTTGGGTACAAACTACATGGAATCCAGCATTCACGAGGAAAGCATATAATATACCCACAGATCCTGCGCTCCACTTCCTCCTCTTTTCTGTGACTGCAGTATTATGTAAGTATTTTGGGGACAAATCCTCAGTTGATTTAAATCAATATACTAGACAATACTTGGATAGAGAGGAAGCTTTCGTGAGGGGGGATCTTGTAGCTGTGAGGGGCAGTAATGTTACTTACGTGTAACTAAAAGTATCATCCCATATATAGGGAGTGCTGCCAAAGCAAAGAATTGCTTTAACTTTTAAACTACAATTCAGTGATAAGTGCGGAAAAGTAAAATAAGTTTCTTGAAGACTTAATACATCATGCTGAAAATGTGTCTCTGTGATTATCAGACTGTCACCAGTATCATCTGTCACTGAAATGATTAACTTGTAGCCAAAATGCAATAATGGCAATTTTGTGAGCAGGATCGTGCTTCTGTTTCATTCAGTTTCAACGTATGTTACACAAATCTAAGATGACTATAGCTACATATCCAAGTACGAGATTAATTATTCCTGTTATTCACAGGAGAATAACTTCCCAGTGACTTCAGGCGGAGTCCCCCATAAGAGGTTAGGTCCAAAAATTGTATTTGTGGTTCAGAGCTAGCTCTTATGTCATGTTGCTTGTCTTCAGTAGGACATCTGACTAAACTGGACCATCTACTGGCACACTTCTAACAGCTAAAAGTTGTGTCTGAAAAAGTAGTATGTGAGGGTCTGTGATTAATTTAGATTTTTGCAAGAGTGTATCAGAAAATATAAGATTGGTGTTTGGTTCAGTTTGAAGCATTTTTGTGTGGAAATGCTTGATTATTGTTTTTATCAGTACGTGTCTTTCCTCCCATTTCTCCTGTTCCCAAGGCACTCTCTCTCTGAGGTTGGCCTTTCCCCCAGATTTTAGGACTTTCTGTGGGTTTTGGTTTGTTTGTCTTTTATGTTTTCCTCTGTCTCATAATTTTAAAAAATGCTTTCGGCGCCTCATGTATTTGGTCTTCAGGGAGAAATAAATGTTTATGGATTGCATAAGAGTATTTCCACAGAAAGTACTGCTCACACTTATTTCATATCATTATACCAGTCAAACTGGTAGGCTTAAAGAACAATTACATAATTTATGTTATGTTGTGAAAAAAATATCTGGACTAATTTTTGGTTACTAACACTGGTTAGTCCAAGTACCACTATCAGATTCATCTTCAGTAAGGTATATTCTTTAATGATTGCGGTAGGATCTCAGGCTAAAACAGGAAAAGAACAAGTTAAGAATTACTTACACAAGTTAGATGTCTTCAAGTCAGCAGGGCTTGAAGAAGTCCATCCTAGAATACTTAAGAGACTGGCTGAAGGGATCTCTGAGCCATTAGCAGTTATCTTTGAGAACTTGCGGAGGACGGGAGAGATACCCGAGGACTAGAAGAGGGCAAAAATAGCATCTATCTTTAAAAAGGTAGATAAAGACAGCCTAGGGAATTCTAGACCTGTCAGCTTAACTTCAGTACCTAGAAAGATAATGTAGTGAATAATCAAATCAGTTTGTAAGCACCTAGAAGAAAATAAGGTGATGATGATAAGTAACAGTCAGTGTGTATTTGTTGAGAACAAATTATCCACAGCCTTGGAGTTCAGCTGTATTCCCCCCTGTTTCTGGATACCCAGTAGACCTGGATACAAAAACTGGGTTTTACATTTTGCTTTGAAAGCAGTGAGATTTGTGGTCTTTCCAGCCCGTTTTAGAAATTAGCTCCATAGTCCTGGGTCAGGTAGCTTGGACTGCCCTATTGCGGGCTTTGAAAATAACTCTAAACTTGAGTTTGACACTGTTTGATAGAGAGCCAGTGAAGAAAGTGGAGCTATGTGGTGACATGTTCTTGGCAGTCTGTGGTGTTAGACAGATTCATTATGAACCCCAGTGGAGCTCCTATGGGGTTTCTGTTTCATTACTAGTCACAGACAATTTCAATTAAGACCAGAATTTGTGGTTACTGTGGCAGAGTCTGAATCTAGCAGAATGGGGGGCACAGTCTCTTGGTCAGTTGTATATGGAAAAGGGAATTTCCGTGACCTGACTTTGCAAACACTGCATGCAAAAAAAATCCTGCTGACAGAAATAGAGGGGGCAAAAAAGAGAACTTTGTGTGCTCACGTTAATAATCATCTGAGGCCCTAAGATACCGCAGTGGTTGGGAATAAGCATCTATATAGATTGCTGTTTCAATATTTAAACTGTTCTTCCAAAATCTTTTTAGTTTTCCTCACAGTCCTCTTCCCTCCCCGCTTCATACTTTAAAAAATGCTGACACTCAGTAACACCTGAACAGATTTCTGGCCCTCAGTAGGTGGTATTGGCAGCAGATTTGATTTAAATCTAATTGATTTAAATAATGATTTAAATCACTAGTCAGGAAGACTTGTTTTAATCATGGATTTCTACATAAAAGTGCATTGCTTTTGGTTGTTATAACCTTAATACATATTCTTCACAACTCAGAGATAGATATAGGTTTCATTCTTGGAAGGTATACACTATACATTTTTAAACAGTGATTTATTTTGAAAACTGTCAGATTAGTTTTACAGCTGTATCAGAAAATGAATGATTTATTTCATTTAGCAAAGGTAATTGAAGCAGATATTTATGAAGTCACTGGGAGGTGAACTATCTCCAGTGCAACAGGTTAATCATTAATATTTGATGGATTTTCTTGCCATGCTGTATTAGGAGGAGATCATTACCAGACAGACATTTAAAATTGTTTTATTTAATTAAAACAACAATGTTAGTATTCTGGATTTTTTTCTTCAACAGCAAACATAATATTCTAACAAAACAAGCATATGTCCCTTGCGTTTTACATTCTTCTCCAGATCTATTCCACCTCCAACAATCTTCTATTCATTGAACTTTTTGAAACTTTGAACTTTTAGAGAGAGATAAGGGATTGACTCTGTGTACAGAAATTTGTAGAGGGACAATAGAGTTGATGTCTGCTATTTCTCACCTCTGTATATTATTTATTTATTTTAAAACATTTTTGCTGTGAACAAGCATGTTAACTCTGGAGAGACAAATCCACAGTTTGAGAACTGCCAAACTAAACATCTATGATGATATCTTCTAGACCGGTGGTTCTTAAGCCAGGGGTCGTGACCCCTCGGGGGGTTGCCGGCTGTCTCCGGAGGGGTTGCGAGCTCCTTACACCGCTGAAAAGCCGCCGAATGAATCACTTCCTTATTCGGCGGCTTTTTGGCGGACATGCCGAGCTATTTCGGGAGCGCTCGGCATGTCCGCCAAAAATAGCTGCCGAATGCGGAAGTAATTAATTCGGCAGTTTTTCAGCGGACATACAAGGGTCCGCGGAGCCTTGAAAGAAGGTAAAAATGGGTTGCGGTGGTGGGAAGTTTGAGAACCGCCGTTCTAGACTGAACACTGAGTCCCATTGGGTAGATAGAAAGATGAACCTAAATAATCTATACAGAAGCCTGTGAAACCCCATAAGTTTGGGTCTCTAATCCATGAACTACTGGAACTCATTTACAAAACTTTTCTTAACCATTACATGAACATATTGTCTCATACTATAGATTTATAATTTATAATCCCTATTCCATAATGAGATATCTTTGAGCTATAATGTATCTTATCTAAAACTGTCTTTAGACAGCTTTTATCCTCAAAAAGCATTTTTTTAAAAAATGAGATTTTTTTTTTTTAATGTCATTGATTTTTATCCACTCTGGTTAGGGGGAGTATTGCAGCAACATTGGAGTAACTCCAACTCTGTGTTTGTATGGATACACCAGCTGTCACTTATCACATGCTTTCTCTAGAGCAGGGGTGGGCAAACTTTTTGGCCCGAGGGCCACACTGGGATTCAAAACTGTGCGGAGGGCCGAAGGCCCCGCCCCCATCCTACCCCCACCCACTTCCTGCCCCCGGACTGCCCCCCTCAGAACCTCTGACCCATCCAGCGCCCCCTGATCACCCCCTCCAGAGACACCCCCCACTCTAACTGCCCCCCCCGGGACACCATCCCCATCTAGCCCCCTGCTCTCTGTTCCCTGAATTCCCCCTCCCGAGACCCCCCAGCCCCCCAATCACCCTCCCACCTATCCTAATCACCCCCCAATGACTCCACCACCTAAGCCCCTCCACCTACCCTAACCACCCCCCCGCCACCTGCTTACCTGCTGAGCCGGGCGCTGGGCTGGGAGTTCGGGGGCCTGCAGTCTGCTGCGCTCGGCCCCGTCCCCGGCTCGGGAGTGCGGGCCCTGCGGCTTGCCGCGGTCAGCCCGGCACCCCGAGCCGGGAGAGCAGGGCGCGGTGCTGGCCGTGGGCCCGCTGTCCCGGGCTCTGGGCGGCATCCATCTGCGGCCTGCTGTCCTGAGCAGTGGGCCAGCCCCGCTCTCAGGGCGGCACGCTTTGCCGGCTGCGGGTCCGCTGTCCCAGGCGGCATGCCCGCCCCGCTCTCAGGGCAGCACGCCCAGCCGGCTGTGGGTCCGCTGTTCCAGGCGGCACGCCCGGCCAGCAGCCAGCCCCGCTCTCCGGGACGTTCTCAGAGTGCCCCGCCCAGGAGAGTGGGGTCACTGGTCCCGCTCCCCTGGCAGGAGCTTGCAGGCTGGATAGAAATGACTCATGGGCCACAAATGGCCTGTAGGCCGTAGTTTGCCCATCCCTGCTCTAGAGACCATCATTAGATGATCTTTTTATATATATTGTTCATATCCATGAATACAGAGACTGTAGAGCTAAAAGTTTTGACTACAAATACATTTTCTAAACCCCTAGCAGAGTTTTCAGTAATTTTAAAATTTAATCTTAATAATGACCAAATAGTTTTGTCTGTACAGCTGAACTAAGAAGAGAACAGTGCCATACCTGATTGGAAAGCTGCAGAGTTGACTACCACAGTGATATAAAGAGAGCTCTAGTCTAGCTGCATGGTATGTGTAACTTTGCCCATTGTGGTCAGAGTTCGCAGCAGTTGTAATGGAATGTTACCATTGCTGAGATGGAGAAATGGCTTTAGTAAAATAGAATATAAGTGTTGTTCAAAAAGGAATGTTAGGAGCCTGTGTAGGTCATGAGCAAAACAGTCATATTTAACCAACTGGTTGCCCTCAGGACATTTTGCAACTGGGTATTCTATGGCAGTGGTTCTCAGCCGAGGGTAGGCATATCCCTGTGGGTGCACAGAGGTCTTCAAGAGGGTACTCAACTCATCTCGATATTTGCCAAGTTTTATAACAGGCTGCATAAAAAGCACTAGCGAAGTAAGTACAAACTAAAATTTCATACGGACAATGTCCTATTTATACTACTCTATATTCAGAAAAATAAGTACAATATTTATATTCCAATTAATTTATTTTATAATTATCTGGTAAAATGAGAAAGTAAGCAATTTTTCAGTAATGGTGTGCTGTGACACTTTTTTGTATTTTTATGTCTGATTTTGTAAGCAAGTTGTTTTTAAGTGAGGTGAAGCTTAGGGGTACACAAGACAAATCAGACTCAAGAAAGGGGTACAGAAGTCTGGAAAGATTGAGAGCCACTGTTCTTTGCTACTTTTTGTTAATCCTGTTTGTTTCTTTGGAAGAACATCACTGGACCAAAGAGCCAAAACAGCTTTGGTGTAAATATAGGTCTTTGTATCATCCTTGCATATCTGATATATTGTCAGGAATTGTAACTGAATGCTGGAGATTGTTTATCAAATGATGTGATAGAGTGGCAGTGTCTTGCACGCAAGGATCTATCTTAGATACTGGAAATTGATTCATAGTAGTAGTAGTAAAATTGAATTGGCATTTGCAGTGCCTAAAATCTTTAGGGAGTTCATGGGTTTCACAACCTGGACTGATTTATTTATTTATTTATTTATTTATATTTTAATGAAAACAGCTAATTTGAAGTATTGGAACAAAAAGGAGATTTGCAGTATTCAAACCCCTGACTCGGTAACCATAATTATACTTTATATACAGTGTAATGAAACATGCAGCAGTAGAAGGGAGGATAATGAGTGATTTAAACACTGTCCAATTATTGCTGTATGAGTGGAGAGGAAGAAATTACATGATCCTTATTACAGGATCTGCTGTGTGTGCCTTTCTGCTGAAAATGTGTTTTTATAAAAAGTAAATAATGAGGTGTATCACATTAGGGTTTTTCCTTCTTTATTTTTTCTTTTAAAATTAAAAAATACAATTTCATTCACTAATAATTTGTTCCAACATTTGCTGATCATTGCATCCTGTTTAATTTCTAGTGCTGTAGGAGGGAGACAGCATCCTTCTGTTTACTGCTGGGGCATCAGCATAACTGATGATGTCCAAAGCAATGCTAAGAGTTTTATGGCATGGTATTGTTATTCATTAATTATAATTATTTGTAAGGATATAAATTGAGCTTTCCACTCCATCTCCCATTGCTGTTAGCACAGGTCAGTCTTCAGATCCCACAGTTCCTCTGGAAGCTGAGACTCAGCCACAACCATTTCCAATAAAATCAAGGAAAATTGGAGCCCAGGCCTGTGCCCCCTTTACCCCTTTCTCACCTGTTCTCTCAGAAGGATACCTCAGACCCCAGTAGTTACCCCAAGGCTGCCCCTATCAGCCACTTGCACAGTCTTTTCAGAATTGTACCTTCAAAGCATCATGCTGTCATGGAGTAACAGCTTCCTGTTCAGCTTCCTGTTCCCCACTGTGTGTGTCTGGACTGCAGCTGGGAAATGTGATTCCCAGTGCAGGCAGACAGACTTATGCTAGTTCTGCTTCAGCTAGCACACTAAAAGTAGTGTGGACGTGTGGCACGGGTAGTGGCTCACCCTAGCTACCCGAGTCCAAGCCTCTGGGCATGACCTTGGGAGCTTAGCCCGAGCTGCCACCCATCCCGCAATATCTGTGAGTCTGTCTACCTGTGCTGGGAATCGCACTTCCCAGCTGAAGTCTAGACATACCCTGTAACATCACAGGCTTTACTACTGCAAGCTCAGTACATGACCAGGCACCTCAGAACTTCTTCAGTCATCAACTAAGAGACTTTCCACTGCCACAATACACTTGCTTCAATGTCACTTGCCTCCCTGATTCTTATCAGCTTTGTCCTCCATCCCACCAACAGAAAGGTGGGGTGGGAATTATCTGAGTCTGAATAACTTACAATTTAGTGTGTATATCTGTATCCGCATATACATGTCTATGTACACACAGAATAGAATCTTCAGGACATTGACATAACCGGCCTAGGTAATTGTATTACGTGAAATGTGTTTCATTTTTCTAAAGGTCTTAACCACATTTTTAGGTGCTGAATAAATAATAAAATAATGCAATTAGTGTATACAGCACTGTAGAGTGGGTGAAGTGTGCCAAACATAAGAGGTCCCTGTAAGTAGTAGTTTACTCCATAGGGCCTATATTCAGGAAGGTATGTGGCTCGCTTTTAAGCACGTGAGTTGTCTCACTAAAGCCAATCAGACTATTCATATGCTGTAAATAGAGCTGTTCAAAATACGTTTAATTGAAAAATGGTGTTCCATCAAAAAAAATTTTTTAAGGGAAAAACTTTTCAACAAATTTGGGGGTTTTTATTTTGAAAAAAATGTTAAAAGATTTTGAAACAAAATACTGATTTTTTTTTAAAAAAAATTAATTAAATTGTATTGTAAAATTCACCTCTCTCAATTTTTTACTAAGCCCCATTTTTCCAATTAAAAAAGGGAAGGAAAAGTAAAAAAGCGAGAAAGTGGGAGGTAAAAAACCACTTATTTACACTTTTCCTTTGAAAAATGTGATTTTTCGTAAAAAAAAGATGTTGCTAATTACTTTTCCAGAGGCAAAACTTAAAAGAATCAAGGAAAGGGAAAAAAAACATTTTTTTTCCTAAACAAAATAAAATACTTTGAGAAATATTTTTTGAGATTTTTTTTATCATTTCACAATGAAACAAATTGAACAAAATAAAAAGCTGTTTCTTTTTAATTTATTTTGTGAAACATATGACTCCTTGCAGAAGAAATTCTACCAGTTCCATTTGAAAGTTGAGCAGATGCTTAAATCCTTTCCTGAGTTGGAATCGTAAGTTGTTGTTTTTATTCTGTTGCCTTCATATTTTTGGGTATCACACACGCGTTATTTAGTTTTTTGATGATAGCTTTAAAAATATTTAGAATTCAGAAGCAACCCCTTCCAGAGTATAATTTTAAAGTTGGTCAGTTTTGAGCTTGTAGAGGTGAACGATAGTAATAATTTGAAAGTCTAAATTGAAGATTTATAATAGCTATTTTTTTGCTCTCTTTAGTACTGTGGATCTTCTTTTAAAATATAATTGTTGAATGGCTTTATTTGTGCCAATTATCTTTCACAAGGTCATGGAACAGATGTTTGCACTTAAAATGATCTTTTCCAATTAAACCTGTCTTCCCATGGAAAATGTTTTCTTGGCCTGTTTCTCAGAGGCCTCCTGGTGACAGTTCGAAAGGGTACAGAGACGGCTTTAATCATTGAGCCTAATCCTGAAGTCCATTACTCTGATAGCTGTCTTTGAAGCATTTACATTCAATATAGATGCATGTGTACAGATTTGTTTCATACTTTTGGCTAGACCAGCAAATATAGAATCATAGGCACAGTTTAACCCCCTGCTGCCAATCTGCCTGTAAAAAAGGGTCTTCCACACGTGCATCTTGCCTTTCTCACATAGAGGAGGAACTCCATGGAATCATACTGTATTCCTGGAATCCCAAAGAAGGCTGTCTGCAGAATCTGGAAGGAAGGATCCAGCTGGGAAAGGAGTCTGGGGAGGTGACTAATCGTACCCCCCACCCAGCTCCACAGATTTTCTGGAAATGGTAGTATTGGCCCGTATTGTTTGTTTTTTTTAAAGAGCTCCTATATGCCAGAGGATCATTTTTAAGGGGGGATCCCAGGGGAATCCATGGCCAGGGAGTGTAGGAGTATATGACCTGGGGCCCTGAGAGACTCTGCTTCATGCGGAATCCCTTGGCTCTGCAGTTTCTGAGGATGGAACCCACTGCTTGTTTGGTAGGAAGGCAACCCCCTCTCAAAAAGCAATTGAGTTAAACTCTATGAAATAGCAACATGCAGAGTCTTCCTCTCATTAGACACTCTTCCGTGAATGTATGCCAAATGTAGGGATGCTCTGTGTTATAGTTCCACTGCTTAGTCCATCACGTTGCTAATGCAACATATTCATACAGCCTGTTTTCCAAGTTCAAAGGCAGTGCTGCTCTGCAGAAGTGTTTATGAACAGTCAGGATTATCCTGAACATATGAGCAAGGAAAATACTACATATGCTGTGTAATCAAAACCAATAAGAAACACTTATTTGTTGGTGGTTTTAAATAGTGCCCTGGTACAATAAAAATGAGGAAAGACATCTAGAAAATTTTGTTGAGCTCTTGGTGTTTGTCTGAGTAGTTTCTACATTAAATACCAGTAGCTGCAGTGTGATTAGAACAATTATAATGTATCAGCAGCTATTACAAATATTTATAGGTTTTGTAGGCTATACCAAAGAAAAAATCTATACTGTAGACTATTTAATTATTCTCCTTGGAGCAAATGTATTGCTTGTGCCAAATGCTAGAAGTAAAAGCTCTTTAGCCCACTGCTAATCCCCTGAACTATCCAGTTCTCCCAATTCACTTGTTCGATGTGGTTTTTTTTAGTGATCATTAAGTTATTAGTTTAGTTTAGTTTGTTGCTTTTCTATTCACATGAATATTTTCACTAAATTAAGTTACAGACACTTCTTTAATTATGTTGTCCTAATGATAACTGGAGTGATCTTTTTTTCTTATCAAGTTAGAGCCATTGAACTGAAATCTGTTAATATCAGAACTGATGTGGTACACTTATATGGCACCACAGAATACAATTAAATATCCTATTAATTCATACAGAATCTCTTTCAAATTCCCTCTCATTTTAGTTGAATAGGATTCACTGAAGATTTAATGATAGTCTTGAACTTGTGAAAGAGTTATTTTGAGTTATATAAGATTTCAACTCAGTGTAACGTTATTTTGCTAACCATGGACAAAAATACCTTGTACAATAATAGTATAAAATGAGGCATAAGAAGTAGTAAAATGAGGGATAAGAAGTAATAAGTACAATGCTTGTAAAGGTTAAAAAGCTGTGGTTTATATATTGTTTTAGCTTTGAATGTGAAATTGCTATGTGGAAGCTGAGCTCACTGGTGACTAAAAGGAAAAGCTCTTTAGTCACTAAAGGACATTTATTTTTACTTTCAGTGCCCAAAATCATTTTTATTAAATTTTTTGTTTTTGTAGAAACAGTATGCTGGTTTCAGAATGCAGTGAGAATTTAAAAAGTTAAATAATTTAACAAAGTTAATAATTGTTTCTAGGATCAGTATAGAGTTGCAGGGCTAACTACAGATCGGTGTGCTGAGTGAATATCCCAAAGATTTTTTTTTCAGTTTAGGAAATACACCATTAAAATTTCTGAGTAAAAAATATTTTCATATGAAACTTTTGGAAGTAATATATACCACATTTTTTAAAATGTTGGATTAAGATTCTCCACTCTCTCCCCCCCACCACCAGTTATTGGGCACATACAAATCTGTTCAGTTTATGTATTTTGGAAGTAGATATACAAAGGGAAGAGTTGTTCTGTCCAAGCAAACCTGTTTTGTCATGTACACATGTCATGTGTTCTCTTGACATTAATTTGCCTTAGTAAAATCATATAGAAATGTGTGTTTTTGGGTAAAACAGGAAAATCTATTGTATGTTGGTAGAATTAAGTTATGCCACATAATATTTTAAATCTTATCAGAAATAGTATTTAGTATTAAGCAAAAATTCACCCCAATGTAAGGGAAATTTTAATCTGGACAGTCAAATAGATAGTGCAATATGCTGTAGTTTCATGTGGCACCACCTGGGGATTTTCTGAAGATGAATTTCCATGTGTTTATTTTACTTGTACGCTGGAATAATCTAAAACAACAACAACAAAACCCCAAACCAAAAAAAACAAGGAACAAACCAACACTGTCTCTTTCCTCCCATTTCTCCTTTCCCGAACACTGAGCTACAGATGCTGTTTTTGATACAGTTTAGTACAGATTACTTATAAAAAAGGTTTGTTGTTAATGTCATCTGACATTGTATGAGTTTGTTGGCTTGATCAGTTTCCTAGCTGGCACCTATACATGTTTTTTTTAAAAGAATAACCATTGATATTAACTATGGTATCACTCTTGCAGGCAGTCTCCACAGAGGGACAGGAGCTTGCCTTGGTATGCAAACTGACCCTCCTCTCCTTTACAGAGATCATGCCTCTGGGTTTGAATTGTGACTCTCTGGTGTGGCAGTATGAGGAAAATGTGTACACTACTTGAGAGAAATTCTTATGTTGTCATCCTGAGCAAGGGAACAGTATTGTCATTCTTCACATGCTTTTGTTGGTATTTTCTCAGCATGTTGAAAACAAAAGTCTGATTGCCATTTAGATTCAGCGTGGATACTAAATTTCCTTTCAGTTTATCCACTTCAGTGGCTCTCAGTCTTTCTAGACTATTGTACCCCTTTCAGGAGTCTGATTTGTCTTGTGTACCCCAAGTTTCACCCCATTTGAAAGCTACTTGCTTATAAAATCAGACATAAACATCCAAAAGTGTCACAGCACACTATTCCAAACTGACTTTCTCATTTTTACCAAATAATTATCAAATAAATCAATTGGAATATAAATATTGCACTTACATTTCATTATATAGTATACAGAGTAGTATAAATAACTCTTTGTATGAAATTTTAGTTTTTACTGACTTTGCTAGTGCTTTTTATGTAGCCTGTTGTAAAACTAAGCAAATATCTAGATGAGTTGATCTTCCTCCTGGAAGACTTCTGCATACCCCCAGGAGTATGCATACTCCTGGTTGAGAACCACTGGCTAACTTAGTCAGGCTAAGAGGTTTGGCTTCTGTTATTGGGAATTCCTCTAGAAATGCAAGCCCTCACATCAACATGCAACCTTAGAGATCACTTTGAACCTTGTTAAAGGTATTGATGTTAGTCTTATATATAGCAAATGTTGCACTGATGTAAATGAATCTACAGATTTCCACTCATTATCTTCTGCACTTTTTATGATGAAACAAATAATCAGCAGCAGGTTACTTGATTGTCTATGATTGCGGAGGAATATTTCCTTTGTGAACTTGTTGAATACTTATTCCTATAGACTTCATAGGTTAGATTTTAGAATGGGTATTTTCTCTTTTGCACACACAATTTATGCTTGCAATTCATGAACCTGCTTTTAACAAGTGCAACTGAAGCATCCAAAATTCAATTGTGGGCACAAATCTGGGTGCTTGCACTTCAGTCGTATATTCCAGGTGCAAATCAGGTATATATGCAAGTATTTAAACTTGCAAGTACTTAAACGTGCAACCACATCAGACTTACATAAGTGTGCAGAAAGATAAGTATACATTTTATTCATGCAAATAGGGTAACAGCACTTTGGCCTTTGAAAATGTATCCCTTTATTTTAGTTAGTCTCTTGGATATTTGTTATTTGGAATACTTATCTAGGATAGAAGACATCAAGTATAATTTTTATTTTATAATCCTATAACATCATAAATGAGCACAAGACTTTACAAAACAGAGAGTAAGACCGGTTTCCTGCCTTGAAGAGCATACATTCTAAAACAGGCAACACACATGACAAGAAGCCAAGTCTGGAGACAATACAGTGAAAACACATTATCGTAGATACAGATATTTGTAACTGGGTATGGCGAATGGTGGAAAAGAGATGCTACTAGCATCTGGAAAATGAGTCTGTCTTATCCAAGATCTTAGTAGAATACACTGTTTTTGATTTGTGCACTTTTATTCTTTGCAGCTCCAAGATGGTGTCAGGCAGGAATGATCTATGATTTTTGGTGAGACTTTGTCACAGTTTTCAGACATCAATTTACTTTGATCCTGTTTCATACTTGCAGCTATAACTCTCTGGTAAAAAAACGAGCAGGACGGGACAAACAATTAAACTCTGCAGAACTGATGGAAAATGTAACTGAGTTTGATGCTGCAATCATTCTGTTGGCTTCATTGACTTCTAATACATGCAGATGGCTGCAGCACTGGATCCAGTCCCAGTGGTTATAATACATGGGCATCAATTCTAGTACATCCACTTCCTACTTTTGCTGAGGCCCATCAAAACATTAGGGGAGATTTCTGTTCATAGTTAGTAGTCGCTTCCAGTCATTTTCCTGGGCACGATGAAGTGACGTCTCACAAACAAAGAACACTGTTAATAAAATATCATACTTTGCTACAGTAAACTCAACATTAAGGGTCTATATCTTGAGTACTTAAGTAACTGGAATGAAAATTTATAAACATAGTGAAAGTCTGTCCTAGATAGAACATGGGAAGAGGGAAGTGCAGTTTATTTTTGTTGTTGTTAATCATGTGATTGACAATGTTCACTATGAGAGAGATTATAAATAATTGAATAATTAAACATCAATGTAGTTGTTTCTCAGAATATGGTGTTAGGAGCGAAATAATATTTTTTACTGCCTGATGTGAGATATCCAGTGTTCTTTGGCCAACTGTAGAACAGGATGCTGGTGTGGATGGGCTGAAATTCTCTTAAGACTGTACCAAAACCAGATCGCTCAAAATTAAACTTCACAGGGTCCTTCCTTCTCAGCCTAGCGATTTAGGACAGAGAAAGCATTTATTTCCAGATCGTGTATTTGGTGTGGATAAAAAACTGGGAAAGATAAACACTTGGAATAATAAATAAAATGTATATTATAATACCACATTATCTTGGAGGGGGTAAAATCTCCTTCACGGATTATAAATCTGTCTTTATTCTTATTACAAATTATTAACTTTTTAAAGTCTTTATCCTTATTAAAAATTATTAACTTTTTTATTCCAAAGTGTGTGTATTTAATTTGGACCTCTTATTTGTAGGGCCCTACAAAATTCATGCTCCATTTTACTCAATTTCATGGCCATTGGATTTGGAAATTAGTCATTTTCAAGTTTTCAGATGTTTACATCTGAAATTTCATGGCATTGTAACCATGGGGTTCCCAGCCCAAAAGGAAGTTGTGTGGTGGTCACAAAGCTGTTGTAAAGGGGTCGTGGGATTGCTACCCTCACTTCTGCACTGCCTTCAGAGCTGGGCTCGGAAAGAAGCAGCCTGTAGCTTCCTGTAGCTACAGGAGATTCCCAGAAGTGGCTCTAATCTCCCCCAGGCTGCTGGGAGCATCCGGCCATCGGCTCCTATCTGCTAGTCCTGGCCGGGCTAGGCACAGGACTTGCTCTTCCCCTGCACAGCCCCTCTCTGAGGGAGTGCAGCCTCACTTTCTGGTACCTCCTGCAGCTTCAGGGTGCTCCCGGCAGCACAGAGGCAATCAGACCCACCTCCACCTCCGATAAACTTCTGCAGCTGCGGGAAGCTCTGGGGTAGGTACCTGGGGGTGGATTTGATTTCTCCCTGAGAGCAGCTGTTCAGGGGAAGAGTAGATCCTGTCCCTTCCCAGCTTAGAGGGGACTAGCAGCTGTAGTCAGGGCACAGTAGGAGTCCATGAGCTGGGGCGCCCGCAGCCCTCTCCTTTCTCCAATAGCTAGATTTCACAGGGCAGGTTTATTTTTGCGGTCTGTGATACATTTTTTACAGCTGTGATTTTGATAAGGCCCTACCTATGTATGATATCAATGTGTTCAATCTTCATGTGCACCGAAGAATTGGTGTACATGGTGGAGGAGCAAAAGTAGCTTATGCCCCATCCTCTATTACCCCTGTATATTTTAGAGCAGTTTGAAGGCTGCTTCAAATTATGATGGCTAGTAAGAGACCACTTTGGGTCATTGTTTATGCTGGGCCTGGGCAGGGATTGCTGAAGTATTCTGCACTCTAGTCACAACCCAGTGCTACAATGTGAGTGGGTAGTGTGGAGCTGGCTATGTTGGCTCTATGCCAGTTGGAGATTTCCCAATGCTAGGAGAGTTGTCAGCTGCCTATTTAGGCTCCATGACCTAAATAGGCCTGAGCATGAACTAGGAGCCGGCCCAATGTATTTCCATCACCCCAGTCCCATTTTTTGCATGTGTATCCTTTAACTGGTTTTATTTAAGAGCTAATAGCACTAAGCTTCTATCTGGTATGACAAAGGGTGTGAGCATCCCATATTGGGATCTCATTAGCAGATGCCAGTCTGAATGTCCTTCTCTACATGGGATGTATACCATGGAACAGGAGCCAGAATGCTGCAGATTGACAGGGACCATGGGTCTAGGTCAAGTTAGGCAAGGAATTCCTTTGGTTAGTTTAGCCATTTTGACCACCTCTCTGGCTGTCTTCATTTGAGGCTTGGCCTTTGTCACTGCTCTTGTTTGTTGTGTATGAAATCATTGTGCATAACCAGTCCAAGTAATTTGCATCCTTCACATGAAAGTTAATCATCTGAGGTTGTTGTAAGCCTTCCTTCAGAGTGCCACGTAAAAACTAATTTGGATGTAGCAAAAATTGGGATGGTTTCCATTTCTCTTAGGTTCTAGGGTTTTTCTTTTCCTAACAACTCCTCATGCAGTCAACATTTATACTTTCTGAACGAATGGATTTCCATTTGTATCATGCACTTATTTGCAGTTGTAATGGACATCAACATTACAACTGTTGGAGATTACAAGCCGTGGAGATTAATGTGTATAGCAGAATGCAAACTCATGAGTTCTCAAAATGTTACTAGTGCCATTTCACATTAAACATATTTTTTTCTTTTACAATACGGTATTTAAAGCTAAAGTAGAAAAAAAATACCTATTTAAAATGACTCTCCATAGCATTCACAGTTTCTATAGAAACCCCTTGGATTTTAAGAACTTTTATTTGTTTTCCAAATACAGATTATTGACAAGGAGATTAACCCATTTGTGGACAAATGGGAAGAAGAAGGACAGTTTCCAGCACACAAAGTATTTAAAACTCTAGGACGAGCTGGATTCCTTGGAGTTAACAAACCAACAGGTAAGAAAATCTTTACATTCATTTTAATAGATATTGACCAAAACCTGCATCTGAAATCTTGGGTAAAATTTTCAGAAGTGTCTTAAATCTTGTTTTCAGACATGTTTGAGGCCACTTGGAAGTAGAGCTGTGTGAAATATTTTGGTTGAAACTTTTTTCTCTGCAAGAATGCAGATTCAGTTTGACAGATATTTTGCAAATTTGTGTAAAATTCACCAACTTGTTTTCATTAAAAAAAACTCTTGAAAGTAAAACTTCAATTTTTCAAATTGAAATGAGTTTTCATTTAGAAATCTACTTCAATTGTATTAATTTTTTTAAAGTTTTAAAAAATTCAATAACTAAACAGTTTTTTTGACCCTAAACTATTTCTTTTTTCAAGTTTTCAGTTTGCTGAACATTTGGAAAAAATTCATTTTAAGTTGATCCAAAATGATTTTTCCCCCAATTTTGTTCAGAATGCACAGTAAATTGAAAAATCAATTATTCACACAGTTCTTTGTGGGAAACTAAGTTCTATTGATTTTCACTTTTGAAAATAGGACTCAGGTTCCTAAATCACTTAGTTCTAATATCTGTCTGTTATAGACTGACTCTGAACACCTTGACTTTGGGAAAGTTCAGATTCAGATCTGGGTATTGTATCTATGATCTGTTCCTACTCCCTTCACTCTCCCAAGTTGAGGTGCATTCAAATCCGTGGCTTTGGTTTTGCCTGCTGTAGAGATACTAAATTAGGATTTGGGATTTTGGTTGGGATTTGTAGTGGGATTTGGGATTTGTAGTGTTGTAATAGAGTAGAAACCCTTAAAAATTAATTTCAGTATTAAAGAGGTTACTCATTCTATTGATATTCTACATATTTAAAATTGGAAATACCACTGGAACTGGTAATAGAAATGATTTTTTAAACACACCTCACTGTACATGCTGAATGAGCAGGATATACTAGGAAGCATATGTGTCTATATTTAGTCTAACAAACTCACTATGGATTTCTAGAAAGAATTGGCTCAAAGACAGAAACCTGAAGCCAAAATATTCAAATACATGTGGATAAAGCCAGGCATCAAAGCCCACACTGAAGTATTTAAATAAAAATTTACTGATTTTCAAAGGGCTGAGTACCCTTTGAAACAGCAGCTCCACTAAAGTCATTAACAGTTGAGGCTGCTTAATATCTTTTGAAAATCAAGTCTTGTATTCTGTTTAGATCCCTAAATAGATTTAGATCCCTAAATGCAGATTTAGATGCTTAACTTTGAGCATTCACATTTAAAAATGTTGGCCTTTTTATGCAGTAAAATGGGTTTTCCCCATTTAGTTACAGAGTAAAATGAAACAAAAACTTAGTATTTTGTATACTACATGGAGTTTATTTTCCTGCCACTCATCTTTAGGAATCCCAGCTTTTAGCATAATTTAAATGATAGATGCATAATGCATCTTACGTTTAAATTACAGAAAATTGAGATTCAGTCATTCTGCTTCTGAGGTCACATTCATGTGACATAAGGGATAGCGTGAATCCAGAAAAGAGGCATATGTTCCTAAATGCCCTATGTGAACACTCTTAAAAGTAGAAACATTTTCAAAAATTGCCAAGTTGCTGCTCTTTGACCATCCATTCTCCATATACAACATGTGTAACAATTTTCTTTACTATTTGCAAGCTTGATTTCTGTATTCAAGCAGCAATACAAATGTTATATTGTTCTGCTCTCTGAAATTCACAGGAAGCAAGTGCCTTGTGTTTCTCTTTTTTGGCTGAATGTCAATTCCATGCTTTGATTTTTCCATAACAGCATGCAGAGTTGGGAATGTAACTCTGTACATGCACTTCTGCTTATGTACAGAAACCTCTCCTCATTTAACACTGCTCCCGCTCCTGAGATCCACTGAGCATTTTCAGTCTTCATTACAATGAATGCATTTTGAGGGTGCTCCATACTGCACCAAGATTGGACCCATTATGTGCGGTGATCAGAGAGCAACTGAAAAATTGGGATAGGGGATGGGGGGTAATAGGTCCCTATAAAAGACAAAACCCTATAAAATCAGGACATCTGGCCACACTATTCCTGAGTGACCTCACACTTACTTTACCTTCCCCATTTAGATCATCAGATGGCAAGAGCAAATGGGACAAATGCCCAGGTCCCCCTCCCCCCCTCCCCCCCCCAAATAAATAAAATAAAATAAAATAAAAATCAGGACAACAGGGCTTAAAAAGGAGACTGGCCCAGACAGTGGTCACCCTATGAAAAATGCAGTTTATGTAACAAGAAATGCAGAAAATAGATTTAGTTAATAAAGCACAAGACTGGGAGACGTCAGACCTAGGTTCTGTTCCTATCTCTGCTATAGCCTTCCTGTGTATTCTAGGAAAACTTCCTTACTCTTTCAGTACTTCTGTTCTCCCTGGTATTCTGAGGATAATAATTGCCTGTTTTAATACTGGTGTTGTGAGGCTTTAGTTTAAAATCGTCATGTGGGAGACACTACAGAAATGCAAATGATAATTAATTTGCATTTCTGAAAATAGCCTTGTTCTATGATTGTATATTGGCCCCCTTTCATTAAATTATATTTTTACATTTCTATTACAACAGTTACTTCTTAAGAGTTCTCATGATCTTTTTTTTTTCCCCCCACTGTCAAAGTGTCTATAAGAACCACAGACACTGAGCTTTAGGTCTTTGTCAAGTTAATGAAGAGTGAAGAATTTAGTTTTCAAAGCTAGGGCAAATTGAGTAGGAGTGAAAATAGGTGAATTTTAATTTGCAATTTAACTGCAAATGATCATTTGCCCAGATTTTACACATTACCTTTCAGCTTAGCTACACATATCACCTAATTATGTTGCTAAGAATTTGGGTTTGAATTATGGAACAAATTATGTCTTCTCACAAACAACTTTAGGAAGAAGATTTTTTCCTTGGAATAGCATCTGCATTCTAATAAGTTTTAACCAACAGATTTCTCTGTAGCTCTTCATGGTGGTTACAGTTCACAAAACTGTTACACAATGATTATTTGACAAATCCAATTAGTTCTGAGCTGCCACTTCTTTATAAAATGCTGACAGTGTGAAGAGAACATTTAAGATTAACATTCAAGGACAAATAGGATTATTGGGTGAAAGAAAAATACAGAGCAAAAAATCCCTCCCTGTAAATGAGTTTGAGGGGAAAATTTGAAATATGCCCAAAAGCAATCTCTGAACAAGTCATTTTCTTCACATTTCTAATATTAATATTGTCCCTTCGTATTGATTATAGATTTCATTGCAATCAAATTATACAGTCTTATTATTTGTAGTAAAATAGCATAGAGAGACACCAATCAAGGTCCCATTGTGTTGACTACTGTAGAAGCATAAAGTAAGACAACCCCTGTCCCAAGTATTTTACAAATTAAATGGGAACAGGACAGGACGGTTTGGTTTAGAACACAGTGGAGACAGTGAGGTAAGGAAGGGAAGGCAGGAACAAAAGCTTATGTATGTTATCTATATACAAGTGAGGCTTTTGAAGTAATTTCATAAAATATATTAATAGGTCAACTACTTTTTCATCCACCTGGTTATTCTCATTAGTCAATTACCATGGGCATTGCAGAAGAGATGAATCTTAACAAGGGATTTGAGCCAGGCAGAGAAGTAAATTTATCCCTTGTTTTGAGGACGGTGTCCCATGCATAAAGGCAGCATGGAAGAATGCACAAAGGTGCTTATGGGAGAGGCAGAGAAAGGGGTGTTGGAGCCTGCTGCTGTTATTGGAGTGAAACAGGTGGGTCATGAAGTGGTATATACATTTATCGTATGGTTTTTAAACATTTTTCTTTCCCAATATTATTTTTTTATGAAGCCCTCTTACTAGAATTGAAAACTGTACTCCAGACAGGGAAGTCCAAAGAGAAAATGTTTTAATTGTTAAGGTGCACCAAAGGCACACTCTCAGAATGGGTGATGTTTATGCCACCTGGATATACACACTTTCTGTAGGGAAACTAAAGCAGAGGCTGGGATAGGGGACTGACTCCAACCTCAAGCCATGGAGCCGTAATGCTACCATCTGTATCTTCCGCTTCAGATTATGGGCTGATATAGCAGTTGTTGTTCCTCCAGGCCGTACAGACAGGCATGCCTGGTCACTGAATCCCTGTAATCATAGATCCAATGGCCCCCTCTCTAGCCCTGCCTCAGGACTCCCCGTGGTGCCATTCAGAGTTTCTCCTTCCCAGAGCCCTACATGGCTGCTCTATGTTTGCCTTTCTGCCCCGTGGAGATCTAACAGGGTTTCTGTAACACGAAGAACTCTTCCACTTGATACATTTCATCTTAAGCCCCAGAGTTCATTACAAATCCTAGTGACAAAGTATTCCCTTGGAAATAACCTTCTAGGAACAAATCCAAGAGGTGCTGCTAAAGGGTTCCTCCAGTGCAAGCACTGTAAAAACAGCCATAAGGCTGTCCTCCAAGGACTGCCTTGCAAGGTTGTGTGTTGGGAGCTGTGTTGTGTCAGAAGCAGGGCTGCTGTGTGTTGTGCTGTTGGGATTCTTAGCAGCACTGGAGCCCCTACAGGTATGGCTACAGTGCAAATAAAAACCGGTGGCTGTCCTGTGCCAGCTGACTTAGGCTCAGGCTAAGGGGCTGTTTAATGCCGTGTAGATGTTTGGGCTGTGCTCTGGGACCCTCCCACCTCACAGGGTTCTGGAGCGGAATCTCTACACTGCAATTAAACACCCCCTTAGCCCGAGGCCCTAGAGCCAGTCAGCTGGCACAGGCCAGCTGCCAGGTTTTCTTTGCAGTGTAACCATACCCTGTGAGGGGTGGCACTCCTATTCCTTTACTTTATAAATGCTCTAGCATATAGCAAGCTGGTGTGTGTGTGTAATATATAAAATCTGAAGCAAATGTAAAATAATAATGTCATTTATATTAGAGTTCCATTGTGGCCCTGATCCATGTTTGTTGAAGTAGGTGGAAAAAAGAGAACTTGAACAGAACATTTTAATTTCAAGTGAATGCAGACATACTGCATACTTACTGTTTCTTTGTCATTAGCCCCATACCTTATTTTCTTCTTTCCAGCATGAACCATTAAGTGTAATTTTCATGCTACATCCCTCCTAATCTAGAGCTAAGCTTCCATTGAAACAGCACTCAGCACGAAGTTAAGAGCTGCATCTGTCAAATACATTTGTTTTAGTAACAGCTGCAGTTTCAGAACACGTCCTCAGTTTAGGTCATTTTTTTCAGAGTTATTTAGTTGAATAACATTTATTTTTCAACAGATCTAACTTTCAAGCAATTTTTGGTGGGGCAAAAAAAGTGGTTCACGTATCAGGCATGTACTTGTTTTGCTTAGATAGTAGGAAACATCTGTTAGACTACAGATATTTATTGAAACTGGGCTTTATTTCCTTTATAAACACTGTTCCATTTGTGAACAATGAACTGTTTAATGGGAGCAGGATTTTACAATGCATGTGTTCCACAAGTGTACAGCAATTGTTAGCGCTGGAAATAACTTTCTGTGTATGGAGAGTTGATTGAGGTAGGATTTGTATTGTATTGCAAAGGGGCCATCGATTTTCACAATGTTGAATTTTGATTTATTAACTTCTAAATATATTTTTTCAGTACAATTTTTTTTTGTTCATCTGTGTATTTTTAATTCTAAATTCTGGTTCTGTTATGAGAGCCCAAGAGGTTAGTGAAGGGTTCATGTAATCACTATAGGCAAGAAGAAACCACAAATAATGGGAGAATTCTAGAAATTAGCAATGGAAATGACATATTTTATTTACCTCCTTGTCAAAGAAGGATTTTTCCCTATGTCATGTTTCTGAAGTTTTTGTTGTTTTCCATTATACCTGACTCAAGCGATGGGGCTTCTGCCATATCCATTGAGAAAATATTATACATTCGACTGCAGCACTTCAAGAAATTCTTTCTATACACAATACATAATAAATTTGTGAGGATATTATTTAATAAATCAAAATAAATGTAATTTTCCTCTTGCATTAATTCGTTAAGAAAAATCTATTTCTGAGGTTCACTCAGTTCTGTCTTAAACAGAATAAAAGCAGTAACAGCGTAATGTGATTTCTTGCATTACTATTCTTTTCATTTCAGTTTACTGTGAGACTCTCAAAAAAACTACAGTGATTAGACTAATGTGATATTAAAATTCTCCCTGAAACCAAATCTGATATTCCCAGTCTTAAGGACAGAAAATAGGTTAGGAAATATTTTTAACCAACCGGGGAAGTGGAATGGTATTTTAACCATCCAGGGAAGTGGTCACTGGAGTTGATTGCCAAGGAAAAGGAGTCAAGGCACATTCTTTTGGAGGTTTTCATGTTCAAATTAGAAATTGGAACGAAGGCTGAAAAGATGCAAGAAGAAAGATCCATGTGATTCTTTCTGTCCATATGGTGTATGAAACCAGGCTTAAATGGTGCCTAAATTTTCAAGACACTTGGCTGAAGAGGGATGCATAAAATTAACAATCATGTACCTGACTGTGCATGTCACATTCATGCACTCCAGATCCACTTGTTGAAAATGGTGAAGAGAACTAAAGTATTAGAATGGAAGTGGGTGGAGCTGGCAGCTCTGGGAAGAATTCAGTGCGTACAGTTGATATCTGAGGAAGGAACTAGGGTTTGGTAGTTGGTAAGTCACTTGGGAAGAGGCTTTTAGTGGTACTATCCCGGGTTATAGGGGGTGAGGGGACCAGGGAACTCAGAGGGCAATGGGATCATTAGGGCTGGATTTGGTAGTAGAGATGGGATGGATCCCCTGGCTTGTCACTGGGAAGCTAATGAATAGGCAACTTGTGCATTGCAGGTTCATCAGAGGAGAGTGCAAAAGTTAAAAAGATGGTGTCGATCACATGTCACAGCTGTATGCTTTGCTGGGCTAGGAGTATAGCCCCTGGCTAAACACTCTTATAACCTGGGAATGGTCACACAATGTTTGTGTTTGATTTGGCAGGTTGAAACATGGCCAGCAGAACTGTCTGCTCATTCCCAATATGTTGTGTATAAGGGTAGGTAGGCTGTTTTCATGTTTTCTGGAACTGGGCAGCCAGTGTTAAGTTTGGTAAAACAGGCACATGGTATCGAATCTGTAAAAAAGCTGCTCTTGAAATCTCCCACTCGTCATGGCAGTGCCATGGAATACTAGAGGCCCTGCAGATCTGCTACAGAGAGCTGCATTTAGAAATTAAATATTTGGTACATGCTAAAAATTTCATATCAGATGGGCCATTATGCTACTTATAAGCATACTAACAAACCAGTAAATTAGCTCTCTTAAATATTTACTAATTATGTCTTGCACCTGTTGTGAGATAAACTACAATCAACAAATGAACCTAGTAAGCCACTGAATAACAATTAACACCATGATTCACTACTTTGTGGATGTGATTCTCTGAGAAAACTAGTGAAGACCGAACCTGGTTCAGAGATTTAATTCAGATAATTATTCAAAAGTTTAGGTGCTTGTCTGAACCCCTTAAATCTGGGGGAAAAAAAAAAAAAAAAAAAAAGGACTGGCTATCTTAGGAAAATAGGCTTTCTTATTACTTTTCTGGTATTTCCTGTTTCTGAATGAGCTGGAAATACCAAGAGAACAGTGCTATTGTGGCATTTTGGCATTGCCACTTCCACTCTTCCCTGAAATGTGGAAGTGTAGAGGCATATCCTAATGAAAATAATAGGGGAGAAAATATTTTGCATTTGCACTTTTTGAACCTCAATATGTTTTAGTTCTTATTTGTAGTAAAGAATAAAATGGTTCAGTATTTCATCTCATCCCTTGTTATAAATAAAAAGGTTACTGATAAAAGGATCACGTTAGTCCCTAAAGATCTGATTTTTGTGCTGGAGACCAGAGGAGAAACCCTTTACATATATTATTTTGATTATTATTTGTGCTGTCAAGCAATTAAAAAAATCATGATTAGTCGCACTGTTAAACAATAATAGAATACCATTTAAATATTTTTGGATGTTTTCTACATTTTCAAATATACTGATTTCAGTTATAACACAGAATCAAAGTGTACTCTGCTCGCTTTATATTTATTTTTGATTACAAGTATTTGCACAGTAAAAAAACAAAAGTATTGTACTTGAAAAATACTATAAGTAATGTAGTAAAATCTCTTTATTGTAAAGTGCAATTTACAAATGTAGGATTATGTACCAAAAACCCCCCACATTCAAAAATAAAACAATATCAAACTTTAAAGCCTGCAAGTCTTTTCAGTCCTGCTGCTTGTTATGCCAATTGCTCAGATAAACACATTTGTTCACATTTGCAGGAGATAATACTGCCCACTTCGTGTTTACAATGTCACCTGAAAGTGATTACAGACATTTCCATGGCACTGTTGTAGCTGGCATTGCAAGATATATACGTGCCAGATGCACTAAAGATTCGTATGTCCCCTCATGCTTCAACCACCATTCCAGGGGACATGTGTCCATACTGATTATGGGTTTGGCTTGATCACAGTCCAAAGCAGTGTGGACCAATGCATGTTCATCTTCATTATCTGAGTCAGGTGCAACCAGCAGAAGGTTGATTTTCTTTTTTGGTGGTTCAGGTTCTGTCGTTTCTTCATCAGAGTGTCGTTCTTTTAAGACTTCTGAAAGCATGCTCCACACTCCGTCTGTCTCAGCTTTTGGAAGTCCTTTCAGATTCTTAAACCTTGGGTCAAGTGCTATAGCTATCTTTAGAAATCTCACATTGGTACCTTCTTTGCATTTTGTCAAATCTGCAGTGAAAGTGTTCTTAAAATGAACAATATGTTCTGGGTCATCATCTGAGACTGCTGTAACATGAAATATATGACAGAATGTGGGTAAAACAGAGCAGGGAACATACAGTTCTCCCCCAAGGAGTTCAGTCACAAATTTAATAAATTCATTCTTTTTTTTAACGAGCATCATTAGCATGGAAGTATGTCCTCTGGAATGGTGGCTGAAGCATGAAGGGATATGCAAATGTTTAGCATATCTGGCACATAAATACCTTGCAATACTGGCTACAAAAGTGCCACGTGAACGCCTATTCTCACTTTCTGGTGACATTGTAAATAAGAAGTGGACAGCATTATGTCCTGTAAATGTAAACAAACTTGTTTGTCTTAGTGACTGGCTGAAGAAGAAGTAGGACTGAGTGGACTTGTAGGCTCTGAAGTTGTACATTGTTTTGTTTTTTTGAGTGTAGTTACGTAACAAAATAAAATCTTCCTTTGTAAGTTGGACTTTCATGACAAAGAGATTGCCCTATAGCACTTGTTTGAGGTGATTTGAAAAATACTTTTTTAAATCATTTTTACAGTGCAAATATTTGTAATAAAAATTATATACACTGATTTCAATTACAACACAGAATACAATATATATGAAAATGTTGAAAAACAGAAAATATTAAGTAAATTTAAATTGGTATTCTATTGTGTAACAGTGCAATTAAAACGGTGATTAATTGCAATTTTTTTTAGTTAATTGCATGAGTTAACTGTGATTAATCGACAGCCCTATTTATTATTTGTATTACAGTAGTGTCTCCAAGACATGATTATCTGTGGGACAGTTTCCTGCTCTGAATGAAAATAAATGCGTAGATCTGTGTTACCAGCACACTGTTCCTAATGGTTGCATGTAGGCTTTACATAAAATTAGTTATGGACTTCACATGTCAGAGTTCTCCGGAAGAAGTATCTGTCCATCCTGATTCTGAGATCTGTTGGGAAGGAATGACTGAAGCCAGCTTAATGACATTCCATTGACTTCTGCCTAGATACATAGATGAGTCAACAATACTTCATGATCAAAACCAGCTGGTAGATTGAGTAGTATCAGTGTCATTGTCTCACTCTCTCTTTTACCATGAGGCAGTTGTCCATCAGTATGACCAAGAAGGTTTCTGTACCATCTCCTGGCCAAATCTTGCTGTGTTATATGTACCAGCTGAAGTTAATATAGAGTAGTCATTATTCAGTTGAATAGTCTCATTGACTGCTTACATGAGAGAATTACTCATGCAAAAAAGAATTTACAGAACAGGCCTTTGTTGCGTTGATTTATTGGGATATTGTGGCATGAATTAATTACCATTTAATGCTAGTTAGATACACTTCTATGAGTTGCTTTTCCAACTATCACTAATAACCTGTTTCAAAAACAGAAATAGTAAATGTTATTTCCAGCAAATAAGAATCCAGTACAAAACAGTACAGGGATAGGATACAGTGAAGCTGGTTGTTATTTTTCACAGTATTTTAGATAAAGGCAACAGGAAGTATTTTGTGCAGAGTGTGTGTTTCAGTGGTGTTTTTCAGAATTGTGGTGGCCTGCTGTTGAGCTGCTGGATGCTTTTCAGCTGAGTCTGTACTCCACAGAAGTGTACCTAAATAGCATTAAATGGTAATTAATTCACACCACAATATTCTATCCAGAGGATATCCATCATCATGCCAACAATTTAATTTTGGGGGCCTTGAATATTTTTCTCTTGCATATTTTAAAATAATTATGCAAATCCATTCGTTATAGAGAGATGCATGATATAAAATTTCAAGAGCAAACCATGCACAGTAGGATACAAAATGTAGCCTAATACTTTCAGAAATTGAAATAGTACCAAGGCAGTAAGAAACAACACAAGTCTTTCTGATGGGAAGTAGCATTGAGCTGGGCCTCCAAGTTCAGTGGGCTGGTTAGAGCTCAGTTTGCTGTAGTGTCAACATACATCAGGGAATATGAGATGAGTTCCATGCGGTCTGATTAGCTAAACAGGCTCTTCTGGAGTTGCTACTGCTAGTAATGGACTTTGAAGAAAGAGTATCTTAGTTTCCTTGGGGCAACAAGGAGAGGGAAAAGGAAGAAATAAGTGCAATTGGTCCCAAGAGGAGGCAGTGGGAGGAAGCAGTAATTTGCTTTATATTGCTTCCCTGGTTTGTTTAGTTTTCATCTGCCTCGTTTCTTGGCCCAGGAGGCGGACATGGTCTGCCTGAAGATTAGGGCTTGCCCTACTTTCTCACATTCAGATAGATTCAGCAGTCGTTGATTGCCAGTAACAGGAATATGTAAATATAATGAAAAGAGAGGTCTGAGACAAAACTTTAAGCTACTAAGTAACAGTAATAGTATGTAGAGTCGTTCTTTACACTTACTGCATATATTTTCCACTCAACATATTTTCAACATATATTTCTTTACTACTTTGTTTAAATTAATTTTTATAAGGCTCCGGGAGCAGTTGCTAGAACTATACATGCATCATTCTCAAGGGATGTCTGTAGTAAGGAAATATTAGACTTGTAGTCCAAGTGCTTGGGATTGTGTGGTAAAGAAAAACAACTATTATACTCTGAAATTTACTACCCATATTTTATGCTTTTGAGATCTACTTTATGATCAAATCTACACTGTCAGCTTTAATTTAGTTTTCTTTTATTAAAAAATAAAAGTTGGTGTGCATTCTGGTCGCCCTCGGTTTTGCTTCATCTGCTGTCCTTTCCCTTGTGTGTTCACGTGGCCTCTTTCCTTTGTATAATTCTTAATCAAACCAGTAGTGCATCCAAGTAAAATAATAAAATCACAAAAGCTCATAATCCTGGCCAGATAAAATAGAAAAATTATTCCTGGAATTCTGCTTTTTCCTGAGGGCTGGTGTTCTGAAGAAGCTGTTATTTTGCTATTTTTTCTGCTTTCCTTAGCAGTTTCTTTAACTCTGTAGTTGAGACTTTTGCGGGTAAGAAGCTGGAGAGAAGAAAAGCACTAATTCTGCCAGTGGGTTGGCTCTTCTGGAAAAATCTAGTCATTCTTTATCTGCTAATTTTTGCCATTTGTTTTAATTTTCAAGTATTGCTCCTTATTGATCTCTAACATGCCAGCTAACATCTGTCTAAGGAGCCCAAAACCGACTTACCTCTTTTACTAAAAAAGTTTCCATTATAATATGTTTTGGGCAATATGTAGCAGTTTTGGTCATGTTACAGAAAAACTTTTTTGTGGAAGCAGTTTAGCTAATGGCAGCTTGACACTCGACTGATTTTGCAACTTAAAACTTTGTCAACAGAAGTCACTGATGTGACCTGTGATGAGTGCCAGAGTACCTATACCATGCATTTTTTGTTAAGATCAGCATTTTCTCTATTTCTGGCAAGTATGTATAGGTATGTGTTTGGGTAATAAGGAATAGAGGGACTAGTCTTGTGACTAAAGCATGGGACTGAATGTTGGAAGATCTTGATTCTGTTCCCTGCTCTTTCACTGACTTCCCATGGGCAAGTCACTTAATCTTTTAATGGCCTTGTCTACACTGGCAATGTGCCCCAGTTGTAGCAATCAGGGGCCAGCTACTGGCCAGTAACCTGAGTGGTGCAAAACCCAGATGTAATCAAGAAAGTTGTGATTTGGACCAGTAGATCTAAGCCTTGCTTGAAACCAGTGTAAGTGCCACTGGTACAAATCATGGCTTTGTTTCTCTACTTTGAGTTAATTGGGTGGAATACTCCTGTAAAGTGAAATTATGAATAAAATATGCATACTTCAGGAAGTGAAGTGGTGGGGAGAAGCCATAGATCTTCAGGCAGTCTTTAATGACCTCGAAATCAAAAATGAATCCTTCAAAAAGAGGAGACATGGACATATTGCTAAGGATGAGTACAAAAGAATAGCACAAGACTGTAGGGACACATTCAGAAAGGCTAAGGCACAAAAAAGTTACCGCTAGCAAGGGACATAAAAGGGAAAAGAAGAGGTTTCATCAATATAATATGAGCAAGAGAAAGATGAAGGAAAGTGGGGGAAGGAAAGTTAATAAGAGATGACATCAAGAAGGCTGAGGTGCTCAAACCCTATTTTGCTTCAGCCTTTGCTAAAAAGGTTAATGGTGACCAGAAACTTAACACAATTTATATTAACAACAAGGGGAAAAAGGATCACAAGCCAGAATAGGGAAAGAACGGGTTAATGAATATTTAGATAAATGAGATGTATTCAAGCCACGAGAGCTTGATGAAATTCATCCTAGAGTGCTTCAGCTAGTTCCTTAAGTAATCTTGGAATCATTAGTGATTACCTTGGAGAATCCATGGAGATTAGGTCCTCTGGGACCTCACCTTGGAGGTGGGGTCCCAGAGGACTGGAGAAGGATAAATATAGTGTCTGTCTTTTTAAAGAGGAACAAAGAAGGGCCTGGGAAATTTACACCAGTTAGTCAAACTTCAATATCTGGAAAGATACTGAAACAAACTAATAAACGATCAGTTTGTAAGCACCTAAAAGATGATAGGGTAATGAGTAATAGCTAACATGGATTTGTCAAGAACAAATCATGCCAAATAAATCTAATTTCCTTCTTTGACAGGGTTACTGGCCTAAGGGATGGGCAGTGGTGCCAGTAAATATATTATATCTTGATTTTAGTAAGGCATTTAACACAATCCCACTCGACGTTCTTATAAGCAAACCAAGGAAATATAGTTTTGATTAAATTAAACAAGTTGAAAAAAAGGGGGGAATATTCACAGTTATATTGGAGCAGTTAAAATATATATAAAGGGATATAATTCTTCATAGGCCAGGTCATAAACTGCGGGTTAGGAACATATTTACACTATGAGAAGCTCAGTAATTGTTCATTATGGGGTTTCTTGTGCCTTCCTCTTCAGTATCTGTACTGACTATGTCAGTGTCAGGGTACTGGATTCAGATGTATCCCTGGTCAGATCCAGTAAGATAATTCCTTAACATTTGGTGCTCTCATTATTTGTGCAGAAGGGATTTCATTTTATATCCCCTCCTTCCTGGCTTACTGTGAAAGCACAATCTACCTTCTGTATAACTTTTTTAGGAGACGAGTCCTTTGCAAGGTGTCCTGACTCAGTAGGGACAAAGGTTCAAGTTCAAGTGTTTCAAAAATATAGCAGATGTCTTCAACATTTCAGTCTCTTCTTCCACCCTCCCCAGTGCACAACCTCTGAGAGGAAGCTTTTGAGGTATATCTCTGATTAGCTTGTTAGCTTTAGAGTAGAACTCTCCTTAACTCCAAATCATTGGGAAGATGGAATGTAACTCTCTGTGTTGGGGTGGACTAGACCCTGAGGCCCCTTCTGGAGGCCTTGTGGCCTTCTCACACCCTGCCTTAGTCAAGGGCAATAGAGAGGTTCTCCAAGCTGTGTAGAATGGCTGCTTCCCACACAGCCAATCAGGGCTCAGTAAGCTAATGTACAAAGCGCTGTAGGGTAAGACTGAAAGCAGTACCTTGCTAGAGCTGGAGGAGAGTGGATGGTGCTCTGGGACTCCACTAAGACAAGGCCTTGAGATAAGGGTGAAGATGGCACGAGGCCACGGGGAAGTGGCCCAGGGAATTAGAGAAGCTGTGTGACGCAGGTAAAGGGACACAGCAGACGGCTGCTATCTATAGTATCCCTGAGCTGGACCTGGACTAGTGGGTGGCCCACCTCTCCACAACCCTTATTACCACTGGCCTGGACATTGAGGCACCCCTAGAGGGGGGAACTGAACTGCAGCAGCCCAGCTGGAGAGTTCTGGCCAGAAAGGCCCTTAAAAGGATGAAGACTTTGTCACCTGGGAAAATTTACCACCCCCCCCCCCCCCCCGAGCACCTCTAAGTGGAAATACTTTCCCTCTCACCAGCACTGTGTGTATTGCAGAGAAGATTTTTAATTAAAAGGGAAGAGGAATCCAGCATTAATTTGGGAAAACGCTACAACCACGATTCGAGAGCGTCTGACCATGAGCCCATGCCTGAGTATGTTGGGTGGAGTCCTTTGCCTCGATTTCTGATCTTGCGGTGTCAAAGTTCAACAAACAAATGTTCTTTTAACATTCAAGCTCCTAATTTTCTTTTCCCAGTTAAACTTCTACTTACTGATGAAGACAGTCCAATTTCTTCTCTCCGGGTGTCTAAGCTAAGAAAGACAGAGGTTTAATTTTTGGCTGTCTGAATTTTTTCTATGCCATTATCGTAATTCATCATTTTGAGGATGGGGGTTCAATTACCATTAGGCCACCGAAATATTTAAAATATATCATGGATTCTGCTGGATATTTTCATCTTTTTTTATGCACAAACACTAAAGACTATGGGCCAAATTCTGGTTTCATTCCCACCAGTGTAAATCCATTGAAATCAGTGGAGTTGCTTTTGAGTTATATTTGCATACCTAAGATCAGAATCTGGATCTTTGTACATTTTTGTATAGTACAGTACCATTCTCTTATTTAGTACGTTGAGGAAAATATTTCATCAGTCTGCTGTTTATGGGAAAGGTATGGCACGGAATGGAACAGCATGAATCAGATTTTCTCAGTGGATATTTTTCAAGCAGTTAAGTAGGCTTCCAAAACGCCTGTAAATAAAAGTACAGAATTGCAACATCTTTTCAAGTGTTTGATCCTGTTAAAGCTTTAACAGTTTTTCATTTGTCCTGGCCTATGGAAAGTGATTAAGATAAAATCCTCGCAGTGAAAAATAACTTGGTGTCCAGTGTCAGTACTGAGAAACCTGGGTTCAGAACTTAGAACATGAGATTGGTATCAAAATCCTAAGGCTTAACACTGCAATAACCATTAATTGTTTTTACAGTGTAGTGCGATTGCTGCAGTTAAATACACTGAAAGCGTGCAGCCAGAAGGAAGTAGATGAGCAGTCACTCAAAAACCATCCTGCAAACTTTCCCTGGCAGGACTGCCACCTCTCATGTTTCCCGCTTATACTGAGCTCTGGGGGATTCAGGGTGAATGCTGTGAGGAATGGAGAACTGTGAGGATGGCAACTTTCCATGACATTGTGGTCTCCCGGAAACTTGCCAGTTAATGTTTATCTGCTGTCCTGTGATTTGAATCTCTTCTAGGGGAATGACAGATAGTGTGAGGGTCTCCCTGGCAGCCTGACTCCAAAGAAACCAGAATGCCAAGTAACTAGAAAGAGGAGGACCAATGAGAGCCCCATGGATATCAGCAGATCATTTGTTTCAAGGGCCACTCCTCCTCTTACTTCAACGAAGGGTAAGGACAAGCTCCCCTGCAATGGAATATACAAAAAACTTTGTGAATGGAAATTTGCAGACTCCTACAGGGAGTAGCTGAACAATAGGGAACCATAGGGCCCTTCATTCTGTCCTAATAGTAACTTAAAAATCTTTTGAATGAAAAAGCAAATAGCACTTAAGAAAAAGATCCTATACTCATTTAAAATAATTTTCACTCATTTTTAATATTTTATTAAAATACCATGACGAATAGTAGAGATCCTTGTTCTGAAAATGTCTCCACACACTCTATTATCTCTTACCTCCATGTAGGAGGTAGAGTATATTTTGGAATACAAAGGATTTCATGTGAAGAGGGTAATAATTATACAAAATTACCTTCCTAAGGCAGATTATAATATAGGACATTATTTTTGACACTTTTATGCTGCTTTTAATTTAATATTGAATATAATCAGTGACTATTTTAAAATAACTACAAAACTCTATGGTTTAATTACTAAAAATGAAGATATTAATTACTACATTATTCAAGCATATTAATAGTTACAGACAGTAAGTTAAAATTCAAGCTCAGTAAAATAATAAAAAATAGAGATTTAATTTGAATCACTGGATTTTAATCACCACATGGCATTCTAGACAAGGGTCAGGTTCCGCAAATACCATTCACAACCTCAAACTCTGCCCAAAATCCCAAATAGATAGATTTCTCTGCTAAAACAATCAACAGTGAAATAGTGAACTTGACATTTAAACTGTGCCTGTTTACAGAAAGTGGTTTGACATTTAGTTTAATGATGCCCTTACAATATAGTTTTAAAAGGAGGTAAACAAACAATTTCACATAGAGAACATAACATGAAATCAAGATTTAAATTTGTGTAATGGGGAAATGACTAGTTTCCTAATTATGGAGAGAGTTATTATGACTCTTTAAAATTAGTACCTAGAAATAGGGCTGTGTTGTGCTAGGCACTGTACACACAAATAACAAGATACAGCCTCTGGCCTGAAGAGTTTACAGCCTGAACAGACATGATAACAAAGGGTGCGGAAAAGAAATATTGTTCCCCTTTTGCAAATGGGGAATTGAGGCACAGAAATTAAGTGACTTGCTGAAGTCACACAGGCAGTCTGGCAGAGCAACAAACTGAACCCAGATTTTTGAGTCCCAATCCAATCTTTCTGTTTACTTTGTGCTCCATAACCATAACTCCTGATTATGAGGATTGTCCATTTGCGCTCTGTGATCCGCATAGCCTTTGGGAGCTGCTTTTGCCCAGTGCTGAAATTACTCCCATGGTTCGTTGAGAGAGATGAATAGGCTTGGAACCCCAAGAACACATTTAAAAAATAAACACTTTGTCAATTTCAGAAATGTGGGATCATCTTAGCGTAACAAACATTAAACTGCATTCTTATTGCTTCACACTACAGCACCTGGAATCATTCTTCAACAGGAATTTTATTAATTTTCCTATTGCCGGACTATTGAGGCTAAGCATAAAGTATTTTTAATGGTCAAATGAGCAAAGTGGCATTTGGAACAAATTAGTAGAATCCAGACGGTTGCAAAAAAGGTACAGGCTAGTTGTTTTAAGATGTAATTAAAAAGGTTACACCTTCATAGTTACCCCTCTCAGTTTAACATTATTTTTGAACACAATTTGAACTAATGTTCCCTAATACTGACTATAATAATTGCTTGTGTTTTGTAAACTCAGCAATTTATTAACCTTCTCTGCAGAAGATGTTGAAATACAAGAGATTTTTGTAAAGTTTGTTTTCCAGATGATAATTTGCACAGATCATGGGCAACCATCTGAAGTTTATATTATAAGCAGTGCCTTAAATATTCACTGTATTAGATATATTATTATTGTATATAATTAATACTATATTATCTATTTACACCCACAGTCATCCTTCTATATAGGAGAAATTTTTAAAAGCACAAGAGCACTGGACTAGGATCCAGGAGACCTGGGTTTGATTCCCAGTGTGGCCATTGGCCTGCTGTGTGACTTGGGCAAGTCACTTTACATTCATGCACCTCAGTTTCCCCATATGCAAAATATGATAATGATACTAACTTGTGTGGTAAAGCACTTTGAGATCTACTGATGATGAGCCCTATATAGTTAGGAATTATTATTACTATCAAATGACACTTAGGTTCCTAACTCATGGGAGTTAGCCATCCAATTCTCATATTTTTGGCTTTTGAAAATCTCTCCCATGATAACATTGAGTTGTGTGATAAAAAGAAGCACTATATGATAAATTGCATTTATTGTCCATCTTTTGCCAGTTCCTCAGCACTCCCTTCCTTAACTCATTTTCAGGTTTTATTCCAAGATTCCAAACCTCTGAGCACCTTTGAGCAGTTGCCTTTTTAAAAAACTCAGTCTGCCACAAAACTTTTTTATTTCTAGCCTTCAAATGTGGAACTAGTCCAGCTCCTAATACAATGACACTGACTCAAGGCAAAGAGAGGGCAATATTGTATCCTGCATCAGTGACAGGTTTAGGATCCAGTGTCCTGCAGTCCTGCTGAGCTTGGGAGACAGATGACAAAATCCTGCTTTTGCTGAATTGTATAGCAAAATTCCCACTGACATAAATAAAACGAGGATGTTCCCCTTAAAGATCAGGAAAGGGTGTGTCACTCTGCATTTCTCCTTCACCTCTTGTAACCTTCCATCACTGACAATTTATTAAAATCAAGATTGGATATTTTTCTAAAAGAGATGCTCTAGGAATTATTATGGGGAATTTCTATGGCCTGGCCATCCAGGAGGTCAGACTAGATGATGACAATGCTCCCTTCTGGCCTTATGAAACTTCTCCCGAGCTAGATCGTGGAACATACGGGTGGCTGCCACCACTCCACTCCCTACACTTCACAGCTCCCACCAACAAGGCAGAATTTTGACCATAGTGAAGATTGCAATTTCAGATGTGCAGTAAAAACTATTGCCACTCAAGTTGAATAAATGGCTGGGTGGGGGGAAGGATGCACATAACTGTGGAGTCATGACATTGTATATGTACTGTTCCTTGCCTATTCCACTGTTCCGTGTTCTATCACATGTTCTCTCTCTTTCTCTCATATGTATGAACATGGGCTGGTGGTGTAACCCTGATTGTCCCTGGCAAGGACATTTATAGGGATTACAAGGAGCCCCTCTCTCTTGCTGTGTACCTGTCCTAGTGTTTTGGGGTACTGTTTAGACCATTGAGGGGTTGTCATTTCTTACCCCATAACTCTGAATACTTCACAATGCTTTGCTACTGTAGCTCTCTACCTGGAATGCTCACAGTCAGCAGCCATGAATGTCTCCCTGCTATGCAGCAAGCCCTGGTTCAGCAACTCTGACTCTAGCAGCTGTCTCCAGCTCCCCCTTTGGCTTCCATTGCTCCTAGCAGATCCTCCTTGGATGATATTTGCAGGGTGACCCTCCACCCCTCAATACGCTCCCAGTCCTGAATTTTCCTAAAACCATGTGCCCTAAAGTGTCCAGTAGATCATTCTGAGAAATAGTATGGTTCATTGCTCCTTTGAAGAGGCACAAGCACCTTACAGCTTATTGACTTAACTGGTGTAAATATATTCTTCCCTTCAAACACAGCACTAACTTGCAGCATAAATAAAACAAATGTATTAACAACAGGATGTAGGAGAAGTGATGCCAAATAAAAGGAATAAAGTTAGAAAGGATTACAAGCAAATAAAAATGAAAACATACATAAAGTCTAAAAGTTAACTTGGCAAGGTACGGGCTTTGTTCCAGATGTTTCTCTCACCAGTCTTCCTTCTTCCTGGCTATGGTAGACTTTCCCTCAGTCAGGACCTTTCTTAGAATACAAGATGATGGCTTCCCTTGTATTCCTACTGAAAGATCTTTTGCCTAAGCAGGTTTTTCACCCATATTCTGTTTCCAGAGACTTCAGTTCTCCTCTGGTTAAGGCCCATCTTTTGCAGCTTGCAAGAGCTCCATTCCCTTGTGTCTGTCTAGTGATGGATATAAATATATAGATTCTTAGAGCAATGCTTTTCAAACTTTTTTTCTCTTGACCCAGTTAAAGAAAATTGTTGATGCCTGTGACCCAACATAATTATATCTTTTGATTAGAGTTTTCATACAGTCATGATACTGCAGTACAATTCAGCTTAACCCACTTTACATAACTAAAACTGGACAAAATACTGTAAAGGCGATCAGGTTGAGTTTCACTTACTTAATGTGACCAGTGGGCCTCTTTGTTCCTTATGATCTTGTTCCAGTCAGGATCACAGGATGAAAGGCTACTCGCATAGCAGGTCCACTGTTCAGTTGGTTTCTTTCTTTGGTTTTTAATCTTGTCATAGTTGAAAATCCCACTTCATACATAGGTTGTTGTGAAAGGCAGCAACAAGAGCACACTTACTTTACCTAATAGTGGATATTATTTGGAAACACTGTCCAAAATGATGACAAGTTTATTGACTTGTGCCATGTTTTCAGAGTGTCATCACAGGTGAGATGCAGCAGTTCATTCTCTTGCTCAGGTGTCAGATTTATCTCAATTGTTGCCTCAGGGTTTTCAAAAGCAAAAGGATCTTTCACCTTGCGTTTTTCATTCAAATAATCAAACTTGTTTATTGGAAAGTAGCGACTAAAACTGTCAGACAGAGCAGCGAGATATAACTGTATGATAGTTTTCATTTCATTCACTTTTTCCTCACTGGTGTTATTCTCCTCAGTGTGTTGTAACAGCGTTGGGAAGATGTGGTAGTCGGGCTGATTACTTTTCAGATGTTCATACCACAGTGCCAATAACTTTTGAATTATTTGTGTCACTTCACAGTGTTGAAACAAATCATTGCATCTTCTTTGTACTTCAAGTTTAGTTAATTTAAAATCGAGAAAATGTGAGCAAGGTCTGACAACTTTATTAATGAACTGTAATCATCAAACAAAGCTGCCAAGTAACATTCTTTCACCACCACAAAAACATGAATCTCGTTCCTGAGTTCATACACCCTGGTAAGCACTCTGCCCCGCGACAGCCATCTTACTTCAGTGTGAAACAGTAAATGCATGTGTTCTGCTCCCATGTCTGAGCGTAGCGCTTCAGAAAGCCTGCTGTTAAGTGATCTCCCTTTAATGAAGTTTACTATTTTGACTGCTTCCTTAAGTACTGCTATAAGATCAGGAGGAATACCCCGGACACCAAAACTTCATGGAGAATGAAACAATGATTCCAAACAGTGTCGCCAGCTGCTTCACAGATTTTTTTTCACAACACCACTGTTCTTTCCGGTCATCTTTGCTACACCGTCACTTGTTATTCCTTTGTGGTTACCCGATTCCTGCTTGTATTTTCCAACTGTGCAGTCATTCAGTGCAGCAAATATCTGTGCCCCTCCACCATTATATTTGTTGGTAGGGTCAGACAGCACAGCAAATCCTCCTTAAAATCATCTTGCCATGTGTACCTCACATAAACGAACAGTTTATTGCACAATCTGAAATATCAATGCTTTCATCAAGTTGTATAGCAAAATTCCCCACTGACTGTAACCTCGCTACAAGTTGAGCTTCCAAATTCTCTGCAATATCATGTATTCGCTGACACGCTGATATCACTGAGAGGAATACTTTTTAATTTTTCATCAAAAATTTTCTGAACCATAATCACAGATGCAGGAAGAATAACTTTTTCAGCAACGGTATGGGCAATTTTCGCTTTTGCCACATGATATGCAACCAAATACAATGCCAGTTCTGCTTTATTGTTCAAGGTGGCTGACTGGCTGAGAACCTGACCTGATAAGTTCTCATTGCTTCCTTTGAATATAGTAATGGTTTATTCACATGTTCTGTATGTTTTGTTTCTAAATATCTCTTCAACTTTGGGTTTAAAGTCTCATTTGCAAGCTCTTCGGTGCAAATAACACATTGGGGCTTTGGTTCTTGGTTTGCTTTAGCACAGTTGAGGAAGCCATATTTCAAGAAATCAACAGTGTACTGCCTCAGCCACAATTTTTTCTTTTTAGTTGGCTGTTCAGATGAGGTGGAAGCAGCCTGTTCATTTTTACTGCTAGAATTTTCTGTTGTGCATGGCATACTTACATTTTCCTGCACAGGTTTTGATGGATTTAATGGTCGTATTTCTGAACTTCTTTTTCTTATTACAAAGCGATTCATATTTTCCAGCTCTTTGGGGGTTTATCAGAAATCATGCCAAAATCTTAGTCTCCATACAGCAGTGGGCAGATTGGAAAAACAAAATGCGTTGTCCAAATGTGTAGTGCATAATTTGTAGCAGGTGTAAAATGTAACTGTGCAAATACTGGAAACATGATGTTATGGATGTATAATTGTAATGTTATTTTAATGGTGGTGTAATCAGTGTTTCCTGTAATTTTTTCCACTCATGTGTGGAATGAATCTTGCTACATGCACCAATATGGAGTTATGACAAATCACCTCCATATTGGTGATTAATTAATGGGGTGGGTCTGAGGGGATCAGCGTGTGGCCCAGGGTGGGGCGTGGGGTGAGGGCTCTGTCTAGGTGTGAGGGCTCTAGGATGGAGCTGGGGATGAGGGGTTCAGGATTCAGGAGGAGGCTCAGGACTGGGGCAGTGGATTGGAATGCTGGGGGTGTGGGCTCTGGCTGGGCGTGCGGGCTTTGGGGTGGGAGCAGGGATGAGGAGTTTGGGGTGCAGGGATGAGGAGTTTGGAGTGCAGGCAGGCTGCCCCAGGGCTGGGGCCAGAAGACTCCCCTCAGCACTCTCTCCTCCGGCAGCAGCTAGCTCCAGGGGAGGGCTCTCTTTTCCTGCCAGCAGGCAGCATGGAGATCCAGGGGAAGGGTTCCTCTGTCCACGATGGCAGCAGGGAGCTCCGGGGCTGGAGAAGAGCCCTGCAAGCCCCAACTTGCTTCCCTCCCCAGTTCCCGCCCACCCCCTTCCTCTCTCCTCTCCAGGTCCCTGCTGCGCAGCAACAATCGTTGTAATTTGAATCATCAAGGCGACTCAGTGCCTGACATTCCACGACCCAGTCCTGGGTCGTGACCCATATTTTGAAAAACACTGTCTTAGAGAGACAAGGTGGGTAAGGAATTATCTTTCATTGGACCAACGTCTGTTGGTGAGAGAGCCAACCTTTCACAGGACTTTTCTTCAGGTCAGGAGGAAGAGCTCTGTAGACACTCAAAAGCTTGTCACCCTCACCAACAGAAGTCGGTCCGATGAAAGATATTTCCTCACCCACCTTGTCTCCCTAAAATCCTGGGACCAACACAACTACAAGACTGCATATGAAGATGGCTTCTGTCCTTGCTTATATCTTCCACAGTTCAATGACCTTATTTCTAGAGGCAGGATGACCTCATGCTGTTTTTCCCTTCCTCTGGGCTTCCCATTCCTATGTATGTAAATAGGGTTTACAGTGTTTTGATTTCACACTGCTTAATTCACATATTGGGCAGGTAAATAGCTGTGGTGATCCCTCCTGTCTGTGAGAGTCCTGTTTCTCCCATTGCTTGGACACAGACTGTTCAGTCTAATATCAATAAGTATCCACAATTCCTTATTAAGTGTTAATACAAACATTTTATTATGATATTAATCACCACTATGTCATAGGATACACTTATTGGATACACTTTTATCATACAGTAATATTGCATATAATCAGCTAGTTCAATTGCTTTTCACTTGAGGTTCAGACCCCCTATCTTTTTAGCTCTGATAAAGTGTCTCTCTCCTGGTCGGTGTGGATGCCATGCTGTCTCCTCCCCTACTTGTTAGCTTGCTGGCTTTGTTTACCTAATATGTAAAAGGGCCATCGTTGTCTCCACTTGACCACTGGGCTGATCAGAGAAGCAAATACATTCCTTTGTCTAGGTCAGTTCTGTTTCCCAGCTCCTCCAAAGGTACCTGGCTTTAAACACATTTTTGCCATCATTCCAGCCTATATCCATAGCTCTTTATATGCATCTCATACACACATCCTGCAAGAATATTAATGTTCAGTGAGTTGTTAGTGTTCCAGTGACAAACTACATGACACCTTTTAGGTACAGATTATAACCACAGTGAGTTGGGCTACGCTGAATTGGTCAGTCCAGCTGAAACTTGTGGTACCTGATACTAGTGACTGCCTTGCTCTCTGGCACTGGGATGCCATTAGTGCACACCTCCCCCAGCACAAACCTGCAGAAGAGGTAGCAACTGGCTGATGTGGAAGCAGGTGGTCAGAGTTCTCTTTCCTGCACAGGTCATCTGCCACTGTATTATCTATCCTCTTCACACAGAAGAAACCTGTTTTGTCATCCTTGTCTGTTTACAGTCTCCAGAACTTAGGATCAGAGAGTAGCCATAGTTTCACCTACAGAGTTGTTACAAACATTTCATAGTGACTTTAATTACTAGATTTCATTTGATTTTTTACGTGTCACCTTTTAAATAAATATCATGACAGCAGTGTGTGAGGTAGGGGGAGTATGTCAGGCCTGACAAAAGTTGATGACAAGGAGTAGTGAACCACAAACGGACTTCTGTGTCACAGCATCCCATTTTGTATTCCCTCTGAGAGAATGTGGCTCCCTACCATAGCCCACTCAGGGCTCTGTAGATGCCCCAATCTACCCGTTTTCCCCTTGCTGCGCCACAAGTCAGAGAGGGAGGTATGGTTGCCAACTTTCTAATTGCAGAAAACTGAGGCCCCGCCCTGCCTCACCCCTTGTTTGAGGCCGCACCCGAACTCCTTCCACCC
>ML677349.1:31584965-31608570 GCA_007922305.1 Dermatemys mawii
GCTCCTAGGTGGGGTGGCGGGGGTGGACAGGGCAGCGGGCTCCACACACCACCCCTGCCCACAGGCGCCACCCCTGCAGCTCCCATTGGTCACGTTCCCAGTCAATTGGAACTGTGGAGCCAGCGCTCAGGGTGGGGGCAGTGCATAGAGCCGCCATGGCCACCCCTGCACTTAGGAGCCAGAGGGAGAAACCAGCCGCTTCCCAGTAGCTGCACTGAACCAGGTAGCTAGCCCAACTGTGTCGCCACCTGGACTTTTAACGGCCCGGTCAGCAGTGCTGACTGGAGCCACCAGGGTCTCTTTTCAACCGAGTGACCTGATCAAAAACTGGACACCTGGCGACCTTAGAGTAAGGCCCATCATTCCTGAGAAGAAAAGCCATACATCCTGCCCACTGAACCAGTGACAGCTGTCACCCATTTTGTATATTCTTCACAGTATACAATGTTATTTTGTTGTGTATACTTTTGTAATATTTTAAGCATTCTCATTATTGTAAGAAGTGGAAATTCTCTGGAAAGGGTTTTACCGAGTGGGTTTTTTTTTTTTTTCTTTTTTGAAGAGTTTTGAGAAATTATTTCCTGCAACTCTTCTATAAATATGAATGCATGTACACATATTTAACACAGCTTATGTTGTTACAAACTCACAAAAGCAATTAATCAGATTTAATGCAAGCAACTTCAAATCCCCTGGGCTTTGTCAGTGGCACACAGAAAGACCTCTATGGGTGCTTATTTTCACTTGTGACTTTAATATTCAATAAAATGGCTTATTTGCTTTGCTCAATTTTAAAATGATTTCATTTGGAAATAATTGAAATAATGCACTTTCTGCTATTTATCTATGCCTACTTAGAGAAGCAAAGACACACTAACTGCATGAACATTCTCTGGGTGAACATGAAGACATTGGATGTGGTCCCATGGCAAGACCACAGAACTGGGAAATTAAGATCCAGATCCACAAAGGAAGCGCCTAAATCCGAGATGTATCTACCTTATTCACAGTTTTAGACCCCATGGCAATCCACAAAATTCTTGCTTTCCTGCCACCTACCCCTGTAGATGCCTAAACTCACTCAATGCATAAATGTCCAGTGTAAAAGTTCCCTAGGTGTCCACGTTTGTGCCTCAGGCAGGCACCCTAATGCCTATCTTGTGCTTTAGCCCCAGTTTGATTCTCAGATCAGCTGTCTTGCCTGCAAGGCCCAATTTTCTAGGTGTGTATCCAGGCATAAAAGACCCGAGTTTCTGTGGCTGACTCTGTCACACACTCGCTGTGTGATATTGGGCAAGTCACTCCACCTCTCTGTGCATTGCTTCAGCCATCTATAAGTGGAAGTAATAATATTCAGACTCCTTTGTGAAGCACTCTGGGACTGTTGGAGGCAGAATGCTGTGTAAGTGCTAAGTGTCTTAATTATACCAAGTTGTCTAAAACCTACACATTTGCAATAAGACTGCTCACTCTGCTTTTTTAAAAAAATGAATACATTATAATTGGTTATTACAATAGCACATAAACTACAATGGCATGGGAAGATTACTTTTTTAAAGTAAATTTTAGATATATGACCTTAACTACAAGGATAGTGAAGAATGAAAAAGGATGTATTTGCTATTATTATTTATTAAAATTGGTAAAATATTTTCCTTTGAAACATTTGACATAGCTTTAAAAATGACTTATACAAAATGAATTATTTTAATGAAATATGTCTGTTTTTGTCAGAAATATTTTGGGGTTTTGTAAAAAAACAAAAATAGAACACCCAGATTTTCCAGGTTTTGTGTTTGTAATTTGTATGTGTATTTTTCCCCCTAAAAGAAATATTTTGATGAATATTTTTCCCAGTTTTTTTTCAGGGGGATAAATAATTTCCTGATCAGCTGCATTATTTCCTATGTGTCAACATTGTGCTTGGCATAGCTCTTTGTGAATCATCATCTTTCTCTTCAGGTCCTCTCCTGAAGGTGTTTCCACCGGGGCTGCTCTGAGTGGAAGTGTCTTTAGCTCTACAGTACTAATATCAAGCTATTTTTCTTTGTTGATGGAGCTGGGAGCAGAGGTGCTTGGGTCTCCTTAATCAGCTGTAGTAATTTTGGTGAGATCACACTGACCAGGAGGATCCTATTTCAGACTAACGGTAGGGCTATGCTACCCACCAGATTGGCGGGTAGTGTTCTATGTATCGGGGATCGTTTTATTGCATCTTGCCTAGACGTGATAAATCAATCCCTGAAAGGGCTCCCGTTGACTCCGGAACTCCAGCTCTGCAAGAGGAGTAAGTGGAGTTGATGGGGGGAACCGCCACGGTCGACCCGCTGCCGTGGAGACAGCCAGGTAAGTTGAACTAAGGTACTTTGACTTCAGTTATGTGAATAGCATAGCTGAAGTTGTGTACCTTAGTTCGAACCCACCCCCCCGCTAGTGTAGCCCAGGCCTAAAGGACAGAGGGTCCGTTGGAGTAAATTGTCATAGTATTGAAGTCAATGGGACCATAACAATTTTCACTGGCTGCAGATGTCTCAGTATTTGTACTGAAAATAGAAAAGCTCTCAATTTGATTAACAGGAAAATAAGAAATGTGCTAATATTTTGTAGTTTGCTTAAACATTTCTTGAACAGTTCTATGACACAAATTCTCACAAACAGTACAGTACCTGAATCTCCCACCCGTTTATATGGCAAAGTTAAGATACCAAAGTGAGATTGAGACTTCACTTTTAAAAGCAAATTTTGTTAGCTTTCTCTATAACTGTTTACATGAGGACAGAGTAATGCCACGTCAAGTTTGCCCTGCTGTCATTTTGGATCTTCCCTTGTGACATTTTCCCAAAGCTGCTTCCTCCTGCTATGGCTTGTAAAGGGTTCAGAAACTATTTTACTGGGCCTAGATTTGTAGAGCTTGGGAGTGGTGCTGCTGTATGCTGTGCAAATGTAGCAGGCTAGGTATCCATTTTGTTTACCTGCAGAAGTAGTAATATTGCTATAGGTAAGAAGCACAATGGTAATCCACAGCCAGTCAGTATACTAATTTCCTGCACCTTTTTCATATTTCAGTTAGTTCTGATATTAGTACATACAGGCTTTTGACTGATTATAATAGGGATGGATGGGGATTTTAGTGAGGAGAATACGTTGGGTGACACATAAACTTCCAGTTAAATTAATATTGCTTGCAGTGGTGTTGTTGTAGCTGTGTTGGTCCCAGGGTATTACAGGGACAAGGTGGGTTAAGTATTCTCTTCTTTGGAACAACTTCTATTGGTGAAAGAGAAGCTTTTGAACCTACACTGAGCTTTTTTTTTAAGATTTGGGGAAGGTACGCAAGGTAGAACAGATTGTTAAGCATATGGAGTTGACACATGTTGCAAGACACCATTCAAGGTGATGTGGGCAGTCAACACCTCTGCAGTCATAGAACAAAGGGGGGTCAGTGGATTACAAATTGTTGTCATGAGCCATAAATCCAGTGTCTTTACTGAATCCATGATTTTAAGTATCTAGCAAAGTTAATAATTTGAGCTCCCAACTCCTCATGTGGAGGTTTCTTTTGAGGATGAAGAATAAAAGGAATACTATATAGCGATTGTTTTGTGAAAAGTGTTCACCATGGGTGATATGGTGTTTTATCATTTTTCTGTGTGAGTTTATTCAGGAGCATAGTGATTGTGTTGTTTCACCCACATAGATGTTAAAGAAGAGCTCTGTGTAAACTTGAAAACTTCTGTCTTTCACCAACATAAAAGGTATAATAAAAGATATTGCCGCACCTGACTTGTCTATCTAGTAAATGAACAGTAAGGGTAATGTAGACTTCTAGGTCAGATCCTCAGTTGGTACAAATCAGAATAGCTCAGTTTAAGGACCTGTCCCCTATGGTTTGTATTATAAACTCCTATATACTACATTTATATGACAGCTGTCAGTGTAATTCACATGTAGCTGAAGGGAAGAAGATGAGCAGAGATGGCCAGCCATATGACACTTCAAATGTGTAAAATATTGTAGCCTGCAAGTCTACATGCTTCCTTGATACTCAGTACTGAAGGGATGTCAGCAGAATTCTTCAGCAAGAACTGAATGAAACTCCAGGGTGATTGCAGCACCCCTCACTGATCAGCTTTCACAGTGAGAAATTGGATCAGTGACATTATTTTCCTATAGGGAAACAGATAAATATGATGATTTCATCATCAAACTGGGTCCTACAGCTTACCTAGTGAAGTCCTCTCTAGGTCAGGTATGTATTTGATAATTAGCTGTAAATTATACAGTATGGAACAGCCTCATAGAAAGATATACATGTGCATCAGTTTGGTTCTGAGCGCTTATGAATCTGAAACAAACAAAAATGCTTTCTGGAATGTCTCAAGTCTAAGCTCTGTTAAAAGAACCTTAGATTTGATTTAAAATTCCTTCTAGTTTCTGTATGTCAGTTGAATGTGCTTAATTTTTTTCAAATAAAATACAAAGAACATTTCAAGGTGCACTCATGGGTAGTGTAGGCCAAAATCCAACATCACCTAATATTGTTATAATCTCTGAGATTGTCATCTTGATTTTAAATTGCTTTTACAAATCACCATTCTGTCAGCAAGACATACATTTTCAAAAGTTGTTCACATATGAGTGACACTTGCAATATTTTTGTTCTGTTGCTGCAGAAGATAGTTATTCTGCTGGTAGAAGGAATATAAATCTGTAACAAACACTGAAACATATTCTGCTCTCATTTACAGTTTTGCAGTTCCATTGCCTGTGTGTCAGTAAGAGCAGTATTCTGTCTAAAATTTATTACTATTTGATTTGTATTTCTTGTATTGGCTGGATGGCTGCCCTCTGCAGCAGCCCAGCACAGATACTACAAGACTAATAGTAATAATAATTAATTATATCAGATTTGGAAATTGATCTCTCCTAGACATCCAGATCCAGACCTCTAGATCCAGATCCAGAAGATTGCTATTTATCTGGTATTCAGAATATAAACACCTCCAAAGTTGACAAGCATATGAAACTGGAATTCTTGTTTGGGTCTACCTCTGCTTGAAGGATGTAGGTAAATTGATAGGAGTTCAGAAAAGGACAAAATAAAAATAGTTGAAGGGATTGATTTGTGAGAAAAGATTAAAGAGCTCAATAATATTTCACTTAGTTAAGTGGTGATTAAAGGAGTCATGGTACAATAAAACTCTTTCTTCTTTTAAATTCCTTATTTTATATATATAACACACACACACATTTTCCCATGAAACTAAGGAAATACTTTAGTCTTCTTTGTGATTCACCTTGAATAACAATGGCATGAGTAATTTCAAATGTAGTTTTCATATTAAAAGGCACAGTGGTCATTATAAGTCAAGTTAAAAACAAAGAGAGACTCTACAGTAAATATCACTTATTTTTCATGTTAAAAAATAACCTATTTAGGGCTGAATTTGCTTTCATTAATACAAATTAAAGTATATATTATGTGTAAAAGTGAATCCTTGGCTTTGTTTTCCAAGTCCTTCAACCTTCATTGTCTGCTCAGCAAAAAGATAGTCTGCAGTATTTTAACATCAGTGGTTTTTAAAACAACAAATAAAGTCCTCAAATAGATCTGTAAAAGCATATTCAAAATAGCATTTTTCCTTATGCTGTGGTGCAGACATGAAAGGTCAGAAGCCAGGGTAAAACTGGATAAATATTGCAAAAATCAAAAATGCATGCAAATAAAACCAATGAACTTAATTCTCTGCTATCCATCACCTCCTCCCCCTTTATGTACCGTTTACAAAGCTTTGATGGGTTTTATTCTTAGGAATTTTAGGGAGAAGTTCACATTTTCATGGATACACTTATTTGTTTCAAAAACTGTAAAGCTGATGATCATCCAATCAAGGAATAGAAACAATCCCATATTTCTTCAGTGAACAATTTCACAGTTCAAATATCAAAAAGAAAATGCCAAATTAATACTGATCATGAAAAATGTGTGCAGATTCTAAAAGCTGAAATTTGTTCATAGGAAGTGTTCATAAAACAATTGCAAATAATGAACAAATTCATAAAAACCTATTGTAAGACAAGGCAAAAAAAAAAAAAAAAAAAGATAAATTTGTCAAATTATTTTCCATGAATAATTCAACCAGATCTAAATTCAGGTATATATGATCAGTAATGGCTTCCTATTCTCTTGTGAATTTCGCTGTTTTTTATACTTTGTTTTGTTTTCTGTAGTTTATCAGCAACCAGCGCTGCTAGCTCAGTTCAAATCATCAGTTGAAATATTAAAGAATATGAAGTCATTTAGCTGTGAAACTGATGTGAAAATGATCTCATTCAGCTGTAGAACATCAACCTTTAGTTACGATGTTATTTTCTCTGGAAGACTTGTAAAAAACACATTACAGACAAATGAACTGAATTTTTTTTTTTGAAAATGGAACTTTATGTAACACAAGATCACAAATGCATTTAAAATCTAGACAACAGTTGTCATTACTTATCTGTCTTGTAATTTAAATGGCCAAGTTGACCTTTTTTTAAAAGCACAGCTGGAGTGTGTTGAGATATGATGCAGAATGCTGTGTGTGAATTCAGAGCAGATTTTTGTCACACATGCAGTTTGGTCCTGCAGTCTTTGTCTATAGTTAATAAGACTGCCTTAGCACTTCGTAGTGTGTTGCTCAGAAACACGTGAAAACAGATATGATAGAAGCATGCATGCTTACCGCAGAAATTCATGTGAACTCTACTGCAGTATTGTAAATGGTACTGCCTATAGGGTATATGGTACTGCCTTGGGTATTTTTTGGGTATTTTTTTCATATAAGAATTAAAAATAATGAACCCACTAAGATATGCAAAAGAGAGGGTGGAAGCTGAAACATAATTAGCACAATTTAAACTTAATTTGTCTTGACAGATCAGGTCTCCTTTTGGCTCACCTGATACCACTGCTACAATCATCTTTCCTAGTCCATTCAGAGGAATGTTGTGTCCAGCTCTCTATAGATGTACAAAGAGAGAAGAGAGGATGCCAGAGAGGATTTCCCTTGGGTAGGGGGCAGGTGCAATTGCCATCTAAATTTTCCTATCGCTACCCTCTCTAAAGAGCTCAGGACCATGGCTCCACACCTCTTCTGCATCTGGTGTACCTGGCTTTATTTGTGTGGGAACACACGCTGCTCCTTGTCAAACAGTGGCACAGCAGCCAAAAGGAAATGTGAGAGGAAGGAACCATTCCTCTGCATCACTTATTGATGAAGATGTAAACAATTTTCAGTGTTGTAATGCAGTTAACAGATTATTGCTGCTGTTCCCCAGCCCTCAGCTGCTCACTCTGCATGAGTGGAAAATTAAGTCAGGTGAGCCTGGTGAGCAAAGTGCAGCCTGAGTGCCTATGTTCTACAGGCCTGAGGAGTAAAAGTGTTGCTGCTTTGTTCTTTTTCCGTTGTATGATTGTCTCAATAGGAAGGACATAGGTGGTGGAAGTCAGGAGTCTTTAGATCGAAGTACAAGTGAGATCTGACCAGCAAGGAACCCAACCAGCAGAACATCAGGCAAGCAGGGAAGGAAAGAAGCCAACGGGGCAGTACTGATGCATTGGTGGGCCAGGGGCACCAGTTTCAGACCAGCAGAATTAGAGTGAATAGACTTTGTATGATGATGGGCAGCCTGCATACAGTGGAATTATTGGAAGGTGGGTATCCTACCTGGAAAGAATATCAGAAAAAGGTATCCTGTCCAGAGACTGAGTCAGTGAGGAGATATCTAGGGATAGAGGTGCTTAGGTTATATAAAAAACCCTAACTTTATATTTTCATTATTTTTCTTACATTCCTGTTTAACTGACTCATAGGAACTATCTGCACTATAAGGAATGGACTGTTTTATACTGACAGAGCTGATACTCCCTTAAATTGCAGATAAGAGGGTATGGCTTGGGAGTAGAATTGCTTAGGTCACTGATGTACTTTGGCACGGTCAGTGTGCTTAGTCCTTGTGGGAGCTGGTGTGAGTGTGTTTTTCAAGTGCTTCATGTGTCAGTTGCTCTGCTTAGTCTGCCCTTTTGCTGGCGTTGATTTAAAGTGGCAAGGTGAGTGAGATAATATGTTTTCTGTTGGTGAAAGACAAGCTTTCGAGCTTGCACAGAATTCTTCTTCCTCATCAGAAACACAATAAGAGCCAAGCTACTACAGCAAGTTATGGCTCCTTCCCACTGTTCTACTGGCGAAAAGGATCCAATATCTGAAAGTTTCTTGGTGTGTGTTTGCTGTAGTTCAGGATGTAGGCATAGTAGTATAGCTAGGAGAAAGGAAGCATGGTCAGAGTATCACTACCCACCATTAATTTCCAGGTGCCAGAATGCCCCAGTTTGAACCAGCACTGATGCCATAATCTAGTCCTAAATTAGATATAATAGCCCAGCAAATTACTGCAGTAAAGAAAGGGAGGAGGAAATTAACAATGGCAGGGGAAAGGGGAGCAGTATGCTGTGGTTTAAATGTTCCATTTTGACATTTCTGGATTAGTCTCTGGGCCCGGAGCCTATTGGCCACCAATATTTTTAGTAGCTTCCTTGGAATCCGTGGGACACTCCTCAGTCCCTAAGGTCCTGTTCTTCAACCCAGTCCAAAGCAAGATCACCTGGCCTGACTGTTGGTCCTGGGACCACTGAGTCTGCTTCCTCTGGTCCTAACTGGAGCTCATGGTACAAGAAGAGAATCCATCATTGACACAGGCAACTGCCTCCTCACCTCTTTCCTCCCCTCCCTCGGATGATTCTGCCATGCCAGAATCTTCCTCTCCCTTGGTGCCTAGGGACTTTAAGGCATATCAGGACCTCTTGAAGTGTATGGTTGCTATCTTGGGTTCCTCCAGGAGAATACACATAAGGTCCTGGATATTCTCCAACCATCAACTTCGGAGAGAATAGCCCTCCCAAAAAATGAGGCTCTCCAGGATTTTGCAAAGGCCCTCTAGAGTACTCAGTTTCATTGCCCTCCTACGGCGAAGCATTTGGAGAAACAATATTTCATTTCCATGCAAGGGTTTGAGGGTTTCTATACCCACTCTGCCCTAACTCCCTGGTGGTGACTGCAGCAAATGACAGGGTGAGGTGGAGAAGGTATAAATCTGCAACCAAAGAGAGAATCCAAGAGGATGAACTAAACGGGGAGAAAGATTTATACCTCCGCTTCCCTTCAGACTTGCACTGCAAAACAGCAGTTGCTGCTCTTCATATATGACTGTGTTAATTGGTTGGCCATATGTTAGTTCACGGACAAGTTGCCAGAAGTTTCTAGGGAAGAGTTCAAAGCGTTCATTTTGGAGGGCTGTTTGGAGGACATAAGCTTTGTTTCAGGCAGCGCTGGACATGGTGGAGGTCTCAGCCAGGATTATGTCATTAGCTGTAGATAGGAGGAAGGCCACATGGTTATGAAACTCTGGCATTGAGCCCGACATGCAACAGAATTTACCATTTTGTGGCTGGTTTTGTTTACAGTTGTCATAAATATTAAGGGAAAGGTAACAACCTTTATGTATGCAGTAACATAAAATCCCTCCTGGCCAGAGGTACAGAAATACTTTACCGGTAAGGGGGTAAGAAGCTCAAATAACCTGGTTGGCATCTGACCAAAAGGACCAATAAGGAAAAAAGATACTTTCAAATCTGTGGGGGAGGGGAAAAGTTGGTTGTGTGTGTACTCTTTGTTTGTTCCCTCTCTGGACAGAGAGTGAGACCAAGCAGGTAATTCATCTCCTGAAAAAATACCTGAAATGATGCATCTAAAATTACAGAAATTGTAAGTAAAGGCAAGGAAATGCATTAGACTATCTTTTGTTTTAGCTTGTGAATTTTTTGTATGATAAGAGGGAATCCTATGTGTTTTAAATCTATGTGTTTTAAATCTTTTTATTTACCCGGTAAAGTTACCTTCCATCCTGATTTTGCAGGTGTAATTCTTTTACTTTTTTAAAAAATAAAATTCTTCTTTTAAGAACCTGATTGATCTTCAGTGTCCTAAAAACCCAGGAGTTTGGTCTGTGCTCACTTTGTAACCAATTGGTTAGTATATTATCCTCAAGCCTCCCCAGGAAAGGGGATGAAGGGGCTTGGGGAGATGTTTTGGGGAAACAGGGATTCCAAATGGCCCTTTTCCCTGGATTTTTGTCTAAATCACTTGGTCGTGGCAGCAATACTGTGCAAGGACAAGGAAAGCATTTGTGCCTTGGAGAAGTTTTAACCTAAGGTGGTAGAAATAAGTTTAGGGGGTCTTTCATGCGGGTCCCCACATCTGTACCTCAGAGTGGGGAGGGAACTCTGATAACAGTAAAGACTGATGACACGTTGGACTCCTTTAAAGACTCCCGAGCTACTTTGAATGCTTTTGGAATGTATACTCTGGCCACGAGAAGACACCACCTAAGGGTCTTCAGCTGTAACAACAATACTGCTTGCAGTCCTCCCTTCCAATGCAGCAACAATATTAATTTGGAAAGAGTCACAGATCCCAGAGGAGGAGGTCCCTTGGTTCAGCTAACAGCATTTCTAAATGATATTCCTATATTGGACATTTTCAGGATGGCCACTTGGTCCTCTGTGTATACTTTTGCAAACCACTGTGCTATTATAGTTGTAACCAGATCAGATGCAATCGTTAGGAAGACAATTCTGCACTCCTTCTTTAAATAGACTCTGATTCCCACGTCCTATGAGTATTGCTTGCGAACCACCCACATAGAATACATGGCTCCATCAACTCAAAGGAAAAAATGGTATCCTGTGATTGTTGTTCTTTGAGATGTGATGCAGACAGGTATTCCATGACCCATCCTCCGTCTCCTCTGCATCAGCACTTCTGACATTTGGTGAGAAGGAACTGAGGGCGTCAGGGCATCGCTACCTTAATATCACCCAGGGAAGAACTATGGCCTCAGGGCATGAGCACAGCCCCCACAGACATTACTAGGCAAAGTTGTTTAGCTTTGGTGCATGGGGAGTGCACATCCCAGTAGAATACATCTCTGCATCACATGTCAAACAACAACTGTTACAGGTTGGCAACTGTTTTTTAATTATTACTTTTAATTTAAATATGACTTTTATATTATGTAAAAACATTGAAAAACAAAGAAGTTAAAATTGTAAGGAAAACATTTTGATACTATTGAAACAAAACACTGGACTGGCCCCAAACAATATTTTTGAAATTTAGTTTTATGGGAAGTGTCAACATTTTTTTTCCATGTTGGAGCAGGTAAAAATTCAGAATCCACAGAATTGCCACGGAAACAGAAAATCCAGTTTCCACTGAGTCCTACTAACGAGTCTGCATTGCTCAGTAATTTTGACAAGCTGTGTCATTACTTTACTTTCAGTAACTCAAAAGAGAGCAAACAGCTAGGCATTAGAAGTATAGTAGACTTTCACTGTGTTTTTATTCCATCTCTCTGTATCTGTCTGTGACAGGGGACACTCACCTCTTGTGTGCATCTCCTGTTGAGTGCGTGCAAACCTACACTCTCTCTCTCTCTCTCTCTGCTTTCAGCACCTCTTGTTGGCTGTTAACCTAATCAAGTGGGTCTTCAGTGGCTCAGCCCTCTGCCAAGTCACATATAATTAATATGTAAACAAACAAACAAACCCCTTCTGGGGTAAAAGGTCTACCAGGCATATCACTGTGCCCTTGTTGATATCTGCAGCCTTGTATCTGGTCTCACTTCTGAGTTCCTTCTGGGCTGGCTTTAAGTCCGTGCTGGCCCTGCTATGGAGCAATGCCCCAGGGCTTTTCCCCTGGACACTCTTTGTTTTATGAATTCTTGTTGCACCACCAGCCAGGTTACGTTTGGTCCCCTTCCTGGGGTAACAAAATCCAACAAATGGTTGGGCTCTGCAGGGTCTTCAGCCCCGTCCTAAAGCCCTTTAAATTTCAGCTACGTGCTTGGGCTTCTACATGAAGCTTGTCCCCTTCTTGGAGCTTTGGACACTGCCAGTGGTCAGTGGGGGACCCGGTCCCTCCCACTACTTCAAGACCCCTACCCAGGGATCCTACAAATAGCAGCCATCTGCTGCTTCCTTTAATAGTTGCTGGTGCTATTCCCTGGGCCTTTCCCTATGTAGTCCTTTCTCTTCAGCCTTACCTCAGGGTTCTCTGTTTGTTCCCTTCTTGAGCAGGGTCTCTCCCAGGCCTCTTTACCTGTGGAGTTTTGCAGCCTTCCAGTCCTCCTTTCCCCTTCTGGTCTCAGCCAGCAACTGATATGCTCAGGTCCTGCAGCTCCTCCTTTTAACTGAGCCTGCTGGATTCTGATTGGCTGCTTCCCAGCTGCCTCTCTAGTCCTGGAGGACTCACCTTCACTACTCCTTTTCTGGGGTGAAGTGTGATAGGACCATGAGGCCTCCAGCAGGGGGCCTCAAATGGGTGATACACCCCATCATACCAACTATCTCTATTTTGAAACTTCTATAAATATGCCATTAGCATCAGAAGTTATGAGCACAGTACTGTGAAAACACTTACATTGTTTTGGGAACAACTGTTTGGGGGATTTGTAATATTTGTTCCTTATATGAATTGACAGTTGTATTATTTCCACTTCAGCAAGTGCTGTCATTTTTGAGGAATCTGACTGACTGGTGACTGAATGAGACAATTACTGAATGTGCAAAACCAGCGAGGCAATCTATAGCTGGTGCATTAGTTTACAGGGATCTCTCTGTTGATTTGACTTTTGTCCCAGTTACTGTAATAGTAAGAATGATGTGCTCAACTATCTTGTGATTAAGATTTTCCGTGATGGTGTGGTCACTGTTATGCAAAGCCTCCGCTCAGATGCAATTGTAAGATCTGTAACTTGTATCATTAAATTCTGCAACCTTTTTGCAGACTTTGTAACTTCAATTACTGTTAGCAGAGTTTTGTAACCTTTGTAACCTTTAAAGTTTTGTAACCTCTGCAAGTTCTGTAACCTTTTCAAGTTACCACTTGCATGAACTTCCAAGCTTTGTAATATCCCATCATGCAGTCAGAGAGAGTGTGAACAAGGGAGTGTGTGTGGAAGACAAGGGAGTGTGAACGAGAAAGTGTATGTGGGGCAGGGCAGAGAGGAACTGCAAGGAGAAAAGAGCCAGGTATGTCTGATATAATCTGCCCTGAGAAGGCAATCACGGAGGGCTGTAAAGAAAAGAGGCATACAAGGAACAGGGACTGGGGATGCTTCTTGGTGATGGACACAGAAGGAAAAACTCAGTGTACGTGACAGGAGCTGCCCAGTTCTAAAAAGAAGCAGCCACCCACACAAGAGGCTGCTGCTCCTTGACCTGCTCATCAGCCTGGATCCAAGACTGCAGACGGACACACCAGATCTACCACGCTTCGGCTTCTCGGCTCCCTGTGCTGGCTCCGGTAACTCTCCGCCTGTGTAAGTGTGTGGGTGCATGGGGGTATAAATGCAGTGAATGTGTGTGTGTATGAATAAGGTCCTTCCCTTTTCTGTCTGATCTAACAGCGGCATTGTAACAAAACTAATACAAGTGTGACCCTGGGTTGGTTTTTAGGGGAACAGAGGTAACAATCACCTCGTGTTGCAGAGGTTGCAGATACTGGGCCAGGGTCCGGGGAGGTCAGCTGAAGGAGCATTCTCTAGTGGTTCAGAGTTGGAGTGTTGTGACTTGACACTGAACCTTACTTAGCACAGTGTCATAATGGCACTATGGGACCAATGTGCTCTGTCAGGGATACCATGGGAGGCAAGATATCTCTATGATCCTCGTTAATAGTAAGTCTCTTGCACGAGTTTACTCTAGAAAATCTAACCTTGTTGTAGTGATAGCTTGAGTTAATTGGAAACAATTCCTCTTTCTGCGTCAAACAACGCTGGATCCCCAATAGGTAATTCAACATTGTGGAGTGGACTAAAAGAGCTTTTGAGGACAGGTAGATATGAGTTTCATCTGCTGAGCAATGAAATCTCTCACCAAACCTTCAAACAGCAGTTTCCAATGATCCCCTATAAATACATGGGAGCCAGAATGGAGACTGGAGCTTTTTGGATGTTGATTATCTATCCTGCTGCTCTAACGCAAAACTGTTTTCTAGTAAAGATGAAACAAAATATCTTCTATATAATAAGATTCCAGGATTGTCATCTATTTGTGTGTAACTCTGAAGCCTACAATGTCTGTTGAGTCATTGTGAAGCGAAGGAAACAGCTACAGGCATGGTCATGAGCTCTTTTTGGTCAGAATATCACCAGGTTCAATCATCACTGGGTTTTGTAGTTTGTTGCTGTACAATTTTTAAGTTTTCAGCCACTTTGCCTTTACAAATTATACTCCTGGGACAGCAAAGTTTGTATCTATGCCATGCCAAGAGTCCTAAACCATTGTGAAATCAGAGCTAGTTCACATGCATAAGTTTCATTGGTTGTATGAAGGAGACTGCATGGATGGTGAAGTACTCAGACCAGTGGCCACACCCATATGACAGCATGGGCTTTCAACTGCTAATAACCCATAATTTGTGTGTGTATGCACATGTATATGTGGGGGAGGCGGAAGGGGAAATAGGTTAGTATGTCACCAGCATTGCAATATTGATAGGCTTGGAAGGAGTTGATTTTTATCAGTAAATACCAGTAAATGCTGTACACACACAAACCCCAGAAAAATATCTTCATTAACAAAAATAAAAAATTACCAATAGGCAAAGTAAGAAAAGTGCTGCTTGAGATATTAATAGCATTTGACTTAAATATATTTATTTTATACATTTTGACATGTGGTGTTGATAATTTGTGTTTTAATGGTTATAAAGTTTTAACTTTTTGAATCTCAGTGTCTACTTGCAGCTAAATAATTATTTTCTGAACCCCTGTTGTCTAACTTCTTCCTAATTTCCCACAACAGTGAAAATTTAAATCAATAAAAATTTTAAAAAGCTCAAAAATAAACATTGATGATATGCCAGAATTATAAAAAATAAAAATCAGATTGTGCCAAGTCCCCAAATTAATATGATGCATTCTTTTTATTTCCGGCACATTTAGAATTCTACGTGTGTTATATCTTTTGGAAATAATTAAAATGTAGCAGAGTAGCTGAGCTGGCTGTGTTCTTTTCTACCATGGGAAGCAAAGTTCAGGTCTTCTAGGAGGTCTGGCAGGCTCTGAGTTTGTGACTGAAGACACATTCAGCCTGTAGGGAAGAGGCGTTTATTCTGGTGTTGCTTTGTTGCTGACCCGGACGGCTGACTCAGAATGATGTCAACAGGATTGGGTGTCTTACCTCCCTGGTCAAAGGCTGTTGCCACAATACGTGCCTGTTTGTCACAAGAGTGGTAACCTCTAGAGGGTTGGAGTGCGGCAGTCTCCCCTGTTAACTAAACTTGTCTTCAACGGAGAATTCAGTGGAAAAAATGGTAAATGAAGTCTGAACAACGATGTGAAAACAAATCACAACAGAGCATTTTATGCTCATCATGAGATATTGCGCAAATTACTGATTGACAGACTTGTAGTCTGGAGGTTTGCATTGAAAAGCACATGAAAGCTAGGATATGGATTTGATGTTTCTGTTAGCCTGCCGAATTGGGTTGGAAGCCTCATTAGAACTGGCTGTGCATTACAATGAGAGCTGAGGCTGCTCACCACTGCAGGAGAGACTTGGCACTGTGCGGTATCATGCTCATAAATGACTTGATTTCTTCTTCCCTCTTTTTTTCTCTCACTGTCATAGAGTTTAATTGGATTTTAATTTTGTTTTATTATTCTTAGTAACTGAGATCACATTCTCTGGTACTGAAACCTCCAAGACTTTAAATCTAAGCTTCTGTATTATTTATGGCTAATATAAAAACAAACAAAAAAATCCAACCAACCGCCAACAACAACAAAAACTCAAGTTGATGAAACGCAGAAAGGATGAGGACTCTGGATTCAGGAGGTTTTCATTAACATGCATGCTGTAGGGATTAGTCAGAAGTTTATTGATGGGTGAGGACCAAGTTTTAGTTTTCTCTCCTGTGGAGTTGATACAGCTGGTGGTTTATAATACCATTTGCAATATTGGGGCTTTGAAAGTTGGCTGAATCTCCTCCCAGGCTGTTTCTCTTGTTGTCATGTGCACATTTTACATTATTTGTAGTGTGGAGCTTTTCATTCCCTGCAGTGTGGGTTACGGGACAGAACTCTGCAAAGTATTTTACCATCAGGGAACTCTGAAGTTCTGTTGGGCTTGAGGATTTAAACTGTTGTGATTATTTACATATGTGTGGCATTTGGTCACATCATGCTGTGTATGTTAAAATAAATAAAAATCCCCAAAAAATATAAAGGAGGGTACTGGGAAGGGGGAATGATTAAAGTATCTGTTTGCAAGTTATATCTTTAAACATGTGACTCTAGCTTGTTTGACCTGATATCTTTTGAACTCATTAGGGGAATGTCAGACACATGGCCTGTGGGACTGATCAGCCTACTTGGTGCATTTATCTGTTCCAAGAGAGATTCTGCAGAGTGGAAGCTATAATTTTTCATTTTTTTAAAAAAGGACATTTTCTGCTCCTTGCAATTGTAAAGAAAACATTCAAACTACTTCCCAGTACAGCACTGTCTTACCCTGAAACAGTTCTGAGAGATTTAAATTGCTAATCTCAGTGTGTTAAGTTTTAAGCCTAACAATATCATAACATTGAAATTTTTAATAATTTAGGGATACCTAATGTGCAGTTACCCCAGGTGCACTTGTACAACGCTCAAACAACATGCAGAAATAGCAGAGGCTCTAAAAGTGCCCTGCATTAATTTTTCCCCTCTAAGTCATGTTGAAACTTTATTAATAATGTTTAGTTACCACATAAACAAGGTGCTCTTGGTCTTTATGAAATCATTCATTATCAAGAGGAGATCTATTGTGAATTCAGAGTTGTATATGGCTCTGATTTTGTAGCCCCAGCCCACAGATGATTATTAAAAGTATAATTTGTTCCACTCCATAGTAGAGAGCTTTAAGTCTGTTTTTCCTTAACACTTTTGTGGACTGATCCAGATGTATTAGTTGAGCAACATACCTGTGTATTCAAATAGAGCTGAGTTGGACTTTAATAGGGTGTTTCCACTCTGTGTGATGAAGCATTTTTGCTATTACCAAGAAGAAACAGACGACCAACGTGGACAAATGTAATGGCTGGATTCCTGGGATCTGAATATGTCAAGAAGAAAAAGGCAGTTAAATACTCTTAAACTGTCTGTGTTTTTTATGTTGAAAAAACAAGAAGAAAACTATAGTGAGATTTATGCACTAGCTTAGTAATGAACACTAACAGCTATGTCACCACAAGGTCTTTTGTAATCCAAGAATTGTTATTCTTAACTATCTTTATGACAGGTGACTAAGGCTTAAACATTTCAGTTTTGCGTCTGTGATTTAAAATGATATGTTCTGGTGAAAACTGCCAGTTAATTTGGTTATCTTGGCACCAGTATGGTATCCTCTTGTTGATCCAAGTTCAGGGGAGGAAATAATCTTTTTATTTTTTTTTTTCCCTAGAGTCATGAGAAATGAGTTTGCACGTTTTCATACTAAGTTACAAGGACTACCAGATATCAGGAGTGATTCCACATAATCTCATTTTTTTATGACCATTGGTAAATGTGAGAGATTTCAAAGCTCTATAAAAATATGAGACCAGTTATATGACATGTAAAGATAGTTACTCATGCATCTTAGTTGGGTGTTTTCACCATCCCACCTAAAAGGCTATTCTATAATAGCCATCATAAGCCAAAACTCCAGTGTCTCTATTCTATTCATAATTTTTAGTGTCTAGCAAAATTATGAATTTAAGATCCCAGATATAGTGATCGCTTTGTGAAAAGTTTTCACTCACAAAGCGATCACTCTATATCTGACGTCTCAGTCCTCATCCTCAAAGAAAACCTTAACAACACTTTCAAAAGATGAGCCTGGGAGCTTAAATTCATAATTTTGCAAGACACTAGAAATCATGGACTGAATAGCGACATCTGGATTTATTTTTTATTACAATAATCTATAACCTACTAACAGCCCCCTCTTCTTCCTTCCCCCTCCCCTCCAGCTGCTTCTACTCCTTCCTTTCCTCCCTCTGACTGGAGGAGTGTTAACAGGCGACTTTCACCTTGAATGGTCTCTTGAAATATGTGTTAACTATTTATGCTAAACAATCTGTTCCATCTTGTAATTAGCTGGGACACTCTGGGTGAGTTTTTCAAGCCTGAAGAAGAGCTCTGTGTAAGTTTGAAAGCCTGTCTCTCACCAACAGAAGTTGGTCCAATAAAAGATATTATCTCATCCACCTTGTCTCTGTAATATCCTGGGACTGACATGGCTACAACAATATTGCATGACTGGCATCTGTCATTCTTTCTCTCTCTCTTTCTCCAGGGGGAATGTAGTGATAGTCTACACTACTCATTGGGAAAGTGATGCATTGACCAGCCTATTTTTAAATCTGAAATGTTGTTGTTATTGCCTTGTTAAAAAAAATAAAATCTCAGTCGTGGAAGCCCATCAAAACAGTTTTTGGGTAGCCAATTAATGTATTGCTAGCCATGAAATCCTTTTTGTCTTTAACCTTTGCCAGCTGGTCTCGTCATTGCTAGGGCTATTGTAACATTAATATATTCTGTTGTAGACATCCCCATGCAATTGTCAATTCCCTGCATCGCTTAAACTGTCTGTGGCAGATTTTCTAATTTTTTTAATTAAAAACATAGTATGGTCTTTTTCAGGGTGTCTGCTGAACTAAGTTTTGAAATACAGTAATTTCATTGTACTGAAAATCCCATGCAGTCGGGCTATATTATGCAGGTGCATCACGCAAAACTAAAGCTCAAACTTTGCCTTTTGAATTTGTGGCTGCTTCTCCTTTTGCAAAAAGAGGATGCACACTGTGGGTTTTGGAAACAGATAATAGTGTACAAAGTGAGAGGTTTATATGGGCTGTATTGTTTTTAATTTGGCTATCAGTGTTATAATGCAGACTTCACTGAACTTCAGTTTAAGGGTAAACTCAGCTAGCAAATGTGTGATGTCAACACGCATAGCTGCTCATGGGAAGAGAACAAACAGAACACAGGTGGCTGAACCACAGGATATTTTTCCATCCCCGTTTGTTTTAAATTTCCTCTGTTGGTGTGTGTTTCCAATGAGTTAATTACAGTATGCCATCTAATCAAACTATTCAGTCAAATCATAATAATAATAATAAAATTCATCCTGCATATAAATTACAAGTACAGGAATCATCCCCTCCGCCCCAAGGAAAATCAGCTCCTTCTGGGGTGCAATACAGAGCTGTGTATTAGTATTAGGCAACACTGCATAACTTGGGGAAGAGATGAAGTATAATATCCTCTTTAATTGAAACTGTTGTATGAAATGTAAGGAGGTACAAAGACCCATTGTTGTCCAAGACACCAGGGTCATTGCCTCTGTTCTAGTGAAAAGTGCTTTAATTACCATAAATAGATAGGACATATATGCATATACAGCAGCACACATATACCTAACATTGTTCTTGGGTTATAGGCTCAGTGCTAATTCAGAAGGAATAGCATCACCTACTAAACCACCATTTTCTGCAAACCCTCAGTTTTCCATCCAGCTGTTGTCTTGACCTGATTCTGCTTAGCTTTTGAGATCTTACTATGTTCTGAATGTGGAATATGTATGAAACGATACGGGAGTTGTAATTTTAAACTCATTTTAAAATAGCTATATCATCACTATGCTGGAATAAAAGTTGATCATTGTTAAATATTTGGAAACTATATAATAGCCTCAGCTTGTAGATGATTGTAATTAAATAGGATTTATTTTCTCTTAACAAAGAATAGTAATATGATCACTGTTTTCTCCTATCAGAATATGGTGGCATGGGCTTGGACTTCTCCTATAGCATTGCAGTGGCAGAGGAACTGGGAAATATCCACTGTGGAGGGGTTCCTATGGCTATTGGAGTGCAAACTGATATGGCTACACCAGCTCTAACAAGGTAACTTTCAAAAGAAATCATCAGTTCCCACTCTTCTCTTCAACTTCAAATTGGTTAGGAAATAATATAATGTAGTAAAAAAATAAACATTGCTGACCAAATTTACCATTTTTAATTTTTCCCAAAAACCAAGGGAAGCTTCTCTTTATCATCACCTTTAAATAATTTAGTATATAATGTATATAGGAGAATATAATTTTACATTGGAAGATAAGTTTTTAAAACCAGGTGATGTATTCTGCTTGTTCTAGAACACTAAACATAGAGCGTTGAGCATTCTAGCAAGCTGGTCTAGAACACTAATAAGCCAAGAATTAAATAATTGATTCAAGCAGATACAGATTGGTTTCTCACAGTGCTGGCATTATTCAAATAGAAATTAGCTAATTTAGGTATGTTTCTCAGACAAAAATAAATATGCCACCTTTTACCGCAGTATATTGGTTACTGAAAGCAAGACTAGACATAAGTTAAACACAGAACTTCAACATTTTAATGTTGCCAGGAAAATCAGTATATACAGTAGAAGGATTCAATAGCTGGTGCACGAAGACGAATGGTAGTAGTGGAGTCTTAGCAGCAACAAATGAGAATCAATTATTTGACTGTCAGAGACTAATGTCACACAGTCTATGAAGATAAATCTCAACAGGTTTTTAGCATCTGTCTTAAAGCAAATTTGAATATCATGGTCTGAGAAGTGAAAACCCACTTTATTTGTTTCAACAACAAATGCTGTTGTTGAAAAAGGAAAAGTTGGGGGTGGAAAGACAGAGGAGGTTGGAAGAGTTTAAAAATACTAATAGAAACACATTGAACCAAATTTAGGAGTGATGTTAATGGTGACCTTACACATTGAGTATGACTGGTTCAGAGAACAGATGTAACTTGCTCCAATTTTGGCATTTGTTAGTTGCACACAAATGATGGAGGGGGGTGGTGGCAGAAAACCCCCCTCAGAGGAAGGTGGGTATACATTTTAGAATCTCCTCACCACACCCACAACCTCCCCTTAATAAATCCATGCTGTAAACTGCCCATAGTTCTCCAATCCTTTCCGAACCAAATTCATCCCAACGCAGAGACACAAAGGATGAATTTGACAGTAATTACTAGAATCAGTCCTCTTTCATTTTGCAGCTCAACACTGTGTTCACTTTTCTCAAACCTTCCAGTACTTTCTCCATTTTTTTCTGAAATAATTGTCAGGTGTACAATAAGTTTAACATGCTTTTCATGTCCTAGCATGTGTATTACATTGACTGACTGATCTGTGTATGTTCATCATTTACCAGACATTTGCTTACCTGCTGCTTATTAATATTTATTTTTACAGGGCCTTAATTGCTTTAGAATTGTTCCTCTTTCTTTATATTCAACTGGTGTCACATATACATCATTCCATCTGAATCCATCTTATTGGATTTCTACATGCAGCACTGGATTAAGGCATAAGCTATCTAAACTACAGCCTAGGGCAGGGAAGGGCAAACTATGGCCTGCGGGCTGGATCTGGCCCGTCAGGGCTTTCAGTCCAGCCTGCGGGATTGCCAACACCATGGCATAGTGGAGCTAAGGCAGGATCCCTGGCTGCCTTGGCCCCATGCCGCTCCCGGAAGTGGCTGGCACCACGTCCTTGTGGCCCGGTGCGGGGGGTGCACAGGGCTCTGTGCACTGCCTTTGACTTCAGGTTCCGCCTCCTCACAGCTCCCATTGGTCGGGATCCAAGAACTGTGGTCAGTGGGAGCTTCAGGGATGGTACCCACAAGCAAAGGCAGTGCATGGCAGAGCCTCCTGCCCCACTCCCTCGTCCCCCAGGAGCCACTGCCGGATATGTTGGCCACTTCTGGGAGTGGTGCAGGGCCAGGGCAGGCAGGAAACCTGCCTTAGCCCCGCTGTGTGCTGCTGCCACCCCAGATCCACTTAAGGTAAGCCGCGCCAGGCCAGAGCCTGCACCCTTGACCTCTCCTGCACCCCAACACCTTGCCCTGATCCCCCTAACTTCCTGCCTTGAGCCCCCTGCCACGCCCCTGCCCTGGGCCTCCTCCCAGACTCCAACCCCCTGCCCTAAGTCCTCTGCCGCACCCTGCACCCTTCCTGCACCCGAACCCCTTGCCCTGAACTCCTTCCTGCACACAATACTCCCTCCCACACCCCAACCTCCTGCCCCAGCCCTATATTCATGGTCTTGCATACAATTTCCCCACCCAGATGTGGCCCTCATGCCAAAAAGTTTGCTTAGGGCTTCACAACATTACGGGCCTCTAAAAAAGAGAAAAACTGACTCCACTTCAAATTTTATCAAAATCGGTTGATAAATAAAGGAGATATGGGAAAAAGATTCTCTCTAAATATAGACATTTTCATTCAAATATGAGAAAAATATACATATCTGACAACACAAATACACTTACCTATCCTTACCCTTCACTAATTGTTCATTATTGACAGGTGGAAGGCCAGGACTGAGAAAAAAAATAATTGCACTTGTAAAATTAGTATTTCTACAAGTAAGTCTGCTACCAGTCTCTTAAGGCAGCATTTTGTTGGCCAGCTGCTACTAGTAAAATTCTGACCATACCATCATAATTTATTTAAATCAATACATAAATCTCACTGCCAATAAAATTGGGGGAAAATGTGAGGTCTGAGATGGCAGTGTTGTGAAGCAGTCTTGCCGAGCTCATACTCCTGTGAGACTCATCCTAAGAGTGAGATCATGTATAATTTCCTCCTTGGCTGGTAATAGCCGGAAGGCTATTTGATGCTTCAGAAGACTTAGAACTGATGAAGTTTCAATATACCGGGTCATGAAGCCTTCAGTGCTTAGGAAATTCCAGAATGCTGCAACTCGTCTCCCCAGCAACACAGCTTATTGTGAGCACATCAAACCTGTTCTCTGCTGTCTACGTTAGCTTCCCATAAATTTAAATCAACAGTCCTTAACTTCAAGGTGCTTGTGACAGTCAGCTCACCACAGTGGCGCCTCTGGCTGGCCATTACAGGGATTAGCTGCGCTTTTCCCTTCATTGTCTTCACCTGCAGACCCACTTCAGTTCAAGTACCACAGCGTCCTCTTCATGACTCGCCCCTCCGGCTGTGTCATCATCTGTGTTTTCCCTCCTCCGAGGGTGAAGTGTCTCAGATCAATAGTCCAGCCACTGCCCCAGTGGTGAATGGGAGTGGGGGAGACCTGGGCCTGCCCATTACTCAGGATCCTGACCCAGGGACCCTGTAGATCAGGGGTGGGAAAACTCTGGCCCATGGGCCAGATCCGGCCCGCAGGCTCCTCCTAACTGGCCCCTGAAGTCCGGCTGGGGAGGCTGCTCTGGCCCCTCCACCACTGACCTCCTCTCGCGCAGCCTCAGGGGGCCGCGCTGGGGAGGCTGCTCGGGCCCCTCACCCGTGGCCTCAGAGGGTCGCGTGAACAGCGCTGGGGGTAGGAGGGGGGGCTGCGCAACAGTGGGAGCCAGACAATGCTGTACACTCCGGAGGATCAGCGTGGCCGCATGTCTGGCTTCGGGCCAGACATGCTATTCTGAGCGGTGGCAAGGTAAGAGGGCCGGGCGGGG
>ML677349.1:31608670-31676612 GCA_007922305.1 Dermatemys mawii
GGGAGGTTGGATGGGGCTTGGGAGTCCCAGGGGGCCTGTTGGGGGGGTGGGGATGTGGATAGGGATCAGGGCAGTCAGGGGACAGGGAGCACAGGGGTTGGATGGGGGTGGGGTTCTGAGAGGTGATTAGGGGGAGGGAGGCCTTTGGAGGGGGTAGTCAGGGGACAAGGAGTGGGGGGCTTAGATAGGGTGGCAGGTCTCGGGAGAGGGGAGTCAGGGGACAGGGAGCAGAGGGGCTGAGATGGGGGATGGGGTTCTGGGGGGCAGTTAGAGTAGGAGAGTCTCCCGAGGGGGCAATCAGGGGACAAGGAGCGGGGAGGGGATGAGTTGGGAATTCTGAGGGGGACAGTCAGGGGGCAAGAAGTGGATGGGGGCTGGATGTGGGGGGCAGGCTGTTTGGGGAGGCACAGCCTTCCCTACTCAGTCCTCCACACAATTTTGACCCCGATGTGGCCCTCGGGCCAAAACGTTTGCCCACCCCTGCTGTAGATAGTAGCTCCCTGCTGTGTTCCTTTAACTTCTTCCAATGCTGCTTCTGTTCCCTGGGCCGCTTCCTCATGATCCCAGCACCTTTGTTGCCCTCTTCTCAGGATTTTCAGTCAGCAAGTCCCAGCATCCAGCCAGGCATTCCCTCTTGCTTCCTGGTTCCTGCCAGCAACTGCTCTGTTCAGGGTGCTACCCTTCCTGCAGCCCACTAAGAACGTAATCCTGACTCCTTGAGCTCCCAACAATTACTGTCTCTGGCCCTGGATCTCCTTTTATGTGAGCCTCCTGGGTCCTGATTGGCTGTTCCTTGGAGCCTCCCTCTAATTAGCTGCTTCCTGTGCAACCTCTCTAGGCTGCTTGGAGGACTGATTTCCACTGCTCCTTTCTGGGATAGGATGTGGCAGGCCCGTGAGGCCTCTATTAACCCCTTCTTCTCCAGTGTGGGGTGAACACCCCATCACAGTGCTCTGTTGTCTGGGCCCAGGATATCTAAAAGATTGCATAGTTCTTGGGAAGAAAACCATGGTCGACATCTTTGCTCTTCTGACACATTGGAACTCTGAGCTGTGCAGGAGACAGAACTTTTGGGGGGGTTAGCCCAAAACTGAAATGAACTCCAGGAATTAAGGACTATCACAGACTTCACCAACTTCTGCTCTAAATGAACTTGCATTTCTTCAATCCTGCCTTGTTTAATTTAAACATGTTACAACATGTATTTATTAAAACAAAACAAAAATCCTACCAATACATGATACTCGGTTGCACACACTTCTCTTGCTGGGGAGAGGATGAAAGAACAATTGCGTAATAGATGTTAGTCATGTTGTGTTAGCCATATGTGGGGAGGGGAAGGAATTTCCCCTCACACCTATTTGACAGTGACGTTTGCAGTTGTTGCCTTCGTGGCATGGAGTTCAGGCCATTTGCTGGGATTATCTGGGTATATCTCTGTGACATTCTGTGCCTTGGGGGAGGGTTCTGGAACCCCAGTATTCCTCATTTTCATATCACCATGATCTTACATATAAAGAATGCCTTGTAAGATATCAGGGGAAAAGTTATGATCTGCTGAAAGTAATTTTCTATCCATAAAGCATATGAAATTGAGAATTGTGTTGTATGGTGGTCATTAAAACATGCTGTAAATTGGGGAATCAACCAGATATTAGCTCCCCAGAGGCAACAGCTAGGAAAGTAACCAACACCCGGGTAGGATTTCAAACAACCCACCAACAGCCATTGTCCAGCAAGGAAGTTATAATTCAGTGACTCACCTGCATGAGGCCACACCAGGGGAATTGCTCAGCCTTGCCTGGAGACTCAGCAGTGCCCCAGACATGCCTGGACTTGTGCTCCCCGAACACATGGGACTGAGGTTATCAAACAACCACAGTGGCAACATACTGGGCCTTTTCTCCTGTCACTGCCTATGCTGCAAGCGACAAAGATACTGAGAAGACTGAAGACTCCAACAGAAGAGACTGGCCCAGACTGAAGGGACAAATCCGTATATTAAGGACTGCAATATCCAGTGGGGTGAGAAAAACTGCTTAGTCTAGATGTTGCCCAGTCTAGTGGGGTTAAGAGTTTAGACTGTGTGCTTATATTTTATTTCTTTTGGTAACTAACGCTGACTTTGTGCCTATCACTTGATATCACTTAAAATCTATCTTTTTTAGTCAATAAACTTCTTTAATTGTTTATCTTTACCAGTGAGTTTGCCTGAAGTGTGAGGTAAATCTGCTCAGGTTTTGCAATGACTGGTGTATATCCACTTTCCATTGATGAAGTGGTGAACCAGTTAATAAATTTGCACTGCTCAGTGCTGGGGGTTGGAGGGATTTGGCTCTGGTGCCTTTCTCTGTGTGGTTCATGAGTGGCTCTATGAGCATTCATGCAGTCTAGCTGGATGATGGGCTGCACATGTTGTGCTGAGTGATCACAGCACCTGGAGGAGCTTGCTGCTTGTCACTAACAAAGCGTTGTGTGAGACAACCCAGGCTGGAGAGAGTTAAGGGGACACAGTGGTCCCACAATCCCAGGATGCTCCCCTTCCTTCCCCCTGGATCCCGTCACAATCTCACTTAACCAATTCCCTGCCATTGCTGGGGCCTCTGGCATTGGTGCATCTCAGTCCCTCCTATTCTCTGCCTGTGGCACATAATAGTTTAATCTCCTGTGGGCTGTAAGACTTTGGTCTGATAATGGTGGTTTGATTTAGCAAGCAGGTAGTGGGTGGTGTTGGTGGCCTGTGGTGGTGATGATGATCTGGTTGTCCCTCTGGTATTAAACAGTGTAACTCTATGGTGTTGCTTATTGCACTACTATATAGTGTTCCGATACTGTGGTGGTGAGCACAGAATAAGAACCTGTATAGAATAGAAAAGATGATCTGCGCTACAGGACCAGACTTTGAAAGATGTGCCAACTAAACTAATCAGTGCAAATTTAAATTTTGAATACTACAATCAGCTCTTCAGTTTGAATTTTTCTTCTAGCCAATATTGGATCACATGAGCTTAAAATTTGCTTTTCACATACATTTGTGCTAGTAAAGCTGAATGTTTGCAAAAACTGAACATGGAAGTGTCACAAATGTGGGGAAATCAAAATTCATTGACAAATTCATATGACTATTAGTGAACAGATTTTTGTACTTTTAATTCAACTCTGTTGAGTATATATTCAGAATAATGTGTTACTGCAAAAGGTAAAGATAACACATAGTACGGAAAAGGGAAAACTCGGTGTCATCACAAGCTCTGCTGTGATGAACTTTAACCTGTAAAGATATAGTAAGGGCAGATAGGTCATGCTGAATAGCATGTTCAGACACCACTCCATTTTATTCCCAGCTGCAATGGTTTCTGCTGGATGCAGCCATACTATACTGCTCCTAAACTAATTTTAAAAAAATCAACCAGACTTGACATAATTAATTACTGCATTTAAAACTAATTTCAGTATATATTCTATGGACTCTGAGCATAGCAAATAGCCTGCTAAAGTTCTCTACTATTCAAAGCTCCCCTCAGAAAACCTAAAAGGAAGTCTGGAACAATCTGAAAGAATAAGCATCTTGTTGGCGTAAGCCTCCCCTAACTTTGGGTCCAATTCTGCTTTCATCATATTTGCAAAACTCCCCTTGGAAATTGAATCAGACATTTTGATACTCCAGGAAAGTGCACTACATATGTATATTTGGACATATGGTTCCCTCAAATTTATGCATAGATGGGCATTGAAACAGACACTGAACTACTTTGGATGGGTAACTGCATATGCAAATGAAGGCTTGAAAATAAATGTTAATTATTACATCCAGACTTACGCTTCTAATTACTGACAACTTAGGGTGAACTTCTGGGTGCATTGCAGTCAAAGGCCAAGATTTTATCCTTGTTCTCAATTTCTCATTTCAGTCATCTGTGTAATCTTGACTTAATTTGTTCATGTTTGTAAAAACTCTTGATGATCTTAAGAGGAAGGTGCCATAGAAGTGTGAAGTGGTGGCAGGTTTTAGTACCATGCCCAGAGACAGCTGGGAATTCAAACTCATGGGTTAAATTTTCAAAAACACTTAAGTTCCGTTTTCATATGTACTTGAAAAGAGACCACACTTAGGTGCTTCTGAAAATTTTACCTAACACCCTTTTGTGTGATCTCTAATCCCCCTCTCCCCCGCCCCCAGTTTCTTCCTTCCAAAATGAACATTCCTTAAAATATCCTCTTGGGTGATTTTTAACCGGGAGCAATCCTACTAATTTTGATTTGCACTCAGTTCTTTTTCTGTAAAAGGCTGCAGAGGGAAACAAACCTGCTTCACCTGAAGAAGCCTAAAAACAGAACAGTCTTATTAGGTATCTTAAATTTAAAAATGCTACTGCTGTGCTTGGAAACTGCATTCAAAAGGATCTGTCAAAGATCTGATCTTTCACGTGTCTGGCCCTGCTCGTGGCTCACGGGCATCCCTAAGTCAGATCTTTCAAAGGCATTCTAGTTATAGCACTTTACTTGCCTTCATGCTTAACATGTTGTATTTAGAAGCCAACGTCCAAGTGAAGTACTGGATGAAATGTATTATCCTTGGGCTGGAAAACAAACATTGCATTGTGTCTCATCCTTAGTGCTGTCAGTTGGATGTAGATATCTTTCCGTCTTGGCATTGAAGTACTGCTTCATCCTTTTTTATTGATTGTAACTGGATATTAAGATGAATGGTGATTATTTGGAGGAAAGGGAATACATTTCTGCTTAACCTGTTTAATTTAATTTGTATTGCCAGTTCTTTCTCTCCTTCCCTCTCTACAGAATAGTGGTGATTTGAGGAAATCAATGCATTCTTCAAGTTACAACTTTTTAAAATGGATTTATTTTTCTGTGTGTTTATTTTAAGATGTGAATTAAAGGTAGTTGTAATGGTGCAGAGTTGTTTCCAAGTGCATGAAGAGATGAGAAGTTTTAAAATATAGGATCACCTTCTTAATTGGCACAGGCCACGTTGGAAACAGGAACATGCCAATTAAGGGCTACTGACTCTGAATAACAGGCAGCCTATAGTTATGCTGCCCCCATACCACCCTGAGCAACAAAAAATTTAGCACTGAAAAGCGCCACTATAGACAGTGCTTTATCATCGGGAGCTGATCTCCAACGATAAAGCTACTACCCCTCATTCAGGATGGGTTTTTTATCGCCGGAAGAGCTCTTCCCTGGTGATAAAGCGTGTCTCCATTGTCCACATTGCAGTGCAGCTGTGGCTGCACTGTAATGTAAGCAATGTAGACATACCCTAAACCTCCAGCTTTCTCCTAACTACTTCTCCAATGCAATGCAAAAAAATTGAGAATCACTGATGATGTAGTAGCAGAGTGGGGAAAAAAAAGAATGGCAATATCAAAGCCATAGTGCAAAGGATATAATGGGTGTCTAATTTATTTTCATATTTTAAACAATAAAATCCTCCATTTTTTAATTTATCTGAAGCCGCTGAACAGAGTACATGGAATTCTTGGACCAAGAGTGCCATTGATCCTTCAATTCAGCCAATGCCAAGACAGTATCACTCGCACTCCAGGTGTGGTAGATATAATTGATACTCCTCATCTGCAGGTAGGGTGGTGCAGAGGAGGCATAGAACACTTGTTGGTGTTTGCAAACATGCAGTGGATCAGTATTTCTGAATTGCATTCAACATTATCATACTGTACCTGAGATCCTCGTTGGAGATCTCACAGAGGGAATTGAGCTGCTAAGATATAATATAAGAGTATAGGAAAGTATGGCAATACATTCCTATGGACATACTTGCATATTTTATGATTGAAGGGCAACACTTCTTGACTAATGTTCCTGAGTATGGGTATGCTATTCTTCTGATAGTTATTAGATGTACCATTGTGCTTTTTTAAATCCTCTTCTCAGATACAGAGAATCACAAATAGAGATTAATTCCTAGTCTTTGTGTTACTTTATTTGTGGATTTCTCCAGAATAGAAATTAAGACTTGGGTTTGTCTACACTCAAATGCTATTTCAGATTACGTTTCTCCGCTTCAACTAACCAAGAATAACTATTCCAAAAGCAGTGCACCCAGTGGAATAGTTATTCTTGTTATGCTAACTCAGTCATGGACAAACTTTGGCGGGGTTGCAAAATTGTATGGAGGGATGGGTAGGAACGGTTATGCCTCCCCCAAACAGTCTGGCCCTGCCACCTATCTGCCCCCTACCCACTTGCCGTCCCCGACTGCCCCCCTCAGAACAGGACAGAACAGGCCAGACCCCCGGGACTACCGACCCCTATCCACGCCTCTGCCCCAGACACTACCGACCCTTAGCCACACCCCCATCCCCTGACAGACCCCCTGGGACTACCACACCTATCCAACCCCTCCGTTCCCGGTCCCCTGATCGCCACCCCACAAACCTCCACCCCATCCAACTGCCCCCTGCTTTCTGTCTCCAGACTGCCCCCGGGACTCCCTGCCCCTTATCCAATGCCTCAGCCCCCTTACCATGCCGCTCAGAGCAGCGTGTCTGGCAGCCATGTTGCCTGCTGAAGCTAGACGGCTCCACAGTATTTTTGTATATGGCTGGGAACCAAGCTTTGAAACAAAGGGTTCCCGCCATATACAAAAAGCAGGGAATGACGTCATCTGGGATTCTTTGCTCTCCACCCAAGAAGACTCCTGGAAACGCTTCAGGAATAAAGACTGAACTGAGGGAAGTGCCAAACCTGGGCAAATGGGATTTCTAGCCTGTAAATTAAACACCTGGGGATTCCAAGCTGTCAAGCAAGTGCAACTTGCCCCGTAAGAATCTGCAGCCTGTTTGTATCATCTTTCAGGATAAGAATCTGCTACTCATGTCCAATCTATGTAGTATAGTAAGCTTAGTTTGTGTTTATTTGCTAATTAATCTGCTTCAATCTGTTTCTTGTCCCTTATAATCACTTAAACTCTATCTTTTGTAGTTAATAAACTTGTTTTTTGCTTTATCTAAACCAATGAGTTGGAGTGAAGTGTGTGGGAATCATAACTTGGGGCAAAAGGCTGTTGTATAAACCTCTCCCCATTGAGGGAAGGGATGAATTTTAAGAACTTGTGCTGTACAGTTCCTGGTATAATTTTGGGTTTATACTCCAGTGGAGGGCATGAGTCTGGAATGCTGGGAAATTGGCTGCTGTCTGCTGCATGTATTTGAGTGGCTTGGGTGAAGCTGCTTTCTCAGGTAGCTCAGTTTGGATGTGTTGCACCACCTGCTGTCGTGTTGGGTGATAACAGAGCTAAGGTTAGGCTGGCTGTGTCCCCAAGCAGTTTGAGCAGGGCCAACCCAACAGCGGTTAGAGAGGTTCCCACAGCTCCCAGGAGTGCACCCTGTCACAGTGATCTTGGCTGTCTGAGGCAATTTCTTCCTTCTCAGAGTCCTGGTCAGCATCCATGAGGGTGTCCAGTGTCCATAATATTCTGGAGTTCAGTGGTGGCCCCCCTTGCAAAAGTCCAGTCAACCTCTTCATAGTAGACATAGGTCATGCGAGCACTTCCATGGGTCCTGTTATTGTCCTTGACATTTGTATAAGCCTTCTGGGGCGACTTTTCTTTGTTGAAGCACTGGCCTGGGCCCCAGGACTGGTCCCTTTCCTTCATTTGATCTTATATCCTCTCATTTATCTTGGTGTTCTGGTGACTGCTCTTTAGATGAGATTGGACCTACTCTTCTCCTGAGATGGCAAGGAAGTCTAGGACCTCTGCATAGGACTATGCAAAAGCATGGGGGGTGAATGTTTATATAATCGGTATTGGAGTCTGGGATCCAAATTGCAATGGGAATGTCTTGCTGAGCACTAGTATTTAAACAGGACACTGATATCTGGTCAAGATAGCCCTAGGGTGGTAGAAGGCACACAGTAAAGATACAAGTTGACCTAGGTGTGCAGGAAAGCAGTGGGAGAACTGACAGAGGAGGAATTGTTAATTCAAATTGGGGATATGGTCATGCCAACCTTATTATGGAAATTCACCTCCAAAATGGGGTTTGTAATGAGTATTGAGACACCAGGTGATTGAGGAAAAAATTTGTGTGGACACAAGACAGTTATCCTTCCCCACATCAAGTTAATCCAAAATAAATTTCATATGTAGACCTGCCCATACTAAAGTCAAATTAAATTCTGTTTTACTCCGTGAATTTCAGTCTAATGGAGACTGAATAGAAATCATCCAGCCTTTGATCCTCTGGCTGAACAGGCTTTGTCCCAGAAAATATTCTCTATTAACTTACAATAAACAAATTAATTCTAGACTGAACTGACCTGGCTGAGAAGTAGTTAAAATGTAGAGATATTATTTATGTTTGTTATATTAGTGCAGGGGTGGGCAAACTGCGGCCTGCAGGCCACATCTGGCCCTCGGGCCCCCCCTGCCCAGCCCCTGAGCTCTTGGCTGGGATGTCTCCCCACAGCCTTTCCCCCGCTGTTCCCCCTCCCCTGCAGCTTTAGCACACCGCACAGGCAGCACTCTGGCTCGTACCTCCTGCTAGCAGCTTTGGCAGCGCTGCACGCTCCGCTGTCCTGCGGGGCAGCATGTATAGCTCCTGCGGACCACGCAGAGCCAGACACGCTGCAGTGCGTGGTAAGGGGGCCAGGGCCAGGGGATTGGATAAGGGGCAGGAGGCCCCAGGGGGCGGTCCCAGGGGATGGACAGGTCGCAGGGGGATGGGGCGGTCAGGGGATGGGGAATGGGGTGGTTTGTATAGGGCATGGGAGTCCTGAGGGTGTCTCAGGGGTCGAGGGGGTGGATAGGAGTCAAGGCAGTCAGGGAACAGGGAGCAGGGGGGACAGGTAGGGGGTGGAGTCCTGAGGGGGCAGTTAGGGTCGGGAGGGGGCCACAGGAGAGGGCAGTCAGGTGACAAGGAGCAGGGAGGATTGGATGGGTTGAGGATTCTGAGGGGGGCAGTCAGGGGGTGGGAATTTGGGAAGGGGTTGGATGGGGGCGGGGCCAGGCTGTTGAGGGAGGCACAGGCTTCTCTGCCCAGCCATCCATGCAATTTTGGAACCCCGATGTGACCTTTGGGCCAAAAAGTTTGCCAAACCCTGTATTAATACATAGGGGCCCCAAGCAGGATTAGGGCTCCTTGTATTAGGTGTGCCATACCAGTTCCAAATGACCAGACCTTTGTCTTTTTGATATTGACTAGTAGGAGACTATTTGGAACTGATTTACGTGCTACTTGATTGTGCATGAGCAAAATCATTTAAATCATGTTCATTGTTACATGTTGTGGAATAATGCAGATGTGTCTAAGATTTTCTCATCAAAGGCTATTTTTCTGCTTTATATTTCCTTAGATAATGAGTAACTAAAAGTATCTACGTCAGTTGTGTCAGGATTTGGTCCTTTTGAATTTACTGATGTTCATTCATGATCAGCTGTTACATTTAATCTCCCAAGAATTGCTGCACCACCTGTGTAAGGAGTGGTACCTTATCCCAGAAGACTTCATATCTAGTTTGAAGTGGATTAGATGATTATCCATTTGAATGCTCAAAAACAAGAAAGCTTGATGTGGTTTAATCAAATACCAAGTGTAGTGTAAAGAACCAAGTGCAGCTGTTCATACTCAAAACTACAATTTGCAGCTAACAGTATGTCAGAAAGTGTCAGTCCTAATTAGAAACATTCCTTCCTTACTAATTAATCAATTCACTTCAGCACAGCTTTTTTCCCTTGGACTAGGAGAAACAAGAATAAAAACTGTCAGCTTTTCTCCCCCACTTTAAGAGGATGATCATCGGCTCTGTTAAACCAGAATAGTGGTACACAGTCGACATATTTTCATTCAATGCAGCAAGAATCACATCTGTCACATTACCATTTAAGATGAATTAAGGGGGCTTTTAGCTTTTAAATGAGTGCACATAAACAGAACTAAGAAGTGGATCAAGGAAATGTAATGGGATTTGGATCCTGCTGTGACTTTTTTTTATTTCACCCCATTTAGCATCATCTACAGTATAATATTTAATCATTTCTTCAGTATTAATAGTAACGTTGGTGGAATGTCATGGATACCAAGTATTTAGCAAAAAAGAATGGATAGTTTATATGTAACTATTTTAACGTTAATGATTAATGTGTCACAACTGGGACCTATTATGTTATACAATGGACCAGGGGGAAAAAATGTTCCAATGTCTATGAGAAGCTTTATTTTAATATATATTACACATAAAACTGTGTTAAAAGAACATTAAGGCTGCAAAGTTAAGCGCTGAAATATTAGGAAATGCTAGAATGAAGGTGACATGGAACATGCTCAGTTGCTCTGTGGTAATGGTGCATGCGCATTCTGGTCAGCGCTAGGAGTTGTGAGGAGCTAGAGCATGCTCCGTGAGGATGGAATCTTTGGAGATTTTAGCTGCAAAATTCTAAGTCTCTACTAAAAGTGTGCGAACTGAGATTTTACAGAGACTTATAACTTGACAGGTTCCACAGGAACAGCACAAGTCATGCCCTACCAAATTTCAACTCCCCTTTCCAAAACATGGCTGCATGAGAGTTTCTCAAAGAAAAGGTTGTCAGGATTATTTGAAATGACAAAACACTGTATTTTCCGTAATCTTGATCCCAGAAACAGCTGAACTGTTTTGTCTGAAACTTTTCAAAAAAATTAAAAAATCTAGCCTAAGGCAGACACTCATTACAGAAAATATGAGACCCAAACAACTAAAGTTTGGTAAAGTTATAAGCAACTGAAAACCAGGTTTTATAATAGGAGCATTGGGCAACTTTTAATAACAGCAATAATACCAGCTGCACTACGACATATATTCACTTTTGCAATTTGTTCGGAGAATGAACAAAATGCTTCAGTTGATCATCCCTGTCAAGATGGATATATTGCGGTCTTCAGAGCGCTCTTTCTGCATAAATAAAACCAACAGAACTTGGCCCAATGTATGAGGAGAAAGAGCAAAGACTCCACAGTCTGTTTCTTGGTGTTCCTATAATTGGGGCTGCTGACGTGATTTGATATCAGCAGGAATGGGGTTAATGAAATGCAGCTCCTATATGCACCAGCATAGTGAAAGTGGCAGCTAGTAATCAGATCAGACGAAAAGGTTCGCCCACCCGTCCTGCTCCTCTGACTGAAGGACAGATCCTCAGATAGTGTAAACTGCAAGACCTGCCTTGAAGTTAGTGTGCCAACAGTTAAAAAGGATAAACTGGATGACCTGTGTAGCAATAGGCCAGTTAGCCTGACATTGATTCTGGACAAAATCACACATAGGCTGATATAGGACACGATCAGTAAAGAATTAACAGATGATAGCATAATTAATGTCAATCAATATGGTTTTATGGAACATAACTCTTGTCAAACAAACTTGATATCATATTTTGATGAGGTTACAAGTTTGGTTGATAAAGGTAGCTTCTGTAAGGGATTTGGCTGAGATCACAAGACATTCTGATGGGAAAAAAATAGCTCTGTGCAAAATCCATGTATACAGTTTTACGTGGATTAAACACATGGTAGCTGATCACAAAAAACAACTGTAAGTGAGGAATTATCATCCAGTGGACATGTTTCTGATGGGTCTCGCGGGGATCTGTTCTTGGCCTGATTCTATTCAACTTCTTTCAGTTTTAATTTGCAAATATCACAAAAATTGGTAGAGCAGTAAGTAGTAATGGGGACAGATGAGTTATAGCTTGTTAATGTGGGCTTGTTTGAACAACATACATTTTTTACATAGCCAACACAGTGGGAGTTTTGCCTGAATAACTGATTTTTTTTTCTCCTGACCCATGCTTTCATGCTGGAAAACAAATTTACTTTTTCATAAAACTCATTTCCTTAAAACACAGTTTAACTTCTTGTAAGATAGCAGAATTTTTCCTTGAATGTCACAGTATAGCAAAGTTGTTTAATTGCAATTTCACAGATGCTGTATATTGTCACAACAGAGCCAATGTCAAGTATTAAATATATTATTTTCAGTTTACAGAAAAAAATGCTGTCAGTGGTTTTCCTTGTTTCCTTTTTTACCTCTGCATCATGAAGGCTGGTGGGAGATGTGATGGGAAGAAGCAAATAATGGATTTCCCTGCATGATTTAAAAACCAGTTTAAGATGCACCCTATCTAACACCTGTAGTACTAATGTTCATGGCAGGTGAAAATCCCCTGCCATGAAGTGGTCTAGCACAAGATACTTCACACCACTTACGCCCTGTTTAAAGGGTTTTCAAGAGAGTCTGCAGTATGAGTGGTGATATGGAAAGCACACTGAGGAAATGATAGGTTTGCCAACTCTGACTAAAGCTATTCCGGGAGATTTTTCCCCTCCAAACATGATGTGATATTAAAATATCCTATTAAAATCTCCCGGATTGCTTTCAGTAGTCACCGGGAGGGCGATGCCAATTCCAGAAGATGCTAGGCCAATCCTGGAGGGTTGGCAACCCTAGCAAATGGTCCTGATGCCAGCCCAATGTAGACTGGCACAGAAGACTAATGAGGAGGTATTGGATCCACATTTACACAGATTTGGACACCCCCAACACAATGGGTATAAAGGAGTTGTGGCTGCTATTCCAGCCAGAAGTTGGAATGTGAGCTTGGCAGATCTCTAGCCTATTCTTGGGCTTGGAGGGTAGATTTAGCTCTGTGCACACCACCCACATAGATATATACATTGTTTAAGTGTTATGTGGAGTGTGTTTCAAAAAGAAAGACTAGATTTTTTATTTCAAAAGCCTTTGACAGTCTGTGTTTCCATTCTTTCATTGCAGATTTGGTTCTGATGAGCTGAAACGACAGTTCCTTGTACCAACTATAGCTGGAGAAGTAGTGGCTTGTTTAGGAATAAGTGAACCTGGAGCAGGGTCAGATGTTGCAAGTAAGCAAACTGATTAAGCCTAGGATTGCTAAAGCTAACATACTGGAGAAAAACTTAGATGACATGATGATTCAAATGTCAGTACCCTGTTTATTGGATTCCCACTCATTGCTACTACTATGGTGGCATTGGTGGGAAATTTCTAGGAAAAATGATTAGCATGGGCAAGGTTGGAAAAGGGGAACAGAGCAACAAAACCGTGGAAGTCTCTGAGCCAAATTGAGCCGTGATGTAAATATTAGTGTAAATTTTACTTTCTCGTAAACTGGTCAGAAAGAAGTGGCTTTAATTGGTAAAGTGGTGTAATTTGTACTGATTTGTCATTCAACAGATGTGTGAACCTAGTGTGATTTACTTCCTCATGAGAGAATAAAATAAAGCACAACTAACAAGAGATGATAAAATAAGGTGAGGAGGGTCATTCTTTACATCACTGCTGAATCTGGCCCACTGTTCAAAAGAAAGGTTTTCTGTGCTTGAAGAGACTGAATGAGTTAACTCTCCATATTGCAGAAAATAGCCCTAGACCAGCACGGCTTACTGATTATAGACATAACACGTGCGGCACCTACTAATGAAGATCTGAACTTGTTTACAGTGGTGAGAATTGGAAGATATTGGGCATTCAGGCGGAGACTTCATTAATGCTGATTTTCTTCCATTTCCTCTCTGATTTCACAGGCAGTGACTCCTTCACTGCAGAGTCTGCTGTGAATTGCACTTTTCAATTGACTCCACTATCTAAATAAGTTAGGGCAGATAGTAATCTTGTGAAATACAGGAAAAAGTTAACATGCTTGAAATTTTCAAATGAAAGTATAATTTTATAAAGTCAGGGAAGCAATGTTACAGATGACTTTCATGCTGACCTGAGTTTTGCCATCTTTGTTTACTGGTTGCCCTTTTGTCTTTATTTACTTATTGCACCTGTTCAATTTCACTTCACTAGCCTTGTCTGTGCTAGAGAATGAACCAGCCAGCACCTACCCTGCTCCAACACATCTCTTGTCCAAACATACAAGAGTGGTTGGAACTGTGCAGTGGGATTGCCAACATGATTGCCATTGCATTTGTTCAAAGATAATCTCACCACCACCACTATATTCTGCTCTGCACTGTTTCAATGCTAATATGTCCTGAAAGCCCTGGCATTTCATCTCCACTGCTGCAATATGACGTTCCAGCACAATCCCACAACACTCCTGCAACTCCTTCAGTGACCACTCTGTGCAGTGTAAAATGCCTCCTGTAGTGTTGATTATTTTCTCGTTTAGAGCTAATGTAGTTTGTCATGTTGCGCATACAAGTGTTCTATAATCAATGTCTGTAGTCATATGCCTTTTCTTGTTTCAAGACCTAAAGACTGTGTTATAAATTAAGAATGTATTTACATATGAAAGTTAATCTGGAAAAAGGTAGGATGTGAATTTAAAGTGGAGTAACTATTCCTGATTAACTCGATAGGTGGAAGCTTTTATTCCAGAACAAAATGGATTGAGAATAAGGCACTGTTATAAGAGCACCAACACATGAAGTTAATCAGGAATAGTTAGTTAGCAATAGCTACATTGTTCAGTGCATAAAGCAGCCTGTTTCTTGAACAATTAAATGGAATGTGCTTTACAAAAAAAACCCCCACTTTGATATATCGCATCTCCACATATGGATTGCTACTCCCACAACACCATTTTTCAATGATCTGTGGAAGAGGAACCCACAATGAATTGGTACTGCAGTGGCTGGAAGTGGCACTGTTTGTGGACACAGTGAACAGATTTACACAGGCAAAGATGGTTAGTTTAGACCAGGGGTCAGCAACCTTTCAGAAGTGGTGTGCCGAGTCTTCATTTATTAACTCTAATTAATGTTTTGCATGCCCGTAATACATTTTAATGTTTTTAGAAAGTCTCTTTCTATGTCTATAATATAGAACTAAACTATTGTTATACGTAAAGTAAATAAGGTTTTTAAAATGTTTAAGAAGCTTCATTTAAAACTAAATTAAAATGCAGAGTCCCCTGGAATGATGGTCAAGACCTGGGCACTTTGAGTGCCACTGAAAATCAGCTTGCGTGCTGCCTTTGGCATGCGTGCCATAGGTTGCCTACCCCTGGTTTAGATACACAGCTCTCTTACAAACTACAGTGGTTCATCTGAACTAGTAGCGGTTATAATGGTGCAAAATTCTTCTGCAGACAGGGCTAATGGGATTATATCTCCTGTTGGCTGAAGTTCCTTGGTCAATAAAACCATGTAAAATGTTTAGTTTCTAGAATATTTGCTCTGTCAAAAACACAGATTACATTTTGATTTCTGCTTTCTAAAGACAAATATATCTCCAGGATCATTATTCAATGTTACATGTTAGTTTTGATAACAGTAATGGAAATGAAATGCCTAAATTCCTCCGTACCATCCACCGTCATTTTCTTTCCAGTAAATTGGATGGGTTTGTAGGAAAGTTCACCGTTATCAGTTGTCTTATTTCCTGTAACAGGAAATAAATTAACTTGAAGTAACTAGCAGGGTAAGCACACCCTTTATCAATTATTTTAACATGTGCCTTTCTGGTTAAATTAAATAAATCAGAACTTTCTAAATACGATTTTGATTTTGGGATAGAGTGGTGCAGATAGATGCTGACTTAAATTCTTTGCTTAGGTACATGTTATGTGCACAATCCTATTGTGGTATTTTTTAATCTGAAATATGACTTAAATGGCACATGAACAATTATGGTATCTTTAGCATTTGCTTTTATGACTCTCAACAGTTGTTGAGCAATGAGTAAATACTATCTGTCTGACTACTGATGTGACTGAGGGACCAATCACATCTCAATCACCTGATCCCTCCCATGTGAAAAGAACCTCTGATTTCACCTTTGTTTTTAAATAGGTATCAAAACAACAGCAGTAAGAAAAGGCGACGACTATATCATAAATGGTGGCAAGATGTGGATTACTTCGGGATGTCAAGCTGACTGGATGTGCCTGCTGGCAAATTCCAGTGAAGGACCCCCACACCGAAATAAATCTCTTATATGTCTACCAATGAACCTACCTGGTAAAAGCACTGATTAGTTTTTCTTACAGTTTTCTTTTTCTTTTTTTTTTTTAAGCATATGATATAAAATCTTTTGGAGAGAATGTAACATGTCCTCAAATCAGTGTTACATTGTCAAATAAAGTAACCAAGCAAATAGTCCCGAAGATGGAGTACGGCGAAAAGGGTTCTGGGGGCCATAGTGGATGACAAGCTAGATATGAGTGAACAGTGTAACACTATTGCAAAAAATGCAAATATCATTTTGGGATGTATTAACAGGAGCATTGTGAGCAAAACACAAGAAGTAATTCTTCTGCTCTACTCTGCTCTCATTAGGCCTCAGCTGGAGAATTGTGTCCAGTTCTGGGCACCATATTTCCGGAAAGATGTGGATGAGTTGGAGAAAGTCTAAAGAAGAGCAACAAAAATGATTAACGGTCTAGAAAACATGACCTATGAGGGAAGACTGAAAAATTGGGTTTGTTTAGTCTAGAGAAGAAAAAACCTAGAGCTGTTGTGGGCAACCTGCAGCCTGTGGGCCACCTGTCGCCTGTCAGGGAAATCCGTTGGCGGGCTACCAGACCATTTGTTTACATTTGCACGGCTGCCCTTGGCTTCCAGTGGCCACGGTTCGCCATTCCCAGTCAATGGGAGCTGCAGATGACCGTGCAAATATAACCAAATGGTCTGGCAGCCTGCCAGCAGATTACCCTGACCGGCCACAAGTTACCTACCACTGACTTAGAGGGAATATAATAAGTTTTCAAGTACATAAAAACTTATTACAAGGAGGAGGGAGAAGAAGTGTTCTCCTTAGCTTCTGAGACTAGGACAAGAAGCGATGGGCTTAAATTGCAGCAAGCGAGGTTTAGTTTGGGTGTTAGAAAAAAACTTCGATCTGTCAGGGCAGTTAAACATTGGAATAAATTGCCCAGGGAGGTTGTAGAATCTCCATTACTGAAGATTTTTAAGAGCAGGTTAGACAAACACCTGTCAAGGATAGACTAGATAATAATTAGTCCTGCCGTGAGTGCAGGGGACTGGAATAGATAATCTCTCAAGGTCCCTTCCAGTCCTATGATTCTGTGTCACTTTGAAATATTAAATGATAGGTACAGAGTGAATGAATGAACAGAAAGGGACAAAGGGGGGAAATAAAATATTTTGCCGACTTCAGCCTCTGATACCAAAGCTGCTGTAACATAAAGGGTTCTTCTGGCCAGAAATACTGTTTTTAAAAATCTATCAATAGGCTTTTGTTGGAGTAGTTTATAGGCTACTGTGGAAACAGATAAGTTAAGTAATTGCCAAGGACAAAATTAACACCTTACAAAACATTGTTAAAACAGATTGAAGCAAAACTCTGAACAAAATGTCATAATATCCAGTGTTTTAATCTTGAAGAGGATCCACAAAAGCTGTCCTGGATTCTAGTTCTACCCCACTCCACCTCATCCCCCCCAAAATGGTGTTCAGCTACATCCATTCCTCACAATATATTGTGTATCATTTTATCTTTATAGAATACATGGAGGTTTGGGGATAGAAACTGTAAACTTCTCTGTTTGCCTTTCATCTTTCCAAAACATTGTTAAACTTTCTTTAGTGAGTGGGAATAACAGCACAGAATTTATACTTGTATACTACTCGTTAAAAAATTATCAGTATATTAATAAATGCACAAGTTACAAACATTTTCTTCATAAGAGCGTTTAAAACATATGTATATTTCTAGGGGCTAAGTATTTAGTTTTACTAAATAAATTATTTAAAGTAAGAAGTATTTTTGAATCATAACTGAAAAACATAATGACTGAAAGTGTTTATGCTGTAATTTTAAATATACGCCCCTGTATATGAGCACATTTTCACTATTATTATATAACAGTATACATTTTACCTGTGGTATGTTCAAATATTATATTGTGCAATTTTAATAAAAATTACTGTTGTGGCCTAGTTAGCTATACACACAGTAATACATAATAATACAATATATTATATATATATATATAATACATATATTACCATCTTGTATTATATTATTGTATTTGTTATATAAAGAATGCATAAGAGAAATGGTATTATTTTATTCATAATGTGTAATCATGTAAATAAAAATTGTGCATTAATACATAATAAACATAAGGTGGAAGCATTAAGGTAATGCATTCAGTTTTAATTTTATCATTTCTAAAGCTTTGGTTGCTTAACTGTGCTATTTTACTATTACATTAATATAGTGTTTGTTATTTAATGTTACACAAGCAACTGCTAACTCTGTGGTTGGAATAGCACAACATTTATTTCAACCTAATCTGACATCACATCTGCATGGAGATGGATTATTAGGTAACGTTGAATAAAATTATGGATTTGGGCCCACCTCCTGGAGTAAATCTCATCCACTCTCTATATGACAAAAAAAGAGTTCTCCTATTGCTTAGTTTTGAATCTCTGTGGTGGAATGAATAAATGATATAGCCTGGCAAGATACCATAGTTGCAGAGAAGATGCCATTTGAAATTAGATTGTGAAAATCTTATATATGTTAGGTGAAATTCACCACCAAAGACGTAAGCGCCTCTGAAGTAGTGCATTGGCCCATCTGTGCAAGAACAAATTTCACATCTTGATGAGGTATGGGACTTCAATGGGATTGTTTTTATGGCAGCTCAAGAGTGAGAATAAGCATTACAATGTGGACCAAACTACATTTTCCCTGACATCTGATGCTTAAACTGTTTTCATAAAAGAGCCATTAATAAAGACTCAAGAGTGATGCTCTCAGGAGGGTTAAATAATGAGCTGTATGCATTTAGATGCCACTCAAGACTACCAGAGGCAGAAATGCTCTTTTTTCTCACATGAAAAGAAAAAAAATTCATCTATGCCTTTGACACTGTTTGGGGATTAATTTAAAATGATTTAACTCTAACTGTCCAGCTGCAAAATGGTCACTGCTAGCAGAAGAAAGTGAGAGAATAGCTGGTGTTAGATGCTGAAAGCCTCCATTGAATTCCGTATGTATATAATGTGACTTTTTAATATCACTGGAGAGAGAGAGACAGTTTTAGCCAGACAAGCACCCTCTTTCCAGAAAAATGCTATCATTGCAACATAGTATACTGAGAAAGGGAAAGGAAAGTCTTCTAATTTTGCTAATGCTGAAAATGAGTTGATATGACAACCTGTACATTATGTGAGACTAATTTGCAGATACTTACAAATTGGGAACTGCTCATATAATTGAAAGATAACTCAGAGGTTACAAAATACACAGATAAAATGGTTGTATTCTAAAATATCTATTACTGCCTTTACTGCAGTGTTGTCACTCAAAAAATTGCATTAATTTCTGCATTTTATACAGTATAAAATAACATAAAAGCCTAATGCTGCTAGATTTCTAGAGCTCCATTAAAATAAAGGCCATTTCTACTAGTAAATCATTAATTTTTTAGAATTATGAGAAGTAAGGTTTATGATTATGAAAATTCTGATTTCTCATTTAAAAATAGTGGCATTCTAACAGATAGGATAGAAATGCTGTGGTTAAGTTTAAGACACTTTCATGGTTTTTTTAAATTTTGGATTTCATTGTAGCCTAAGCATAGAAATATTCAAATCTGCAAACGTTAGTACAAAACTCTTTTTTTTGGTTAAATTAATATATATAATTATATATCCTAGACTCTTATTCTCTATATCCTTCCTAATCTATCTTTATTTTTAGGTGTTTCCATTGCTAAAAAGATAGACAAGATGGGTATGAGGTCATCAGACACAGCACAGATCTTTTTTGAAGATGTCAGAGTTCCCAGCAAATACCTCATCGGAGAGGAAGGAATGGGCTTTACATACCAGATGTTGCAATTCCAAGAAGAGCGTTTATGGGGAGTAGCCAACAGTAAGTCATCAGCCGTCATCCTGGCAAGAAATAAGACCCTTACAAAATGACTAACAAAATGTACTTTCCGGATGGGGGATTACAGCGAACTCTTGTAATTTATTTTCATAAAATTGGTCGTAGTCTAGACCTAGAGAACTTTTTCTTTGTATAGCTGGAATAAAAATGAACTGGGAAGAAAGTAACCTTTTGGATACTACTAGTGAGGGACTGTAGGGGTTTTGTTGTTTGTTTTTTTGGTTACTTGGTTTGGGTTTGGTTTGGAGGTTTTTTTATTTGTTTGTTTTGTTTGTTTTTCCTTGGACCTCTCTGATGACAGCATGAGGAAAAATGAAAATGCAGCAGCATCATGTGTGGGCTGCCAATGGAATACAAAAATTATCATAATACACATGGAAAATAGCAAATATCATAAGGTTGCCTTCTGAAACTCCCTATAATGGAGAAGTTATAAAGAGAATTTAGTGACTGTGTAAAGGTGCTCTTCTTTAACAGCTCTCCATCTCAAATCCTATATTTCACCTTGATACAACTACAGCATAAGCAGTGGCAGGACAAATTTCCATGTGCTGTTCTGCCTCTGTGTTTCAACCCTGAACTGGTAGGCTTATTCTGTGAGAGTGAGTGTGCGGCTTAGTCTCTAAACTCATTTAGAGCTTGCTCCTGCTCCTATTGGAGTCAATGAAAATTTCGCAGAACTTAAGCAGAAGCAAATGGAGAGTTTTTTGTTTATCTGACTATTGTTTTATGGTGCCATCTTTAAATGTTATGGAGATGGTCTTGTGATGCAGACACTTATTGAGTGAGAACTGATTGTGACAGCCAGTATTTATTATTACTTTATTAGTGCATAAAGTACCACACAAGTGCTGAGTATTATTAATAATGAACTTAACTTGGACTACCAAATAGTAATCAAATGGCATCAAATTTCAGTCATTATTAACGCAGGACAGATTCAGCCCTGTGTCCCTTCACCAGCCTCCTGAACCATTCCCTCTTTTATAATATTTACTTTTATATTGTTTGGTCTCCTCGAATAAGATTATCTTTACTAAAATTTCAGTTATATAAAGGTATTTTAAGCAGGACTGGTAGCTCTGTCTATTATTTAAATTGCCCAGTGTGTTCCATTATATGACACTGTTTTCAGTTGCTTATAACTTTGTCCAACTTTAACTGTTCGGGCTTAAATTTTACATGTTGGGTATCTGTATTCAGACTCAATTCTTCTGGAAAATGTCATCCAAAATCATTCAGCCATTTCTGAGAATGAGATTAGGAAAAAATAGGCTGTTTGGCTCATCTTTACAAAAAAAATCTGGTGACCTTTTCTTTAAACAGCTCTAGCATTCTCAGGCTTTGGAGTGGGGACTTGAAATTTGGTAGGGTGAAGGATATGCGCAGGGCCAGTGTAACCACTAAGCGAAGTTGGGTGCCAAGATTTGGGGGCACCAAAAAGCGGTGCCCCAAATTTTTTTTTACACTATTGCTGGAAAACAAATGAGTAAAGAAAAGAGAAACACCGTTGAATGTGCATTTTAACTTGTCGTTCTCTTGTACATTACAGCTATAGCCTACGCCAGCTCTGCATTGCAGACACAAGAGTACTGCTTCACTACAGTACAAAGGGGCAATGACATCATTTTTTTTGTCGCACGCAGCCGTTACCTGTTCTGACAGGCTGTTTATAATGTGAAGTTTACTAGTTTTCAGAGGTTGTTGACTGAGGCTAACTATTTTTGTTGAGTTGTTTCAGATCTAAGACTGGCAAGTGCTTCTGCATCATTTCGCTAATACTTTGTGTCAAGTGTGTGTGTATGTTAAGTATTTGAGTGTATATGTTTATGTGCAAATATGCGTGTGCAGGTTGTTGAAATTTGTCATATTGATATTGTCAGTTGTTGCATGATGGAGTATCCTCCATTCTAATTTTATAAATTTTTATTAATAACAATAATTGAACATTCTAAAGGTAGAATAAAATGTAGTAGATTTTGATATGAAAGAATGAAGGAAGGACGTATATTTGATGGGACTAGTAGAAGAGCAGAATACATGACTAAAAAGGGTGTATATTTAAAGTATTTTGAAAGTTTATAATAAGTGAGGCTCTGGGGGGATGGGGGTGGGAGGGGGGCACAAGACAGAAGTTTCGCCTAGGGCGCAAAATATCCTTGCACCAACTCTGGATATGCCTTTTTGCCAGCCCTTGGGAAATCTTCCTAAATTTAGCCAAGTAATAAGTCTCTGAAAAATCAGTTTGCATATGCTCAGTAGAAACTTGCTAGAGCTTAACACCTAATATCTCTACAGATTCCACCCTCTCTGAGCATGTCCCAGCCTCTCCTAGTTCTTAGTACTGACCAGATTGCACATGCACTGTCCTATCAGATCGATTGAGTATGCCTTCTCCAGCGCAGGGCTAGAGGGACAAAGCTCGATTTTTCCTGTTCAGCTTTGTGCTGACCCTCTGCACAGAGGTGAACTTCACCCAAAGAGTGCAAGAATCTTGCACTCTAGACCCGGGCTGGGAGTAACTCCTTTCTCCATCTCATCAGTCTTGCATATCCACGAAGTCAGTCACAAGCTGCCCCTTAACCACTGCGGAGCAACTGCAGAGTTCTTTCCATAGCACAGACAAAGGTTTTCTGCTGAAGCTTAAAAGGCTAAGTATCCACTCCCACTCCTCCGCTGCCACCTCCAGAAAGGCAAAAGAGTCTGGCTGTGACAAGATTCTTCCTGCAGATATTTGTCTCATTCTGCTCTTCTACTAGTCCCATCAAAGCCATACAGAAGCTTTTTTTCTTAATTAATTAGTATGTCATTACACAGCAGTTACCATCTATCCCTTGGGGATTGTATGCAAGGAAAAGGCAGCTTTGTCCCCATTGAAATCTTGTCAATTTTTAAATTTTAATTTGCAGATCTCTCTCTTTCTTATGATTTGTTCTCATAATTACCACAGTTACTGAAAGGCTGTCTTTCCCCTCTCTCCACAGGGATAAGTGTACATTCCAACAGCTATCCCACTGGGAATGCCACTCAAATTTTAACCACTTTCCTGCCGCATCAAAGCAGAAGGGAAGGGAAACTTCGAATTACATTGCAGAGCCATAGAGTTCAATGTCAGAAGGGACCATAAGATTGTCCAGCCTGACCTCCTGTATATTACACACCATTGCATTTCATCCAGTTATTCCAGTAATGAGCACAATAAGTTGTGGTTTTCGCTAACTTCCTGAAAGGCAGCCAGTCTTGTTTGAAGAGATGGGAAATCCACCACTTCCCTTGTTCCAGTGATTAATCACCCTCATAGTGAAAAATGTGTGCCTTATTTCTGATTAGATTGTCTGACTTCAGGTTCCAGCCATTGGCATTGGTTCTTGTTATGCCTTACTTCACTATACTGAAAAGCCCTTTGGTACCAGGTATTTTCTCCTTGGGAAGGTACTAATCAAGTCATTTCTCAGTTTCGTCTTTGATAAACTGAACAGATAGACGTCCTTAAGACTGTCACTGTAAAGCTGTTCTCCAACCCTAGAGTCATTTTTGTGGCTCTTTTCTGCACCCTTTCCAGTTTGTCAACATCCTTTTTAAAATGTTGACCCGAGGAATGTATGCACTATTCCAGTATCAGTCTCACTAATGTCATATACAGAGGTAAAATCATTTCCCTACTACTTGTTACTCCCGTTTATATATCCATGTATCACATTAGTCCCTTTTGCCACAGCATCGTATTGGGAGCTCATGTTGAGTTTCTTGTCCACTCTGACCCCTAAATACTTCCCAGAGTCACAGTTTTCCTGGATATTGTCTCCCATTCTGTAGGCATGATGTACAAATTTTCTGTACAAAACTCGATAGAAATTTCCTCCGACTTTAGACTATAATATGGACATTGAAATAGAAGACAAACAAAAGAAAGTGTCTGAGAAATCAAAATAAGAAGGGAGGATTAGATTACACTTTCTCTGTGGAAATAACATTGAAATGGGGAAAAGAGACCTGTTATGAGAAAGGTGGCAGATGTTCACAGAAACTTCCTGGTAGGAATGATAAAGCGAGGCAGCTTTTTGTAAAGGGATTAATGTTGTTGAAAAACATCTGTGATAGAATTTCTCGGAAAACAAAGTGAACCAAATTAGCACAGCCTTGGAAACAAATTTTCATTTTGGGGATTTTTTAAAGTATGTGATCCTGTAGCTCAGCCTAAAAAAGTAATGTGATGCCTGTAATGTGCTGATAAAGACTTTTTGTTGTACTAAGAGAAACATTAATTGATGCAGTAATGTGTATTTCATTTTCATTTTTTTAAAGGACACCAAGGTTAAAAACTATATTAAAAATATCTTCATACCTCTGGCCCCAGTCCTGCCACTGGATCTGCATGGGAGTGGGGATTTAACCATGGAAAACCAAATATAGGACTGGGCATAAGTTAGATGTAAAATTATATTTTAAAAATCTTTTATTTTCTAAATAGGGGCAGATTTTCAGGGCCAGCCTCCATTCCTGCAGGAGTAAACATTTCTAGACAATCTAATCACTTGTTGGGACCCACAAGTGAGAAGTTTGAAGTCTGTCTTGTAAAATGTCCCTTTGCAGTTCAGTGCAGATGCAATTATTATTATTTCTGGACACAAAATTGCTCCTATAAAGCATAGAACAGATCAAGTCTATCCATAGTTTGTATACCTGAGGAGGTAGCACATCTTCAAAGAATTTTGTTTTAATCTGTTTCCATTGGAATTTATATTAAAAATAGAACAAAAAGAATAATATTCTGGAAATGTTTTTATTGGCCTTATGTATTATAAAAATCTTATTTTACCAAATCAAATTTTGGTCCCAAATTATTAAACACTCCTTTCTCTTGTTCTCTGCTAAGTGTGTCACAAAGACAAGATACGTGAGGTAAAATCTTTTATTGGACTAACTTCTGTTGGTGAAAGAGAAAAGCTTTTGAGTCACACAGAGCTCTTCTTCAGGTCTGAGAAATGTACAGCACTCAGAGGGCTTGTCTTCACTAGCGCGGGAAGAGATCAATCTTATGGCGATCAATTTATCGCGTCTCATCAAGACGCGATAAATCAATCACCAGCGGCACCCCCGTCGACTCCATAACTCCAGCTCGCCAAAAGGCACAAGCTGGAGTCGACGGGGGAGCGCGCCGCCAACCACTGCCTCCGTGAGGATGGCAGGTAAGTCGGCTGTAGATATGCCGATTTCAACTACGTTATTAACGTAGCTGAAATTGCGTATCTACAGCCGATCCCCCGCACTAGTGAGGACCAGCCGACAGTGTCAGAGCTAAATACAAGGTGGAACAGATTGTTTAGCGTAAGTAGTTAATACATATTTCAAGAGACCATTCAAGGTGAAGTGGCCTGTTAACGCCCAACCAGTCATCCAGTGTCTCTAGTCAGTCGATTTTTTTAGTGTCTAGCAGAGTTAAGAATTGAAGGTCCCAGGCTTGTCTTTTGAAAGTGTGCAGATTTCCTTTGAGAATGAGGACTGGGAGGTCAGAGTGATTGTGTTGTGAAAAGTGTTCACGCATATGTGGCCCACAGTGTGTTATGTGAGCCTCATGAAGTACTACCTGCATCGCCCTGAGGATGTCACATGGGCCACAGCTGTGTGCTGATTGGGACACAAGTGGCCCACAGGCCATGGGTTGAGAACCACTTTTGTATAGTATAGTGAATATATCACAGACATTAATAAAAATAGCTGTGTTTCTTGCTTTCTTGAAGAAAATAATGAAGCACACCTCTCTGTTCATAATGTGACACTCCCATTCAATTTAAAAATCTGTCATATTGCCCTCAGAACAGGGACCCCTACAGAGTCCCATAGATGCTAGCACAGGGGTCTCAAACTCAAATGACCATGAGGGCCGCATGAGGACTAGTTCATTGGCCCGAGGGTCACATCACTCACACGCCCCCCTCACTGCCCCCAGCCCCGCCCCCACCCCACCCCTTCCATGAGGTCCCACCCCTGCCCCGCCTCCTCCCCTGAGTGCGCAGCTCCCCGCTCCTCTCCCCTCCCTCCTGGAAAGTGCTAAGCGCCTGGATGTAGGCAGGGAGGAGGCGGGGGGCACAGGGAGCTTGGCGGCTGCAGGAAATTAAGTGGCGGGAGAGAAGGGGCATGAGGAGCTTGGCTAGCCACAGAAAATAACCCCGCGGGTCATGTGTTTGAGACCCCTGCCTTAGGTGAACTACTCCATCACCTAACAAATCTGAGCCTCTTACTCAGCCTCAGTGTTACACATACAACGATACAAAAGTATAGTAAAAAATATTTTTCACGGTGCATCGAGTCATAGTGCCGACACACGTTATACTCCTTGGGAACAGCAATCGTTTGCTGACAAAATAAGGCATTGAATTTTATCTTTTACCTCTGTGAAAAAATATAATTTCTCCCATTTGTCTTGGAAAACTCTCTTTTCTTCCATGAATGTTCTTTTTTTTGATGAAGTCATTTCCAAGCAGTTTTAATAAAATATATTCACTTAATAATGCACCTCACTCAAAGGACCAAACAAGAACTTAGATTTACTTCTGTTAAAACACCCTCCTGGACTGGGCTGCACTCATACTCCACTCTTGCTCCGCCTCTTCCAACCCCTTCCCTGTCCTCTTCCAATCCCTTCCCTGCCCCCTTCAAACCCCTTCCACAAAGTTCCCACCCCAACTCTGCCCCCTCTCCTTCCCTAGTTCAACCCCTTCATCAAAGTTCCCACCCCAACTCTGCCCCCTCTCCTTCCCTAGTTCAACCCCTTCATCAAAGTTCCCACCCCAACTCCGCCCCTCCCCGCCCCTAGTCCAACCCATTCCCCAAATCCCCGCCCCTTTCTCCCTCTCCTCACCTGTGCATGAAGCTTCCCGCTCCTGGCCACTCCCTCCCAGAAACTGCTAAGCTGCCAGAGAACTGCCTGGTGGTAAGCAGAGCAGCGGGAAGCAGGCGCGGGTGAGAAGCATGTGGCGGAGCAGAGAGGGCATGGGGAGTTTGGCGGGGGGAGCAGGGGCTGCGGGGAGCTTGGCGGAGGGGCGCCGGGGCTGCGGGGAGCTTGCGGGGGCAGGGAGGTGCTTGGCGATGGGGGGATCGGGGGGAGCATCATGGGCTGCAGGGAAGGGCTTGGCAGGCTGCATGTTTGAGACCCCTGTGCTAGCAGATCTCGCGGTAAGACTGGGGACCTGGACAGTAAAGTGCAGATCTCTTTTATTTATTAATTCCTATATTCAACTTGGAGGCAATGGGAAAGTTTAATGTGTGCTAAGTGTGTAGAATGGTATCTTCCTAAATACTTAATTTGTGCATAGTGGCTCAGGTCAGTGAGCCATGCAGCTGGGGCCAAATCAGAGAACAATGATAAATCTTCAGGCATGAGATGCGCTGCATTCTGTTGGGGCAGATTGTTCAGCTTGCGAGTAGATGGGGATGTCCCCTTTGTATCTCCGAGGAATACCTTTCACACTGATTGTCAGTAGAATGAAGAGAACTTAGTTCATTTATTCTAGTTTAAGGAGAGTTGTAGAAACATTAGGACATGGGAAATTATGTACAGGGGAGCAGACTGTTCCACATGTGCCTACTATTGTTACTCAGGGTTTTCAGAACCCACATCAGTGGTAAGTTATCTGTTTCACTCCAGGCAGTGTCAAGAATAAATCAAAGGGACACAGCAATTCCGTCTGATAGAAGATTAATTCAAGTAAGCATGCTGTGTCTAAAACTGCAGTTTATTAGATTTAAGCACACACAGACATAAGCAATAAGTTTAGAACATCCCAAATATGTACCTAAAATCTGGAACAGTACTGAGTAATTAACAGCGGGTTCACAGTGGCCAGTTGCTCACCCACTGGAGAGAAAAGGTGTAGGGAAAAATATCTCTCAAGATGGCTTCAGAGGATTTCTACAAGTACACCGTATTAGCTAATCTTTTATAACTAACTTTTACAAAACACATAGATCATAGTGACCCCTATTAAATCACCACTTTTCCTAACTTTCAATAAACTACTTATCAACAAACATTCCTAAGAATCTTAATTGTAATAAACTTCTATATCAAAGGTGCCCAGATTCAAGGTTTTCTGTCCACTTATGTTCTTTCAGTCTCAGTTGTTGACCTTTTTCTCTCCCCTCATCCTAGTCTGGTTGGCAGAAATTGCCAGCTAGTTTTGACTTTGCCTCTAAAAGCCTGCTTTCAAATTAACCCTGTACTATGTGGTGTTCTATTTTATTAATTCATGGTAGCCAATTGCACATAATAGGATTGCAATTAGCATGACCACATTCTGGGGCACACTCCTACCCCTCAAATCCAGGGTAACACTCTAGGATTCTTACACCATCCTTTGAGGCCACTGGACACTATGGACTAATGATCTTATTGAGTATAGTAATTCTTATGTTCCTACAGTTCAGAATTCTTGATTCCTTTAGGTTGTCCCAACATGTACAGAAGGTTATGTGGGTGTGATGGGTGACCAGTGATGAGACAGAAGCAAGAACTAGCCTTGAAAGTGATGCAGAAGGGGATATGAAGTCCTGGAAGGGACTCATAAAGACTGTTGATGCGGCAGGGAAGATGAGTTTGACAGTTGTGCCATGTGGATGGCCTAGAAGGAATGAGGTGGATGGAGAGAAGAAGGTTACAGTAATCGAGGTAGGAGATTATTGGCAGTAGATTTAGAAAAAAAGATGTACAGAAAAGAAGAATACATATATTCTGAAGTCTTTCTTCCAGACATATGGCAATGACTGACAACTGTAGGGAATTGAAACTATAAATAGTAAATAAGCCCCATAAAATAATTTATTTTTAAATAGCTAGTTTATTCATTGTACCTATTTCAAACAAGCTGGGAGGAGAAAAATGTCTTCCTTTTTAACAAACTTCACACACCACATAACCACAAAACCCTTGAGTAAAAACAGCTGCTGTTCTGTGCTTTGATTCCTCTAGTCCTGGCACCAATGGAAAATGTGATACAAGAAACTATTGACTATACTCGCCAACGGAAAATATACAACCAACCAGTACTGCATAAGCAAACAGTGCACTTTCGCCTGGCAGAATTAGCAACTGAGGTGGAACTCGTTCGTTCTCTGCTCTACCAGGCTGTTGGTAAGCTTCCACATTTGGCTTCAGGAATATACTCTTTAATATCAAAAAATTGTGATGATTGGCAAAAATATGGGAAGGGGACTGGGAGTGAAGTTATACTGCAGTCAGTGACTTACCGTAGAATGTGTACTTTTTTATTTTAGCTCTCTATATAAGAGGTAATGATGTGACTAAATTTGCTTCCATGGCTAAACTAAAGGCAGGTCGTCTAGCCCGTGAGCTGAGTGATAATTGCCTCCAGTTCTGGGGAGGAATGGGTTTCACCAATGAGGTGCTGGTGAGCAGACTTTACAGGTGAGTCACTGTTTGAGAATGTTAAAGGTTTTGACTCTGCTTTAAATGTTAATCAAATATATGGAACATTAAAAACCCTACATGGGATATTTGCTCTTTCCAATTTTGCTGTAGTGTATGTAAGCAGTGTCAGGAATGAGATATATTCTGACATCTGGTGGCGAACTATGGGAATTGCATTAAGTTTTGGAAAATAACTTTGGGGCCGATCAATTTGCATAGACACACCCACTGCGCCTAGCCTGAGCCCACAGCAGCCCACATGGCCACTTCGGCTGATGTGGGAGCCCCAGTTTCTATGTTATTGGGGCAGGAAATATAAAGTGATGTTACCCTGATTTGGTGAATGAAGGACTATGGACACGTACTTGGCCCTTGTTATGATGGAGGGACTCACCATCATCTAGGTAGCACTCACTGGGCAAGGGCCATGCGTTTCAGAACACTCTGAGATTGAGAGAGGTCATGGGCAGGTCTCTATACCTTTTGGTGAGGGACTTGTCTAAGGGCCCCCCCGGCCTATTGCACTGTGCCTCTCTCCACTGTGGAATGTTAGAGCTAATTTTGATTCTCTTAGGAGTCTTGGTTCAGCCTGCTAAGCTGAATTCACTTTGAGTCTGCTGGTGTACCTGTGCCAAGGTGCTGATCCCCCCCCCCCCCAAGAGCTGAAATCACTTAAGAGCTGAAAGCATTGTGTTAAGTGGGGGTGGGCCTAAAGGCATGTTGGTGGCACCAAGCAGTTTGTGCAGCTAGCAGAGCAAAGCAGCGGACTCAGCCGAGCGGTTCCTGGGTGCAGTTTGTGTGACTGGCAGCGGACTCAGCCGAGTGGTTCCTGGGTACAGTTTGTGCGACTGGCAGCGGACTCAGCCAAGCGGTTCCTGGGTGCAGTTTGTGTGGCTGGCACAGCAGAGCAGTCCGTGTATCAACTAGCAGAGCCGTTTGTGCTGCTGACGGAGTGACTGGCACCGCAGAGCTGTCCGTGTGTCGGCAGCAGAGTAGTTGGTGCTGGTGGCGGAGTGGCTGGCACAGCAGAGCAGTCCGTGTGTCAACTAGCGGAGCTGTTTGTGCTGCTGATGGAGTGACTGGCACCGCAGAGCTGTCCATGTGTCGGCTAGCAGGATGGCTAGCGGAGTGACTGGCGCTGCAGAGCAGTTCGAGTGTCGGCGAGCAGAGCGGATTGCGGTGAGGGCTGCAGCGGAACCCCACAGAGAGGCAGCGCAGTCGACCTCGGACCACGTAAGGTGCCCCATGCCCTACCCTCCATTTCCACCCAGGCTGGGAGGTAAGACTCTGCCAATTGACTGTTGAACTCTGCACTGACCAAGAACAGAGACTCTTGGGCTGCTGGACTTGGGGACTATTGAGTGACTTTTTGGGGTTGTGGAACTCAAGATCCAAAGGGAAGGCCACAGCCTATTTGCTGGGAGGGGGCTTTCTGGTTCATGGTTTGGTTTATTAACCTTGTATGTGGTGTTTCCCCAATATAATGCCACATTGTTTCTCCCTGTTATTAAAAGGCTTTTGGTACACTCAGACTCAGTGCTTGCGAGAGGGGAAGTATTGTCTCTTACAGACGCCCAGAGGGGTGGTATATGATTGTCCCAGGTCACTGGGTGGGGGCTCGAGCCGGTTTTTGTATTGTGCTATTGGAATGGAACCCCTGGATACTGAACCCGGCCCTTGTTGCTGCCAACTCTGATGGACAGAAGGGTTACATGTAAATAAACTGGCACAGACCCTCAGTTGATGTAAATAATGAAGTTCCATTGGAGTCACACAAGCCGCAGATCTGATCCTTTGATTGTCTCCTGCCTGATCCTGCAGTGGGGATCCACAGGCACAGAGTTTAATTGGTTCCAATGTTAGTTTGCCCAGGTGTAACAGTCAAGGAACATGGAAGAAGATCTCTTTTGCAGGATCACAGCTTTAAACAGTAATTGTGTAGTTTAATCTACCCCCAAGACTTGTCTGAAGCTCAAGTAAAGGGAGTGGTCACTGGTGACTCCATATCCTTTCACAGTTCACCATTAGCCCTATATGTCTCTAAGGCAGTAGCTCCAGAAAGAAAGACACCTCGATGGCAGGTCCTTTCCCCATTAGCAAGTGAGTGCCTACCCTTGGTGCTCCTGACACGAATTACAGAACCAAAATAAAAATGAAAGGGCAACAGAACTTGACCCCCATAAAAATGGATTCAGGAGTCTACCTTTCGGCTCCTGTTTTTAAAACTCAACGCTCCACGCAGCTCCAACTACCTTTCCCTGGGTTGACCATTCAGTAGTCTTCTCTGGCAGACTGTGTGGGGCTAGCTCAGAGATCCTTTCCAAGACATGTAGAGGAATGAAGTTCTGTCCCCCGCTCCCTCAATACAGCCCCTTGGATGGGATTTAAGAGGTGAAAAGGCCTTACACGGTCCTACACACCATGAGTAAATTTTACCTGTATAGACTCCATGGGCTTTTAAAAGGGAGATGCCAGACTATATACCCTGAGCCCACTGAGATTCATGCCAAGATGCTAAAAACAGAGGGAAGAGAAATACTATAGAAATAAACAAAATTGTAAGTAGAGTATTTTCTATCAGGTGCCAGTAATCCTTTAAGTGGGATACTGGCTCCAGTACTCTGTTTTCTTTTGGAGGATGGTTCTAGCCTATATGCCAAGTGAAGTTATTGCTGTATGCATTGTTACATAAACAAAATATGGCTCTTAAATATTCCTGCTTAGAGTAGACTTCAGCTTACATATCAAAGCTCATAGTAAGATGCCTAACAAAGTATTAGTGGAATCAGGGTTAGGTCTGTCAAGATATTAGTAAATATATCATTTCTGTGTCAAGTGGCAATAGGAAAATTGAAAAAATGGAAAGTATAAAAAGTTTACTTTATAACGTGTTATTTTGTTTCTAGAAATAAAGCTCTTGAAGTACTTTTACTAAAAATTACATCAGAGCATGGGATATAAACTGTCAGTCTCATTGCTAGAAACCTCTTCTGTTAAACCAATGCAACAGAAGAAGGAAAATGTTGTTTAAAAATGTCTGATATAAAACTGCCGTCCCTTTGTTAAAAAGGCTGTAGAGCTACTGCTTCAGCGAGGCAAGGCTGATGGGGGCTGGCTGAAAAAAAGAGCTCAGGTGTGTTGACCACAAGTTAGTGATGTGGCAGTTTCCCAAGCTGGGAGCAATGTAAGTGCTTCATTCCCCAGAGCATCTTTCTGCGAGCTTCCTGTCCTTTTCAGAACATGCTGCTGTTGGCAGTGGTGCTGTATTACATATGCTGCAGGAGTGGGATTTATGTGGAGGATGGAAATAAATCTCAAGTGTTCGTATGGGTTTGATTTGTTCTCTGAACTTGTGGTTTTGGCAGTATTGCTGTTTCTGGGACCACCCATCTGACTCTGACATGGCTGTTCTGGGTCCATTCCAGGATAGCTACTAAGCAGACTAGTGTAGTTATGTATTTGCTCCCCAGCTGGCAAATCCAGCACATTTTCTGTTGGGATCTAGCCTGTGCCTGCCACCTAATATTAAAGAAATAAATCCTTGCCGCCTCAAATTAAAAGCATTATAAATAGACCTAAATGATGATGGTCACACTCCAGAATTTTGTTATGAACTAATACAATTCCATGGTTGGATAATCATAGTCACCAGAGAGGTGAAGTAAGAATATCACCTGAAGGAACAAACACAGGATTACTCTGTGATCCACTGTAATCTCTACTAATAAATAAGGCAGCAAGTCTCCTAATAGTAGCTCTTCCTTTTACTCAGACATTGCTGTAATCAGTTCACATCACCGTGACGTTTGTACAGCAGTAAGTAGCTGTTACTGTGAGTGCACAGCATTTCCATTCAGTCATCCCATGAGAATTAGTTTGCACAGTAATCCTTAGTAAGCAGTGTTAATGCCTGACACACAGGTCAGTCTGCTATTACTTCAGTAAGCATCATGCACTGTGATAACTGTTTAATAAATTCAGCTTTTAAATTGCTTAATAGGGTAGGTAGGGAGTTTTAACTGGACATTGTACAAACCTGTCTGCCAAGTTGTTTTATTAACTGTCACTTTAAGTTCAATAGTTCTTAAATCATTTTTTCTACAAAAGCATTTCCAACATATAGAGTTGTTAGAAGAAGGAATTAATGAAGGCTAGTTACCACAATTCCCTCACCAGACACATCCTGCTGATTTTGTATAATGCATTTCACAGACGTTTCACTTCTAATATCTCAGTGTTTATTAAATAAAATAGATATGGTAGGGATTTTTCTTCTCTGGGGGAGAGGAGAAGAAAATCAATTTCACTCACTGATTCCATATATGATTGTTTCATGGAAACATCCCCATTTTATGTAGGCAGACATCTTCCATATATTACATATTTGGATATTCAACAAACTTAGATTTCGTTTTAATATAACATGACTTTTTAGCTTGTCAGTGACAGGTGATTTGCTTCATTAGAAATTATTTAAATTTGTACGGAGTTATGATCAACTTGGAATCTAGTCATCAAAATTTTTTTTACAATAATTTCAAATACTACAAGCTACCCATGACTTCTGCCAACTGTTACAATCTCGCATTCCTGCTTTTAAAATGTTTTTCTTCCCCAGTTACTATGTGTAAAACCCAAGCAAGCAACAGGGGAAATTGATTATTGGCATGCATATGAAACAGGTAAAATGACTGTAAATGGTGCTACCAAATGTGAAAAGTGGGGTAAAACCAAAAGATTTCTTTTTGTCAAATATCTTTTTAGTTCTTGCTGGACAAAGTTTTATTAATAATAGATAAAATTCTAAGTGTGTTTTTTAAGTTGTAACTTTGAATAACCAAGCATTTGCTGTCACAGTATTTTGGGGGGTTTTTTAGAAAGTGTTTAAAAAGTAACTTTTTATGCTGTTTTTCAAATAGACTATAAATCTTATGAACGTATACATCTGATGCAGAATGACTCTAAGGAATTTCTTCTTTTCTTGATATGTGTCTGATTACCACAATGTTACTATCGAATTGAGGAGTGGTAGTGTAGCAGAACAATTTTTTTTCCCAGGGAAAATCAAATTTAAATAGAAAACAGGAAAGAAAGGAGGCATGGCGGTTTATAGCCTGAGTAGCTATGAGAATTTAGACATTGCAGGTGGGAATGGCTGAGTGGTGTAACAGCCAGCTGCTATTCAATTAATATTGCTGAAACCACTCACTCAAAAGTAAGTAGGGTTAGAATGGCCCTTCCAGGAAGATAAACTGAGTAAAAGTAAGGCCTTAAAAAATAGTCTTATCAGATCCAGGTGGATGTTGGATACCATGATGTATTTTAAGAAGTAGTATTTACTCCAAAGTTGTCGTGCAAAAGCATACTGCCTGCAGTGTTCTGCAGAACCCTCGCTACAGTTCAGTTGCGACTCTTCACTACAGAGATCCCTGAAGTTCAGTGTTACAGACAACACTGAATTTCTGAAAAGTTAAAGCATGCAAAATGCTTTTTCTCCCTAGGACCCTTTTAGGGAACCTATTCTCTGTACCCTCTACCCCCAGCAGACACATTTCCAGAGAAAAGATGGGCCACAATTTATTTAGTAAAGTGCAGCCTTCATCATGGTGAACATGGAGATTTCAAGTGTTAGCCTAACAAGTTTGGACAATCCAAACAGTGTAGACAGTGGAACACCAAGCTGCTCTTTAAAGGTTTCTCTAGCAGATTTTTAAGGTAGGTAACAAAGGGGTCAATCCTTCATAAGCTTTACTTTGATGGGAAACAAAATTACTGAAATTCAGAGCTAGCATTGCACTTGACTTGAAGAAAGCTGCATTTAGGCTATGTCTGAAGCAATGCTGTGTTTTTCTTTTCAAACCACCTGCAAAAGTTCCTTCTCTCTGATCGGGGTGTATGTACAATATTAGCTAAGGTTTTGTCTAGAAAATATATACACTTCTACAGCTAGAGTATTTTTCTGTAATAAAATAAAATAGTGTAATAAAACCAGAGGAAAAGTAACTTTGTGGTAACTAAACATATAGGGCGGAGGGGTAAGAAACATTTCAGTTCAGTATAAATTTTTGGCTGATGTGTCATACAAATATTTTCACTCATTTTTTGTCTCTGCAGAGACTCAAGATTACTGTCCATAGGGGGTGGTGCAGATGAAGTCATGCTTTCCATTATATGCAAGTATATGAAAACTCTTCCACAAAAGAAATAACACCCAGCAAAAATTACATTTCTTCATTGAAAATTCATGAGAGAGCTACAGTATATTGATTACGTACTGAAAGAATAAGCAATGTATCTCAGGTGATTAAGTGAAATTTTCTAGCATTTATGCCAATGACATACTAGTTAGTGCCTTTGTATACAGAAATTCTTGTACCATAACTTTTAAATTATATATTGAAATTAAAAGAAAGTAATCTGAAAACATGTATCCTCTTGAAACATTTCTTTCTCTTGTTGCAGACCAGTTGCTGCTTTTGAGTGATCTAGTGCATATTAAGTAAATGGAGTGTGAGTCTACTTATATAAGTGAGCTACACCTACATTTGGAAAACCTAAGCCATGATAAAATTGAAGAATGCCTTGCCATGTCCAATGCAAGAGATAATTCTACAAGTAGTTTACTTAAGCAAATTTTAATGTAAAACTGCACTGAACACCAACTGTATCCTCTATTGGGGGCATGCACTTTATCTTAGGTTGTAAGCTCTTTGGGGAATGGACTTTCTTTTTCTTCAGTGGTTGTACAGTCCTGGTCCATAGTTAGGGCTTCTAGGCACCATAGTTTTTCATTTGTCATACCTCATTTCTTAAACTTTTATATTCCGTTACTGGAACAGTAATTCTGCTGACCTTCATTCATCTATAGGTTACATAACTTTCACTTTATAATATTGTACGATCAATAACGCACACACTGCAGAAAGTGGATCAACATGTACATCGTTCATTTTGAACCATGGCCATAAGTCTGGCAATATTACCTTACAATACTTAGTCCTTAGCTAAATTGTTACAGTCTGCAGCTAAACTGGGGAAGAAGGATATACTGGATGATAACAAGTGTCCTTTTTCTGGCTTTGGAATCTATGATTAACGGTAGTTTACATTGGTTAGGGCCTAAATACCAAATAGACAATACAATTTTTTTTCTTTTTTTCTAACTATATCAGTCCATTAATATTTGCTCACTTTGAATATTGATTCATCAGTCAGTTACACTCATTGAAATTGTTTAAACTTGATTAAATGTGTTTAACAGTTCTGTAAATTGCAATTACTTTAAAGCACAAATATGTGACAAATGAAATTTGATTGGACAAATTAGCATAATTTGTTACAGAAGTCCCTGACATGAAATGTACAGCTGCTTGTAATAAATGTAAAGTTTAGACCTTAGACTTTAGTCCATCCTGTGCTTGGCTGCACATTGGGCTACCCACATTTGCCATTCTTGCCTGTCAACTGCCCTTCTCTCCTAATCTTCCCCTTTCATGTTGAGGTGCTTGATGTCATTCAGAACTGTTTGTTTCTATGCTACTTGCGCTCTTCCTCTCTTTCTTCTTGCGTTTTCTGGCTTCCATTCCAGGGCAGTATTTGGTAAGCGTTCTTTTGCCAGCCACTGATGTCTTCTTTTGTAGATTATTTGTGAGAGGGTACCTTGTCCAGTAATTTTTCTGACTTCTTCATTCATCTTCCTCTCTCTGTGTTATTCCCAATATTCTTCTCAGACATTTGTGATGAAATGCAACCAGCTTTTATGTACCTTTCTTGGTAAGTTGCCATGTCTCACTGCTCTGTGTTGTGATGGCGATAACAATTGTTTTGAATGCATTCAGTTTTATCTTGAGAAAGATGTTTTTGAGTTGCCTGATGTTTTTGAGTGTTCCAGGTGCAGCGTGTGCCTTCCCAATTCTTCTTATTTCCTTGGAACTAGTACCATCTTGGTTGATGGTACTTCCAAGACACGTAAACTTTTCCACCTTCTCTAGTTTCTCCTCTTCAATTTTGATTTCTGTTTATAGTCCCTGTTAACATGACTTTACATTTCTTTGCATTGTATCTCAAACCTACCTTCTCCATTACTTCTTTTGCGTGGTTTGTGCATTTTTGTAGTTCGCTGGCAATAAATGTAAAGTTTAGTTTTACATTATACATAGACTGAATCAAAATTAGTCTTTTTACATTTATTTCAACCTTATCTGTACCTTCAAAATTGACTTTGGCCATTCCTCCCACCACTTTTAGATGAGAACAAAGCCTTTTAAATGAAACACAAAAAATCACAACTGTCAAAACCATCTTACTGCAAAAGAATGCTTTAACTATCCTGACAGCCAATATAAAAGTACATTCTGACTTGAAATACTTGAATTATTGGTACAGTGATACATGATTTGCATTAAGTGCAAGAACCATTTTAAACTACAAATTTTAAAAAATCCCAACACCATAGCAATTAAATTTAGAAACAAAAGCAAAGATAATTACAATATACTTTGTAGAGCTGTGTGAATAGCGGACATTTTGGTTTGCTGGCAGTTCCGAAAACGAAAACAAAAAAAAATAAAAACCATTTTGAGTTAATTAAATATTTTTGACTGACTCAGAAAAAAAAAGGTTGCATTTAACATTTGTTTTTTAATAAAATTAAAGGAAATTTCAAATAGTTGTTTCAAACTGAAATGTTTAGTTTCAAAAATGTCAAAACAAAATGTTTTTTTGCCAAAACAATTAGCTAAAATCAGTGCAAATTCACAAAGGGTTGTGGTCAGCCCAAATCTGCACTTTTCACCAATAGTTTTTGTTGAAAAATGTTACTCAACTCTAATATTTGTGCATTTGACAAAATACTAGTGAGTGTATGTTGCAGGGTACTCGGTGTCCCATAGGAGCGAGGCACACACACAGCTGCTGAATAGAAGTAGTGAGTTTATTGAAGGCAAAAGTGGCACACCCGCAACGGGGGCTCCCTTCGTCGCTGCCACTGAGATGGGGAGAGCCCGACGCATTGGAGCAGTGCTCAGGATGAAGCCCACTGCGCGTGGGAACACAGGCAGAGAAATAACAGGAACATTTTCCTCTCATGCATACCTCATGAATAACTAATACCTTATTTCTATCTTGTTAATATTACATAATACAAGCAGGTGTCTTGTTAGTCTACACATTGCAGGCAGACGCTGGAAACCGGTTAACTCCGGCATGTGAAATATGCAATGACAGGGCAGGGACGGATAACGATGGCCGAAAGTACCCTTTCCTTCCCAGGAGTGGGGAAGATGAGCACCCTCTCCCTCCCAGGAGTGTGCGGGGGGGAATAAGCACCCTTTCCCCCCCAGGAGTGGGGTGGAATGAGCACCCCCCCAGGAGTGGGGGGGGGAAATGAGCACCCCCTCCTTCCCTGGAGTCGAGGGTGAGAGCGCCCCTAGCACTCTACCGTAACAATGTCTTGCGCACCCTTACAGTGTCCTAAAGTTTTCATGTAGCACCCACCTCTGTAGTGAGTAAATGCAGAGTATTTTATGACCATAAAACCATATCATAGCACTTAAATATTTGCTGATACATGGAGAGACTAACATTTTGGGTATGAATTATAAGTAATTATAAGTAATTCTAAGTTCTAAGTAATTATATTTTGTTGTATCTACAGCTATCCGGAGGCCAGTGCTTATTTCTGAGTGGTGTTAATTTCAATGGAATAAATGGGCCCAGAAAGTCACAAGTGTTAGTGATCTTGTCATTATACAACACTAAACAGTTAAAGATGGTTTAAGCTAAGGGGTTGAGCAGAGACCTCACCCAGCATGTCAACAACCACCATTAGAAAACTATCCTTTTATTAAAGATACAAAAAAGGAAATTATAGATATTTGAAATGTAAAGTATTAAGTAAGGTTTTTATTTATGTCCCTTTCTATTTAGCTGCAGACAGTTTTATAGAAAATGCACCTGGCTTGACAATCTTTTAGATAGTATTAAAGATGGTAACAACTGTTCTTTTTTAGGGAAAAGAGAAAAGATTACTTGAGATGGAGGTGGAGCTGTAAAAGTCTGATCCCATTTCAAGACAAAACCCACACATAGGAGGAGAAAAACAATTGATGCAAAATATAGTTTGTCTCTAGTGCTTGCTGCTGGAGAAATTCAGGTACAGCATAGTCTTATCAAGGCACTCTGACAACTTTTAGCAACATCAAGCTGTTAGGGCATTCTTCTTTGTCTCTGGCTTTACCGCAGTGCTGCAAAAGATGCAGTTGTTTGGCTGGCTAAGCCCAACTCTTATTAAACAAAAGGCGGAGAGAGAAGGAAAAAGGACAAACCAGGGAAGGAGTAAGAGCAGAAACCCAAGTATTACAGTCCAGCTGATAGTCAGGATTTAGTCAGAGCTGGTGGAGATGACAATATCATCTAGGTTTTCCTGTGGGCGGGGTTTGTCAGGACATCTCTCATGCTCAAGATGATGAAGACTTAGTGCTATCACAATGAATCCTGAGGCCCGAGAAGCCTGTGAAGGTGGCAGTGAGGATGGTAAAGTTCACTCATTTTAGTCCACCATTGGAATTCCCCCCAAAGTCTTTAAGGAATCCAAAAGGAGGTAATAGGAAGATTAGCCCATCTTTCTTTATTTTGTCCACTAACTGGGACTAGTTTTTGACACCAGTTTTGATCCATTAATTTCTTATTCCATTTTCTTTTTCTTACCAGTCACCATCTTAGCAATCCTTAGGTGGTACAAGAATACCCTTTTGTTTAGTCTAATTCAATCTAACTTCTGCTGACTTACCAAAGTCATTTTATGTTAACAGGCTGAGTTGGACTTTTGTTACCTTGAGCAATGTAAGAGTCCAGGCCTCTGCACAACAGGGATTGTAATACATAATCTCCCCAAATAGTCTCCTTACATGTAGTATACTCTACATAGTGAAATATTCCTCAAGAAAGGGTAATTCCATTTCTACAGAAGTTCTCTCTCAACCTTTTCCAAATGAATGGCTGGGATTCTGAGTCAGATCTTCACACTGCACATTTACTTCTGTTAAAAGGCCAACACTTCATCCACTGTTCATCTTTATAATTTAAAATTTTAACCTGTGGCCTTCTACATGAGCTGCACTATCTTAACTGTATCCCAGCCCAATCATTTCAGGCGACGAGATATCAAAATAACATAAAGCCATTACAATTGAGGCACTCTAGTGTGATTAAAAATAAATTTACCCTTTTCACATCTCATTTCTCAGAGATGCATCATTTAAAGTACCCCATACTGATGCTATAGAAATATAGGACCAGAAATCTCCTGTTGGAAAGAGGAAAGCCATGAAGTTCTCATGCATTCCAAGGAATCAGGCTATCCCTGTATTATTTATACATTATAGAGAACTTTTTTTCTGATGCAGCATATTGAGAAATTAGGCAACTGTAGTCGATTAAAGAAATTTGTTTTTTCCCCTCTGTGACAGGTTCCCCCCAGGGTGCCACCTAGAACTGGGGTAACACTGAGCTCTCTGACCCACCAGCCAGGGCTCCCTCTCACTCTGCGCCGCTGTGACAAGGTGCAGACATGCTCCCGGTCTTACACTTCTCCCAGCATACACTCAGCTGCAGTTACATGCAGGCTGACTAGCCACTGCATGAACCAACAGTAGAAAGGCTAAAGCCAAGGTAACTCTCAGCTCCCGAGGCATGCACCCACTCTGGAGCATAAACCCAAAATTATACCATCGTGCACCACATAGGGAACTGTACAGCATAAGCTCAGAATTTGGTATTTCCCTCCTCCCCCTCCCCCCCCACTCAATGTGGAGAGGAATATGCAACAGCCCCTCTGAGCTACAATTCCCACACACTTCACTCCAATCTTACTGGTTTAGATAAAGCAAAAAGAAGTCTATTTACTACTAAAGATAGATTTTAAGTGATTATAGCAAACTGATCAAAGCAGATTACCTAGTAAATAAACAAAAACATAAAGTAAGTCTAAGATACTAGAAAGGCAGGGTGAGAATTTGCTAATTCATATCCTGGCTGGTGCTACAAGCAGGCTGCAGATTCTTAAGACACAAGCTGCACTTACTTTACAGCTGGGAATCCTCAAGTCTTTCATACACAGACTTAGAAATTCCTTTAGCCCAGGTCCAGCACTTCTCCCAGTTCAATCATTGTTTCATAGGTGTTTCCAGGAGTCGTCTTGGATGGGGAGTGAAGAACACCAGATGACATCATTCCTTGCCTTATATAGTTTTAGCATATGGTGGGAACCCTTTGTTTCAAAACTTATTCCCCAGACCGGTTTGTGGAAAAATACTGATATCCCAAGATGGAGTCCAGAATCATTTGGCCTGGTCACATGTCCTTGTGGAGTCATAGCAGCCATTACTTACAGACTGGCTGGAGTGTTTTCTGAAAGTCTCACCAGGTATAGGGTGACCAGATGTCCTGATTTTGGGGTCTTTTTCTTATACAGGCTCCTATTTCCCTCCCCTGCCCCTATCCTGATTGTTCACATTTGCTGCCTGGTCACCCTAACCAGGTAGGAGGTGAGCTTTTCCTAAGGTCTATTGTTTTTCCTCATTGCTCACTGTCCTGAATAGGCCCTTCCCAACAGCTATCTAGACTGAAAACATCTTGTCTAGTGGTGTTATCCAGGTTTAACTACATTTGAAATACAGATACATAGTATTTATAACTTCAGATACAAAAATGATACATGCATAGAAATGGGATAATCATCTTCAGCAAATCATCACTTTTCCAGTGGCATCCTACATGGCCCATCTTGCATAAAATACATAATTATGCTATAATCATATCACAATACCACTATGAAGAACATGGGGTGCAGTGTCACACCCTCCTTCCCATTTTACTGTTCCTTCATGCTTAAAGATACACCCTCTTTCCTCCAAAGTTTGTTTCTTCATTCAGAGTATCAGATCTCTTTTTCCTGGAAGCTGATATCCTACCTGGTAATATCAAGAAAAGGCTAAAACTCAAGCTGCAGTTTTCCCAGACATCTAGGGCTAAGGAGATTGAGTCTTTCATAGCCTTAACTTTTACTGACCTGTTGAGGTTTAAAACCTACACCTCAAAATCTTGTCACTTTTAAACAATCTAAGACAATCAAATAGAGGCGAATTTTATTATCTGAGGATTCCCTCAAATGCTGAGAAAGGGCAACGTAGCAGGGCAGTTACCCCACTCCTGAGAGAAAAGGCTAGGCTGAATGGGGAGGCAGCCACAGCTTGCCCTATAAAAGGGCTGTGAACCAGGGGGCTGAATCAGTCTCTTTCTAGCTGTGGAAAGAGAAGGACCTGGCTTCTTGGGAGAAAAGGCCAGAAGAGCTGTTGAGGCCTTGGCATGCAGTACTGGGGCTGGGAGGTGTAGCTCAGGGATAGGCAGGGGCAGCTGGTCCACCCTCCTTGCTAATGAGTGGCCATTAGAGACTACAGTTTGCCCCAGTGAGTGGGGGCTAGATGGCAACTGGCAGTAGCCACTGAGGCAAGATGGGTGAGAGGGTTAGGGGTTACCCTGGGAGGGAAGATCCAGAGCAGGGGTACTGCAGAGGGCAGAACCCAGGGTAAGGGGCACCAGGATCTGGGAGGGACACAGGGCCTGAGGCAGACAAGACACTGATCGGGAAGAGGTGCTCCATACGCTGGAGACCTAATTCCTGAGATGAACAGCAGGCAGCACCATGCTGGTTAAGTGCTTCGCTACAGGCAAGAATAAACTCTAAAGCAGTATTAGTGTGTACAGTGGTATTAGTGCAACACTTTTGGGCAAGAGCAGAAAAACAAGTGAACTAACATGCATTTAAGTGTAGTTCAGTTATGCTGTGTGTTGCATTTGCAATGAGTCCCTGCCCATATACCTAGTTGTGTGCACTAGGCACTGGGAGTGCGGGGGAGTAGTCTATGTAGTGAAACCATTCTGACACTGTCTGTTAACCAGAAAGAGATGCTGCAGTAACATGAAGACAGTATGTGTACCTATTTATTTGTCACAATAAAGTCAGGCTGGACAGCTGCAAGAGAATGGCGGGAGGGCTAGGGTAGCCTTAGGCCCTTTTCCCTATAAATGGAGGGGTTACCTCTGTGCAACTAGGGACAGCTGAGTCCAATTAAGGGTTGCCTGAGACATTTATAAACTCCTCCTCTGGTCAGAGGGGGAAGAGAGACAAACTGTTGCAGGGCTAGTGGCAGCTGGAAGATAGGCTTCTCCACTGAGGCTGCTCTCCTCCTGACAGGGGAAGCAACTAAACGTAATGCCTGTTTATGGGAAGGATGGGTACCCTGGGGCCAACAACAGGACAACACCCTCCCCAGAGACAGGATAGGAAAAGGTAATCTCCTGTATTGTGTGTGTTTTTTTGTTTGTTTGAAGCACTCTTTAGGCCTGGCCCAAAGCCTTCCTTGAAAATTTTGATACATAAGAAGGGAAAGAAACACTGCCCCAAGGGGCTGATTTGCTCCAGGCCCTGCTAAGCCTGGCAAGACAGATGAGCTGCAAAACTCTGGAGACCAGAGGCAATTTATTCAGATTAATACTTGTATCATCTCAGTTTCAGGGGGTAACGCTCACACCCAAAGACAAGAATATCCACAAATGGAATAGTGAGTGCACTTCAATTCCTGAATGCAGATATATGTTAAAATGGAGGGTTTCTTGGACAGAGGGCTATTACAATATAATTACAACGATACAAACAGCAATCCTTTAAAGAAGGATGTGTTACATAAGAGTCCATGTTTCTAGAACATTGGTGTGAAAATTTTTTTAGATGCTTGACAACAAAAAAATTGCAAGTCAACTCAAACCACAGTAGATTAATTCTTTTGCAGACTATCTAGAACCAGGATGGGCAAACTACGGCCCTTCAGGGCTTCGGATCCTGCCCACAGGATTGCCACCTCTGTGGCACTGCGAGCCCCGGGCCGCTCCCTGGAGCGACTGGCACCATGTCCCTGCAACCCCTGGAGGGTGGGGGGAACGTGCATCAGACACCATCCCCCAAAGCTCCCATTGGCCAGGAACCAGCTCCCCAGGAACTGCAGGGATGCGGTTCCACCCCTTTCCAGAGCAGCACGGGGCCAGGGCAGGCAGCCTGTCCACGTCGCTGCCACCCCACGGTGCCAGGCCAGACCCTGCACTCCCCCTCTATCCCAAACTGCTGCCGTGAGCCCCCTCCCACACTCTGCACCCCTCTCTACACCTCCATCCCCTTCCTGATTCCTATCATACACCCCACACTCCTCCTCGGCCCCAATCCCTTGCCCTGAGCCCCTTCCTGCACACCACACCCCCTCCCATATCCTGCACTCCCTCCTGTACCCCAACCCCTTTCCCCAGCCCTGCCTACAATTTCCTCACCCAGATGTGGCCCTCAGGCCAAAACGTTTACCCACTGCCAATCTAGAACTGTCTCTTCAAACACGCTAGATAAGAAAAACACAATCACGTTGCTGAATATTGATTATAAAAGTAACTAGTCACTAGACTAATACTAGTATGATTCTTAAATATTCAGAATACACCTTAGTTTACCAGTTTAAGTTATTTGTTTTCCAAACAAGGGTAGCTGGATCATTAAATGCTGCTGTTTAAAATATTTAATACTGATTCTAACATTATTTAAAAATCTGCACTTTTGAAAAACTTTAGTGTTATGCTAGGAAAGACTATACAAGATGGAACCAACCTGCAATCTATTTTCAGGAACAAATCCATATGGCTAAGAAATATACCACAGACACGTTTTATTTTTTACATTTTGTAATGGGGTAGTACTACAAGTCATGGCAACAATATTGCATTTAATAGAGTCTAGAAAATTTAGGCAAGGCATAGATTTCTTTTAGATAACACTTCAGTCTCTAGAAAATTTTGTGTGCTGCATTTAACAATGTTAACAGTTGCTAGTCAACAATTTACCTTTATGAATAACCAAAACTAAGGCTTAATCTTAGACAAAAAATAAATAAAAGTACCTCTAACAAAAGAGGTAATTAGTGTGATCATGCATCATAATACTCTCCAGTGTAACAGCTTATAAATCTGTCTTCACATTTCAAAATTATGCTAAGTAGCTTTAAGAGGTCATCAACTGACAGAAAGGTACGAAGGGTAAAAACCCCAGCGATTCAATAGAATCAGTAAGTTTTAAGTACTTAAATATAAAATGTAATGGAAAGATGCTATGCAAATATTTGCATCTTGTCCATGCTGGTTCCCCACACTACCAAAAGGCATTTGATTATATTGAATACGTCTTAGGGCTTGTCTAAATGTGCAATATTGCTGCAATTGTGCCACAACAGCACTTCAGTGTGGACATTACCTATGTGCACCTGAGGAGTTCTCCCATCTGCATAGGTAATCCACCTCCCCAAGAGGCGGAAGCTAGATCAACAGAAGAATTCTTCCATCCACCTAATGCGGTCAATAGCAGGGGTTAGGTTCACATAGCTATGTCTCTCAGGGATGTGGATTTTTCCACACCTCTGAGAAACATGGCTCTCTCGCTATAAGTTCCCAGGATAGACCAGCCCTTAGCATTACTTGGTCTCAAATTAAAATTAACCAACGTTCTTCCAGTTTAGGTCAGTTAATTCCTCCTTAACCTGCAAATGAATTTTATTTCATTTTAAAATTCCAAGCTATGATACTTATAGAAACTTGACACCCACACCCAAAGCATTACAAGTATGATAATACTGTACTTGTAGTTTCAGGTGGTTTAATCTATGTTACAATCAATCTGTTTTCAAAATGCATAAGCTTTTTCACACTTCTATAATCTGCAAATTGCTACAAGCCTGATCCTGAGGTCCTTGCTCATGATCAGGCCCTCATTTTGTTTGTAATTTTTTTTTTACTTTATTAAAGTGAAACCCATTAAAAGAAATTCAAAGTTAAAGATTCAAACTTTGGTCTGGCAGGGGGATAATTTTTTTTTTTTTTTGCTTGCATTTCCAAAGTTATTTCCCCAAGAAGTAACGAGCCAAGATGTAAATATGCACAAGGTAGTAGATAACATTTGTTAACCCCAGAAAATGGGGGATATGATAAGAAAGCTTCTGGAATGGTAAACATTAAGACAAAATATACATAACAAATGCACTGATATCTAATATAATTTTCAATAACCATTTAACCATATTTATCAACAGAGTATGTAAATTTAAGGTCTGTCCTCACAAATTAACATCATTTTGTAATTCTGTTGAAGTGGCACAAAAAAATAGATACAATTTGCATCATCTCAGTTTAATAATCCAGTAAATTACAAAAAAGACAAAGAGTGCAAAGAGCATCATGTAACACAATAATTTTGTTTGGCTCCCTCTGGAGAGTGTTTTCAGTCTGCCCATAGTCGCACCTAGAAATCCACCGGTAGAATCAAAGTCAGAGTCCTATGAAAAAGGAGAACAAAGAGAATCATTCTAAGCAAATAATACCACACTACAGTGGACTATGCACAGTCACTTCTTGCATTTGTCTTTTCTTCTTATCTTTGAAGTTTTAAAAAAATTTCAAACCAGCATATGAACATGCAGTTACATCTTGCCAACCTATTATAAAGGGAAGTTCTCCTTTCTTAACCAGATGGAATGGACATCTATTTTCAGGTACAAGACCATCTTATGCAAGTAACCAATTTTCTTTGATTTTCACTTTCTTCCTCCATTTTTTTAAATCAATTCTAGCACTCACATGTCCCCAGTACAGGTTTGTCAAAGCTATATTTTAAATCCTATTGCATGTTTGCTTTAATGGAGCAGAAATAATTAGACTCATCTGGGACCTCATCTTTACTGCTCCTTTAAAAGTTATACTCATACAAAGACCATGTCTACACTTACTGGGGATCAAGTTGTGACTGATGCAGCAGGGGCTGATTTAGCAGGTCTAATGAAGACCCACTAAATCGACTGCAAAGCACTCTCCGGTCAACTCTGGTACTCCACCGGAACGAAATAAAAATAAGAGATGCAGTGCGATGCAGACACTGCAGTAAGTCAACCTAAGCTACTTCGACTCCAGCTACATTATTCACGCAGTTGGAGTAGTGTAACTTAGGTCAGCTTACCCTGGTAGTGCAGACAAGACCAAAGTGTTTATACAAGGAAGCACTGCTGCTATAAAAATAGTAGCTAATGGTCAATTTGGAGGATAGAACTGTTCCTCCCTTTTGTCCCTATAATAAATTAACTAACATTTTTATGGTATGATAGAACACGAGAGAAGTTCTTAGTCCTGTCAATACAAGATTCTTAATATAAAAAATGCCAACTATAAACAAGCATATGTATATACCACTGTAAAAATTCATAAGATTAATTGCTACACTTACCATTTCTGATAACATTTTATTTTGATTTTTAACTTCTGTTCCAATTTCAATGGAAAGCTATAAAAGAAGTGAGCATTACCATTACTTATATTATTTGAGCCATATAAAACCAGATTTGACTATTATATACTGGGAGAAGTCAGTCTGAAAGTACTGTTATCTCCAGTGTTCTTCTAGATGTAGTAACATGGATGCTGTATTTTGAAAGAGGCTAGAGAAAAGCATCTATGAAATTGTGCACAAGTGCAACATAAAAGGCCCTTGACTCTGTGACACTTGTTACTTTACACCATTCCCCTATTGGCAAAGCAGTTCTAACCTGAATGCATCTCCATGACATGCAGATGTATCTTCTAGTGATGCAGTGCCACCACTGCATCTACATGTATGTGGTATAAGTTTATGACAAGAACATATACGACCTAGGACTGGCATTAGTTTATGGTACACATTTTTATCAGCATTTTTTTTTTAGGTTCTCTATAAAGATTTACTTTGGAATCAAATATTCAGAATAGAGAGAAGGTGTTTATAGCCTTTTCCCTATTTTTCTCATTTTACTAAGAACCACACTTCACAGCGGAAGGAGACATAGCATGAATTTCCAGAAACTTAAAAGATATGGGTCAAATTTATATAGCAATATACTACTCAGGGGTGCAGTTATTAGGCTACTGGCACACCTCTTGGATGGCTGAATGTACTGTCTGTGTTCCTGGCTCTCAGCGCACCTGAAGTATATGGCAATCACCTAACTAATGCACATCCTGGAGTAGCTTATTGCTATACTATTAACACAGACATGTTGACAGCAGAATTTCAAACTTTCCTACGTGGGGCCACTCAAACGACCTACTTTTTTGTGCCATGATCCCACTCCCATGGTCTTTTGTTGTTTTTGTATAAGGGTACTGTGCAGATGATTCTAAGTGGCACTTACCAAGAGTACAGCATGGTGCTAGCAGTAGGGAAGATGGTTAGGAGTGACAAGCTCTTAGAGCAGAAATCAGAGATTCTCCTTCCCTTTTTTTAGCTCACTCCATTAGGTCTTAGCAGTCACTGTGTTGTGGTGATTTTACTTCAAAACCCCAACCACCACTTGTGATGCAACCCCCAGTTTGAGAATCCTAGTTCAAAATAAGATTTAAGATGACAGCATTTATTTAAGCTAATCTGTCTCTGTGCTCATCTAATTGGAATTGAATTGCTTAATTATGAGCAACAGTCTGAGCAATAAGATTGTAAGGGCTCTGATTCTGTAAAATTCATTGCCTTGCACCACATCTCTAGAAATGGCACCTAGAATGAGGGCTCCAAAATGTTTAACAGGTCTTGGAATGGAGTAACTCTTGGAAAAATGGAATTTCTTGTTGAGCAGACTGGACTGCCAGGGATTTGGTTAGCAAAGAATTTATTTTAAAAATACAGTCCTCAGTCTCTAGAATGAGTTTCCCTAGGAAGAAGTTTCTTCTTTTGAAGAAACCAGGATGTTACTTCCAAAATTATTATTCCATATTATAAATTCACAGATTGATGTAGTTAAAGTCCAAACCTCAACTTGAAGGACTTGACTGTCCTTTAACTATGTCTCTGCTAAGTACAAGTAGTCTAATTACTTAAATTAACAGGAACAAACAAAAATTGGTTGCCAGGTCAATTACTGAGCTAAAGCCAGGCTTCTAGTTCCCTGGCCAGTGTGATTCATACTCGAGGAAATGCTGACTCCTAGAGTCGAGAATACGCAGTAAGTACAGACTCTGCTGTCCTCATCAAGCAAGTAGCTTCATGATTAGCCAAAAAGGACAGCAGGAACTAAAGAGGAAATCGGCTACATAAATGAATGCACTGTGCTTTTTGACTGGCAATGTTTTTTTTTCTTGTATTCAATTTACATTGTAAACTTTTACTCTATTGCTGCTTCACTGGTTTGTAAGATTTTGTGCACTTAATTCAATCCAAATAATGATGCCACTATAATTATATACTTACTGATTTTATGGCAGAGACTTTTGTACGCAAACTTTCAGTTAACCTTTCATTTTCTTCTTCATGTACGCTATACCCACTATTGGTATAGCCATAGTTACCAGTAGGCGCTCCTTCACCTAAAAAAACCACACACAAAAAAAAACAGTAAATCAGGTTTACAGACAGGAATATCCAAGCAAAATACAGTATCATGGGGATCGCAGTCTATTTATGGTTACAGATGCATTTCCTTGGGCATCTCTGCAGCATCCTCAAGAGTGAGCAAGACACACTGTTAACATACAAATTCTCTCAGCCATTTAGAACATTGAATTTAGCTTTCAGTTCAGAAAAAGCAACGAAAAGGTTCTTTGGTAACCTTGACTCAACTAATTCATATATCATGACCCAATTTTGCCCTCAGATACCGTACATTTGTGTATTCTCCAAGGAAGACATCCTGAATGTTAAAAGCATACCTGAAAGTAGAACTGAGTCTACTGTATATTAAGGCACACATTCCCATCTAGGCCATATATGGAATGCAAGAGTCAAGGTTACTCAGGAAGTGTCTTCATAGTTTTGACATTGGAATGTTTACATTTGTAACCTGTTATATGAAATGTAGGTTTTAATGTCCCTTTCATTTATAAAAAGAGAAAAGGATTAACATACAGGCTGCATAATCAGAGTTTTACTCATGTTTCTACCAGCAAGAGTCAGTGCCAAAATCATAAGCTTACTATACTCAACTCCCCCGCCCCTTTTAAATAAAGAGACTGTCCAACCAGCAGCTAAACCCACATACTGGTAGAGGGATGCACCAAGATCCCTGCATTCCCTATCCCTCTGCCTCCTCCCCATACCATCCAGTACTCAAAGTAAAGGCAGTCTAGCTTTGCAGGGCTAAGAGGAACAGCAGGGTGAAGCAGGCCACAAGTAGAAGACATATCAAGGGAGGTGGCTGGATAAAAGCCTGGGTTTTTATCTGCTAAACTTTAGAGTAGAGATTGTATTTCCTTTCAGCTAGCAATCTAGTTCCTATTATCATGAGAAGCCAAAAAATTCAAATCACACTAAAACTGTCTGAATCCCCTCGACAAATTAATTCTCAGGTCATCTTTTAAAAGGTTTTGAGAGAGAGGAGACAGAGCAATCATATCCACAAAACTAGAACAATGCATTGATATTCTCTCTTGACTGATTTCACAATGTACAGTACGTAGTAAAGGCATACACAGGAAAACAGGATAACTAGATAACTGATATTAGGGATTTATGATATTCCATAATACCAAAGTGGTTTTGTTTGGTGGTGGTTTTCTTTACAAATGCCAAATAGAAAAAAAAAATTCACAAGTTGGCCTGATGACAAGTTTTCAGTAAGGATGAATGAACTGGAAAGCTTCCATTTTACTATCATGTTACTCAAAACTGGGAAAATGGATCTTTTTCCTTTTAATTGTTTTCCAGTCAGACTTGGATTAAGACCAAGTATGGAAAGTTGGCTCAAACGGACAGTTACAAACATGTGCCAAATATGAAGTTATAACTGAAGTAACGTTATAGTATTCATTACTAAGTGAATGTCATAGTAAGAATGTGTTTACCGTGGACTTTGATAATCTGTAGTTTGGAGCCAAAGTCCAGTAGCTATACATCAAGGGTCATTGCAAGAGACAGTCTTTTACAAATGGAACAAGCATTCCAAGCCTTTTTAACAAGCAAACCCATATTTACATAAACCACAACTTCAAGTGGGAATGGGGTTGTCAGACAGGAATGGAAGAAGTACAGAGGGCAGATTTTCAAAGTTTAAGAGAAATCAGTGCCATGTGTATACTGTCCCACAACACTGTGTGCTGCCCTTATGGGAATAAGCGGTATGCAGTGAGCACCACTATGTAATAGGCAGCCAAAGAAGGCACAGGTGGCTGGAAGCAATGGCAGAAATTCTAGAAATTGTAAGTATTTATAAGAACAGAAAATTTACCTACACAACCTCTCTCAATATGCCTCAATCTGAGGGGAACTGGGTAGGAAAGTAGAAACTGAATAGACTAAATAAAACAGATTTCTCCTCAAAAAAAAAATGTATGAAGACAGAGGATTCACACTCATCTTAAGAGTGCACAAAAAATTGTTCCTTTGGATTCTTTAAGATCAAATATTCCATTGACTGAACCGCTAAAGCACAAAGTTTAATAACCCTGTAAGCAAGCAGGACATTTTCTTATACCATCATAATAGCGATGTAGTCACATGATTGATTTAAATCAGTTTGTCTGGCCTTCTAATAGCTTTTCAACATCAGTTTCATTCAGGAAGAGTCTGATACCAAAAAGATGGCAAATACTACAGGAAATGCTGAAAAGCAAAGCATTGAATTTTATCAGTTTGCAACCTCATTTTTATGTTGAGCACTACCTTCAATGTAGCGCAAAAAAAAAAAAAAAAAAAAAAAAAAAAAAGAATTAAGAGAAATGTCTGAAGCACTTCAATCTTAGTATACCCATCCAGACATATTTAACTTTGCAGGTCTTGCAAGTGAAGAAAGAGGAAAAATTAAAAGAATATTATAGAGTGAGCTCGCTAACAACCCCTATATTTTGGTTACTTTGACATCAATGGTATAATATGACCTAGGAATGGGTACAAATATCCATTCAGGGAAAATATGTTCCCATTTAATACTGATCCCATGTCTGAACAGAAAATCAAAGAATACTGTCTGACTTAATCCTAAACTTCTGACGCATTAGTCCCCTGATATAAATCTTGTTGAAGTATTAATATCTACCTGTCCTAGAACATATTGTGCAAGCCCAAAAGTTCTTCTACTATCTCCATCAACACCATGGTTGGCTGATCAAAAGATGAAGATGCCCAAACTTCCCAGAAACTCTAGAATTCAGGAATAGTCTCTATATTTGCACCCAACTACCAAAAATGTTAAAATGTATAATAAGCACAAACTTTTTAAAATACATGATTTTTAATCAGAGGGCACGGTGGATAAAAATCAGACTTTTTTTAAACTGGATTTTTGTGATAAAATTGGATTTTTTTTGGTAAAATGTTTTTTGAGGGGAAAAAAGCTATCTAAAGCTATCTTTGAGCTATAATGTATCTTATAAAACTATCTCATTATGGAATAGGGATTATAAATTCTAATGCTATAGTATGAGACAATATATTCATGTAATGTTCAAGAAAAAGTTTGGTAAATGAGTTCCTCCTGCCCAGCCCTTGAGCTTCTAGGTGAGGAGTCTAGCCCTGGTCCACTCCCCTCTGTTCCCCCTCTCCCGCAGCCTTAGCTTGCCATGCTGCCAATCCTCTGGGCGGTGGGAATGTGAGCTCCTGCCAGGCAGCACAGCTGCGAGACCCACCAGCCTGCTCCAGTGCTCTAGACTGCATGGCGGTATGGCTGGCTCTAGCTAGGTGGCATGGCTGCTAACAGCAGCATGGAAAAGGGGCAGGGAGGTTGGATAAGGGGAAGGGAGCCGGGGGCGGGGTGGGAAGACAGTCAGGGGATGGGGAACGGGGGAGGAGGTCAGATAGCATGGGAGTTCTGGGGAGGCCTGTCAGAGGACAGGGGTGTGGATTGGGGCAGGGCAGTCAGGGGGGAGTAAACAGGGGGTAGGATCCCGGGGGGGGGCAGAAAGGGGCAGGTGGTCCCGGGGGGGGGGGGGTGTCAGTCGGGGAAGGAGCAGAGGGGATTAGTTGGATCAGGGGTACTGAGTGGGGCAGTCAAGGGGTGGGAAGTGGGAGATGGTAGATAGGGGGCAGGGGCGAAACTGTTTGGGGAGGCACAGCCTTCCCTTCCTGGCCCTCCATACAAATTTCAGAACCCGATGTGTCCTTCAAGCCAAAAAGTTTGCCCAGCCCTGGCATATGTCATGGACAGGTCACAGGTTGTGACCTATATATGACTTTTACTAAAAATACCCATGATTAAATCATAGCCTTAATCACAATCAAAAACTGAAAGTAAAATAATAGCCCTAGATCAGTTGGATTCGGTACATTTAAAAAAATATTGTTGGTATTGCAGCAGTATCTAAGGCCATATCTGCACTGTATGCTTCTTTTGACGGCATGTAGAGTATGCATTAAGATAGCCCCCCAACCTCCAGCACAGGTTAAATAGCAGTATTCACAGTGAGAAACAGCTTAGATGAGTAGAGTACAGACATGCCTGAATGGTCAGGGTATGCACTCAGGTACATATCCTGCATGGCTCACTCCTTGCTCAAGCCATGCCGTCCTGTCTACATTGCTCCTTTTACTCATGCAGGGTCCCACTGCTTCCCAGCTGGAGACTTTCCCTTTCCCTGCCCCAAGAAAAAGCATCAGCAGTGGGTAAAGGCTCTGGCAGGGGGAGGCAGTGGGGAAAGGTTCCAGCAACTCCCCACTTTTAGACCCTTTCCTCACTTCAGGTAATGACTCCAGTGAAGGGGAGGCAGCAGGAAAAGGCTCTTTGCCACCAGAGGAAAAGGTGCAGCGAGAGCAGCTCAGACTCCCCCTACCAGAACCTTTTCTCACTGCAGTGAAAGGCTTGGGGACCTGCTGAAGTCTTTCCATGCTGTGCGGCCACCCCCACCAGAGTCTTTCACTGACATGTAACTACACACTGTAATATGGACGCAGACTGCTTTCCACTGCACCATGTAGCTATGCATACCCTACACACTGTGTAGTGTAGACACAGCCTAAGGCCCCCAGTCAGGAATCAGGGTTCTGTTATGCTACTCATGATAGAAACACATAACAAAAGAATGGTCTACTGACTCAAACAACTTGCAGTTTAAGGTCTCATCTACACTTAAAAATTATATGAACATAGCAATTTCAGTCTAGAGTGAAGGGGAAAAAACTACACACTTAGTGACATAGCTTTGCTGACAAAAAACCCAGTGTATAAAAGCAGCTATGCCAACAGAAGGCGGCTTCTCTCAGCAAAGATACGGTCATGAAGGGAAGTTGTGTTTTTATACCTGCAAAATTCATGTTTGTTGGCATATGCAGAGTCTACCTAGTGGGCTATGCTGCCCTAGGATCTGTAGTGTAAACACAACCTAAGTAACAGAGTCTGCTTACAACATTCTCAATGGTTTGGTCAAAACTAACAGATCCAAACTACTTAGTAGATTAAAATAATGGATTACCCAATCTTGTATTTTATTTACATAACAACAGTTTTGTCAATTGGACTATTTTTTCTCATTTACTTAACTTTTTCTCCCCCATTAAAGGGAAAATCACAACCTTACACGGTAGTGAAAGGTTATAACAGCAATGTGCTGTACAAGTTATAGTGCCTGTCCCAGACAGCAATATGTTCACAACTTCTCATACCCGCTTTTACATAATTCTTCCAATGGCCAATATTCTTGTTACCCAACATTCAAAGGGTTATTTCCAAGCCACACTCTAGACACATCTGAAAGTTTGATGCCAGCTGCAGAAGTAGCCTGTCTTCAGGCAGGAAATGAAGAGCAACAAACAGCTACATATAAATTTACAAATACGTTTTTCAAGTCCAGGGGTTTAAAACAGAGTCCAGGAGCTTAGCACTAGCATACTACGAAACAAAAAGGCAAAAATAAAAACAGCATTTTAAAGGTATCTTCTTTCACTTTCGGTCACCATCAGCGCGTTGGAGGATGATCTGTGCCACAGATTTACATGTGGGTCCTGAGATGACTCAGGCCTCCCACTTTCTGTAAATAACAATGGATCGCTGCAGGGTATCGAGAGAAGGTCCGAAACGACAACGCTCAATTGCTGGGGGACAGGGGGAGAGGTAAAGGAAAGCAGCCGCTGGAGTGGGGTGGGGTGCGTCTGATAAACTGTGATCAGGCCGGTGGAAAGAAGCGTGGTCCCAGGGCTCCCCGTAAGGAGTCGCTCAGCGCTGGGATGGTCTCTCGCTTCTGCAGGCTCCTCTCAGTGCCGCTGACTTCACAGGGGGTGCAAAGCCCCGGCCGGGGTCACCGCCCTGGAGTTTGGCCAGAGACTAGCTCAGGCACGATTCCTGCTTCATTCCACCTGCTTGCCCGACCCTGGCCGCCCTCCCGGGTCCCGAGCCCGCCCCCCACCGGGCCCTTCCCCCCGCCGCCGTTCCCCGCTTACCCAGCCCAGCGCGCCTCATCCCTGCGGCGGGATGGGCGGGAGACCTGCTCCCCACCCACTGAGAACGAGGCTCTGCGCGTCAACGGCCAAGCTCCGGCTTCCGGGCTCCCGGCAGTCACCAATCACCGAAACGCCACGACATCGCTGCCCCGCAGCCCCCTGGGTAACGCGGCCCCTCCACGCGCGCGGCGCTTCCGGCCGCGGCGCGGAGCCTCCTGGGTAGTGTAGTTCGACCTCGGAGGCGCCATCTTGGTTTTGCAGTTGTCTTCCCCAGACTCCAAGGCTAGTTGGAGGAGCGTGCGGGTGATAGGAATGGGCGGGGCCCGGAGTGTGAGCCCCGCCTTGCCGCGTGGGCGGATACGGGACGCTCCAGCGCCTTATGGCCGGGGGAAACAGCTCTGTGTCCCGGCGGGGGCCGGAGCGGCAGCCGCTGGAGCTCACTGCCTGTCCCGCCGCAGAGCTAACCTTGCGGGGCCCGTTACGTCCCCGCCGCAGCCCGGACCTTGGCCGGCGCCGCCCCGTGCGCTATGTTCCGCTGGCTGCCGGCCGGCTCCTGCGCCCTCACGTCCTTAGCTGTGACCCTCTCGTCCTCTGTCTCCGCATCTCCTGCAGGCGTCGCCCACTCCTGTTATATTCCCTCTGCTCTCCCGGGCCCTCGTCCTGCCTCTCCCCCTCGCTCCTTCACTTTCGTTTCCTTCGATGCCTGCCGCCGGCCCAGGCATGGTGAGGAGAAGCCGTCGCGGCTGGGTTCGGTCATGGGCTGCAGGTCTCTTGACAGCTGGCTCTAGATTTGCTCCTGTCTTCTCTCCCAGAGTCCCAGTGAGCCTCCGATTCCATGTGGCTCGATGACTTGGAAGGGGCAATGCGAGTCCTTGGGATTCCTGATGGCAGCAGGATGAGCAGGGTGTGAACATGTGACAAAATTTAGTTAGGGTTGCCAGGTGTCCGGTTTTTGACCAGAACGCCTGGTCGAAAAGGGACCCAGGTAGCTCTGGTCCCACCACTGACTGGCCGTTAAAAGTCCGGTCAGTGGGGTTAAGGAAGGCTCCTTACCTGCCCTGGCTCCATGCATCTCCTGGAAGCAACCGACATATCCTTGCAGCCCCTAGGCATGAGGTGGCCCAGGAGGCTCTGCACACTGCTCTTGCCCTGAGTGCTGGCTCCACAGCTCTCATTGGCTGGGAACTGCAGCCAGTGGGAGCTCCGGGGGCAGCGGAGCCCCTGCCCACCCCTGCACCTAGGGACCGCAGGGACATACTGGCCGTTTCTGGGAGCCACCTCACCTAAGTGCCACTCAAAGCCCACACCCCAACTCCCTGCTCTAGCCCTGAGTCCCTTCCCAGAGACCGCACCTCCACCTGTATCCCAGCCCTGAAACCTCCACCCCTGCACGCCAAACCCGTCATCCCTGGCACCACCCCAGAGCCCTCAACCCCTCGTGCAGCCCAACCTCTGCTGCAGACCAGTGAATATGATCAAGAGAGGATGGGGGAGAGTAAGTAATGGAGGGAGGGGGATGGAGTGAGCAGGGGCAGGCCTTGGAGAAGGGGTGGTACAGGAGTGTTCAGTTTACTGCAGTCAGAAAGTTGGCAACCCTAGTGATCATGGGTACTTTGAACATAAAGGCAGTCAGCCAGCCTGCCCTTTGTTTCAGTAAAGCTGGCTGCCTGGTGATTCATTCAGCTAACCAGTCTGCAGGGATTTACAAAAACTTGGTCTTAACACCATCTTTTTAAATGGACCCTGAAAACAGCTTTACTTGCTAAAGAAAGTGGTATATGGAAATTCTGCTGGAGACAATTTTTTTAGAAATAATCCAGAGTTAAAGAAGCTGGTTCACTAGTGCTGCAAAGAAGATTGTACTTCCTAGGATGATGTCAGTGGGCTGGACTAGTAGGGGAATGCATGCACCAGATATTTTGTTACTCATGTATGCAGAGTTGACCCTAGGGTATGGCCAATTGGGACAACCTCCCTGGGTCTGCCTTGTATAGATTGCCAGATGTTTTGAAAATATAATAGACTTTCATATATTAAGATGAGCACTAATTTTTGAATCATGTGCTTTAAACTTTTTCTAAGAACTGTTAATATCATATACTAATAAGTTCCCAGTTTTGGTGTTGCAAAAAAGTTTCAGGCAATCATTGAATCATGAGCACCTTCCCTTTTTATGGCTAGATAGGAAGCATTAATTCTAAAAACATTGTTTTTTGCTGTGGTAAAATGGATTCAGATTAAGAACCACTGTCCTAGTGGAACCCCTTTTTGTAAGTGTTAAAGGAGCCCTGGCAGTATACAGCTGCTCAAACTGCAAAACTCAAGATCTCACTATTACTGAATCTTTAGTGCTAAGGATAATTCAAATTTCATTTGCAAAGATAATTCATCCTCTACTATAATCCTCAACCCATTCTAATGCTTTGTTAAAATTGGGCTTTATCTCCTTTTATTAGGGCTGTGAATCACTCTGAAATTTTATTTCCCAGGATGATAACCCTACTGCTAACATACATCTGGAAGCTGTAGATCGCTCCTTTTCCAATTCATTTTTCCCTTGGTCATCGCACAACTTCTTTATAAAACTCACTTTCTGGACCCTGCAGTCATTGGATTGTGATTTGCCAGGGTGCAGACAATGATTCTAGTGTAGACTATAGTTAGAGTTGGAAACGTGTTAATTTTCATATTTTATTTGAAATTCATTACAACATTTATCTAATAAATTACTAGACAAATACATTCATGAATTATCCATCCAAAGTGTCAAGGCTGATTCCCCACTCTGGCACTTCAAGTGCAGAAGGTGAGAGCCCATAAGGATTTTAAAAATTAAAACTGGCCACTCCAGGCTTTACTAAACTCCCAAGGTTACAGCTTTTCTCTGGCCTTGGCTCCGTAATGCTTCCACCACCCAAATGCAAACCCCTTTTAAGATCCCAGGAAGGCACACTTGGGAATTCCTTCCTCTGGGGTACCCCTCCCCACCCCCTCTGGAGAAGAGCTGAGAAAGAAAACAGAAAATTAGCTGTAGGCACCAGCTAATTTAACAACATATGCATAAACCTCTTAGGACACCAAAAATCCAATCCTGTTCTTTAAAAAGGTAAAGTTTATTAAAAACAAAAATACATCAGGAATTTAGGCTTTTGCTAGATTTTAAAAGAGCAATTCCAAAAATTAAGCACCCAGAATAGCTTTCTTGGGGGTTCAGCTGAAAAATTACAAGCAAACAATAGCATCTGGGGTTGCCACAGAGGTGTCCACAAACCTTACAGAAAATAAAAGAAATAAATGTAATCGTGTCTTTCTAGACATTTCATAATCTATTTACATATATGGGTAGTTCTAGGTATAATCTGATGATTTCCATATCCAGCAAAAAGATTTTTACAGCATAGTCATAGCCCTGACTTTGCTCTGTTCCCCTCTCTCCAGAGATCAACAAAAAACAGAAAGGAAAAGCTTTTTTCCCCAATTTTAAAAAGTTCTAGTCTTCCCATTGGCTCTTTGGTCAGGTGCTCACTCCCTTTTCTTTACCTTTTTTAAAAAGGGGACTTTTTACCCCTTTACAGATAAAGCAAGCACTCACCAAGAGGGACTTTATATCTAAATGGCTGGCTGGCTGGGTGTCCATAAAAGGGAGCTACCCTCCCCTTTCATTTATCACACAAAGCTTTATATCTGGATGAATATTAACAAAAAGTTAAATAATATATTTTAAATATATTCTGAAATTTGTCAAATTATTTGGAAAATATTATCCGGCTTCTAACATAAGCATATCAGATGGTTTAATCTCATTTGAAGTTGAGTGATTTCCTGGTACTTGAGTTAAAGAAAATACTTTTATGAGGCTTATTTATAGATTCTCCTAATTTGAGTGAGGCATTTACTAGAGAAAGGAGGCTACACTGGGTTCTCAAATTCTATAGGAAACTGGCTTTCTGTGTTATTTTTATTTATTATTTGTATTGCACTAGCACTTGGAAGTCCCAGTCATGAACCAGAGCCCTGCTGTGCTAAATACTATACAACTGCATAACTTGCAATTCAAGTATAAGAGGAGACAGCGTGATTACAGACAAATCAGGGAGCATAATTAGACAATATTGGTCACTATGATAGGCAGTGGGTCTAGCAAACCAGCCACCATCCTATATACAATTGCTTTAAAACAAATTAATCTTCTTTTGTGACATAAAAACCCTGGTAACTTCCAGCATTTCCTTTTTCTCTGCCTCTTTGTTGAACAGATCTGTCAGCTACAGTTCAGCCTGATTTTAGAACATCTTTAAGATGAATGTGGAAAAGACATGTACTTACTTTCTTTGCATGTAGAATTATTACATGATTTATATGTTGAATTAATATTCATTTAAAATGTCCCTTCCCAAGCAGTAGAGTAGATTTAAATTTATGAAACAAAAGCCCACCGTTGCTACAGTATTTGCTTGTAATTTCTTGCCATCTCCTTCTAATAGTCACACCATTCTTTACCTCATTTTGGAAACACATAATCAGAATAGGTGGCCGAGGGCCCATCTGAGTGTTTTTCCTTTCTGCCTTAAAGAAATGAGCATGCCCTTGCGGATGTTCTTCACACTGGGATTTGAGTGGATCTGAACCCTTGCCTGACTTAAGGAGAGACAAAGGAGCAAACTGGCAGTTTGCAGGTTTGCAGCATGTGCACAACAGCAGCAGGATTAGAGGGAGGCATTGAAGGTGACAATTTAGGAGGGAGCAAAGTATAGAATGGAGGAGAAAGCAAAGCAGGAGGAAAAAGAAAATTCACCCTGTTCAGTACAATCTCCCTTCAGCAACAGACAATTTTCCATAAAACCTTATCTGAAATGCTGCAGCTCTTATTATTTACTCTATGTATACCTATGCTGCCATTATTTTAGTCTAGGTTTCACCTACACCTTGTAACCATTTGTTAATTCTATAAACCATTTATAAATAGAATGGTTATATAAAGTGTGACTAGTAGAGACGCCATATTTTCTTATAGCATAAAATAGTGGTCAAGATGTTTTATGATACAATGAATATGTATTTCACTTTGTATTTTTTCTAATTTTATTGTAGTTATATTGCTTAATACATCTCTCTGCACCTTTTCCAATTCTAAAACATCTTTTTTTGAGATGGGGTAACCAGAACTGCAAAAAGTATTCAAGGTGTGGGCATACCCTGGACTTGTAAAGCAGCATTATGGTATTTTCTGCTTTATTAGCTATCCCTTTCCTAATGGTTCCTGTCTGTTTTGCTTTTTTTTGACTGATGCTGCACATTGAGTGAATGTTTTCAGAGAACTATCAATGATGATTCCAAGATCTCTTTCTTGAACGGTGAATAGGGTGACCAGATAGCTTTCTTATAACTAAAGTATTGTTCATTTCAACAGGAGAAATAAAGCATGTAGGATTTGTCTACATAGCAAATTACTGCCTGGCAAACTGGGATGTGAATCTACAGCATGGGAACTTGACACACAGTAATATCCTGTGCGGATGGTGCTACAGCACATTGAAAGTCCTGGAGTCTGGCTCAGTACACTACACTAAGCCCTCCATACATATGTAGTCTGGGACTTTCACCGTCTTACATGCCTGATTTTCTTATCTATAGGCTTACTGCCCCCTGATGGTAGCTTAGGCAGGGCTTGCTTCTTCAGACACTTAATGAATGTCTGTCTCAGTTTGTTTTCCCTGGACATCTGAACAGCTGCCCCCTTCTTGAGAGAGTGTCCCTTTTTAAACTAGTCATTTGTTCTTTGTCTAGTTCTCAAGTTTTGGGCCTGTTTGTCAAAACCTCCTCTGGAAATTGGCTGGGCCCAGAAAGTAGAATCTTCACAGCTAATAGTTCAGGCATGGTCTTTTAATAACTCTCATATATTTACTACGGTGTAGCTTATCTTGAGCCATTGCTTTCTTCCTGCTTGCTTTTCCTTGCCGCTTCTATTAAACTAAATACCCCAATAAGCAGGTCAACATGCAGGATTCACAAATTATTACACAGCAGCTCCTCTTGTCACAGTCCTTACCAGTAAAGTAAAGAAAAGGGAACAGCCCAAGAAGGGCCTGTTCAGTTGAACGTGTAAAAAAGTATTACAAAATCAGAAATTCAAATGTGATTGTCATAATTTATCATTGCATAAAAAGATTGAGATATTTTGGTTACTTCAGTGTTTTTAAAACAGATTTTCATAGTCTTCTTGGTTAAAACCCAGGGCCTCCCAGAATTACAAGCTGTGATAATAACCTAATGAATCACAGTACACTGCCACCATTAGAGAGCTGTAAAACTGGTACTGTATGGTATTATGTGTTTGTACCTAATTTTTCAGTGTCTGCTGTTAAAATAGTAAGTGACTTTTTTTTTCTTTAAAAAAGCCTGGCCAGTGATCTAATATGTGATCCATCAGTGCAATTAGGTAACAGCTGATTGTGGATATTTATAAATCGAATCCATTACATCAGCCCCATAAAAGCAGGACTAGCATCAGACAATCTTCCAAGTTAACAGACAATATTTCCAAAAGGGATAATGTAACCATCTTTTCTCAACATCCTGTTAACATCTTGCATGCATACTAGTTAATCCTGGGTGAATTCTGCACAAAAAATTAAAAATTCTGCACACAAAATTTTAAAATTCTGCATATTTTATTTGTCAAAATAACACAGTATGGTCAGGCGAGTTTCAATTATTTCAGTAATTTATTTCAAAATGCCTGTTGACAAGTATGTCTGTCACAATACAGACAATAAAAAAGATTGAGGAAATGTTTTTTTGACAAATAGATTCTTTACTAGACATATTAATACAGAACTTTGACTAAAAATTCTTTTAAACTACAATACAGAAACATGTTTCCTGTGCCCCCCAGAAGCTGCGCAGAGGCTTGGGGAAGTCAGGTTTAATGGAGGAGCTGAGGGAAAAGGAAGTCATTTCTGAGAAGGAGCCTGGGAGTGAACTTGGAGGGTTGTTGGGTGTGGATGGAAGAAATATGGGACATTTTTTTCTGTGGGAAGGGATTATTGGGGAGTTTCCCCCATGCAGATCCTGACTGACCTCTACCATCTCCCATTCAGTCAGGCACATCTGTCTGTGTCCCCATGTGTCCCTGCACCCCTTCTCCCCAATGTGTCCATGCCCTTTGCATTCAGCCACCCCTTCTCTCCCCCATCCTCCCATGTTCCTGCACCGCCTGTTTCCTTGCACCCCACAGCCACCCCTCCATCCACATCCCCATATGTCCCTGGACCCCCCTCCCTCATTCCATGTGGCGTGCACCCCCACTCCCATTCAGTCACTGGCCTAATGCTGTCATGCCACTAGCTCCTGTGCCCGTTCCCCAGTCTGTCTCCCCACCACTAGCCCTTCTGAACCCCAGTCTGTGTGACTCACATGAAGTCCCTCTGTCAGTGTGCCCCGCCCCCGCACATATCCCATTCCTCCTCACCTGATTCTGCGGGTAGGGTGCTGTGAGAATTGCAGCCTCTCCTCCACACTCTCTGCAGTTGGCTGCTCTGTCCCTGGCTACTGTGTGTTCTGGTGCCACAGCAGCCCATGGTACGCGAAAGGTGTAATGTATTTTCTGTTTGGGTCAGCAGAATGAAATCAGTGAAAAATGCTCACTGCCCAAAAACATCATCCTGCATTTCTTACACTGAGAAAACTCCCATTGAGGAAGGTCCCTGTCAGGAGGTCAGTATCCCTCCTCTTGTTGATTTTGTTTCCAAGCACTGCCATCTTTAAGGATACTTGGTGTGGTGGAAGAATTGTCACTGTCATAAATTTTTAAATTGTTGAGATGGTGTCCTGATGGCCATCATCTGCGACTACCCTAAGGGAAGGAGAAACAATCTGAATGAATTCAGTGGAAGGCATCTTAGAAGGAGAAGAAAATATTTTAAATTTTTTAAAAAGTAACTCATTTCCCCATAGTAATAGTAATTCAAAAACGATGACTGGGTGATTTCCTCTTCTTTGATGTAACTTAGATTTGAAAAATATTCTCAGATTTAATTTCTGACCTACTTACCATTTGAAAAATAATTAACAACTATTTAACTTATTGTTAAACAGTTTGATCTTGATTGTTTGAGGCATTTGTTCTTTTCATATAATTATTTTTTTAGGTTAAATTCCTCAGGCATCTCTTGTGTGATTCATCAGTGTGTAACCTATGTCATGTCTCTGCTTTTCTTTTGTAGGTTTACTTTCGGGGCTACCAAAATTAGATTAGAATAGAAAATCTATTGTTGTGGATACACTTGCAGGTTTTCCACCTAAATTCACTATTTAAAAAGCCTGATCCAAAGCTCATTGAAGTTAAATGGGAATATTTTCACTGATTTCAATTGACTTGGATTTGGTTGTAAATCTTCAAACAAAATAACTCATTTGATTCTTTGTATTCTACATAGCGAATGCTGGGTAATTTATGAATTATGCCAATCACATTTCCCCCCTGTAAATTAAGAAACTATTTTCAGTGTCAGCTCTGACTAGTTAATAATATCAGTTGAGTGAGTGATAAGAATTCAGAGCAACCGCAGAAGCCTGAACATTAATAAAACTGTCTGAAGAGAAAGAAAACTGAAATGACTTAAAGACTAACCCATTTAAAACCAGAAGCTGAATTCAGAAGTGACTTAGGAAATCAAGAATGTGTAATAATAACGAGTAGAACACCCAGCTCTAACATTTCCGAAGAGGCAATTAAATAATGATTTGCAAAACATGGGCCGCTCCACTTATCTCTAGGCAAACATCTCCAATTCTACTCCACTTATATCTACTATTGTCTGTGATGTGATTCAGATGGGAGGTTTCCAGATCAAAATGTTTATAAGCTACCAAATGTTAACTGAGACCAGCAAGTTCTGCTGAGAGTAGCTGGCCCAGTTGTCTACATAGGTGACTTCAACAGCCACCATCCTGAATGGGGATTCTCTCCATCAGACATTAACAGAGACCAACTGATGGAGTGGGCATCTAACGACTATCTTGCCCTGATTCATTTTGCAAAGTAGAGAGGCAAACCTCTGCTCATCCAGATGGTCTCATAAATACTCTCCTGATTTGTGCTGGTGTTATTCATGGATGGTCATTCCTAACCTACATCATGTCTGGTTTTGGAAGACTTCCCACGTAGCCAACAAAGATTGTTCATTATCCACATGAGATTACAAGTCCCAATCATTAGAACCTTTAACATGTCAAGATGGAAATTCAGGAAGCAGACTGGAAAAAGTACAGAGATGCTCTAGGAAAAAAATGTCATCTCTATACCTTCACTTACTGTTTCACTCGGTGAAGCCTTTAATTGATTTTGAGAAGTCCTCTTGAGAGCTGCCTGCCCATCTGTACCATGCAGCCACCGTCCAGTCTACACTCCATGCCTGGATGCTGAATGTGCCAGTCAGTCTGAATCCTCTGGTGACCCAGATATTGCTGAGTACCTAATCCAAGCCACTTGTTGCTGCTGGACAGGCACAATGGGAAGGGGTGAGTTGGAATTTAGACATCTCTCACTCAAGAAATGCTGGAATTTGGCTTGTGTTCTTGGTGCAGATTAACAACCACCAATCCAAAGCAAACCATCTGTCATGCTAAACCAAACTGCCAGCCATCTGCTGAATTTGTCAAAGGCACCAAGTGAGAATCATGTCAGACAACAAATCCATGATGAATGGTGTCAGTTTCACTGGAGAAAAGCCACATGGCAATATTTAAAGCCTCACAGCCATTCACTTAGACACATTTGGGAGTAATGTTAAGAGCAGCACTGCTGCTGGTTATGACAACATATTGTTAGAGTCCTAGGAGCACCTTGGGACTCCTGCTTATCAGTGGCTGGCACAGTCCTTCATGCAAGCGATCAACGAAAAGCGATTTGCAAAGTCATGGCTATAACGCTAGCAGACCAAGATGCTGGCAGACCGGGGCACAGGGATCTTCTTACCTAGAGGATTGTCAGCAGTCAGGTGGGTGTGATCTAAACGTTTAATGAAGGGTAAGTGGCCGTGGAATATTAGATGGCATCATGTGCATAAGGGTGAAGGGATTGTAAAAGAGATTGAAGGGGTTGTAAAATTTAGCAGATGTGTTGTTCTTTCACTGGAGTAGGCTAAGTGTATGAGTGGAGGCATGTTGGGACATCACTCAAAGAGGGCAGAATTACAGTTGCATGGACATCTATCTGAACTGTTCATTTCCTATTTTCAGATGTTTGAACTTTGTTGAACTCAGCAGGGCCCCCTTAGATCCCAGCACACACGCACAGGAGTAGAGAATGTGGGGTTGACAGGTGCCCACTGCCCCAAATCCCCCCTTATCCTCATACCCACCTCCATGTCACTCTTCCCATGCTCCCTAATCCGCACCCTCTCCCACAGTCTGAACCTCCCAACCACCTTCCTGCCCCTACAAATCCCTCATTGTTCTCCCCTACCCCCAAGCTAACCTCCTTTCCCCTCCAAACAAACATTCAGATGTGTAATTGACTTTGTCAAATATAGATTGAGTGCCTTCTGAATTTTCTGCTGCAGTCAGATTACATTTACTCAAATAAATAAAAAACTTGGATGGAGATAGTTTGTAGTAACATACCTATATTTCATTTTCAGATTTCTACCATGGATTGGGTTCAAACTTTACAGTGCCTTACAGGCTGTAGCAAAGGTTTATTGGCCGGCACATGTCCCCTTGAACCACTCACAATCTGTGATTAATGGCAAGCTCTTGAGTACTCTTTCTGCATGTGCACAGTCTATGTGACATGTGAGCATTGGCTTTAGGCACTTAGAAAAGTCATTGTTCAAACAGAAAGGCTTCCCAACCTGGAGCTCCCCTATAACTTATCTCAGAAGAAAGAAACAAAGAATTTAAAAAGCATCTGTAAAGAATCCATAAATATTTTATAAGATCTTATTTGTTTTCCAGAAGGAAAGTAATGAAGTCATGAAAACAAAACTAATTCCGATTTCACTAAAATAAACATTACATTTTATGTTCAAGCAATTCCAATTATTGCCAGTTTTTTAATACACTAAGTAACTGCATAATTTGTTTGTTACCTTTGATGTTGTTATAAATATACACAGGGCAGCTGTACTGAATTTCCTTTCCAGTTCAGTTAACCTAGTTGGCACCCGACCAGAAGGACCAATGGGGAAAGAAGATACTTTCAACTCTTGGAGAGGGGTGGGGAGAAGGTTTTGTTTGGGCTCTCTTTTCTTGTTCCCTCTCTGGATGGAGAAAGAGGGTCCAGGCAGGAAAAAATCTCCTAGAAATATACTTAAAATAAGCATCTGAGATTACAAAAAATGTAAGTAAGGCAAGAAAATGCATTAATTATCTTTTGTTTTAGCTTGTGAATTTTCCCTATGCTAAGAGTAAGTTTTTTTCCTGAGTTTTTAATAACTTTGAAGCTGAGCCTAGAGGGGACTCCTCTATGTTTTAAATCTTTTTATTACCCTGTAAAATTACCTTCCATCCTGATTTTACAGTGGTACTTTTACTTTTTTTAAAAAAAAAATAATAAAGTTCTTTTTTTAAGAACCTGACTGATTTTAGTGTCTTAAAGATAAAGGGTCTGGTCTGTACTTATGTTAAAGGCATTGATTGGTATTATTCTCAAGGCTCCCCAGGAAAAGGGGTGAAGGAACTTGGGGGAATATTTTGGGGAAATAGGGACTCCAAGTGGTCCTTTTCCTGAATTTTTGTCTAAATCACTTGCTGGTGGCAGCAATACTGTTGAAGGAAAAGGAAAGGATTTGTGCCTTGGGGGAGTCTTTAACCTAAGATGGTAAAAATTAGATTAGGGGGTCTTTATGCGGGTCCCCACATCTGTACCCCAGAGCTCAGAGTGGGGAGGGAATCCTGACAGATGTCCAGTTAGTTAATTAGAATATTGTATATATTTATTCTCACTCTTACTTATAGTGTCAGAAAATGACAAAACTATAGCTGTTTATTAATCTGTAATGTAAAGTTTAGCATGTAAAAGGCTATCCTGTAACCTGGTAAACAATGTTACACAAGCTATTTAGTTTAGAAAATGCTCTAAATTATTACTTTGGCTCAGAAGACAAACCCCGGAATACATATTTATGTTGGTATTGTAAGCAGTGTCAGGAATGAGATATATTCTGACATCTGGTGGCGAA
>ML677349.1:31676622-31934347 GCA_007922305.1 Dermatemys mawii
CTGTCTGTCACCTAGCAGAGGCGTGGGTGCTGCGGGCAGAGTGACCAGCGCAGCAGAGCTGTCTGTGTGTCGGCTAGCAGAGCAGCTAGCGGATCAACGGGCAGAGCGGTTCGTAGGACAGCCAGTGGAGCGGAGCAGAGCCGATTGCGGTGAGAGCTGCAGTGGAACCTCACGGAGAGGCGGCGCAGTCGGCCTCGGACCACGTAAGGTGCCCCGTGCCCTACCCTCCATCTCCACCCAGGCTGGAGGTAAGACTCTGCCAATTGACTTTTGAACTCTGCACGGACCAAGGACAGAGACTCTTGGGCTGTTGGACTTTTGGGACTATTGAGTGACTTTTTGGGGTGGTGGAACTCAAGAGCCAAAGGGAAGGCCACGGCCTATTTGCTGGGAGGGGGGCTTCTGGTTCATGGTCTGGTTTATTAACCTTGTTTGTGGTGTTTCCCCAATATAATGCCACATAGTTTCTCCCTGTTATTAAAAGGCTTTGGTACACTCAGACTCTGTGCTTGCGAGAGGGGAAGTATTGTCTCTTACAGACGCCCAGAGGGGTGGTATATGGTTGTCCCAGGTCACTGGGTGGGGGCTCGAGCCGGTTTTTGTATTGTGCTATTGGAATGGAACCCCTGGATACTGAACCCGGCCCTTGTTGCTGCCAACTCTGATGGGCAGAAGGGTTACAGTATAATACGCATTTTCAATAGGTTCTAGATTTTTATTATTAATCTGCTAAAATATACAAGTTGACAACTTTGAAGAAGGGACTGCAGCATACTCAATGTTAATTAATAAAATTATATTAATTATATTGTAATTATAAGAAACTCCTAGTGTATCCACTAAACATTCTTAAGGATCTTAATTTGATCTTATTGAAGTCAATGGCAAAACTCCCACAGATTTTAATGGTACGGGATTAAGGCCTAAAGGAACTAGTGTGTAAATACAAGAAAAAGATTTTAGAGAGTTAAATATCTTGATCTCTTTTAATTTAAAACAACCCCCCTAAATTATGTTCCATTATTTTACAGGCAGCAAGATTTCAGCCTACCAATGTCCATCCACTTACCCAGCAAAATCAAATGTTAGCATCTCACAAATTATAGAGAAATTCCTTATTGTCACTGCAGATTTACTTTAAAAATACAGGTGCCTAAATAGACTTTACAGATCCCCTATCAGGATGCTTATATCAGCACACAGGCAATACTTCTGAGGCCCCTAAATCTGCCAGGAAGCGCAGGACCCACAAGTACAGACTTGGAGCTTTGTCACAACACTTAGAAATTGTAGGAAAAAAATATAAATTATAATATCCTAGTGGCCTTTTTTTCAGAAATGCTAAGCATCCATAAATCCCATTAAAGTCAAAGGAAACTGGGTGTTCCGCAGTTCTGAAAATCACAATGTAAATACTGTAACAAAGCTCCAAGTCTGTACTTGTGGGTCCTGCGCTTCCTGGCAGATTTAGGGGCCTCAGAAACTCATCTAGGCCCCAGAGTGACCTCCCTTTCTCACTATAATTGGTAAGAGTCACCACCTAGTGAGTTACCTTCATGACAGGCCAGTATGGAAGATGGAAAAGGGGAGAGCCCAGGCCCGCCCTCTACCCCAGACTCCAGCCCAGGGACCCTAATAGTATCAGCTAAGATGGCTGACCTTTTAGGCACAAAACACAATACAATTCCCTGGGCTACTTCCCCACAGCAGTCCCCGCTTCTTCAAACTCCACTTCACCCTTACCTCAGGGCCTCCTTCCTTCTGTATGATATGTTGTCCACCACTCAGTCTCACCAACAGCATAACTTCCTTCCACAGCTCCTGACACCCACACCCAGCTGACTAACTAGGAGGTTTTTATCTGGTTTCAGCCAGTCCCTGATTGGCTTCAGGTGTCCCAATCAGGCTAGCTGTTTCTACTCCTTTCTAGAAGGTTCTTAATTGGCTCCAGGTGTCTTGATTGGCCTGGAAGAGCCTTTGTTTGGCTATCCAGGGAACAGGGACCTGCACATCCTGAGACTAATATACCTGCCTTCCAGCACTCTCCTATATCCTTCTGGTCTGACTCCGTCACAATACATATTCACAAAAGTGCATTTCTCTCTAAAGCTTAGTTTCTATAGAAGTGTTATTCAGTAAGACAGGAAGGTCAAGACAATAAGCTTTAGATTGATATGTCCTGAATATTGTGATAGAGGAGAATCAGGGAGCTGCGGTAGAGTGCTTGAGGAAAGATATGTAAGCTCAGAGCTAATTGAGGCGTGGCTCCCTGTGGACTAGGGAAGCTGGTGGCAGGTTGATTGGAACACCTGCAATCAGTTAAGGCCCTGTTAGGAACCTAATAAAACCCCCTGCTTCAGGCAGACAGTGAAGGAGGAAAGAAGGCAAAGGAGTTGGAGCAGTTTGAAAGAGTTTGGAGGAGTTGGAACAGAGAGCAGTTTGGAGACGTTGGAGCAGTTTGGAACCAAGAAGACCTAGACCCTAGGTAAAGAGTCACCTGGCTTGTGTAGAGAGAGGGCAGGAAGCCCCACAAGCTGAAGGGTAGGAGAGGGAAGTAGCCCAGGGGAATGAATAGCTAATTCAGGTGGTATACTGCTATCCTCAGGGCTCCTGGGCTGGGACCTGGAGTAGAGGGTGGGCCCGGGTCCCTCCCTCTCACTCCCCTCCCCTAGGATTCTAGTGGGGAAGTTCATACCCTGCTTGGGGGCAAGAAATGGTGCCCTGGACCCCTCACAAGAAGGGAAAGTGCAGGACCCACCATAATAGTGCTGGCAATTTGCCACACGTATTGTCAGGGGTGGGATACATGTGCTGGGGACTTAAACCAGGGTTAGCCAAAACCTTCCTGACCCCAAGATGGAAGACATGGTCAAAGCCCTAATACAAGCCACTGCGGCCCAGCAGGAGGCTACCCGGGTCCAAGCAACCGCCCAACAGAAGGTGATATGGGTGCAGCAAGAGACTAATTGTCTATTGATGACCCAGGCTGCCTAGGACCGAGCCCTGCTGCAGGAACTAATGAACCAGGTGAAGGCCCTCACGGAGAGGAGCCACGGGTGTGATGGGATGCAGACCATCCAGGCCAGTTATACTGTCTGCAGAAAGTGACCAAGTAGGATGATGTGGAGGTGTACCTCCTGGCTTTCGAGAGGACAGCCCTGTGGGAGGCCTGGCCCTGAGGCCAGTGGTCAGGCATTCTTGCCCCATTTTTGTGTGGGGAAGCCCAGAAGGCCTACTATGATATGACTGCAGAGGAGGCAGCAGATTACCCCCAACTGAAGGCGGAGATCCTGGTCAGGGCAAGGGTAACAGACAGCCCTGCAAGCCCGGAGGTTCCATGAGTGGCAGTACTGTGAAGACAAGACACCACGCTCACAACTATTTGACCTAATTCACCTAGCCCAGAAGTGGTTACGCCCCGAGGCTCTCAGCTCAGAGAAAATGATGGAGCTCCTGGTGTTGGACCACTATACGAGGGGACTACCCCCAGGCCTTCAAGTCTGGGTAGGCTAGAATGACCCCTCCACCTATGATGAACTGATCACCCTTGTTGAGAGAATACTGGCAGCCTGTGAATAGTTTGAAACACCAGATGGTGGAACACGGCGTTTCAGGAAACCAGGCCCAACCCCGAGGACCTAGATCACGGAGAACTCCAGGACAACCGTAACCGAAAGAGCAGGCCCCAAGGAGCGGCCTGAGACTTCAGGAGGATGTGAGGGTCCGGGAACGGAGAACTGGGGGAGTGAGTCAGAGGGTCTAAGACAGAGGGCAACCTCCAGGATGAGATATCACTGCTATGAGTGCGGGGAGTTGGGGCATATAGCAGTCCAGTGCCCCAATAGGAAGGAGCCCATGCAATGTAATCTGAGGGATCCCGGGGACCAATGTGGCCTAATCAGCCTGATGGGGGTCACAACAGCCCCACATGAGTACACTAGGCCAGTAAAAATGAATGGCATCCAGACTATAGCTTTGGTGGACTCTGGGAGTGCTGTCACATTAATCTCGGGAAAGTTAGTGAAGCAAGACCAACTGTGCCAGGCCAAAACTACCAGGATGACATGTGTCCACGGCACAGTAAATTTTTACCCCACAATTCCAATATGGATTGAGATCCAGGGAAACACTACCAAGATGACTGCAGGGGTGGTCCCCAAGCTCCCCTACCCAGTCTTAATTGGCAAGGATTTTCCTGGATTCGAGAGCTTACTTCCCCCCATTGAGTTAGGGGAGGGAAGTAAACACCGAGCAGAGTTTGAGGCACTCATGGAGGACCCCACCTCAATTTTTGCTAGGTTTTCCCCAGAGTTATTTTCACCCCCTGGGAAGTCCCGTAAATCTAGACAGCAAAGGAGGGCAGATAAACAACTGGGAACCAGGATTTTGGCGGCAAACCAGAGGGCTGCCCTGTTTGGGAGAAGGCCCCATCAGGGAATCCGCAAGGTGGTACAGACCAGTGGAGACCCAGAGATGGCTCCCAGCACTTGCGAGAATACCCCAAGAGAAGGAGGGGAGCTCAATCCAATAGAATCAGGCCAGCTTGGTCCCGCACGTGAGTGTTTTGGGCAGGACCAAGCCGATGACCCACTGTATGCAAACGTGAGGGAGGAGGTAATAGAAGTAAATGGTGTGCCAATAGAAGGAAAAACCAAAGGTACAGGGCCATGCTATATAATCAAACGGGATCTGTTGTACCGGGTAGTTCCAATATGTGGGGAAGTAGTAGAACAGCTCTTGGTGCCACGGAAGCACACAAGAGCTGTGTTAGAATTAGCTCTCAGTCATCTGTTTGGGGGACATTTAGGAGCAGACAAGACCCTGGATAGAGTCCTAAGGACTCTATCCAGGGTAAGAGCAGAAGTTCAACGCTATTGCACCTCTTGCCCGGAGTGCCAGCTGCATAGCCCACGACCTCAGTTAAGGGCCTCATTGGTACCCTTCCCTATAACTGAAGTCCCTTTTGAAAGGATAGCAATGGATCTGGTGGGCCCACTGGAAAGAACAGCCCAGGGCCACCGAAGCATACTCGTCATCTGGACTTCGCTACACAGTACCCCGAAGCCATTCCTCTAAGAAACCCCATGTCCAAGGCGATTGCAAAAGAACTGGTGCAGGTTTTTGCTAGGGTAGGCATCCCTAAGGAGATCCTGACAGACCAAGGGACTCCCTTTATGTCCTGAGTGACGAAAGACTTATGCACCCTGCTACACATCCAAGCCTTGCGGACTTCGGTCTATCATCCCCAAACAGGTGGTCTGATCGAGCGTTTTAACCGCACTCTCAAGAGCATGATCTGGAAGGTAGTGGCCCAAGATGGAAAAGACTGGGATACCCTCCTACTCTACTTGATGTTCGCAGTGCGAGAAGTTCCCCAAGCATCTACCAGTTTCTCCTCATTTGCAATATTGTATGGATGCCACCCACATGGCATATTAGATATTGTGAAGGAAGAATGGGAGGAACAACCCAACCTGGGAAAGAACGTCATTGCACATGTAGCCCAGATGAGAGAGCGAATAACCCAAGTAACCCCCATAGTACGAGAGCATTTAGAGAAAGCACAAGAAACCCAATGAACCTACTATAATCGTCGAGCAAAAATAAGGAAATTTCAACCAGGTGAACAGGTGCTGGTGCTGGTACCAACAACAGAAAGTAAGCTGCTGGCTAGTTGGCATGGACCCTATGAGATAGTGGAAGCCATTGGGGAGGTGAATTAGAAGGTGAGACAGCCAGATCGCCAAAGGCCAGAGCAGATATATCACGTCAACTTACTGAAACCCTGGATTGATCGGGAGATGTGCCTGGCTGTCCTGCCGGTTCTGTCCCAGGCAGATGGCCCACAAGAGCAAGTAAAGATATCCCCCAAATTAGCCCCAGAGCAGCGAATAGAGGTCGTTGAGATGATCCAGAGGAACCAAGATGTGTTCTCCACAAAATCAGGCCGGACAACGCTTATCCAACATCACACTGTCACCCGTCCTTGAGCAAGGGTGACGATGAAACCATATCGCATACCAGAGGCAAAAAGAGAGGAAATTAGGGCAGAAGTAAGAAAGATGCTGGAACTTGGGGTGATTGAAGAATCACACAGCCAGTGGTCCAGCCCTATTGTCTTGGTCCCTAAGCCTGATGGCAGCCAAAGATTTTGTAATGACTTTTAAAAGTTAAAAGAAGTATCCCAGTTTGATGCCTACCTAATACCACGTATTGATGATCAGTTAGGCAAGGTCCGATACTTGACCACTTTGGACTTGACAAAAGGCTATTGGCAGATCTCCCTGGCTGAGGATGCCAAAGAAAAAACTGCTTTCTCTACACCTGATGGCCTTTTCCAATATACAGTCCTCCCTTTTGGACTCCATGGGGCCCCCGCGACTTTCCAACGATTGATGGACAGATTACTACAACCCCATACCAAGTATGCCGCTGCCTATTTAGATGATGTGGTAATCCATAGTCCTGACTGGGAGACGCACCTGGGGAAAGTGGAAGCAGTCCTGGATACTCTTAGACAGGCTGGTCTCACTGCTAACCCATCAAAATATTCAGTAGGATTAGCTGAGGTCAGATACCTTGGCTATGTAGTTGGTAGGGGCCTGATGAAGCCCCAGTGGAACAAAGTAAAGGCAATACAGGATTGGCCCCGCCCAATCCGCAAGAAGCAAGTCAGGGCATTCTTAGGGATAATGGGGTACTATCGCCGGTTCATCTCTCACTTCGCCACAAGGGCAGCGCCTCTAACAGATCTAATAAGAGCTCGGGGCCCAGAGATAGTTAAGTGGACCAAGGTGGCAGAAGATGCTTTCACCAACCTAAGGACTGCCCTTTGTAGCTGTCCAGTGCTCATAGCCCCAGATTTCAAAAAGGAATTCATCCTACAAACAGATGCCTCGGAGGTAGGACGTGGGGCCGACCTTTTGCAGATGGTGGGGGATGAGGAGCACCAAATCCTTTAGCTTAGTTGAAAGCTCCTGCCCAGGGAACAACGGTACACTGTGGTAGAAAAAGAATGCCTAGCAGTTAAGTGGGCCATGGAGATTCTATGGTACTACCTGCTTGGGTGGCGGTTCACCCTAGTAACAGACCATGCCCCACTCCAATGGATGCACACAAACAAGGAGAGGAATGCAGGAGTGATGAGATGGTTTCTATCCCTGCAACCTTTCAACTTCTGCATACAGCATAGGGCTGGAAGCCAACACAGCAATGCAGACAGCCTGTCATGACAACACAATCTCTCATCCCAAGTAGCTCAACCCTGATGTTGAGCAAGCGGTGGGGATATGTGATAGAGGAGGGTCAGGGAGCTGTGGTAGAGTGCTTGAGGGGAGATATGTAAGCTCAGAGCTAATTGAGGTGTGGCTCCCTGTGGACTAGGGAAACTGGCAGCAGGATGATTGGAACACCTGCAATCAATTAAGGCCCTTTTAGGAACCTAATAAACCCCCCTGATTCAGGCAGACAGGGGAGGAGGAAAGGAGTTGGAGCAGTTTGGAGAAGTTGGAGCAGTTTGGAACCAAGAAGACCCAAACCCTAGGTAAAGAGTCACCTGGCTTGTGTAGAGAGAGGGCAGGAAGCCCCACAAGCTGAAGGGTAGGAGAGGGAAGTAGCCCAGGGGAAGGAATAGCTAATTCAGGTGGTATATCGCTATCCTCAGGGCTCCTGGGCTGGGACCCGGAGTAGAGGGTGGGCCCGGGTCCCTCCCTCTCCACTCCCATCCCCTAAGATTCTCGTGGGGCAGTTCATACCCTGTTCAGGGGCAAGAAATGGTGCCCTGGACCCCTCACAAGAAGGGAAAGTGCAGGACCCACCATAATAGTGCCGGCAATTTGCCACAATATTTATATAGAGTCTTGGACTTCAAGGATGAGGATTTTTGCTTGTAAGAATCAAAATTTCCCCCCACCCATCCTCCTGATCCTTTGTTTAGTATTGTGTACAACTGTTCACCTTTCTGTGAAAAGAAAATACTGGTTCAACTTTTGGCATCTGCTCAAGACAGGCTGTGGTACTTGATAGATCAATAGTCTGTCTAGGATGTTTGATCTATGTTAGTGCTCAATTCTAATACTGAGGGATATTATTTTGGAATAGGAATGAAATATTGACAGCATTTAAGTATGTTACAGAGCAGGTCAGTTAAGACAGATCTGGAAAAGCTTGATTTTTGTCATCTTACTTAATGGGCTTACAATGTGAAAATCATGTTTTCTCAATGGGGTCTCAAGGAAGCATTAAAGGGAAAGGGGAAGCCACCAAAGCAAGCTGCACAGTAAGCTGGAAAGAGCCAGGATATCCTGGGGCTTTGTTTGGAAAGAAAATGGAGTAAACATCTGTATAAACCAATCACCTATAGTTTAAATGAGCACACAGATTAAGCTATATAGAAACAAGACCAAATTCATCTCAGGTATATCTTTGACCATAGCAGGGTTCATTTTGGTTTGGGAAACTGGCTTTTGTTAATTTATCCAGACAATACCTCTCTTGTGTTAGACTTCATTTTCAAACAAATAAACCCCACAAGGAACAAATATTGCAAAAAGTCTAGAAGAGGCAACCTAAACAATAACCAAGAAATAAAATAAAGACTTCTACATGCTGAGACGTTAAATCTAGGTGCTATGTAGTGCATAATCAAAGCATTCTAAAATGCTTTTTAATTCTCTGTCAATTTACTTGAAATGTCAGCTTCTGATCCAGGTGACCCCCTACAGGAATTTTCATGAAATGTCTCCTACAGATCAGTTGGCAGAGAGTTTGGTTGAAGTGAACCCTGCAGGTTCATTTGTAGGTCCAAGTTGGACCTTCAACCTCCAAGGGAAACATTCTCCCTCCTCAGAAAGGACCCTCATGCCACCAATTCTTCAGCACACCATACACTCTACCTTTACTAGATATAGCTAAGTCAGACTTGTGTGTATTTGATGGACATAGGTGGGGAGGATTCTAAGGTTTATTGGAAAGAGAGGGGCCAATGAAGAGAGAAGGAAGGGAGCTTGGGCTGTTGTAGATCTCCAAATTTCTTAGCTCTGCATGCATCTTTTATCCACATACGTGTGCAATATGTCAAATACAGGCTATGATTGAAATGTTTCACACTGTTATATAGTCCTCATATGTCTGTAATCCCCAAATCAACAGTCTTTTCTAAAAGAAGAAAGTCTATCTAGAGATTAAAGCACAGGTTTAAAAAGTAAAGAGAACAGGGTTCTATGCTTGACAACATCACAAACTTCCCGTGTGATATTTGGAATATCATTTAACTTGTCCGTGTCTCAATTTTCCTATCTATGAAATGGGGATTATAATATTTACTGCAGGGGCATTGTGTATTTAATGTTCATAAAACACTTTAAGATCTTCAGATGGAAAGTGCTGTGTAAGTTCAAAGTATTCAAAGTTAATGGAGTAAGAAGAATAATTGTTTATATGGCAGAGACCACAGTCAGGATTGGGGCTCCACTGTGTTAGGGTCAGCACAAACATATAAAGACATTTTTCCTTCCCCAATATCTTAATAGTCTAATTGTAACTATATACAAACTAAAGGAGTTAACCATTGGGATCATTACAACCCTGCCAATTTTTGAAAGCTAATATGGACATTTAAAGAGACAAATAGGAAAAAAATCTTTCAACTCCTTATAAATATATTGGGCTGGGAGAGCTTTCAAAAGGGACAGAGTGGAGAAAGGAATTATATTTTGTTAAAAATAAGGAACACCTTAAATAGAGTGTAATGGATTCTATGACCTAGAATTGGACCTGGCCTTGCCAAAAAAATTGGGAAGGCACAGGGCGAGTTGCAGCATGAGGTTTACTGTGCTTGTCGCCAAAAGAGGGTGAGAGGGTGGAATGTGTGTGTATGAAAGTCCCACGCATGAATGAAGGTGCTGTTTTAACATTACATATTCCCATAGTCTGAATGGATGCTGAGCCCTATCTATCTCAATGTATTGGAAACCAACATCCTGTTTAATCCTTCCAGAATCATAAAGAGTTATACTCCCAACTGGCTAACAGAGACTTTATTATTTGTACTAATCGCAACCAGATACCATATTATACATGATTCATAATGAGATAATTGGTTTTAGGAAATGCACAGCTTTGGCAAAGAAGTTCTTAATAAAAATTGGCCAGCTATTTTTATTGTCATTAAATTAGAGGAGTCCAGAGTGGAATTTTGTCTGAATTGCCTTTGTTTTTGTTTGTTTTTCCAAGGATGGCTGCTATTCATAGGTTTTCATGAAAGGGATAAATTTCACTTAAGTAGCTGGACTCTCTTCAGGGAATGAAGAAGAGCATGACATTTACAACAATCTCCTAACCTACAGTCAGGCTATGGATCTGAAGTGGAGCTTTCTGTGGTCACTGGTCCAGTTTATGGTCTGAAATACTAGCTCCTTCCCCTCTGCTTCTTTTCTGTGCAAATTTTGGGCCACTAGATCTGTACTTAGGATACACTGCAAACGTCACTGAGGACAGAGAAATAACACAGGCTAGTTTTGTATTTAGAATTGAGGCTATTGCAGTTTAAACCCATTGAGAATCTGACCCTAAGTCTCTCTTCATTTCTAAATTTTATCCTAGGCTGAATTCTCTTGTGTGCCATCAGTTTGGAAATTCCAGATTGTGTTTCTAACAGCATACAGCGCCTGCTGCATTTAGGAGTAGCAACTCTCTACGATGCATGGTGAGTGATTCAGAACTACTGCAGAACAGTAGAGTGTTAGACAGACCTATTGCACCTTCCATTGGTCAAACCAGGTAGTACCTTGGAAGGAGGCCAAAAAGTGTACAACTATGGAGAAAAAAAAAATCACCCTCCAGAAGAAGAGGTTACTGCCTGTGCTTTAATATTCAGCTGCACGGAACCTGGGAAGTGCCTATTAGGGGGGAAATAATCAACTAAAATATGAATGTTCGTACAATAGAAAACAATGATCTGAAGGAAATGGTCTCCAGGATGGAATTCAGGCAGTAGGCTCTTTATGGTGGTAAGACTGCCTGCAGCAGAGCTATGATGTGGACATTGCCTGGAACTCCATATCTGACCAGTGCAGGCCCAAAACCACTCCAGGCCTAGGCAACTTGTACATGTCCTGATTCATCACCTGTGGAGCCAAGAAAATCAACTGCCCTATCCCGGTAGAATCCCACCCCCTCCAGTGCAATATACTTTCATGGGCACAGGAGACACATATAATACCCTGGATACTAGTAGGAGTGAATGTTGAATAGTATGCGATATTTCTGTGAAATGTACTACTTTATATAGTGCAGTACTTTTATTAGTGTTATACATATCACATAATGTACCACATACTGTAGCAATAAGTTCCAGCCAAGTTTTGAAAATCAGCTTAACCGTTAACCTTCAGATTTAAGAGTTTTATTTTCTTGAACTCTTTAGAATATAACCTAAAAGTCAGATAAAAATTGGTTTCCTATGTTGGAAGCACTCAACGGAGGGATAGAAGCTTTATCAAGGAACCCTAACACATTGATGTGTAAGATTTTATTTCATGGAATGCTAATGTAGAGCTTAAATGACATTAAAGAAGGGAATATGAAAAAGATTGTTTTCTTTCCACAGCTGAATTATTAGCAGGTTCCTACTGAGTTGCAAGATAGCATTATTGCTTTTATATCAGTAATGACTTTCTAACCTCAATTAACAGGAGACCAGAAGCTATGCTATGAATCTATCACTGAAATGCAGTTGTGAGCTATGTAAATAGCTTTCTAAATATGTCTTGAAAATGGAATTGATTTATGTAGATGAACCTGAACTGCAGCCTGTAGGTTGTAAAGTACAGGAAATGATACAGTAAACCCAGTGGCATTCGGTGCATTGTTGGAATTTATTTGAATGGAAAAGGACTTCACTTGGGGATTCCATTAAACATTTCACTGGTGGGGGGAAAAAAAAAGTGTAGGCCAGGTGGAAGACATCTAACTCATTTTCTTCACCTGTACAATCACAGCTAATTCTCAGATTGTATCATCTACTACAAACTAGAGTAGTTGTGTTAAACCACCATGATCAGCTGGTAAAGCCATAATATAAACATAAATAAGTTTAAAACACAAAATTAATAACTCGGGACCATATACTGTAGTCTGCTGTCCATACTGAGGGAAAACTCAAGTGAATGGGAGTTTCGCCTCAGTGAAAACTGTAGGATTTGGCCCTTAGAGAATATATACGTGATCTGAATTTTCGCATCTAGGGTTGAATCTTGATCCTACTGAAGTCATGATTTTCATCATTCCCTTCAATGGGGTCAGGATTTCATCTCTGAAATCAGGATTAATGTTTAGCACAAAAGGATCAAGAAGCACAGAAAGAAAGCTCCCTTGGTGTAATCATAGTATTTGATTTTGTGTGTGCAATACTATAATTTTATAATACGCCTTTCTCAACAACTCTAATGCACTTTTTCTTTTGTAAAAAATAAAGAGTTTTCTAATCTCCCTGTGATGCATTTACTGATTTCTGTAAACTCTGTGATTCAGGAACATTGATCAAACTTCATTAAGTGAATTGTGAATTCCTGGGTGCCAGGCAGAATGAGTACCAAGGTGGTGATTTCTGCAGAAGTGAACTCATCACCACACTGGCTTCTTTTCTGCAAATTTAAAGCTACAGCTGTAGCCTTTTATTCTATTTAATGTTAATCATATCTCTGGGTCAGCTCTGGCAGCTACAGTCTCAAGTTCAACAGAGTTTTTTCTGTTTATTTCAGATTTAGAGTTCATAGAAACACATGGAACCATAGGCAAATAACACATACAATTACAAGAGCATCTATCTCTGTTAGTAATTTTTATAAAATTACTAAAAGTTATAAATGTCACAGCATATACAATTCCTATAGATAAGTATAATGAAGTTATACCTACAGACATACATCCTTCCTAGATGGTGTTAGTCTGTTGGTCCTCTCATGAATTGACCATCAATACAGGAGTGGTTCTGGATGGAGTTTCCCATAGGAAGCCCGATTTCCTTCTCTGGGCACCCCTTTTTATACTGTGAATATATAGTCTATACCTACATTCTGTGCATGTACATGAAAGTGTCAACCCTCTCTCTTATTGGTTTGTGTCCCCTGGAAACACAAGGGACCCCGAATTCTATAGGTGGGGTAGGTTCTTTTCAACACTGATGTATCACCTTTGTTCTGCGGTTAGGGTATGGATTAGAGATAGGACAGTATTTGTTGTTACAGCATTTTATGATTTAAATTTAATCTTCCCCAGCTCTACTTTTGCAATATTACCTGTTGTATTCTGGTATCTTTCCCATCATCTTTCACGTTATTTCTCAGTCATTGACTTACACCATCCTTTCTTGTCTCCAAGGCCCAAAATAGCTAAGCTAAGTCTTGCAGGCCTCGGCTTACAGGCTTTTGCATTTCAGCTTGTCTTACTCATGTCTACTAATAGTTTCTCTAAATCAGGGATCTCAGACATGCAGCCTGCAGGAGTATTTCCTGCGACCCACCAAGCTCCCCGTGTCCCCATCCCCGGAGTTATTTCCTGCAGCCCACCAAGCTCCCCTCCTCCCGCTCCCCCTCCCCGCAGCGTGCTGTGTCCCCGCTCCTCTGCTTACCTCCAGGCGCTGTTTGGAGCTTTCCAGGAGGTAGAGGGGAGGAGTGGGGAGCTGTGCGCTCAGGGGAGGAGGCAGAGAAGAGGCAGGACAGAGGCGGGGATTTGGGGAAGGGGTTGGAATGGGGGTGAGTAAGAAGTGGGGGTGGGGAATACTGTACTAGTCCTCATATAGGCCTCCTGGTGATTCAAGCTTGAGGTCCCTGCTCTAAATATTGATCAATCTTTTACTTTCATAATCCTTCAGATCAACTCTAATTAGCATACAGTGAATATATGTAATATCACACATTGATTAATCATAACATCATATAATAAATGGATACTAAACTAAAATAATTGGCTACACAGCCATTTAATAAGATATATTTACAACATGTGTACAAACTATATTCCCTGCCCCAAACTTCTTTCCTGCATTATGAGAGCACTGCTGTGATAAAATAGATCTTTCCTATTAGCAAGGCCTTCATTTTAAAACTCTACTGTAAAACTTGATTTACTTCAAAAATCCTAGTACAGCTGCCATTTTACAGTTTTCTTTTTTTTAAAAGAACTGATATACCCCAAAATATTTTTGGCCAAAACTTCCGCAGCTTCTTGGCAGGTGAAGGAGATGATGGGGAATAAGGGAGAGACAACTTCGTAGAAGAAGGCCATTTCCATGGATGCCCCACTGGACTCCAAGTTCATCCTAAGCGTGGTGTATGAAGCCTGTTTTCTGTGATGGTGTAGTGGTTGCTGTCTTGTCCCACAATAATCAGGCCATGAAGCTTGAGAATGCATTCAGAGATTCTTAAGGTATGTCTACACTTATGTTACACTAAGTGCCACCTAGCACGATTATTAATAGCAGTAGAGTCAGTGAGGCACTGCTTAGGTGAGTAGAGTATAGCCACACCAGGACCCTAGGGTATACACTCTACACGGCTCTCTCTCTACAAACCCAATCAATGCCTCCTATGTCCACACTGCTATTTTTAGTAATGTAATGTTAAACTGCTGGAACCTTTCCCTGCTGCCTCCCCCCACCAGAGCTTCACAGCCATATGTACGTACGTACGCACCACAGTGTGGATGTAACCTGCTTTTCACCACCGGGTGTTACTACACATACCTACACACCACCACAGGTGTAGACTCCCGAGTCACCAAATTCATTCTAAAACTTCGTGGCTCAATACGATAACTAGGCCTTATGGGGTCCTTTGTAAGGGCTTGATCTGAGGTGTAAAACTGAAGAGCATCACTTTCCTTATAATATTACATTCAAAAGTGTGGGCAGCTGCTCCCAACAAAATGGATATAACTTGACCCCACACTTTATTGACTTGCACCTGTCTGCAATCTCATGATAGCCGATGTTGCTTACTATGATGTTTTCTGAGTATGATGCTTTTCAGTTTCTAAGAACTGTCCCTGTGTGCCGAACAGAGTAGCTATTTTGTTGTCAGAGTTCCTTCAGCCTGTGAGAACAGAAATGTATTGTGCTCATAGGACTTAACTTTTGTACCTTGGTTTTTTCCTGGTCTCTTACTTTTTTTAAAAAACCCCAGTGTAATCATCCCTTTCTCCTCCTCCCCGGCCCACGCACTCCCTGCTCCGCTAAAGACTGGCTGCCTGAAGGAGCTGATGTAACCAGCGTAGTCTGGGTGACAACATTTATACCTCAAGGGCCCTTTCTAGTTCTGTCAGAAAATAGTATTCCCAGCTGTCCTCCATGCAGCCCCTCCAACCAGCTTTTCACCCGTTTGTTGAATAAGTGGAATGAAACTATGGAGACTGGTGAAACTGATGAGACTACAAGGAGTACAGCTGCATCATTACCACAGGCAAGTGGCTACTGACGCTACTGGGGACTGGTATCCATGCTTCTGTTCACGTTCCTTACACCAAAGACATCAGATTGTGTTACTGGGAGTGATGTAGGGGGGCTGAATTGGGGATACAAAGGGTTCTGATTGAATGTGATAAGAGGGAATGAATGGCTGACGAAAGGAGAGACGGCGAAGACAAAACAGAAAATACTAGGGAAGAATGGACAGCCTTCTCTTCTCTCTCTTATTCCTCTGCCCCCAGCTGCTAAACCCTTCTGTGTCCAGCATCCTACTTCCACTAAAACCATCCCCTATGAATCTTCCTTCCCAAGACAAGCTTGTGCCCTTGACAATCTGGTTGTCCTATGAATTAACTGAAAATACTTGCAGCAATTCAAAATTAGGAATCTTCATGTTTCAGTGGAAAGATTTTTTAATTTACTGTTTTTGTTTATTACATACAGATTAATCTATCTGTAGTTCAGTTTTTGATAGCTCATATTCTATTGCTATTACCACAAATTCTGAGAGTCTTTTTTTTACTTACTCAGTGCTTTAGGTTGAGCTATTTAGGTTTCATAAAGCTAGATTCTGCAAAAGTCGCATTTGTGAGCAGTCAGGAAAACATTCCGTACAACACAGATAGATTTAAATCTGCTGCACTTTGTTCTTCACAGTCAATGAGCCTGACTCTCCTCTCACATCAGTGTAAATAAGAAGTAATTCAATTGAAACCTCTGGGGTTACTCTGGAATAAAAATTATGTGAGATCATGCCACTGCAACAGTTTAAGAAGGCTGACATGAGTACTGGCTGTTAAATAGTGGGATATTGAATAGGAGTAAGGTTCACACCCCAAATGAACATTGACAAATAGGAAAGAGTTCAGAAAAGAGCTACAAGAATGATTTGAGGTCTGAAAAACCTGCCTTATAGTGACAAACAAAAGAAGCTCAATGTATGTGGCTTGACCGAGAGAAGCCTGAAGTAACTTGATCCCATTCCATGGGTAGCTATATGAAGAGAAGATCTCTTATAACAAAACTCTTGTATCTAGCAGACAAAGGTGTAACAAGATCCAATGGCTAGAAGCTGAAGCTAGAGCTAATCAGATAGGAATTCAACAGTGAGGATAGGTAACCATTGGAACAGGGATTGTGGGGGAATCTCAGAAGCTTTTAAATAAGACTTGGGTGTCTTTCTAAAAGATATATTGTAGCTCAAACAGAAGTTGTGAACTTGCTGCAGGAATTACTGGGTGTAACTGTATGGCTTGTGGTATACCGATGAAATGATAACAATGGCCCCTTCTGTGTTTTCAAATGTATTAATCAGAATCAAGTTCAGTGTTCTGTAGATGGGATGAAAGCATAGTATGTGTCATGCCATCATGGCTATATAGTATAGTTCTTCATCAGTTGAAGGTCAGAATGAATCTCTGTCTTGTCTCTTAAATATTTTTTGAGAACTCCGAGCTTATACCAGCCTGAGAGCATTTTTGAGTAGACCTACAAAGCCATGCTTTATCACTTCACAACTCTGAGGGTATGTCTACAGAGCAGCATCGCAGGCACTTCCCAGTGCAGGTAGACAGACCCACACTAGTTCTGCTTGAGCTACACAGATTTAACTTGACCCTTCTTAATTCTATACTGATTTTTGATTGTGTCTGATTTGTCCCATTTAGAGACATTTCTTTTGGGCTATTTTTTATGAGTATTTGCATCTTCCTTAAAAGTTTCTGTTTTGAATTCCTAATATCCACTTCTGCAAAGATACTGTAGTTTGCTCACAATCTTCACTGCCATGTTTCAAAGGCCCTTGTTGTTACCCTGTATCTGAAGGATGCTTTTCCTGTCTTCTAGGGAAAATTCTATCTCGAGGCTCCAGACAGTTCAAAGAGTATTGGGTATATGTTAATCAATAAGCTGACAAATAAAAAGCACACACATTGTTATACTCGACAAGTTGGTTGACGAAAAAAACTCTTAAGCAGGAGTCTTACAGCTTCATGAAGAAAGTTGATTTTACAATGATGACAGTAAAAAATGTAAATAAATATATAACCAGACCCCCTAAAAATGCAGCTGCGTGGCTGTAATTAGCACTACTGAATGTTATGAAACTAAATCTGTGGGGTTTATTGTTTAATTGATGGCACATAATTAGATAAATCAGTTTATGAGAGCAGGTTGTTGTGTAGTCTAGCTGCTATGGAATGCAATATTACAACTCCTTTCCTTCAGATGAAATATTAGGATCTGTTATGCTGCATGTGGAAAATTCCAATATTGTTTCCAACCATTGCCTTTATACAGTATATAAAAAATGGCAGTATTGCCATTTTCATTAACTAAAACAGATCTGTGCTAGCTGCAAATTCTAGAAACAAATACCCGTTGCAAACTTTAATCTGATCAGTTCATAGACCTATTCAAATCAAAGGAATAAAACTGCAGATTTTATGCAAGAGCCCAAAGTAGAAGCATTTTGATGTTAATCTGGGGAACGGAGAGAAAGATGTATATACACTTCTGCATTGAGAATCTAAAATAATAAAAACATTGAGGGTCAAATCCTGCCATCAGATACGTGCACACGGCTCTCTGGAGTTACACAAAAATATCTTGTGATTTCTTGTGATGTAACATGTAATTAAGAAACTCTGAGCCACATGCTATTTTCTGACACAGTGAGGGGTAGCAAAATCTGGGAAATGTAGGCTCAAAATCAGGGATGGGGGTGTAACTGTAGCTCCAGGGATGGATGGAAGTAAAACTAGGGAGCAGCAGCATGTTTCATGCTGGGGAGATATTTCCAATCACAATTACCCCCACACTTTACCGGAGATTGGTAAATAGTAATTTCCTTACCGCTGGACCTGACAGAAGTGACCAAATTGATATTTGGTCATGTACTACACTGTAAACAGAGGAGAAAATCAGACTGGGAGCAGAATTAGAAGTGAATATACTGTATTGTTAATTTTCTGAGATATTACAAACCATAGCATATATTTAAAACAAAAATCTATGAGAGTTATCCTCAAAGGTAGTCCTTTAAAAAATAAAGTAATAGTAATAGGGTTTGCTGTAATAAGAAACTTCTGTGGAAGTCTTGGGAACTTGAGGAAGCATCTTTGTTTCCACAGATGAATCAAAACAGGCTAACTGGGAGAATACTGGTACTGCAGAACATAAGAACCATTAGGAAGTGATTAGAAACCAAGAACAAATATCAAGATCTGAAAAATAAATACTAGCCAGAGAGAAGCAAAGGGGAAAATAAATGCTCATTTATTCCATTCCTGAGGCACTCTGCTGAGTGGAGTGCAATTACTTTTCTTTCTTGTTTTCAAAGAGGATTGATACAGTGTCATTTGAGGATGGTTAATACTGTATGTGTTTCCTGCATTGTAGATGGACATAAAAATCTGAATAGGTGCACTGTACAGATTGTAAAAATAAATCTCTAATATCTCAGCTAAATATTCTGTGTTCTACTTTCACTGCCTTTGTTCAGATGCACAGGCATTTTTGATATCTTTACCTGGTCTGTTCTCTGGCTGTTAGATATGGCTGGTTTATTTATTACTTTTGTTTGCTTGGGTATTTTTAGGGCCCAGTTGCGAAGCCCTCACATTATTGAGGGGAGACTCACAACATTGTGGTTGTTGATGTCACCTGTTTGTAAAGGAGTCATAATCTGTCCTGAAATGATTTGGAGGAAATATTTTTGATGAGACATCAAAAGCAGGGTTTAGGAATTATTGTGTTTGTGCCACACCAATGTATAATGAGGCTTTGGTGACAGATTCAGCACCTCTCTGTCTCAATGGAAAATGTACATTAATTCTGATATTCCTTTTGAGCCCAGGACATATAATCTTTGAGGCTTTTCAGACATTACAAGTTCAGAATCTGTTTTGGGCTAGATCCTGCACTTCCACAGTATCTTAGTGCCTCAAAGTCTTTCATATACTGATCCTCACACCAACCCTGTGAGGTAAGAAAGCACTAGTGTCACCATTTTACAGATGGGGAAGTGGGTCCCAGAGAGACTAAAGAGATCTCCAGAACTCTTGATAAATGTGGAGTAAGTGTATAGTGATGGGTTCATCATGTGCAGAAGCATTTTCAAACCTGACTAACTCAGTCTGATCCAGTTTGAAACCGCCTTGTAAATAAGCTGTAAGTGACATGCCCAAGGTCACACGGGATGTCTGTGGCACAGCAGGGAATTGGATCTGGGGTTCCTGAGTTCCAGGCCAGTGCTTCCTCTCTATCCTGCACCCCATAGCAAGCCCAAGAACAGAGATTCCTGTTGCAGAAAACTCCTATAGAGCATAAAAGATATAAAGCTAAACTATTGTGCTCTACAAAATAAGATTCCATATTACTCTATTAAACTGAATAGTCTTTTCAGAAGAATTTGTAATCAGCCTGTGGAACTCTATATCAGGGATCTAACTGGCCTTTAAATGCTCTGTTTTTAGTTTAAAAACATTCTAGAGGAAGGAATGTAGTGTATGTGTTCCCTCCCCGACCCTGCTTTGGATTGGCTCTGGTGGTCAGTCCATGATTTGGAACAATTTCTTCCAACCCATGTTGAAGAAGTTAACGCAACTGCAGGTTACTGCAAAAAGTTAAAATGAACTTTTGATAGTGCAACAGACTTCAAGATGTTAATCTGAACTGTATGTGGTTCACTCATTAATAAACTCTCCTTTGGGCTACATTTCCAATGATTAAAAAAAGCAATTCATTATCATTCATAATTATAGACTGTTGGGTTTGTGCATATGTTTGTACACGAGGTAGCAAGTATGTGTATGCACTCTGACAGATCTTCAATCAGTGCTAAGGTGTGAAAAATCCAACTTGATGCCAGAAGCAAAGTGAACTGAATAATTCAATGGACAATAGATCATGCCCATAACTATCATAGTTGTGCAGTGGGGGGAACCAGAGAGATGTGTTTCGGGAGAATGAGGTAGCTTTGAACTTAGCAATCATAACACATCTGCAAGGATACAGATTGCTGAGAGACAAGTAGATGATGAGCACACTGAATTCCCAGTGAGGCTCCAAAAAGTGGAGATGACCTTTGTCTAAGAGGGAGGGGTTGAGGAAGCTTTTAGTGATGGGGGATGGTGAGAGTACACATAGTGGGTTTTTGCTCATGTACATTTTGTAATCTTGTGCACCTTATTTGAAAATCTGACCCTCAATGTTAAGCATCCTAATGCTTCTGAAAGCGTTGGGAGGGGAAACATGAAAATGCATGTTGGTTTCTTTAATTCAGAGCACCATTATAGTAATACAGTGGATAGGAGCTAGAGTCTCAAAGTTAAGCTCTGCTCTCACAACTAGATTTGTTCTTTCACTCCGGGTTGTTTAGATCTAAGGTTTTGGTTTGTTCCAGTAAACAAATGAGGATATTTGCAAAGCTTTGATCTAGATTTCTGACCCCTCCAAAATTTGGGCACTTTCAGAAAACCATTTTTCCAATGTGGAATAGGGGAACGTGACAATTCAATTTGATTCTTAATTTATGCATTTTACTCAATTGCCTTCTGAGGGCCTTTGAGAGATTTTCATTGAAACGGTATAATAAAATACTGGATCTTTGCATTACCAAATTTCCTTACAGAGAAAAAAAACAGCAGATATTTCCTAAGGCAGAACTTTACACTCTTGCAAATGAAAAGCAGTACTGTACCAGGCAAATTAACCTATGCTATGACAAGTAGATGTGGGTGGGTTGGAACCTACTGGAAAATAGTCTATAAATGGGGCCGGCACAATGGAACTGTGATCTCTGATTGGGGCCTTTTTACGCTATTGTAATGCACATATACAATAATAATTAACCTGATTTTACAGATGGGAACATGAGGCCTAACGGTCAGGTGACCTATCCCAGGTCACACAGAAAACCCATGGCAGAATAGAACCTCTAAATTTTAGAACCATACCTTCATCAGAAAACCATCATCCTTTCTCTTTTCCTTTTACCTTTCACGGGTAACATTTTGAAAGGCTATTTCTAAGCAGTTCTTTATGTCTGATGAGGGAAGGCCAGTTTCTGATAGGAGGACACACACAGGCAGAAAATCAAACTTATACTAAAGACATGAGACACCAGCTTCAATTTACGGGTTTGGTTCTACCCTGAGATATGTGCTTGCAACTCATAGACTTAAATGGTAGCAGTAAGCAAGTATGTGATGACAGAGTTGGGCTTTATGTTTCTAATGTCGAATCTAAAAGTCCAGTTGATGTTCATGGATCCATATATAATGACACCAACAAAATGTATCATTACAAGCCACATACAGACAAAAACAGAAGTTGTAGTTAATACCCTACATTCTTAACTAGAATCAAAGGATAAAACAACCCTTCTGTTCTCAAGGAATAAATACGAGACTCAGTAAAAATAATAAACATTTCCTATGATAATTTTACATAAAATGCTGGAGAAGAGCAACAATTGTCTACTTTAGCTCAATCAATCTATTTTCCTTTTCTTCACAGTCCCTTCTTATCAAACTTCCAAATTCAGCAGCTGTGCAACTTGATATATGGACTGCTCATCAAGAGGATTCTTGGCAGCTGATAAATTAAGCCAAACCTGACTCAAAAGATTTTTTTTCTGTAAGTGTCTTGTATGTCAGAACAAAACTGAATCCTAAATGTCTGGTATTTATTAAAAAAAAGGTAATGAAAAATAGTTACTGCAGCTTCATTCTTTGTAACTAGTTTATAAATGCCATAAGCCTGCAATTTTTAATTTTCCCACATATGAAATAGGTCTGCTCTGCAGTACAGACTAATAGTTTTCTAACTACGTTTTATTAAAGGGAGCTTACTTTGGGTTATGATAGCACAAAAATATAGCCCCCAAATATGTGCCTTCCTCTACAACATGAACAGATCTAAGGTGTTTATTATTATTAAGTTGTATAAATATTTGCTTGCAGGTTGAAAACATGTAGATATTTTATCTGGGAACAAATGCTGATCTTAATCTTAAAGAAGGGAGCATATTTGCATATAGTACCTCAATGAGAACTAATAGAAAGTGGTTCCTAAGCATTGTTTTTGTAAATAAATGGGAGAAATAGTATTTTCCTTTTAAGTTTTCCAGAGCATAATCTTTGATTAGCATGTTTAAGCACTTTCTAGTAAATGTGCTAATCACTTCAAAAATTGGGTTATTAGTGAATCATTATGAGTTAGCAGCAAATACTTAAAATGATCTGGTTAGATGCAAAACCCCTTTGTGTCAAACAGCTGCAGATCAGCAATTTTGCAGGGAGGGGAGGGGCACAAGGCTAGAAAAAGCACTGCAGGTGGGTTTTCTACCCAGGCCAGCCGCATTAGGGGACTTCCTTTGGCTTTGGGTCATGAGGAGGCACTCTGCATTGCCTACCAGCCTATGACTGCCACCTGGGCAGGGAATGACCACGCTCATAGGAACATTAAAATGAATTCTGTTTGAAATATTCAGATGTCCATTTACTATCATTCTTTCATCATGTTCTTACAAGGGAACATGGCACTTAGCACAGCTCCTCCTAGCCATGTTCTCTTTCTGAATGAAGTCAATGGGCTGTGCAGATCTTTTGTGGAATAAAGAGAGGTGCTGTGTGGGAAAGTGCACAATCTCCATGTAGCCTCTTCTGGGTTCATTTTCTGCAGTTTTGCTCTCCTCATGAGCATGAGGAGTTGCTGGGGGAAGGGGGCTGTGTGCACCATAGTCCTTTTCTAATATGCTGTTCCATACAGTAAGCATGCAATGGTGAATGCTAATGTTTCTTGTTCCCCTGGCAACAGTTAACATCAGCATGGTAAATTGAGTCCTTGCTGCACCTAGGCTGTGGAACATTTTTCTTCCTTCACTTTGAAACAATGGACTCTTGATGAAAACGTGCATTCGAGCCCAAATTCTTGTCAACTCAGGGCTTGGTGAAGAGTTTTCACAGATCTCTTCTAATTTCTTGTGCTCAGTAACTGTCCTTTTCTTCCATTGTGCAGCTAAAGCCCATTTTACCTTCCTGACTGAGTTAAAGGAAACAAATAGAAGGAGCAAGAGAGTGTGGTCATGATTAAAGATTCACAGTGCTTACAGTCAAGACATATTTTTTCAAACTCCTGAAGGTTATTTCTGCAGAGCCATAGGATCAGTCTGGACTCCTTGCCCCAAATACTGGAAAAATTCAGATCCATTTAGAGCCTCAAACCAATCTCCCTCTTAATCCAAGTATCTGAAAGATCCTTATTACCATATTAATTCAGTGATAGGCTAAAGCTACAAAAGTTAGATCTTCTCACAAAATTTGAGGGTAGCTGGATCTGAAGTGTTAGCTTTTGGCTCATCCATTCTCTACATAAACTAATGAAGCTTTGCAACATGTCTGTATAGTTCATTAGCAGAGTATTATCCTATCCATTTTACAAATAGGATAAACAAAGGTATAGGGAGCTTAAGTGACTTCCCCAGGGCCACACAGCAAGTCAGAGGCAGAATCAATATCAGAAATCCAGAAGTCCTGGTTTCCAGTCACTTGCTTTAATCCTTAAGCAGAATTTGGCAGGGGGCTACCAATGTGTTTTCTGCAGTTTTTAGTTTGATTTTTAAGTTGTGTTCAGGATGCTGCTTAAGTGGATTTTTGTATCTTATTAGAAATCTAAATAAAGTAACTGTGACCACTGATGACATTGATGAAAAAATCACAAATGAGGATTTTTCAAGCACAGTCTATTAAAATTTCTCTCTCAACCTCTTCCTGTCTTTTCTTCTTTCTTCCCTTCAGCTGAGAATTTTCTTCCTGTGAACACCCTGTGTCTGTTTAAATACCAAAGGCCCGGATTTACAAAGGGACTTAGGTGCTGCAACCCTGGCCATTGTAGTGCCTAATTTTTAGGTGTCTAGAAAATTTGAAGAACGCCCCTGTAATCTACAGAGCCTGAGTTATGGACCTAGACTGCCAGTACAATGAAGGGGGGAGATAGGTGCCTTAAAATGCAATTCACAAAATCCAGCCCATTAAGCTGGGAGCCACCCGAGCTAGCTAAAGAGAGAGAATGATGTGAGGGGTGTATACTACACTTCCCCCCTCTCATACTTAGGAGTTTAAGTTGGGCACCTCCTTGCAATCCAGTCTCTGCGTAGCCACCCATGAATGTGAACCTGTCTCTTGGAGTCAGGTGGCTTAGGCACATAATAAGTAGCTTTTTGTGGGAATGAATTAGGTACTTACTTCACTCCATACAAATCAGGCAAAGGAGGAGTGCTTCTTACCTTACAACTTCTAGACTAGCTGTTAGAATACTCAGGTGGGATATAGGAGACCCATGTTCAAACCCCGTCGTCTGTCAGAGGGGAAGAAAAGATTCAAATAGCATTCTCTTACTTCTCAGAAGCAGCATGCTAACCACTTGGCTATAGAGTATTCTGACATGGGGCTCCCTCAGTATGTTCTGCTGAAGCTGTTCACTGTAGATTAACTAGTGATTTGGATAGGGGGACTGGAATCTGGGTCTCCAAGTGCCCAGGTTGGTCCTGTCCATGGGACTCCAGAGTCATTTTCAAATATGAACAGTGTTAAGATGTATATCTGTTGAATAACTGTAACAAGATACATTAGACTGTATGTGCAGATTAACACATACTTCAAGTGCATTAGAGCCACTGCGTTCCACTTGCATTAATCAGCTGTAGTGCATAGTCTGTTGTGTTTTATTACTTAATTAACTGCTAGTTGGCTGTTTTTCATTTAGAAGAAAGAGAGATTTCTGCTGTGCTGATTGCAAGAGCCATCAGCAATCTTTCAGACAAGACTGGGAATCAATGCTGAATTTGACAATCCACAAGCCTCATAGCAAATTAACACCCTGATGTATTTTTTTTCAGAGAAATAATAAAACTATTATTAAACCAAGTCCTAGGTCACTAGCTCAAATAATAAACCAAACTGTCACACTAACTACAGTTTCTCACTATGCTCTGGATTTTCATTGTTGAACTCAGATTTTCCCCCAATACATGCTGTTATCAGGAAGTGAGCTACCTAAACACAGGTGAAATGGGTGCTGACTTACTGCTGCAGCTGGCTCATTAGATTAACCACTGTTATAAGGGAGAGGGAGCCACTAGCTCTTCTCTGAGAGTGGTAGAAAGCTAGTTAAGTTTAAGAAAAGATGCTTTAAGAGGTTTTGGGAACAGAGTGGGGTGGTGAGGAAGAGCTCTGATGGAATGTAGCCTGAGGATAAGAGGAGTCCTTTATAATTCTCTGAAAACTAAATCGTTGTGACTTGATTAAAGAAGACCTGAGGGGGTGTAAGAATTGTTTGGGGAGGGCTTGGGACATAGTGCTGCTTACACCTTCCAATAGAGAAGGCAGAGTTTCCTGCCATGGTTTAAGTTGGTGGGGATGCAGAAAAGCTGGGGAACATAGTTTACTAATGCTACAAATCACCAAGACTTAAAAAGAAATCCCAGTGTTGTAGGTACAGAGGTCTCCATGCAGGGGGGTACATCTAGCTGCTCTGTTTCCCTTTCCTGTTATAGCATCATGGAGGAGTTTTGGTGAGCTCATTTTCAGGCAATTTCATATTAAGCATATTGAGTTGTACAGTAAGGTCATGCTTTTGAAACCTGTGTATTTCATGGGGCATGATGAGGTCATGGGAAATCTGAATTTATATTTTAAGCAAAGGACAGTGAAGAACCACACTGTAAAAGGTGGCTGCCAAAATTCTATTTTTTGGCTGATCCTGGATCTTTCCTAGCCTTGAAAATATTTGCTCTGACCAAATGCCAAATGTACTGGTAATCAAAATGAACATATATGCCCCCTAATGATAATCAAAATGAACATATATGCCCTCTAATCCTATCTTCCTGCTGCTGCTTCTCTGAGTCTCCCTTCAAAATGTACTATGTCTACAAGGTTTATCGTCTCTTAGTCTCCCTCTCTTTAATAAATTGTTTCAGAAGAAAAACAAATACCCAAGCTGCATATTACTAACTAAAGAAACCACACAATCTTATTGCTGTCACCTTTCTCCTCCTGTCCCAACTGCTGCCTCTTCCTTCTCTCTTCTCCTCAACCGTGCCAACATTTACTATCCCTAATGTCATGTCCAAACCTGAGTCATGTCACGTCTTGAAATGAAATCAGTCGGTTCTCTCAGTACCTCAGAGGATAGTAACGGCTTCGGAGCAGGGATTTTGTCTCTGACTTGTCTGTAAAGAGCCAGGCACATTTATTGTGTCATAGAAACAATAACAAAGGCATAAAACTCTGCATACTAAAGCTCCATAAAAACACCACTTTCAACCTAGCAATGTAAATAATTTTCTAATTGTGATGCTTTGTTAAAGATGCATCCTGCATCAGCTCTGAATCACAGCCAAAAAAGACCCACATTTCAGAATCCTAGTTTAAAACACCCACATATTGAGGTAATGGCTTCAGTGTCAGAAACAGTATGTCATGGCCTTTCAAGCTGTATGAATGCTGGAAGACTGCAGATAATGTCTGCCTAGAAGACTCATAGCAAAGGTCATTTTGTCAAAGAAGACAAAGGGGAAAAACTTTTTTTGAGAAGGAATGAAAACTTGAACTATCCAGGGAAAGAGAATTCATAAAAACCAGGTCCCAGCTGTCCCTATTGCTTATCTCAGGATTACCAAGATAATCACTAATAATTTTTCTGAACTCATATGACAGCCAATCAGATGATATATGCAAGATATATATAGGTAGTCACGTATGTTTGCTGCTTTATGCATATGGCTGCTGAAGTAATTGAGCTCACATATGCAAATTTTTCCTCTTGATTGGCTTATCACGGTATTTTTTTTCTGGATCTGTAATTTAGTTTATCCTTTAGCACATTGGTTTGAAAACACTATTATGCACATTATGTGTGTATTATGCATGGGCATAAAGGAAATCAAACTATTTTAATGCAAATATTCAGATGGTCTGCAAAGTACAGATATAAACAAAACTGATGTTTATTTGAAGGGTCAGTACTTTTTAATATTCACATCAATTCATATGACCTTATTGTTGACCTCTAAATCCAAGAATGAAAATATTAAACATATTTAAAAGAGTTTTGTTAATAAAAGGAAAGTCTCTATATAAAAATTAAAAAGGGAACAGTTCTATTTTTGTAATATTGCAATCTTTGATTAATTCAGTTCTCAGATGGATACTTCCACTGGAATTCAATGGGAAATATGCATATGTGTCAGAAGGCAGGATTTGGATTCCTATGTGAATTTAGCCGTCATAAAAATGAGGGACTAACAGCAATAGCCTACTGAAGCTTAGGTATTTGTCCTGTGGCACCCCTACTGTTCCAGCCCTGGGTCTTACCTGAAACATAACCAAACCACCCCACCTGTGATCTGTACGGTGTTTTATAATACAAACAAAGACTAGAATGAAACCATCATATTCATTTTCAGTTGTGACCTAAGCTGGGGATTGATTGAAGTCTGTTGTGCACAAACCCACTCAGCTGCAATAAGTAATATACTCATGCTCTGCAGCAAACAATTTACAGACACTATTTCTGTCAAATATTAAGAATGTAGACAAAAAGGGTTGTGATTAAATATTATTCATCTTGTGATTGTTTTTCTCAAAAAGCATGAAAACTATAATACAGAGCTTCATGCTAAAGAACATACAGATCTTCATAAAATTTGTGTTCCACTGTAAGTGGGAAAACTCACAATTAAAAGACATTCACATCTGCTATTAAAATTCATAGCAAAATTGTGTTAGGCAGATGATCTATTTCATTGTCTCATCTATTTTAATGTTTCTTTTTCCCTCAATACAAAGCAATGCTTTCCATATAATAAAATCAAAGTGAAAAAGAACTTCTGGGTCCTCTAGTGTAGAATTGCCCTTTATTATGAAACTCTAAAAAGCCAAATTCTTCCTCCCTATGAATATCCAGGATTCCTTAAGCCTAATTCTGCTGTCCTTCTATGTGATTTAACAGATCTTTAGGCCAGAAGGGACTATTATGATCTAGGCTGACCACTTCCATAACAAAAGACCTAAAGCCTCACCTAGTAATCTCTGCATTAAGCCCATAACTTCCGTTTGGGTTACAGCATCTCTTTGAGAAAGCTATCAAGTCTTGGTGCAAAGACTGTAAGTAATGGAGAATCCACCACATCCGTCTGTACGTTATTTCAATATAGGCTTTATTACTGAGCCAGGTCTACACTCTAAAGTTAAGTCAGCCTAGCCACATAGCTCAAGGCAGGCTTGCACAACTTGGAAAGCAGCGAGGGTCATATTACTGCAAAAAAACCAGCTGCAGGCTGAAAAGCCCCACCCTCACCCCACCCCCATCCGCTTCCCTCTACCGCATCGCTTGGCTTGCCCCACCCCTACTCATCCTCTGCGGGCCGCACAGTGAGCCTATGCGGGCCACATGTGGCCCCCCGGGCCGCATGGTGTGCAGGCCTGCTCAAGGGTATGGGAAATGCAATGTAAGTAAGATGACCTAAACCCTGGTGTAGAAAGCTCATCTAGGTCAATGGAAGAATTTTTCCATCAACCTACCTACTGCCTCTCGAGGAAGTGGATTAACTTTGCCTGTGGGATAACCCTTCCCATCGCTGTAGTGAGTGTCTACACTGCAGCACTATGGCGATGCAGTTGCATCTGTGCTTCTGTAGCATTTCAACTGTAGACAAGCCCCTAGTTTGAATTTGTCTAGCTTTAGCTTCCAGTTATTGAACCTCACAGTGTTTTTTCTTCTTGATTAAAGAGCCATCTGCTGTCAGAAATTTCTCTCTCATTTAGGTACTTGTTGACTGTAATCTAGTCACCTCTTAACCTTCTCATGGATAAACTAAATAGGCTAAACTTCTTAAGTATCTCACTATAAGGCAAGTTTTCCAGAATTTGAAGCAACCTTGTAGCTCTTTTCTGAACCATTTCTACTTTTTTTGACATGGAAGTTACACATATCAAACGAATGCAGATTTTAGTTCAATGCACTTTCAACATGCATGTCAGGCAGAATTTACCCCTTCATATTTATCTAGTATGCTTTTGATCACCTCTAGTGCTGGTAACTACATGCTATCTCTTGGGAAATCATTCTGCTCTCTAATTTCTTTGCTGGATGGCTTAACAAGACTGGGTGACCACCTTACATGGATTCTAAAGTGCAGGATGTTTTCTCCTGTGTCTTAAAGCATGATTTGGCATTCTTCATTGCTTGAACTTTTCACTTCTTAAACACGCTGCAGCCAGAATTTACATGAAGTGGAGATGTGTTCTTTTCTCCCCTCCAACATTAATCTTTCTTAATACATTTGTTGAGTGAATGAACAAGCCCTTGATCAAAAACACTGGGTTGATTATTCTCTCAATACTTGTTTGTTCTGAATTACACATTCCCAGAGGTCACTCCTGCATGTTGATTCTGGCAGCAGCAAGATTAGGAAGGACTGTTAAATCCAAGCAATTAAGCATCTCAAACCATGAAGTTTTAAAAGGCAATTAAAACTGGTTATGATGATCATAAGATCACAGTCAATCACATGATGTCCAATGGTGTAAAAAATTATTGAGGTTAATTATGATCTTCCTACTGTCCCAAATAAGCAATTTTTAATGTTTTTGAGACACAAATCAAGTCCCTTATATCTGTTTTAATTAGATTTCACCAGTTGCCCCAACCATAAGTTCAGCTGCTGAAAGTCTTCCACTTTGTAGCAAGTTGAAGAGAATCTGACAATATCAGCCAAAGCATTCTTTGAGATTCTTCTCTGGCTGGCTGGTTGGCTGAAGCAATGTTATTGCTCTCTATAATACACATATGTGGCCTGATTTTTGGCACCCAAAAACTGAAGTTGATGGGAACTGGGGTATTCAGCACTTCTGAAAGTTCGACTCACCAGAAAAAATACACTGTACAAAATCAGTAATACTTTATTTGAAGGCAGCTAGTAGTAGTCTACTGTGGAATGTGCATTTTATATCAAAGAACATGCAATTTAGGAATATTAAAATTGTTCCTACCAATTAGATGCTTTGGATGAGATTCTGTGCTGTGCACAGAGATGTGACAAAGAACTCTCAGCCCAGGGGAGGAGGGGCTATGGTCGCTCTTTATCACTCTTGTGCTCTCCTGATTCTGGACTGCTCCTGGAGTCAGAGTGGCCCTCAGTGTAATTTACACAGTCACTTATGGCTGTCTTAATAATGGCAACATATCCCACCTTCCTGTGAGATCAGTCACCCACAATCTCTGCAGTGCTATGGCTCTGGCCCTGATATTCCCCTCCTAGCCCTATCCTCAGCACCCCCACCCCCACCCCATGCGAGGTCTTGCACAGGAGTCCTCGGATAGGACAGCCTTATGGCTTTCCTCTCCAGTTCCTGAGCTGGGGAAATTCTTGCCCAGGTAAATCTGGGTCTTTTAGAACCCTTCAACACCACTCTGGCCCTTTTGCCAGCATAAAAGGGGCAGAGCAGGGGTGAGACTCTTTCCTGTGGAGTATTGCTTTTTAAGTTATCAATTCATATGGGGACTTGTTCTGTAGACAATGTGAACCACATTAGAGTCAATTAATTTTGCAGTTGTAAAGTGAATAAAGCAGTCACCCACTGACAGAAGTGAGAGAAATATGAGAATTAAAAACATCTGAGAGGTTTTCAGCTCAACCTGTAATCCATTTATAGTCCAGACTAAAGTATCATCACCTCCAAGTATGATGGCCATCTGTGTTTATGGCCTATCTACCTCCAATTTTCCATCTCACAGGTACTCCTACTAGGAGGCGGTTCAAGGCAGGGTTTAGAATACATAACATCAGAAACTGAACAATGATGTAGTCTTAGAATGTGCTTCAATGTTGCCAACATTGCTAATTTTGAGATAAGGAATCCACAATGAAGTCATGATTTGTGTCCTGCATGTGGGTTAAGCCCCTGTCACTGATGCCATGAGGTTGCTGGATTGTTGTTCAATTATTGACATTTCTATCCATCATCATCATCCTTTCTAGGGATATGGTGAACCTTAGATTTTGTAGTATGTGTTCATGATTTATCAACCTGGCCTATTAAGCACTTTTGAACGGTATAGGTGAGGATTAACGGCATGTTCCCATTTTTCACACTTTTATTTGTAACCAATAAAAGTAGGTTCTGAACGTTTTTTCAAAATGAATGTTTTTTTCATCTAGTATACTTATTGTTTAGAAGTATGTTCCATTTGAGTATTTCACACAAGCTACAGCCAAATGTAGCAAAAAATTCCCCATGGCTGTAAAATTTGAATTTATGAAAAGAAGGTTTGGAAAATCTCAGCACCTATTAAGCAAACCAAATGAGAAAATGGGGAACAAAAAAGGGTATGCTTGCCAGTTGCAACAAAACAAACATTTTTCATGGAGCACCAGATTGAGTTTCAGGGATGATCTCATTCTACAGATATCTTTGTGCACTAGAATAGTAATTTCCTTCATCACCAGACAGAGAAGTTGAGAAGAAAAAGCTAATTTTGCTTCTGCATACTAGAAAAGTCAGTAAAATATGAGTCAAATTAAAAAATAATCATAGAAAATTGGCAGGAAAAGATGTTATTTTAAAGCTCATGATGTGTATCACAAGCAAAAGGAAAAGCTGAAAGCATAGTAATGAAATACATAAGAAAAATAGTTGATACATTCTTTTAATACTTGTCAGAGAGCTAAAGAGCTTTCAATAATTTCTGCCTTAGGTGTACATGGAATCAGCTCTCTTCAGGCCAGGGTCCTTACTGGGAGCTTCTTACTGAGCCTCATCCAGAAAAGGTGAACAAGTTGTCTGATTCCTAAATAGCTCCCCTGGCAAACAAACCCTCTTGTTGAAACCCTGTTGTGTTTGGTTTAATCTCTGTGACAAAGAATGGACATAGCTTTCTCCCTACACTTGCTCCCCTCTCTGCAGGAAGCAGGTTGGGATGTGGTGCTGTCTGCCCAAAAGAGGTCTCTGTAAACCCTGTACACCACATCACACTAGTGAATTTTTTTCCAAATAAAAGCAAACATATACTAGTACATTTCCTTGGCTTTAACCCATCAGTCATGAGTACAAGAACTAAAAATTCAAAAGAGAGTTTAATAATAATGAATACTAAAAAAGAAACCCTTTACTCATGCTGGGTACAGTTAACTGGCTTTTAAAGACTACTCCACAACCTTTCATATACTCATCTTTCAAACGTTCATCTACGTACAGATAATTGCTACCGTACTTAATGACATTTACCATTAAATAAGGAGCACCTACTGTACATAGATGTAGCACTAAAATGTAAATTACTACTGTTTAATAATGCAGATAGACAAATCTATAATACTTAGAAACCTGACATTTGCAGATTGTCCAATTAATGTTAAGTTATACAATGCTGTAAATTTACACTAGTTCATGACCAGATAAGTTATGTTTCTAGCCAAAATGAGCTTGCAGTCTTATCATAAAGTCCAAAGTCTCTGTATATTGCAGGGGTGGTTTTTGTCTCTATTCGTATAGACAGCTTTAAATAGTTGCTTACAGGATGACCAGTGGTGCTGTAAGCAAAACAATCTATTGTGGTGATCTGAGAAGTTCTGTACTATTTACATAAGCAGTTCTATTGCCCAGTCACAAGTTCTGGAAGCCTTGAAACTGCAACAGAGAGGCACCTGAACTTACAGATTTATCATTTAGCCTATTACTTTGTTTAGACAGACTCATTTCCCAGGTTTAGCCATTCTTCCATATGTTTCAGAGCTCTGCTGTAATAACATGCCATTCTATTCACACCCACAGGACATTTGTGTGTGAAAGCAAACTAGACACAGAGGTTGCAAATAAGGGAGAAGTGCCTTCCAAGGCACCAAGCCTTCCACAATCCATCGATGCAAATGAAATTCATGAGTTCAACATGAACAGGGATTCTACTGACAACAAATGTTTCTTATTTTAATGTAATATGCTTTGTACACTTTCAAAATAACATCAGGCCTCTGGGTTAAAAAAGAAGAAGTTCGCCTTCAGATTAGCTTATTCTCTTCTCATTTATTTGATTGTTTTCTTATTTACATTTTAGCACCTTTTTACACAAAGCCATAAAAAAGTAGCTGTGTGAACACAGCTGTATGATTGCAAACATGCTGTCTACTTGCACATGCAAAAAAGAGTAACTGCACAATCACTGCTTGTGCACGAATAACTATTTTCTGTATGCAAATACTCATTTCATCTGGGCAGTTACATGGCTGCCTACACATTTTGCAGGTGCAGTTTTGACACAGACATATAAAGATTTGGCACAGAAAATTTTAAGGATTTTTCAAAGCCGTACCCTGTAGTTTTGCTTCTAGACCTTTGAACTTTCTCTCTGCCTTTGTGAATTTGAAACTTTTATGACAGGGTCCCAGTTTAAAAACTTAAATGTATGTTGATCTATTAATAATGATTGAATAGAAGTTGTATGTAGCATGTGCAAGGTGTTGCCCTGTAGAGCTGAAATTGTACCACACATAGTTCAGGAAATAAGATAGACAAGCAAATAAATACAATAGAGATCAATTGAGAGAGGGCATGGAGAAGCACTTCTTGTAGTTGTAATCCATACTGAATAGTCACTGTTGTATCTGGATTTAGTAGAGAGCCTTATTTCCTCAAGAATATTTACCAGTTTGATGGACCCCCACTTTAAGCAGCATTGGAAGAAAAACGGTGGCACTTCAGTCACTTCCTTGTTGTCTTTTGCATCCTTCTTTGCTCTGGTTCTTACAATAGAGCTTTTATCATTGATGCTAGTACTTCAGGGAGGGTGAAGTAGAAATCACTCTTACAATAAAATGCTACCTGCCCATCTAAATTTATCTGGTGCTCTTTTCTCATTGCAAGGTTGTAAGTAACTTGTGAGCGGGCACCATGCCATCCTAACAGATGGGTATGAATACAGGCAGAGAATGAAACATGTACATGAATCAAGTAGGAATCCTGAGAGCAGGATTTAGTTCTGCTGAGTTTATAGCTTGTGACTAATGGAATGTGCAATCTTTATCCATTTCTGATTAACTTTAACTTTCCACACTATTTGTTTTGCACGTTCCAAAAAGATATGCCAAGCACATGCTACAGAAAAGGGGACAGGAACTTTTGGAAAGAGTTCCCACCATATGAGTTGGGACAAGTTCATCCCCCCTGTAACTGAGTTTCACTACTATAGAATTGTAGTAGTTTCACTACTATAAAATTTGGCCCACCAGAGTAAATCTTAGATGCTTTGTGCAGCAAAAACTCCCATTCTACAGCTTACTGGGCATTTGGGATGTTCAGTGAATGCAGGACTGCACTCATTTTTTAAAAAAATTAAAGTTGAGCAAACCCGATCACCCTAAATTTGTAAAGTACTTTATAAAGGCCGTTCTTTCCTTTATTCCATCTTAACTTCTTTGATGCAATCTATTCTTCACTTCCTCGGTTGTTCTGCCATGCTATCTTCACCAGGTCCCCTTCATCCATCCTCTACCTCTGTCTGAACCAGTGATGTTGCACTTCCTGGATTTTGACTTCCAGTATAATACTTTAATTTCGAAATGTGTCTGTCCGTGTAACTCCTCTAATGGAGTGAAGACATCTCATCTCAAACACCTGTAGGCAAAACCCTGCTGTCTCTTTATTGCTCACACTTCTGCACCGTACAGCAGAGATTCTCAAACTATGGTCCGCAGACCACCAGTGGTCTTCAAGCTCCATGCAGGTGGTCCGCGGACAGTTCCCTGTAAGTGGAGCTGCGCATGCCTTTCCAGCCCAGTGGCTGGAGGGGGAGAGACCCCCTGCTTCTTCTCAGCCACAGCTATGGTGGGGGAAAGACCCCCCTTCCCAGCCCGGTGGCTGCCGTGGTGGAGGAGAGACACCCCACCCCCTTCTCAGCCCACTGGAGAGACTTAGTGGTCTATGGTAGGAACAGGTTATTTAATTGGACCTTTGGTGTTGTTTTACTTTATTTTTATTCACATTTAATCCAGAAGCGAATTGTGTGTTTCTTTAAATTGATACCCTACTACACTACATATGGTTTTAACTGGTTTCATTTTTCAGTTGTGTATGTGCGACTTGCATTGGATGCAATTCAGCTAACCTACCTATTGTATGTATTGGGCATCACTGTCACATGGCCAGTACTGACTGTATCAGAATCTAGGGTTTTCAAAAGACTTAACAGTTGTCAGTAAGTAGTCAGTCCCCAGACATGGATTTGTGATTGAAAATGGGATATTTGGAAAAGAAAACAACAACAAATAATCAAACCAGTGACGGTGAGATCAGTGAAAAGTTCAAAATCGAACATGAGAGTACAGCAAGTGAACATACATGTGCAAAAGAAATTTTGAGTGCAAACTGGTGTTTACCGGGAACCAGTACAAGTACCGGTAATGAAAATACACTTAAACACCAAAAAATGGTAAGACAATACCACTCAAGCTATATTAATGTAAGCATCACATAGACTGGTGAACAAGATAAACCAAGGCCACAATGTGTATTATGCTACGCATTGCTAGCTAATGAAAGCTTGAAGCCTGCAAATCTCCGGCATCATTTGGAGACAAATCGCACTGCTTTCAAAGATAAACCTCCTGAATTTTTTCAGCACAAACTGAATGAGTTGAAACAAGGGAAAGTAACAATGTTTGCTCATGCAACAGTAAATTTAAGGGCCCTGAAAGCTTCATTTCATACAAGCCTTCAAATCACCAAAGCAGGGAAGCCTCACGCTACTGGGGAAGAAATTGTTCTGCCTGCAGCTAAAGAACTTGTGTTTATGATCCATGGAGAGAGGATGGCAGTTTGATTGTGTGCCTCTTTCATATGACACTGTGTCACGCAGAAGTCAAGATATGGCAACTGATGTTAAAGACATTCTCGTGAAACAAGAGTAGGTATTTTGCATTGCAACTGGATGAGCTGACTGATATCACTGATGGTGCAAAACATCTTGCATATATCAGGTCTGAGTGGGAAGGAAAAGTGCTGGAGATATTTTGTTTTGTCATTCAGTGCCAAGTAGAAAAACCGCCGAACAAATTTTCCAGTTACTAGATGAGTTTGTGAAGGAACACAGTATTGATTGGCAATGTTGAGTTGAAGTATATACTAATGGTACTATAATAGATTTCTGTTACCAATCTGCTTAGGATCTTAGGTGATTAGTCTGAGACTGCAGGACTGTTTGGGGTGAGATACAGGAACACACCATGTGACTGATTTTTAAAGCTTTATTAATAAAATCATAAAAAACAGCAGTGAGTGCGGGAACTGCTTCCATGTCACTCAAAGGAAGGAAGAAGCATTAGTGCTCAAACCCTGACCCACTTTCATACAGCCACGCCGCCCCCAGGCTGGCCAGGCCTGAGGGGTAATGCCAGGAGGGGGGATGGGGAGGGATGGATGGGAGTTCTGTCCAGTGCAGCGGTCATCCTGGGGGTTCACTGCCAAAAATCTCCAACTTGCTTTCACTCTTGAGAGGGTTCTTATGCTCTGCGGTCTCTTGGGGACATTTCTTTCAGAGACCTTTGTTTTTCATGCTTGGTATTCCAGTCCAGACCAGTCTTTTATGGCTTCTTCAGTTTTTTTAAAATACTCTGGCTTCAGAGACGCTACAATGGCTGTTGTGTTTCTTTTTGGCCTTTACTGTCTTACCCTGTAGGTATATGCAGCTGACTTTTTATTTTCACAGGATGGAATTCAAGCCCCCGCCCTCTTGCCTGGCAGGCAGCTGGGAGGCAGATATGTGTTGTGGCCTTGGGCCGTTTGCCGTGAACGTCTTATCTCAGGCCCAGCGAAAGCGCGGAATTAACCCATTTTCTGCTCTCTGCTGTTTTTTTCCCCCCTCTCGGCCTACTGAAACCTGCAAAGGAATCTTCCATTCCACACTCACACCTTTAACCCCTCCCATAATGCTTTGTGATGCTTGTAACAGCATGAGCAACATACAATACTGATCTACTTCCCCAGGAGACCTGGGGGAGGGAGCCATTGGGATGGGACTGTACACGAGCAATGATGGGAAGACACAGTGGGGTAATGGTTCATATCCGTGAAGTGGCACCTAATGCCACATGGGTGCACTGTAGCATTCATCGAGAGGCACTAGCTGCCAACAAAATGCCAGTGGAAATGAAGAGTATTTTGGACTCTGCTGTGAAAACTGTTAATTTCATAAAAGCTAGACCTATGAATTCTCAAATTTTTGTTGTACTGTGCAATGAAATGGGTAGTGCTCATGTACAACTTCTTCATACAGAAGTATGGTGGTTTTCAAGAGCCAAAGTACTTACTTATGTGTTTGAGCTATGGTCAGAAGTGCAGTTATTTCCAACAGGCCAGCCATTCCAATTCACAAGCTGTTCTGAAGATTCATCCTGGCTCTCGCGATTGGCTTTCCTCTCAAATATAGCCACACGCTTAAATCAGTTGAACGCTGGGCTGCAGGGAGTTTCAGTGACTATACTGATGTGCAAAACAAAATCAATACCATGATTAAGAAACTTGACTTGTTTGTTTGCTAGTCAAGTGAAAAAGGATGATTTCAGCTCATTCCCAACACCGGAAGATTTTCTGTCTGAAAATGAACTGGTTCTTGACAAAAAAATAAAAAATGACATTGAAGAATATCTTGTTGCTCTTAAGCAACAGTTTGAAGACTACTTTTCAGTAGAATCTGAACCAAACAACTGAGTATGTAATCCTTTGGGAACTGAAATCAGTGAGCTGCCCCCTGGTTTGTCCTATAAGGCACAAAAGTGCTTGTTGGAGCTTTCTCGTATTGAAACATTATAGTCAGAATTTAAAAGACATTCCCTAATTGAGTTTTGGATTCAAAGAGCCAGACAGTACCCAGAACTTACAAAGCTGTACGTTTTCTGGTACCATTTGCTACTCTGTACCTGTGTGAGACAAGATTTTCACCACTACCTCCTTCAGATCCAAATACAGAAGCAGGATGAATACTGAACCTGACCTAAGGCTAACACTGGCAAACATTACACTGAATTTCCCTGAACTTTGCTCACAAAAACAGGCACATCCGTCACATTAGAAAGGTAAGACTACGGATATTAAAATATGAGTTGTGTGCTTTTATCTGTAGAACAAAAAACATTTATTATTATTAAGGTTTTTTTTATATAGCGCTTTTATGCAAAGCACTTTACAATAGTTAGCTAATGGCATAAACAACATTTGGAAAGGTCATTAAGTGGTCCACTGAGATCCTCAGCAATTTTCAAGTGGTCTGGGCAAAAAAAGAGTTTGAGAACCACTGCGACAATATTGTGGGGCCCACCATTGTTCTATACAGCTGGTCTTTTAGTCTGAGTGGCGCGCACTTGTCATTCACAACCCCTGAGATGTTATTCCACCCTCTTCTTGGAAACACCCCCCACTCTGAACCATATCTCATGGTGAAGCTTGCTGTCTTCTCTGGCACATCCATCAAGGTACTTGACCTGGTCAGTCTGGTTTAGTCACACTCCAACAATCTCTGTGTCCAGTTTTCTTGTGGCACCTCTACTGACCCACATGACCTCAGGCTCAGTCATACTCCTTTTCATCCCATGCCAGCTTAGCTGGTCATACTACTGGGTTACTATTTCTTCTAGGTCTTCTTTTGAGGAGGTCCTTATTGCCATGTGATCTATATATAGTAGTTTCTCACTTTTTCCCATTGGGATCTTCCTGCTGACCCTGTCCATCATCATGATAAGTCTCTCAAAAGGCTGTTACGACTGGCATGGGGTTGGGAATGAGCTCCCAACACCTATAAAAGTCCACTGTCTCTGATAGCCTCTGAGAGCCAAGCTCTCTATCACTTGCCTTCATGTGGCAGAAGTGTTCTTCCTAAAAGTGGGGGTGTGAAAGGTGCCGTTAAAATAACCATATAGCTCAGGACAGGTAGGGGCCCATTCTTGTAGGGAAAATGTTCATACCTCTGAATAAAAAGAAAGTCTTGCAGCATCATTCCATTAAAACTATTCTGCGTAATCTTCATTGTCAAAATATACACACAAATCACACACAGCACATCACAGAAATGTTTTAAAATGCAAACCATTATTCATAAAATATATATTAAATAATAATAGAACATTTCAAAAAGATGGGTAATACATTTCTTTAAATTATTTCTTTGTTATTTTCACTTCAAGATAAAATTTATACTTAAGACCATTAAACACAATCTTTACCCCCAAACACATGGTGTTTTGAATGAAATACAAAATAAGGCTTGTTAAAAGCCTTCAGAGATGCGTACAATACTACACATAATGGACCAAATCCAAATGGCTTTATTCAAACAGTCAATGGGGTTAGTGCGGATTTACAACATTATAATTGAAATCAGAATCTGGCCTGTTAGGGTACTGACAGATCCAAACCTTATTTAATTTAGCCATCATCCCCATACAGCTGATTTATCATTTGATCCTGCACCATTAAAGTAAGTTGGAGCCTTGCCATTGAATTCAATCAGGCTTCAGGTCAGAACAGTCCATGAAATGTTCAACAATACTGTCTCATTCAATTCAGTAAAGTTATTTCTGTAATTTTTTGCCTTAATTCTACTAGCACTTTCTAGATGTACTCTAATTTATTTAGATTTATATATGCATTTACGTATTTTTCAAACCTTTGAAATTTGGGACTTTGCATAAAAGATTTCTTCTGGTCATATTGCATATTAAATTTGTATTCTACTTCTTCATTTTCAGCATGTTCTCTGTAGGCAGAATTGTGTGTAATAAAAATGTTTTATCTAGAAAAGTCACTGAAATATGTGTGCTCTTTCAAAGTACATCCTGACCACTAATATTATTACTTTATAACATGGACTAAAGGGAATAGCCATCACATGGCACAAAAGGAAGGCATTTTTTATGATAAAAATAATAAATCACCTTTAATTTATTGGCCTATGTTGTGGTTTTGATACCAATCCATCATCCTGTGTTGCTTTGCACTGCCTTCATAAATCAACAGGGCTAAATGTGAAAGTTAAGTTGGCCAGTCATCTTCTGACTCATCTAAAATTGCTTCATCCCATCCCTGTTAGCATAACTCTCCTATTAGGTCAGGCCTGGAAGAAGATTAATACATATACTTAAAATTGTGAAATAGTTGGGACTGGATTTCTCTGGTCTGCTAGTGACCTTAAACTAGCTGGCAATTCCCAGATGATTGTTCCCCCAGATAGGGGGAATTTCTCCTTGCTGAGGCAACCTAGGTTGGCCCTCTGCCGCTTGCAGCAGGCACTTCCCCTGTTCCTGGCATAAGTCAGGGAGAAGGGGTAGGTGAGGGCCCAGTGGGGTTGAACTCTTTTATAGCTGAACCTTTGCTGGTATAAGGAGCACCTGAAGTGGAAATTAGAACAGGATTCTTCCTGCTCTGACTCGGGGGCTGGAAGCCCAGAATTAGGGAGATGTAACATCTCCCTCCCTGCACAGCTTGGAGGCTCTAAAGAATTAGAGTCCTTGTATTGGAGGGCCCCACAGGTAAGCAATGGTATATCAGTAGCAATGTTGCCAGTTGAACCAGTTTAACCTAACCCAAATGGGACTGAAGTAATAATTCTATTCAGTAAAGAGCCTGAAAAACAGCAGCTATCAGTCGACCTGAGCAAATAAATACTGCCTTACTCTCTGTTCTGATTTTGGGGATTACAGGATGATATGAAAGGAGAGAGATTCCAGCAAATCACCACAGCAGCGGCTTCTGTGGAAGCTATTCCACATTGTAAAAACAAAACAATCAAAAACTTCAGTAGTCATTTGCTCACAGAGAGCAAGTGAACCAAAGAATGACTCTGGTAGCCAGGGCACTCATCAGCGAGGTGAGAGACCCAAGTCTTGCCTACTGACTCTTTAAGTATTTATACACAGTGGAATAGCTTTTAACAGGAGAGCTTCAGAGCGCCCCACGTGAGACCATCCTATAGGCTGTGGCACTCTCCTACAATATGGGAGACCTAAGTTCATACCCTGTCTCCTCTTCAGGCAGAGAGGGGAATTGAACCAGGTCTCCCATACTGAAGGTACATCAAAGATGAGTTCCTAACCACTAGGCTAAAAGTTATAAAGTGGGCATCAGCATCCCTCCCACTCCTATCGCTGTCTTGTGAATGTCACCTTTCATTTCCATTGCTTTTATTTCAAAAATTGTCCCAGAATAAAACAGTTTGTTTAAAGTCAAAACAACATTTTGTCTGACCTGAAACTGATTGGCTGTTGACTTCACTTTGCCAAAAATTTTCAACATTCAAACCATCCTTTTTAAAAACAAAAACAATTGGAACAGCCAGTAAACTGCAAAATCAATTATTCACCTAGCTTTAGTTTTAGCAATCCCCAGTCATCCTGCTCCTTCCCAGAGTCTGGAAATTAAGAAGATAATATAAAATAAAAACTATTTGCAAATATTCCATGTTAAACAGGAAACTGCAGAAGCAAAAACTACTAATTGGATCCAGCTTCTCTACAAGAAGTTTCAGCCACCGATGGTAAAAGAAAAAAAATTAGATCTCAGTAGCAGCCTTTTAGATGTAGATTTGGCTACACATGGTAATTGTATTCTTTGCCTTTGTTTGGGGCCATGTGCTTCTGACCCAGAGACTGAAATGGATTCACATTCAAGGAGGCAGGTACACATGTGCCAGGATTTGTCTCAAGCAATTCAACTTAGGAGGCTCAAGAGACTATTGTAACAGTGAAATGTGTCTATAATGATGATGAAATTGTTTTGCTTTATCCAGCCAAATTCTGTATGGTCTTTGGAGGTCCAGAATATATGTTCGGTCATTTTTATGATGCCAGAAATTTCTTGGATCTAAAATTGGCATCTCCTCTGATCAAGAAGGTGAAATAGTGGATTTAATGGAGGAAGAAAGGCTAATCAGTTCTCTAGAAAAGAGTTGGGTTGGCTTATCCTTATTTTAGATATCAGCATGTCGTTATTAAATCGTAGTAATAAATATTTATTCGATCACTGCTGTCTCTATTAGCATGAAAGTTACATAACCTAAAGTATTTAATCGGAAGCACATCAAGATTCCACTCTGGTTATGTTTTTAAACTTGATAAATTGGCATTTTCCAGACTCAGTCAAATATCAGTGTCCTAAGGAAAACACTTTATGGGACAGATCCTGCGCTGGTGTTAATCAGCCTGGCTCCTCTGAAATCTATCCACAGCTGGCATATGCTCCATCTGAAGACCTGCCAGGCAGTACTAAAATACACTGAGGCAGGGGCAGAGAACCAGTGAGCTGTAACCAGCTTCAGACCAGCCCCCACTTTCTGTTGTGCTCAATGTGAGCTGGATGCATTAGCGAATCTGGCCCATTGGCTATATTTGCCAACAGCAAACTACCAAGTATTCCAGACAAAGCAATTAAAAGAGAATTGGAATATTTTTAGACTTCAACAACCTGCCTTAGTAGGGAGAAAACTGGCACTTTGACTAATGCTTGTTCACTGTAAATCCCTGTAGAACTCAATGCTAATGTGCTTTATGCAATACTTCTTTTTTCTTTTACTTGGTTCCCCAACTTTAATCTGAAGCAAAAAAGAAAGCCTTTTGCAATAAGTTATCACATTGAAAATCAATGTGATTAAAAAAGTGAGAAGAGACAGTCCTGAAACTCAGCTACCATTGGCATTATTGTTATTGTTATTGTTAAAACAGAAAACCTGAGATGGCTTAACATGTCACCTCAGTAACACCTCTCAAATGAAAATTCCCTTTCAATTCTCTAGTTTAAGAAATAACTGTATCCCAAAGACTATCGTAAAGAAACAATTGATACTGCTTTTGTAATATCAATATGTAATTAACTGTAACCCACAACCTAGATTATCACAGCTCTGCTTTCCTTCTTTCGCCACACAATAGTCATTCTGTCCTCAATGCTTTTTATCTTTAATTTAAAAAAGCAACTAAAAACACAGCAAGTGAAATGGTGTAGTAAGAGTTGGCAAGGAAAAAGGGATGAATCTTATGAGACACGTTAAGAACCAGACCAACCCCAAACCTTTGGGTTAGTAGCTCTATCCTGTTTAGCACTTTGGTGACTACTGTTCTCTCTCCAAGTGTCTCCCTCCTTTCACAATACATCTGATTCTTTCCACCTTCCCAAATTCAAAGTTGGATTTGCCCATAACTGACACCTCGACCACTCACTTAACTGATATTCCACTTTGAGTCTCTGCTGGGTTTGCAGCTGTCTTTGAGTCTCAGAGCCTCTGGGAATTCTCCAGGGTTATAGGCATAAACCATATTATAATATCCCCTTATAGAATCACAGAGATTTCTTGGGACACATTAAGGACCAACTCCAGCACACACAGGCAGGTCAGATCAACAACATACCAATACACAAGTCAACAACTCAACACTAAGATAAAGATATATCACCATCTACTGATGGAGGTACAGTCTATGCTAATCATTACAACTTTGCCTTCTCTAAGTTAAATAAGAATTTAAACAGTAACTCCTAGGAATCCAGGCAGTCTGCCATCCATGGAAGTTTCCATCTTTATCTGCCCTCTTGAGTCCTATATTCAATCATTACCTACACATTACCTGTAGTTGGATCTAGATTCTGAATGAGTGTGGGGTTCATGTCCCCTAGGTCTGGGCTATCCATAGTGGACAGACTGTTCAAGATGGCAGTGCGTTGAGGTCCTGAGAAGACACTAGCAATTCCTCCTCCACAGTCAGTGTCCCATTATGAGCCACAGGAACCTACTTTCTGCATCCTCTTCTGCATCCCTCAGAGACAGTTGCTGGGCATCCTGAGTGTTTGCCCTCTCGTTTCTTTCAGTGGATCTGTGCACTAGTTCTACTTGTACTACAAAAGGGTGAGATATTGATTTTTATATCAGTGAAGATAACACGTTTAGTTTCTTAGTCACTGTTATAAGGTCCACTCCAAAAAGAAGTAAGTATGGGATTTTTTCCAGGCTGTTTTTTTCAGTTATATAGCCTCACCTTCTCTTCTTCCTGGATGGGCACGCAATTTTCCTTTTTCCTGGCATTTTGGGCCTAGTATGCTTGCTTCCAGTTCATCTGTTCCTCCACCTTCTGGAATGCTGTCCTCAGGTCACCGATATAAGACTCTGCCATGTCACCCACCTGTGTAGATGCAGGGATGCTTTCCAGTTCTTGCTGCCTGAATGCCAAGTCACAGGGAAGCATGGGTTTGTGGTGTCCAAAAATCATCTCAGAGAGAGAGAGAGAGTAGTGGATACTTGAGTGCTAGGTGGTATAATATACAAAAATGACCAAAGTTGACTTTCTATTCTAGTCTCATTGGTCTTCACTGTCTAAGACTCTAAGTATTTGATCCAAAGGCATTAGACCCATTACTTGCAGGGTGGATGACAGTGGTCATCTCTTTGGTTATCCGGAGTTGTTGGCAAACCTCATGTAACAACTGTGATTCAAATTACTTCCCCTGAATGCTGCAGATGCAACTTGATGGGCTGAGCTGCAACACCATATGTTTCTTCAATACATCCATAACTGTCTCAAATCTTTTATCCTTTAGTAGTTGCACCACCGCAGTCTTTGAAAATGTGTCATATAATAACAGCAAATACCAATTCCAGCTGGTCTTTCTGGTAGTGAGCCTTTCAAGTCAATCTGTATGAAATTCCAGGGCTTACTGTCTTGGGGATTTCCCCTAAAGGAGTCCTGCCTCTCCTTGCTGGTAGTTTCCTTTCTTGACAGGTAAGACAGGGAAGTACCCAGTCCTTAACATCTGCAGCCATGCCCTGCCAAAAAATTCTGTTGGGTACTCAGTTCAGTGTCCTTCATACTCCAGATGGCTTGTCATTTCATTGTCATGAAGAAACTCCAGTACTGTTCTCTGTAAGTTTGCTGGTGCCTTCATAGACCAGCAAGTTGGTAGCTAGATCAATGGATAATCATTCCTGAACCACGCTGGATCTCCCCCGTCTGGATCTCCTTTGTTAGATCTGTTGGCACACCAAACATAACTCAGCAGGTCTTTAAAACTGTTCTTGCCAGATGCCATCACAAGACCAGGCTGAGTCTAATCTTACTGTCCTTACCCCCAGCTGAGAGCATCCACAACCATATTTTTCTTTCCAGGTTTATGGTGAATTGTGAATGTATATTCAGTTTGTGAATCAGTCTCCAGTGAATGCACTGGGATCTGTGTACATTGTGAATTCTGTACAAAATAGGGATGATAGGCCTTGAGGGCCACAGTAGCCAACACTCCAGTTCCGTAGCTGAATACTTGGTTTCACTCTCATTTAACTTGTTACCTCCAAAAGCAACAGTTCTGTACCTATCAAGCGTATCAATTTGTTCCAGTGCAAATCCGATGGCAACCTTTCTGGCATCACAGGTTACCGTGAATGGATGGGATGGACCTGGGAACTGAAGCACGGCAAGGTTTATAAATCCTTCTTTCAGTGACTTTTTGGTGTTTGTCCATCCAGATAATGTTGCACTTTGTGAGCTGATCTAATAATGGTGTTGACCACTCTGTGAAACTTTCTAAAAATCTTTTGTAGTCTCCACAAGGCCTTCAAACAGCTATACCTCCTGCAGGGTTGTTAGAACTTTCCAGTCCTTTGTAACATTCAGTTTCTGGGACAGGGGTTCAACCCCCTTCTCACTGACTCTATGTACTAGAAAGTGATGGAAGTCCTCACAAACTAACATTTGCTTCCTTCCAGTTTAAACCCTGACTCCTAAAAAAATCTATAATCCTTTCCACTCCGACCAGATGTTTCTCTCATGTTTTATGGAAACAAATGAAGTCAACTAAATAGGTGAACATGTCTTCAGTTCTCAACTTGGGCTAGATCATTTACTATCTTCTGAAATGTCGCTGGTGCATTTGTGAGTCCAAAATGTATTGTGTCGAATTGAAACTGTCCACAATGAGTTTTATCTTGATCCTCAAAGGCCTCTTTAATCTGATGGTATCTAGATACCAAATCAAAACAACTAAGCTATTTTTGCTCCTGACATTTTATTCAGAGTGATTATTACGTGGAGAAGTGGGTAGTTGTCTCAAACCATCTGTGAATTAAGTCTCCTGTAGCCAATGCATATCTTCAAGCCACCATTGGGCTTTTTCACAATTACAAGTGTGGATGCACAAGGTGATGTAGATTGCTCAGTCAGGCCATCCTCCAGCATGAGATTTAGCTTCTTTTTTACTATGATCTGATACACATGGGTAATCAGACATGGGGACTGCTAGGAACACTCCCTGATTTAAGCACAATCCAATATTGCACACGATCATATCTCCCAAATTTTTCATTACTCCTGGAGAGCACATTACCATACCGTGTGAGCAGCTGTTCTAATTGCCTTCTACAGCTGCTACTGTCAAGTCACTACTGAGCTCTTTTACTGATTGGGCTTTTTTACAGTTCTTGATCTCTGCCAATGCGAGAGGCTTTGAGACACCATCTATGTTGGACACTGTCTCCATAGTCTGATTTTTTTCATTAGTTGCATCTCCTGGTCAGTCAAATGAATTGCTATTTCCCATAACTCCCACTTTAGCCCATCTTGAAACAGAGTTCTGCTAAACAACAATCCATAGATATTTGTAGTTTCAAACACTCCTACAGGTTCACTGCACCAGGCTTTTATCCTTAGGTGCATTATTACATCATGATCTGGCTTCACCACAACTTATTCTGAGTCACCACAGGGCAGTTCTTCTCTGACACACTAAAGGCATGGCAGAGGCCCTCTAAGAGCCTAAGGGTTGCTCCCCAAGGTCCACATCTCTTCTTACCCACATCCAGCAGAGTATCTGACTGTTGTCCAGGGACAAGTGTGTTTTATTAACACTCCAGGAGTTCTTGCGATATTCTCAGATGAAATCCATTCCCAATACAACATAACTAGAATTGCTGGTCACAACAAAAGTCCACTTACTATGCAAGAATCGGAGAGGTAGCCAGGTGAGTCTGGATCTGCAGAAGTGACAGAGTCCTGTGGCACCTTAAAAACTAACTAAAGTATTGAAGCATAAGCTTTTATGGGCTAATACCCATTTTGTCGGATGCATACAGTGGAAGTATCCAGAGGGAGGTATAAATAAATAGGCAAGAACCTGGTTAGAGATAACAAGGTTAGTTCAATCAGGCTGAACCACCTTGTTATCTCTAATCAGGGAGGATGAGGTCCTCTTCTAGCAGCTGATCTGGAGGTGTGAATATCTAGAGAGGAGAAACTGCTTTTGTAGTTAGCTAGCCATTCATAGTCTTTGTTCAATCCTGAGCTGATGGTGTCAAATTTGCAAGTTTCTCTTTGAAATTGCTGAGCTACAGTTCATTTGATGGTGTCAAATTTGCAAATGAACTGTAGCTCAGCAATTTCAAAGAGAAATTTGCAAATTTGATACCATCAGCTCAGGATTGAATAAAGACTATGAGTGGCTAGCTAACTACAAAAGCAGTTCACACCTCCAAATCAGCTGCTAGAAGAGGACCTCATCCTCCCTGATGAGAGATAATAAAGTGGTTCAGCCTGATTGAACTAACCTTGTTAGTCTTTAAGGTGCCACAGGACTCTTTATCACTTACTATGCAGAGATCCCAAGTTCTATAGGACCTGGATTTCTCCTGCTGTCTGCAGTGGCTGATGAATAGTCACAGATTTAACTTCTGCAGTACACATTTCCTTCTCTGCCGGAACCATGGATCAGACTTCTTTCAGATCCTGAGTCCAACAGCATTGTGGTTTTCCAGCCATCGATGTTTCCAGACATGCAGTAATAGATATCTGGGCTGCTCTTCATGTGGCCATTCCAATAGTTGCTTATGGTGGCTCTGCTGCATCAGCAACTTCTAGGGTCCCATAGCGTGGCCTTCCTCTGCTTGAGCAATTCCATTTCCTGTGGCCTTTGCCTCCTCGTCGCCTGCAAACCTGTCCTCTGGAACCCATTCAGGAAACAGTCTCTCTTTTGACCCACAGAATGTGTGTGAATAGTTTGTGCTTGGGCTCCTCCCAATTTTTTAGTGACTTCACTAGCAATCACTTAGTGGAGTGCTGCATCTGATACAAAGAAGTGACCCTGCGGCTCAGAGTTAAATACTGATACCTTTAAAGAAACACCAATTTCTTCTTTCACATTTTGAACTCTGCATGTCATCTGATCCATAGGTTTATCCAGTATGTCATCCTCCTTCATTAGTAGATTATGGCGTTCCCTAGTTTATCCATTTGTAAACTGAATTTTCATATAGGATTCTCTTGTGGCTTGTTACTAGGCACATGCCCTGCTCTGCATTGCCAATTACAAATACAGTGCAGCAAGTTCTGTTTCACCTGACCCAGCTACTGGGCCGGGAAAGCCCTATTGAACAGTCTTCTTAATGCAGAGGTTCCCCTTCCTGCCTTGTTCTGACTTGCCATTCCTTCTGGTATTTCAAAAGGGCCAGTCCCAACCCCATGCGTAATACTTGTATTAGTATTTGCATAATTGTCTATAATAACCACAATCCACACTGGGAAACTGCTGGTAAAATGCTTTAGCATCACCATCCAAAAACACTGCTAGGCACTGTGTTGTTTTCTCATCAGTCCATTCATTCACAGAGAGTAAACGCTCAAAGTCTGTCACATACTAACAGATTCCAGTCTCGCCTGCGTGACCAGTACATTTCTTCTCCTCTGTGCTGGGGAAAGGACACAAAGTCCATTTAGCTGATTTTATATTTAGCAGGGATTCCCCCCAGCAGAGGACCTAAATGATGTTCCTGTTCCCTTTCTGAGCAGAGAGGGAGTCAACCAGTCATTGACTTGGCACAGTTGCTCCTCCTACAATATTTTATTACCATAAATACTGGATAATTGTTATGGGCTCAACAAATGATAGTTGTAGTCAATAAATCATGGCTGGGATTTTCAAGAGCACCTAAGTCACTTATGAACACCTGCGTAACTGAAAGTCAATGGGACTTGTGCTCCTAAGTTACATAGCTGCTTCTGAAAACCCCATTCCTGGTGTCAGTATGGTTGTTCTGCCTATCAAGTTATTGTTTTTATGTTTCAGTGTTTAGAAAATTCCAAAAGATTTTGTGTTTTTCTTACTGTACATTTCTACCTTTTGTGTTCAAAAGGATTGCAAGAGAATCAAATGGTACCTGTTTCTAATATAAAGAGAAAATGGAATGAGGGATTTGACAGAGAACTCCACCTGCCAAATGTCACTTGCACATCATCAATGTCTTTGTTAAGAAAACTTTTGTTCTTGCACATTGCACAAAATGAAGGGACCTTTCTGTATGAAGAACACATCATCCACCAGTCATGTGGTTGGTCACCAATTACGCTCATGAAAAACTGTCACTCTTCATATCTACAAGTCTTGAGATTCTGACTTGTGAATGACACATCCACATGAGTCCAGTGAAAGAGGTTTCTCAACAGACAACCCAGACCAATAAGAGTTTTATTGTAAGCAGAGTGTCTTAGGGATCATGAAATATCCAAACCTTAGAAAAGTCTGTCTTCAGATTTAGCTTTTTTAAATCAAACCACTGCACTTAGAATTAAATCTCTTTTGGAGATTATTCTTATACAATTGGTTGATGATACCAAGATGCAAGTACTTTGGGAGAAAGGATTAGAATTCAAAATGACCTTGATAAATTGCAGAATTTGTCTGAAAATTCAGTAAAAACAAGTGCAAAGTACTGCATTTAGGAAGGAAAAAGCAAATGCACAAATACAAAATGGGGAATAACTGTCTAGGCAGCAGTATTGCAGAAAAAGATCTGAGGATTATAGTGGAACACAAATTGAGCGTGAGCCAGCAATGTGATGTAGTTCCAAAAAAGACTAATATCGTTCTGATATATTAGCAGGCTTGCCATATGTAAGACGTGGGAAGTAATTGTTCCACTCAGCTTGGCAATAGTGAGGCCTCAGCTGGAGTACTGTGTCCAGTTCTGAGTGCCACAGTTTAAGAAAGTTATGAAGAAATTGAGAAGTATCCAGAGGAGATCTAGGATAATGATAAAAGGTTTAGAAAGCCTGACCTATGAGAAAAGGTTAAAAAAAACTGGGTGTGTTGTCTTGAGAAAAGAAGACTGAGGAGGGGACCTAATAACAGTATTCAACTATGTTAAGGGATGAAATAAAGAAGACAGTGATCAATTGTTCTCCACATCCACTGAGGATAGGACAAGAAGTAATCAATTTAATCTGCAGCAAAGGAGATTTAGGTTAGATACTAGGAAAAACTTGCTAGCTAGAAGGATAGTTAGGTACTGGAAAGGGTTTCCAGGGGCAGTTGTGGAATCTCCATAGTTAGCAGTGTTTAAGAACAGGTTGAACAAATACCTATCAGGGATGGTCTAGGTTTACCTAGTCCTACCGCATCACTGGAGACTGGACTAGATAACCTCTTGAGGTCCCTTCCTCCCTACATTTCTATGATTAAGACATAAGGTCAGACTCCCACTGCACCAAGATTAAGTCACTGCAAAAGAGAAGGGGATGGCTGAGAGGGTGCTGGGTGTGGCTCAGATAGTATCTGCTAAGGTAGTGGTCCAAGTGTAAGTTAGAGCAACCTCTGGGGAACTTACACCACCTGTGGCAGTGACCCCAATGGTCTAAACGAGCTGAGAACTGATAGACCACACTTGCACTGTACCTTCTGCCTGACATGCCATCTGTGCTGAGGTATGGGAAGAGAGCAGTTGACTTAGGAGCGCTCTGTGCTGACTTTAAAGTAGGTGAGGGCTCTGCAATGCTAGAAGAATTGTGGGAAGTTAGGTCCAGATTCCTGCAACTTTATGCTGCCTGAACTGCACAAAGGAGCCAGAATGGGGAGAAAAAAAAAAGAAGGAATAAGCCTGAAGTTTGATACCAATGCAACACGTTTTTTCTAAATACTGCTAAAGTGACCATCTTTGGAGTTAGCAATTTGTTTGATTGTACTCTTAGCCCTTTCCTGGTTCCAGGCGGGAGCCCTCATTTATATCTTCCAAATGGGAATCAGACTCAATCAGTAGATGCTGTCCAGCTGGGTTGGCTGATTCCCAGCACCTGCATCCTGGGCGTCTCTCTAGAACAGAACTGGCTGTTCTCTGGGCCTTAAATAAAGGCCCAGATAGAAGATTGTATATTTAATTCAGTTGGAAATGTCACTAGGCTATTTATATCCTCCTAGATCAGGGCTGGGCAAACTTTTTCGCCCAAAGGCCATACTGGGTTGCAAAACTGTATGGAGGGCCGGGTAGGGAAGGCTGTGCCTCCCCAAACAGCCTGGCCCCTGCCCCCTATCCACCCCCTGACTCCCCCCCTCAGAATCCCTGACCCATCCAACCCCCCCTGACTTGTCCCCTGACTGCCCCCACCTGAGACCCCCCAGCCCTAACCGCCTCCCAGGAACCCACCCCCTATCTAACTCCCCCTGCTTCCTTTCCCCTGACTGCCCTGACCACTATCCACACCCCCACTCCGGGAGAAGCCCTTTCCAGGACTCCCACACTTATCCAACCCCCCCGTTCCCTGTCTCCTGACTGCCTCCCAGGACCCTCTGCCCCTTATCAAACCCCTCAGCCCCGGATCCTTTACCATGCCACTCAGAGCAGTGTGTTTGGCAGCCATGCTGCCCGCAGGAGCACGCAGCTCCGCCTCCCAGAGCGCTAGCGGCGCAGCATGCTGAGGCTGCAGGGGAGGGGGGACAGCAGGAGAGGGGCCCTGGGCTAGCCTCCCCAGCTGGGAGCTCAGGGGCCGGACAGGATGGGACCCATTCCTTGAGTCTCAGAGGCTAGATCTACAGACTTGGGCTCATGGAGTTGACACTTTGGTGCTAAAAATAGCTATGTATGCATTTGGTTTTTTGTCTAAAGTTTGATCTCTGAAGTCTTGGGAGCGGGGGTTGACGTCAGAATCTGAGCTCCATCCTGAGCCTGAACATCTACACAGCTAATATTAGCACTGCAGTGCAAGCCCCATGAGCCTGAGTCTTAGACCCAGGCTCTGAGTCCTGCTGTTGCTTGCTGTGTAGACTTTCCCTTAGTGGGGCCCACCAGATCAAAGCCCCGTTGTAGAATGCAGGCTCAGGCTTTTAGTGTTGCCTGGCTTGAGCACTGAGTGTGCAGTTGCTCCTGGGGGTTTTTTTCAAGTGTTTTCAGTAAGTGCCAATAGCAGGCCCTTTATCGTATTCTCGGAGGTAGAAGAATTGTAGTTACACTAATTTCGCTCTTTTGTCATGTTTATAGCTGTGACTTGAGCTGCATGCTGCACATCAGTGTGTCTCAATGTCATGTAACAGAGGAAGGAGTGTGACTGTGGAACATGCAAATCATTGTAATTATAAAGGAATGGAATATGAAATCAACAGGGCGGTAGAAGAGGAGGAGAAGTGTTTATTCATTATCACTTACATGCCAATAGTTTAGCACAGTAAACAATGTTCTCATTCTTTGGGACTGAATGCAAAGTGAAGCTGTGAGTCAATAAGCGTCCACATGCTATGAAGTGTCATAAATGTCTTCAGAATTTGAGGTAGAAAGATAGCTGTCATTTTCGGACATGATTAACTGCCGGGATAGTTCTTGGCACATGCTTTAGGAAGTAAATTCCCTATTTCTTGCTGGTACATGAAACCTAGAAATACAGCTCGTGTCAGCCATTTGTATTCAGCTGACAATTTCCAGAGAGATACTGTGGTTTAATAGCTGGCTCCACAGTTGGGTAGTTTTGCGATTTTTATGTGTGAAGCTGTCGAAAGGCCAAGGGCAACCGTATTCACTGCAAACCAGCTTACTACCTCTTGTGGTATCGCAAAAGGCATCAAGCTGACTGGCTCTGAGGCAGTGATTGTCTCTTAATGCTTTCAGACACATGCTTCTTGTTGATTGTGTTATTTATTTAGCTTTCCCACATTTAAGCCAAGAGCTACGGCACTACCACTTTGATTTTTATGGTACCCATCTGATTGATTCTGTCACAGATTATGTTTAGCATGTTCCGATACTTTCTTATCGCCTGCTGCAGGAGAGGTACTTTAACTACACAGTAGGGAATGGACAATCCAAAACACATGCGTATCAGCTGCCCCCCGCAACCCATGGCCTCCTTGGGTTTTCTGTTTGGCTATTGCCTGGGCAAAGGGGGATGGCACCAGCTGATTGGCTGCTGTCTGCCCCCACCCAGTGCCTATTTAAGTTAAGCCCAGGTTTTTCAAAAGCCTCTTTCTCTTATGGCCTCCGTCACTTCATGCCCTAATGCAGGGGAAAAGGAAGGGGATGGGTGGAGGGGGAAGGTTTCACAACTGAACTGAGTCCAAGGGGTAAACTAGGGAGGTCTACCCCAAGTAATTGTTTGGTTTGTGGTAAAAGCCCAGTTACACTCACTGGAGCCAATTAAATGACTGATATGTGAGGTCCTGGGGTAGGCAATATGGTGCCCCCTCAGGCTATAATTAATAAAGTTGGTCATGGCCTCTCATTGAAACCCATTCCATGTGTCTATCAGCCAGTTGCCTTCTTGTCCTAGTTAAACTCAATAGTCACAGGAACATACATGTTATCAGTGTAAAGAAGCACTGAATACAGAATGCACACAGTTTACTCTAGTACATGGGCGGCGGTTGACACTTTCCCTGGGGGAGGCTAGCTCTCTGTCCCTCCTCTTCTGCCTGCAGCCCTGCCCGCACTCCACCCCAGACCCCACCCCTGCTCGGCCCCCCACCCAACGCTGCACACTGCTTTCCTCCTCGCCTCCCTTCCCACCTTCATCCTCTCCTCCCTCCCACCCCGCAAGGCCCCATTGGTCCCACTCCTTGTGCCCCTCCTGTCCTCTACATGCCCCCTTGCCCCGCGAGGCCCCCACCACCCATAAGGATGGGCGAGCAGCGGGGGGCCTCATGGGGAATGGAGGGTGAAGGAGAGGAGGGAGCGCTGGGGGCATTGTGGCAGAGCGGGTGGAGGAGGGGAGGGACATGGGGCGCTGGGGATTTCACGGGGGAGAGGGGGTGAAGGAGCGGAGGGAAGCGGCGAGCAGTGAGGACCTTGTGGGGGATGGAGGGTGAAGGAGAGGCAGGAATGGTGGAGGCCTTGTGGGGGACAGGAAGCTGAGGAGAGAAGGGACACAGGGCAATGGGGACCTCGCAGGGGAGCGGGAGTGGAGCAGAGGACAGACACGGCGACGGGGGCCTCTGAAGAAGAGGTGGAGTGGAGGAGAGGAAGGACTACCAGGCAGTGGTGGGGGCCTCGAGGAAGAGGCAGAGCAGGGACAGGAGAGGCAGAGTACAGGTGGGGCCACCAAGGCCCAGACAATGGGTTGGTGGCAGCTGCACAAGGGGAGGCTTTTATATCTATTGTCTATGCTGACATATACATAGCAATTTTATACTGCTAATGCATCTTTTGTCCAGAAGAACTCCAAAAGCCCTTTATGTGCTCAAGTAAAGGATTCATTCATCTGCCACCTCTGGAGGGAGGGTAGGAGGAAGTTCATAGATTAAGGCAAGAAGGGATCGTCCGATTATCTAGTGTCAACCAGTTACCCCTGTACTGAGCCTTTGTGTTTGACTAAAGCGTATCTTCCTTCAAGGCAGCCAGACTTATCAGGAGAACATTAAAAGATGGAGACTGCACTTCAGTCCAGGGGTAGTTTGGTCCAGAGGTTAAGTATCCTCATAACTTTACAATTAATGCCTTGTTTCTAATTCTAATTTGTCTGACTTTAACTTCCAGCCCTTAGTTCTTATTATACCTTACTCTGCTAGATTAAAGACCACGTTAGTACCTGGTATTTTCCCTCATGAGGATACTTATACAGCATAATCAAAATATAGCCACCATTCTGCACCCACAGAATACAACACAAATACTGCTATGTGACACATTTAGAGAAGTAAATAAAAAATGCACTGTAAATGAGGAAAGGCATGGGGATGAAGGTGTGCTCATTCATTCCCTTTATTTTATCATTTGCTACTTTGTCTTAACTGTCTTCGGGTTCTTATTTTACTGCCCATCACCATAGTTTCTGAACCATAGTCCTGTTTTCCTCAGAGTAAACTGCAGATTTATTTCGCATGTCATAGATTACATGATTACAAATAAAGAAAAAGAGGCCAGAACTAGACACAAGCTCAAGCTACAAAATTCAGGTCTGAATATCCCTCAAAGCTTGGGGAAGTTTGAATCCAGGGATTTGGTGGGGTCTGTTATAAAAATAAAGCCATTTGAAAATCCTGATCCAGATTTGAGCTTGAATTTCAGAGATCCTCAAAGATTAAGACCAAAATGTTAGTTCAACTCAATCTCTAGCCAAAACTGGAGAGTCTTTTATATTGCTGTCTTCCTGACCCCCAAACAGTACGGTTTCCAATAAAATGAGTCTCGAAGCGGAGACGGTTTTTCAAAACCAAAACCTAAAACCTATTTCCAGTCTTGCTCATCCCTAGGAGGCAGTTAGTATATGCTTTTTTCCTTTAAAATGTATTTTATAAATGAATAATAGACACCTGAAATTGCATTGAGTGTAAACTCAGCAACTGGATCAGCAGTGAATGAGACCTGATTACAGAAGAGTGTGCACTATGACAAGTGAACTAAAATATGCCTGCTGGCCTAAACAGCCATCTCAGCAAAACCCTGACTTTAAACCCTGAAGAGAAAGGTAGTTTGTAGCTCACTCAGCAAAGCCTGCACAGAATGAATTCAAGGATTACAGTATGCAGCTGTTTCAGCACAATTTACCTCTCGATCAGCAAAGTATGCAAACACCTCCTTGAAACAGTTAAATATACAGCAGCATCAGCAAAACACTGCGAGTTAAAACAACTCAGCTTTCTGGATCTCTTGAATACTAGGTTGTGTGACCATGTAAATGGCATCCACAGCCCACGGGAGCATGGCCAGTCAGCTTGGGCAGGGTCCCATCACCTCCTGCAGGTCTAGATGCAAGTGCTGCTTCCAAACATAGTTGTAGCAAGAGCTGTAGAGCATGCTCCTGTCACCACTGAGATTCTATTCTGCCTGCATCTGCTCTGCTTAGGGAGAATGCCGCTCAGCACCATGGCTTGAATGCTACATCTTCTCCCCAAACCCCATCACTAGCTTTTTAGAGAGAAACAGGAGCACAGGTAGGACCTTTCAGAATTAGTTCTGTGAGCACACTGCTACTTTCTACCTAAGCAGCTTACCTCCAGAGCACTCCAGCTTCTGCTGGTCTGAGCAGCCAGACACCTCACCTATCTAAATTTACATCCTGCCTGCACTGACATTAGACTAGGAAGCCAGTCTAATAACCCAAATCTGTTGCCCCTCCCATGTGCTCTCAGTCTCTCCCCTACTCTGTATTTTTCTATCTTATTCAAATTAGTCCTCACTCTAGCACTCATGCCTTCAATTATTATTCAAAAACTTAGCTGGAAACACTTATGGTATCACTCACATCTTCTTTCAATATAGGGGTCCAATTAACTTTCTTTTCAACATCAAACTAATGTGTAGCATGCTTGGTCTCCTAACAAGGTGTTTTACTGGGAATAGCCAATTTAGTACAATAAGTTTATGGTAGCCAGGGTGTGTAATATTATTATTATATGTAAGTTTAAAGTTACAATAATATGCAAATTCATGCACTTGCCTCTGGACTAGGCCACCATTTTTCATAAAACAATGCTCAGGCATTAAGCAGGAAAAATGGTTCTTCTAGAACCTTGAGGTTCTCCAGGAGGATAATCCAGGTTCTTCTTTGAGTAGTGTCCCTATGGATGCTCCACTCTATGTGCCCTTGTACCCCTTGTGTCTTCAGTCAGAGATTTCACACTGTAGTGCTCATTCAGTCCATGCATGAGTGTTACTCAGTCTTATGCTCTGCTTTGTTGTTATATAGTGCTGGTGGGAAAACAGCCCTCCATTCCTTCTCAGCTGCTCTTCAGCTTCTCTCCCAGGAAGATCCTTCACCCCAGTCTTGCAGTCCTTCACCTCAGTGCATGGCTGGTGGATGGTTCATGAGATTAGAAACAACCTGTCCAGAGGAAGTAAAAAGAGTGCTACCACACAGCAGAAAACAGTCTACACACTACACTTACTTACAAAAATGGACAAGATTTGGCTGCTGGTGTGACCTCAGACATACTGGACTACATCCTAGAACTGAAAACTCAGAGCTGTCACTTAGCTCCAGTAGAGTCCACCTGGCATCTACTATGGCTTTCCATTCCCAAACAGAAAGTTATTCTGTATTTCCTTACCCAATAACGAGGTTCCTTAGTTGTTGCTACCAGTCTTGCACATCTGATCTCACTCTGCGAGGTTTATTTTCATTTCTATAGCCTTTCTAAAAAACATTCCTATCATTGAAATAACCCAGCATGGTGGTGGGCACCTGTAATCCCAGCTGCTTGGGAGGCTGCTGTTGGAGGATCGCTCAGGAGTTCTGGGCTGCTGTGCACTATGTCAATTGGGTGTCCAGTGCTACTGACAGTCTGGCCAGCGGATAGCTGGAGGACAGGCTAGAACAACATGTCTGATGTGTTGTGATTGGTGCTCTCTCTGTGAGGGCTGATGGACCAACCGACTGATCAAGGTGATCTTTGAAATATGTAGAGCCGTGACCTGGACTGCTATACATATGTCTGATGTGCACTATGCAATAACTCACTATTCTGCATCCAGTGCTGTAAGGGCTCGATTATACTTTCTTCAATATTGGACTCAATTCCAAAGCCCCCTCCTCCTTAAGGGGGACTGCTTGGTAGTCCCTTTGAGTGGAACACTCACAGGGACACTGCTCAAACAAGAAGAAAAGGTTACTTCCTCTGTGCAGTAACTGTGGTTCTTTGAGATGTGTGTCCCTGTTCGTGTGCCAATATCTGCCTTCCTTTCCCTCTGCTTCGGAGTTCTCTGCTACGTATCTTCATGGCAGAGAAGGAACTGAGGGCAATTCACCAGTGCAGTGCTATATAACAGAGTAGATCATAAAACTGAGCAATACGCATGTGTTGGCTGAATGGACACTATTATGAGAAATCTCTGATCGAAGGGGGTGCAAGCACACCTGGATTGGAGCATCCATAGGGACACACATCTCGAAGAACCATCGTTATTGCACAGGGTGAGTAACCATTTTGTCCAGTTTAAAGCATATGCAGTACTCCCATCAAGGGGAGTTTGACACCCTGAGTGCAGACATTGGGGACCCCCCAAAAAAAACTTTATTGGGAAACTGGAGATGCTCCTTACCCTAGATGAGAGCAATGATTACAGTCCAATGTGCTGATTCTAGCACACAGAAGTGCACAATGTGGCATGGCAAGAGGCTGGGCCTCTCTGAAAACAGAAAAATCAAACAGGCTGGTTAATGAGCTCTCCCACAACACGACTAAAAGCATAAATCCCCACCTTCCTTTTCAAGACATCACTGACTGGATTCCACTTACACAAAACACTAGCTCCCAAGGCATATGCTAGCTACCACTGAGTACTGTTACAAAAACATGTCTTCAGTGTTAGCCAGCTTATAGCTGGTTGGGTTGTTATTGCAGGTGAAGGACTCTAGTGATAGGATAGGGCTGAAAATGCTCAAAACAGTGATAGAGCCGAGCTCTCTAAGCTGTGATATGAGGTCACTCTGATCCACATTACTACTGCTCTCCCTTCTCCATGGCAGGTGCCTCTGGGTGGGGCAAAATTCAGGTAGTCCTTCCACACTAATAATGGTATGTCCTCTCTTGACCTCTGGTATCTAGCCCTGTCACTTTCCTCTGAAGTTCTTACAGACAGCATACATGATATTGGGCTCCTTGTGTCAGTCACAGGAGCTTGCAAAGAATAACAGCAAGTCTACACTAGAAGCGCTACATCGGTGAAAGAGCACTAATGCATCAGGGCACTATGGTGCATCTGGTGAAGACACTCTATCCACCTCTGTGAGAGGTGGTAGCTATGGCGGCGGGAGACGCTCTCCTACCAACGTAGCATTGTCCACACCGACACTTAGGTTGGTGTAAATTACGTCTCTCCAGAGGTGGCTTATTCACCCTCCTAAGTGATGTAAGTTATACCAGAGTAAGAGGTAGGGTAGACCTTGCCTAAGATGAGAGCTCTGGTTAAGCTCCCTCTTCCTTCATTTCTCTCTCTTGTCAATTAAATGATCAGCTGGATGTGCATGTGGCAGTACTGATCCCTTGTGCCCAGTCTGGAAAAAAACAACTCACCAGCTTAGTATTTCCTCTGGATTTGATAACAGAACACTTTATGCTTCATGAGCACCTTCCATCCAATGATCCCAAAGGGCTTTAGGAACATTAATTAATTTACTCTCACAAAACCTCTGTGATGTTCAGTGGGGAAGTATCATTATCTCCATTTTGCATATGAAGAATCTGAGGCACCAAGCAATTAATTGACTTACCCAAAGTCACAGGAAATCCAGGGAACAGCCAGCAATAAAATCTCACACACAGTCTTATGATTTAGCCAGAATATCAGAATATGTTCTCCTGGTTCCTATACACTCCTTTTTTTTAAAAAAGCAGCAGCCTAATATCAAAGCAATATCCTCTGTATGGAATATTTAGATAACCTCCACTGAGATGGACTGGATTAATAAAAAACACTCCCTGATCTGAATTGTATTTGGATCAAAGTAACATTTTTTCACTGGATTTCATTTTGGGGGCGGAGGCTTCTGATTCAATAATATGTGACTCAGAGGGCAACATTTCTTTAAAACTCACAAATCTTTGAGTGCATCGAGGCATGACATATGTTGGTATAAAAGTCCTTCTGCTGAGCCATGCTGAGAACCTCCAGTTTTCTTTGGAGATAGTGGGAGTGGACAGCCCTCAGCACCTTGTGTGAGCTCTCAGCAGTTTTCAGTTTGGGGCCCATAGAATATCTTGAGCAGTATTCTGTTATAACTGTATTAATACTAATTGCAACACATGTGTTTGCTTATTTATACTAAAGGAAAGCAACATTAATGTATCTGAAGGCCTCCTGACATCAACATGCTGTAATTATGAGCTATATTCATCTTGTTAAACATCCAAATTGTGCATATGAAAGATACTAATCACCCTTTAATTTAAAACTGAATACCAGCCAAAGTTATAGTAAACCATTTTCAGATGTCTAAGGACAGGCTCCAGCAATTTTAAGGAGCCAGGACAACAAGCCTTTTTATATAAATAGTTTCAGAATAAATACAAAAGAAAGCAGAATTCTGAATTTGCAGGTGACTTCTTCTAACACTATCTTTAAAACACATTATCTGCTGCCAAAAGGATGACCCAGACTTCTTAATAGATTTTTACCCAGAAGGGCTAAAATCACTGGAACACAGAAAGGCTCCCAGGACCCCTTTACAACGAATGGGGAGAGTCAGGTTGCCAGGTTTTTGACCAGAATGCCCAGTTGAAAAGGTACCCTGGCAGCTCTGGTCAGCACCAGAGTCCAGTTGGCAGCACAGCAGGGCTAACGCAGGCTCCCTGCCTGCCCTGGCTCTGCATGGCTCCTGGAAGTGGCTTGCATGTCCCTACAGCTGTGTCTCCACAGCTCCTGGGAACCGCGGCCAATGGGAGCTGCAGGGGTAGCACCTGTGGCTGAGACCTGGCCGCCCCAGTGCCTAGGGGCCAGACATGGTGGCTGCTTCCAAAAGCTTCCCGACGTAAGCACTGCACGGAGCCCACACCCCCTCCCATGACCCAACCCCTTGCCCCAGTCCTGAGCCCCCTCCTGCACCCAACCCTCTTACCCCAGTCCTGAGCCCCCGTCCTGCACTCTAAACCCCTCATCCCTGGCCCCACCCCAGAGCCCACCCACCCCCACACTCCAATCCTCTGCCCCAGCCTGGTGAAACTGAGTGAGGGTGGGGGAGAGCAAGCAACAGAGAGAGGGGAGATGGAGTGAGTGGGGGACAGGACATCAGAGAAGAGGCAGGGGAGGGGGTGGTGCAAGGATGTTCAGTGTTCTGCAGTTAGAAAGTTAGCAATCCTAGGGGAGAGATAAGTGCCTATGAATGGCATAGCTGGGAATAAAACCCAGGACTCCCGATTCCCAAACTCATGTCATCAGAGCCATCCCTTGGGTTTGGTGAATCGGGGTGACTGTCCTGGGCCCTGTGCTTTGAGGAGCCCTGCGGGGACGGAGGTGAGGCAGGTGGGCAGCAGGCAGAAGGGGCGGAGGGTGAGGAGGACCCCTCCTACCAGAACCTCCCTTTCCCTCCAGTGCATCCTACCTGCCGACCACCTGCCAATCAGCACCTCCCCCTCTCTGCCTTCCCCCTCCCTCTCAGTGCCTACTGCCTGCCACGAATCAGATGTTTTGCGGCATCAGGAGGTGCTGAGGGGGAAGGGGGAAGAGCGAGGGAGCAGCGTGCTCAGGGGAAGAGAGAGAACTAGGCAGGGAACAGGCAGGGTGGGAAGGAGCAGGGCAGAAAGACGTGGGGCGGAGGTGGGAAGAAGCAGGGCAGGGATGAGGTCTCGCGGGAAAGGATGGAGAGGGGGCGAGGTCTGGTCGGAGCTCGGGGCGGGGAGCACCTCCTGGCGGATTAGGAACTCAGTGCCTATGTCCTGGGCCCTGCCCCCTCCCTCGCAGGGATGGCCCTACCTGTCATACCTACCCTTCATACTCAGACCCAGGGCAAATTATTGCAGCTTAGTAGTTCTGACTTTGAAAATAAGCAACTTAAATGGAAGTGCAGACAGATGGTTCAGCTCTCTGTTGAGATTGTTGTAATGTGTACGCAGTGGAACACATTCAGAAGCTATACATCACCCATCAATATCATCTGGGGATTGCTATATGTAGCTGTTTCACTTTTCCAATAGGTCCCTGAATCTTGAACCAGCTGCTACCAACACAAATAGAGAATAAAAGAAAAATTGTTTTAAAAATATCATATGAAAGAATATATGAACATGCACTGACGTGTCTACCAATCCAATTACCTTCCACGATGAATGTATAGTGAACAGGTTTCCTTATTAAAATATATTTTGTGGTAATGACTGTTGAACATTCCTGCAGGAATATATTAGCGGTAGACTCATGATTCAGAGGCTGGATGCATTTTTTAAATACATGATTGGCTATTAAAGGGCAAGATGCATGGGAGAAATGAGCAGTAATTGCCAGAATGACTCTCCCGGTCATCAAATGGAAGCCTTGTGCAAAGAGAAAGTTATACAAGATAAATTGCAGTTTATTCCTTGCCATGTGTTAGGGACCGAATCTGTTTGAATAGCAGTATAATCAGTTCAGATGATTGAAAAATGTTTTTTTATCCGATTGCAGGAATTTTAATGCTTACTCTTCTTTGACTAACTTACAAAGTAGTAATGTGATGCATTCAATTTTGTGTTAAAAGCACATCCTGCCTTATTCCTGTATTTAATTTCTTTTGTATCTGATAATACCAGTCAATCTTTGTTTTAGAGACAATGGGATCAAAGTTTCCACACTATACTTCTCAGTGGAATCATTTTGTTTCGCAGCATCAGGCTGGGAACCCTCGCTCCCATGAAGCAGGGTTGATGGTTATGGGGTTTCAGTGTAGAACTGGGTGAAATATTTCAGACAAAACTTTTTTGCAAAAAAATGCAGATTTGGGTTGATTGAAACATTTTATGAATTCACGTCTAATTAGTTAATAAGAAGGCATTTAAAAATATATTGGGAACAAAAAGAATCCTGACAATGGTATTGATCCATTACTAGCTGGAAATGGCAGAATTATCTATAAAAATGCAGAAAAAGGAAAAGTGTTAAATATTTTGGTTCTGTATTTTGGGGGAGAACAGGTGATATACTCTCATCATGTAATGATAATACTCTTTCCGTTCCCTTAGTATCTTTGGAGGATGTTAAATAGAAGCTATTGAAGTTAGACATTGTTAAATCAGCAGGTCCAGATAACTTGGACCCAAGAATTTAGAAAGAGCTGGCTGAGGAGCTTGCTGTACTGTTAAAGCTGATTTTCAATAAGACATGGAGACTGAAAGAAATCTATTGTTGTACAAATTTTTAAAAAGGATAAAGAGGTTGACTTGGGTAAATATATGCCTCTCAGTCTGATAGCAATCTTGGGCAAGATAATGGAAAAGCTGATGCAGGACTTTAATAATAAAGAATTAAAGGAGGATAATGTAATTAGTGTAAATCAGTATGGGCTTATGGCAAATAGATCCTGTCAAAGTAACTTAATAGCTTTTTTTGGATCAGTAACTTGTTAAAAGATAGGAAACAAAGGGTAGGAATAAATGGTCAGTTTTCAGAATGGAGACAGGTAAATAGTGATGTCCCACAGGGGTCTGTACTGGGACCTGTCCTGTTCAATATATTCATAAATGATCTGGAAAAAGGGGTGGCAAAATTTGATGAAACAAAAATGTTCAGGTTAGATAAAAAGATTACACCAACCCAATAAACGCCATTTTCTGATGTGTTCCTTCAAGTTTTATTGATAGATTCATTGTTCCTTATCCTCTGTGCAGAAGGTTCCATGACCAATTCAAAAAAGTAAAGGAGACAATACACATCTCTGGCTAGTCATCACCTATCACTCCACACTGGAACCTTTATGGGGTATCGTCATACAACTACAACCCATACTTGATGGGGACTATATCCTGAAAGAAACTTTTCCTGAATCCCCACTTCTGGCCTTCAAACAATCCACAACCTCTCCAAGCTCATCGTCAGAAGAAAGCTCCCCATAAACCAGGACACACCAACTGGAAGTGTTACCAAATCCTGCCAGAACAACATATGCAAAACCTGCAGACATATCCTCCACTGCTACAATGATCAACACCTACCACAATGCTCCTTTCAAAATCCATGGGTCCTTCACATGCCTATCACAATATGTGGTACACCTCATCCAGTGCACTTAAATGTCCCAATAACAACTATATGAGTGAAACCAGACAATCACTACACTCTCAAATGAACTCTCACAGGAAAATGACAAAAGACAGAAACACCACATCACCTGTGAGTGAACACTTTTCACAAAGTGATTGCTCTATATCTGACCTCTCAGTCCTTCCTTTTCCTCAAAGGAAATCTACATGACACTTTCAAAAGATGAGCCTGGAAGCTTATATTCAGAAGCTTGCTAGCCATTAAAAATCATGGCCTGAACAGAGATGTTAGATTTATGGCTTATCATAACAATCAATAACCTACTTCCCCACCCCACCCCACCCCTTTCCCCCCAGCTCCTCCCTATTACTGGAGAGGTATTAAGGGACCCCTTTATTTTGAAGGTATGTGTTAACTACTTATGCTAAACAATCTGTTTCACCTTGTATTTAGCTGTGACACTGAGTAAGCTTCCCAGACCCAAAGAAGAGCTGTGCGTAAATTTGTCTCTCTCACCAACAGAAGTAGGTCCAATAAAAGATATTACTTCACTCACCTTGTCTAAAGTAGCCTGTGACCAGCACAGCAGCAACAACACCACTGCATAGTCCCTCTGTGTAATTCAGATGGGGTGATTAACCTCACGCTGCTACATTTGGGCTGCATTCTTTATTAATTTCACATATCCTTGGCAAAACAGCTACTTCCAGATATCCTTGAATAAGTTCTGAGCTCAGAGTATCTGAGGTATAGAGGGTTTTATAATAAACAGCAAAAGTAGCATATGTTTGATTTGGGTGTATAACTATTTTTTATTGATTGTTTTTAGTGTGATAATGTGTTGCTCTTAAATCCCTTTGTTTGCAAGCTAATAACTTATTCTTATTTCCTTTTCCATAAAACATCTGCTATGTATAGCTATGGGCTGTTTCAGTGGTACCTGTCTTCAACATATTTAATTTTCCCCTAATATTAATTAAGTGTTGACATACTTTTTTGATCCTGTGTTTTTATGAATCTCTTGTAATCTTTCTATTTTCTGCTCTAATTTTAATTGTTCTTGGCTCTTTCTTTTTCCAAATCAGAGGCTCTGTTAATCATCTGACACCTAAGAACTGCTTCACCTGTCTCTCATAGAAGCTCTCGCTATAGTGGCTTTGTTCAGTACTTTCAGAAACATGACAGCGTCCTCCCTAATTCTTGGAGAAACAAATAATTCATTTTAAAAAATAATCTTGGAGGCCCAACCCAACTATCAGATGCTACTTTCAGTAAGTAATATTTGTTTTACTTTTAATGGTCCAATTTCTGAAGATACTGCCTGCTTCAATAAGGATTTAGAAATAAATATTAAATCTTTCTAGTATACAGATGATAAGGGTATGAATTAAATATAAAATCTCATTTCCTTGGGTGCAGTTTTCTCCAGCAATCTGAGATTGAATTGTTGGTATAGAAAAATTAATGCTCTACCTGTTTTCTTATCTGTTTCATCTCTATCCGATCTGTTGTAGTAAGGTACCAGAACACACTTGAAGTGTTCTCCAAGTATAATTTCCGCTTCCCCAAAGCGTTGCAATGTTTTAAAGAAATCCTGTTTTCAAAGTTTTGCTTGAGAGCATAAATTGAGTCCACTGTAATTATTAACTCTTCTATTGTGCCTTTCAATAAGATAAACTATCCCTCCTTAGCCTTAAATTGGTCTTTAATCTGAGAAGGTACACGTTTAGTAAAGATTATGCTCACTTCTCTTCTTTACTTTGGGTGAACCAAAAAAAAAGCAACAAAAAAACCTGTCAAAATCAGTTAGTTATCTTTCTTGCCTACAATTTTCCCCTCCTGAAAATGAGTTTTTCTTGAAGCAAAATAATCTCTGAGTGGCTCTATCAGATATTATTTTTTCCTTGTAAGAGCCTTATTTAGCCACTGACATTCGGAGATGTTATTTTAAAGGGAAGAGATATTGGTAATAACTTTTTAGCTCAATGATATTCAGACTGCAACTCTGAAGCTACAAATGGCTCTTTAATGTGTCTTCTGCAGCTCTTTGTAGCACATATTAAAACACTGTGATTTAATTATTAACCAATCAGGATGTTTTTACTATATTATTAACCAATTAAGTTATCAACTTGCACTAAGTTATTAACTTATTTGCTGGGAGAATTTTTATATATATTTTTATATAAATATTTCTGCAGTTATACTGTTTAAATATGAAGAGACAGTATTACAGTAAATCAATCAATGAATTCACTCTACCGTGGCTCTTCTGGGTAATATTGATCCCTAATTTGGCTCCTGCACCACTGATGTCTGAGTATCACTGATTTAGCTTATCAAAAAACTTGAAAGTGGTTCTTTGGCTGCTTCGATGGCTTGAACCTGGTGAGGCACTTGTCTTTCATTTCTCATGATGAGGGATTCATAATGGTGTGCCTGAATTTTACTTGGTTGTAAACCCTCATAGCTATTTCCTGTTTAATACCTACCCCACCCCCGACTTCCACAGTTCCCTCCTTTCTCCTGCATTCCACTTAGTTTAAATTCACTAATAAAATACCAACATAGCCTATAAATCAGTCCTCAAATGACTGTGCCTTGCTAAACCCCAAGACCCTGTACCCTCGCCATGAACATCTGGATGATTTCTCTTGTAATCCAAAGGCAGTACATTCTCCATTTATGGGACTTTAAACCTGGCCCTTAGGGACAGACTACCCATCATTTGAGTTATATAGCAAGGGTTTGCACAGAACCCCCTAGGTTCCCTTCCCATCTCCTACACACAAACTTTTACTCTCCCTCTTCCCCCTTATTAACCTTTATTTTTTCCAGAACACAGCTATCACAGTTATGATCACCCCAGTTAAACCAATCTTCACGCTATTTTCTTTACAACATTAATATAGTTATTGTTCAGCTATTCATTCTTGATGTCTCCCAAGAAGTCTCTTCTGGTTAATCTTAGATTACTCTTCAGCTGTCTAAGTCCTTTAGTTCAGCTTCACTTCTGGCATTTCCACTATGTTCTATAGAATGATTTTGTCTTTTCCTACCCTCCTTTTCCTAAGTTTTGCTGTCTGGCAAGCTTTTTTTCTGCAGTTTATTGTTAGTTTCTATCTCTGAGGTATTTTCTTGTGTATCTGAGACTTGCATTTCTATCACAGCTGCCAGGAGTGTATATTTCCCCATATTGAAAGCTTCTTACTGTCTCATACTGATTTTGGAAGCTGAATGAGCACTTAAATGGCAATTCTCTTCTGTAATGGATTTCTGCCCTCCTGAGTGCAACTTTCTTCTCTTTTTTGAAAGTTAGGGCAGAGAGGTCTTGAAAAAATTGCAGCTTGTGGCCTTTGAGTATAAACTCTGGATACTTTCTGGCCAAAGCCAAATTAGCCTATGTTGTTAACTATATTTGGGAACAGGGAGGCTGCACCCTAGAGATCCAGTGTGAAAATGGCTGGACCTTATGGTTTCATGGCTCATGAGGTGCAGAAAGGCTTATCATGAGAGAGGGACTAAAGGAGTCTATAACACTGTTTGCCCTGTAACCATTAGTCTGTTCTGACAAATTTTTTGATTGGAACATTTTTTAAATTTTTTTTCAGAATTGTCAGTGTCATCATTTGACTTTTTCAAAATGAAAAATTCCAGTTTTCCCATAAGAAATGGGGCTTTGTTTGGAAAATTAAGCTATTTAGAGTAAAAAAAAAATCAAACAATTGAAATATTTTGTTTTGATTTTGACAAAATTATGGGAATGTCATATCTCATTTTGATTTACCTGAATTTTTGGATAGTGAAAATTTGGCTTTTCATTCTGATTCTCTACAGGAAGTATTTTTGAAATCTTGAGAATACTCATTGTGTGGGAATATAGTTTCCAACCCAACTCTAATATTAATGCAATGCAGCCAAGATTTAATTTTAACTTTCTATTTTACCATTAATAACATACATGAATTTTCTATAAGTGACAACAAATTTATTCATAACCTATTTTTGTTACCTTTAAAAAACTCGTTTGTATTTTGGTCAACCTCTTCTCATTATCTGTATATTTAGTTTGTTCAAAAGGTTATCTCTACATCACAAAATCTACTTGATTCTGGTAGAATCAAGAGTCTGGTCCCTTTTTCCACTGGAAGGATTTCCCATACTTTATTTCTCCATGCCGCTAAGGTTGACTGAACCACAGCTAAAGAGGTATAGAATTTGTCTGGGCTTACCCAAAGAAGGGGAGCTCTGCTTTGTGTGTGTGTGTTGGGGGGGGGGTGCGGTGGTGGAGGGGAAGAAGGTCAGAAACCACTGTAAAAGGTGCTTGATGGTCAGCTTTGCAGCAGTGACCTCCCCTCATCCCCCAGAAATGTGCATAAAGGTATGAAATGTGGGTGGGGAAAGTCTTTATGTCCAAGCAGCAAGGAAGCTGGCACCCACCTTCCCTGCCCTAGTGGAGGTGAATGGCAGGCTGGGTTAAGACCTGCTGTGGGCATTACGCTAGTTGCCCCTTTTAAAGGGGAGTTGGAAGGAATTTTTCCCGCACCATCAGAACTGGCTTTGGTGGAGTATGTTTTTTTCACCTTCCCCACAGCAGGTATAAGGATGGACCTTTTCTGGTGAATAGAAAAGGCAGTAGGCCATATGCCTCAACTTATTTTGTAAGGATGGGTGGATGTTCAGTGCATGTACTCCATAGGGAGTGCAGCCATTGACCAGATAAATGGCCTGTTAAAGGACTTAAAAGGAGGTACTGGATAAAGGAACAGAATGGGGGAGGGGGATCGGGGACTCCTATGATTGGTACGGCAATCCCCTGTTCTCATAGCCCTCCTTAACCCTCCTATGAGGCTGATGGATGGTAAGATCCAAGCATTGGGTCGGCTGGGGGACCTGGATGGAAACAAAGGGGGGCTGGTGGAAGTCCCATAAAGTTGATTTGAATAAGCATAGATTAAACAAGGGGTGGGGGGTGGAAGCCTCGGTGAATTGATTTGAATAAGCATGGACTTGCCTGCACTCTACACTTTATCTGCTGGATAGTCCCAGACATCTATATAATAAAGTTGCAGCCTGATTAAAACCCATATCAAGTCTCCTGTCTTTCTTGTGGTATACCCAGACAATGAGTGATCTGTCCTTTCCCAGGAAAGGCACTGTCGCACATCTAGCTGCTAGATTTCTTCCAGTTAGCTTTTCTAAAGTTTTATCCGTCGTGAAAGGAAAATGATTGCAAATATGTATCAAATACAGTCGTCATCTGAACAGATCACAACAAAATCTATGAATCCTCTCAAGGAGGAGACTAAACACAGTATTGTGACAATACCATAGCTCTATCATATAAATGTCATGAATTTTTTATCTGTTCCCAAAGAGATGAGACATAACTTTATTTTAATAAACAGCTGTTTATTATTCATTCTATGACAGAAAATCCAGATAGCCAAGGAATTATAAAGATGAAAAAAATCAAGTGTGTGTGTGTGTGTGTACATAAGGGAATAAGAGAGAAGAATTAGGGGGTTTTAATTAAAAATACATTACGAATAATTTCTAATATAATAGGAAAGCCAAGTAAATTAGTTAAGAGGATTTATAATGCTTTAAGGAAGAGCCTGCTGTTAATAATAATAATAATTTCCTTTATACAGAATCTTTCATCTGACCACTTCACAAACATCTCTTCCACTTTTGTTAATTATATTTTAAAGATATTTCTATACCACAGCTTCAGCACCAGTAGAAAGGTGCATTATTGTAAGATCAAGTTAACCAAATGTTAACCAGGAGCCTCATACCAAAGAAATAAATAACCTGTGAGGACAAGGAAGGGTGCCGTAAGAGTGCCAAAAATATCTTCAAGACTCTACACCATGATCATCAGGGGGTCTTCAGATGAAACAGATCCTTATTGATCCAGAGAATATTTTCAAGTTATCACAGAACACTACCTGAGATCTCTGAGAATTCACAGGCAAGTTAAAATACAGATCTGGCCGGGATCCTTAGCCTCAAAAACAGCCCATTTTGTTGAGGCAGCTCTCAAGCACTCCTTGGCTGCCAGTTGCTTCAAATATAACCCAGCAATGGAAAGAAGAAGCACTGCCTGCAAATTCTGAAAAAATGTCTAACTGAACAAATGCAGTACTGGTAAGCATGTGTCATTAAAGAGGAGCCCTGAGTAGGGAGAGGAGCAACTTGAGGAGATCAGATGTGATCAGAGATGATGTGACTACAGGGGTGTCGGCAGGGAGAAGTCTCTGTACTCCCCTGACTGTCCCTAGCCCATGAGCAGGTTTGAGTGTGGAGCAGTGATGAAAGGAGCCTCATATGGTTTGCTCCAGAGCCAGTGATGATCTGTCTCATAATAACTAATGTTAGAGAAACTCAGCCCTGCATGGTGATAGATATTATAAACTTCTTGAACAAATACATATTCTGGGTTTCCAGGCTCCTCTGAATACTACCTCTCCATCTCTGACACATACTTAGTTATAGCAATGGTATAGCTGACCAAAATAGCTATGTACCAATATTGGCAATGTGCAACATTTCCAAATGGTCTGAATATTGGCTCTTATTTAGGAATCCAAATTCCTGAATAGTAGTCAGATAAATCTGAACCCTGAAACTGTAGGTATACATTCCCAAACCCCTATTAAGATTTCTTGCTTGGTTATCTTGCTTGAGTACTGTAAAATACAACTGGATTAAATGAAGTCTGCACTTTTGCCTCAGACTCTTTGTATCCAACTGTGATGGATATTCTTATCAGCATGTTTTCTCTGCATTTATCACTCATGTTTCATTGCTGCTTGCAGTGGTTAGCTGATCTCATTTCTGCATTGTAACAGATTATGCAACTTCAATTTTCACTGGACATGCCAAAACATATTTCTTTTGCTGGAGAGTAGGCAACGCATTTCTTATTCCATAACAAAGAGTGGAAATGTGATTACAAAACAAAGTGATGTATTGCTGCTAAAAAGTGCCCCATGTACTTCCACTGAGTGACTAGATAAATGCTGGGTGTTGGACAGATATATGTACCTATACGTTGATTGCTAAACCAAATATGCTCCCCCTAAATTTAATTTAACCTAACAATTTGGATTTGAGTGTTAAAAGAAGAGCTAGAAACAATGTATCAAGAAAAAAACACACAATCCTGCATTTGGGCATTCCCTTGTGCACAGAAAAACCACACAGGGAGAAGAGTTGTGATCAAAACTATGCAGAAAATGTCAAATGCCATTTTACACATAACCCTCTCCCTGCAAATCAGAGGAAGCAGATTATGCACACCCAGTACTGGTCAGAATCATAAAGACAGGGGACAGATTCTCCTATTGAAGTGAGTGGGACTGGCTGATATTCTTTAATGAGTGACTCAGGCCCAAGGATGTTGATAGTACTTCCACAAAAGGAGCAGCAAAAACTTCTCTGTCCAGTAACCACATCCGTGAGTGGAAGCAAAAGGCATCTTCACTTATAAGGCCACAGAGTAATAAGGGCTACAGGACAAAGTCCATGGGTCAGATTTTTAAATGCAACTACAGTTAATGCCAAGGAGCCTTCCCTGACAGGAAATTCTGACATCCCCAAGGCAGTATACAGATACAAGAAGGGCAATAGAAATATTCATCCAGGCAGCATATTCAACACAAGTGAGTGATGTAAACTTAACATATGTGCCCATGAAAGGCCCTAGAAAAACAGTCTGTAGCCATGCCACACACAACTCTGCTGAGTCTGTAGTACTCAAGCAGCTTGAATCTGCTGTGATTGCTATGGGCTTGGAACCCTCTCTATTTTATTCAAAGGTGACTAAAATCATTCTTATTCCAAGGAGAAACATGTAACCCCTCAATTTATTAGGAGACAGTCTGAATGATTGTCAGCACTGTTGAAATGAAAGCCTGAGTCTCAAGAATGCTAAAGAAGGCTGAAGAAGAAGCTTTAGCTCATCTTTACTGAGAGCAGGCCAGACCCTGCACCCGCTAATGTCTGTGACAAAACGTCCAGAAAATAAAATCCAGGGAACTACAGACTGGTCAACCTCACATCAGTCCCAAGCAAAATCATGGAGCTGGTCCTCAAGGAATCTGTTTTGGAGCACTTGGAGGAGACGAAGGATGATGAGGGACAATCAGCATAGATTCACTAAGGGCAAGTCACGCCTAACCAATCTGATTGCCTTCTATGATAAGATAACTTGCTTGTGGATATGGAGGAAGCGGTGAACATGATATATCTTGACTTCAGCAAAGCTTTTGATACAGTCTCCTACAGTATTCTTGCCAGCAAGTTAAAGAAGTATGGACTGGATGAATGGGCTAAAAGGTGGATAGAAAGTTGGCTAGAAGTCAAGTTCAAGGGTAGTTATCAGTGGCTCAATGTCTAGTTGGCAGCTGGTATCAAGCGAAGTGACCCAGGGGTCACTCCTGGGGCCGGTTTTGTTCAACATCTTTATTAATGATGTGGATGATGGGATGAATTGCACCCTCAGCAAATTCGTACATGACACTAAGCTTGGGGGAGAGGTAGATATGCTGGAGGGTAGAGATAGGGCTCAAAGTGACCTAGACAAATTGGATGACTGGGCCAAAAGAAATCTGATAAGGTTCAACAAGGACAAGTGCAGAGTCCTGCACTTAGGATGGAAGAATCCCATGAACCGCTATGGGGACCGACTGGCTAAGCAGCAGTTCTTCAGGAAAGGACCTGGGGATTACTTTGGACAAGAAGCTGGATATGAGTCAGCAGTATGCCATTGTTACCAAGAAGGCCAATGGCATATTGGGCTGTATTAATAGGAGCACTGCCAGCAGATCAAGGGAAGTGATTATTCCCCTCTATTTGGTACTGGTGAGGCCACACCTGCAGTATTGTTTCCTGTTTTCCTCATCCCCACTACAGATGGAATGTGAACAAATTGGAGAGAGTCCAGCAGAGGGCAACGGAAATGATTAGGGGGCTGGAGTACCTGATTTACAAGGTAAGGCTGAGGGAACTGGGATTATTTAGTCTGCAGAAGAGAAGAGTGAAAAGGAATTTGATAGCAGCCTTCAACTATCTGAAGGGAAGTTCCAAATAGGATGGAGCTCAGCTGTTTTCAGTGGTTCTCAGATAACAGAACAAGAAGTAATGGTCTCAAGTAGCAGTGGGGGTGGTCTAGGTTGGATATTAGGAAACCCAATTTCACTAGGAGGGTGGTGAAGCACTGGAATGGGTTACCTAGGGAGGTGGTGGTTTTTAGAGGTTTTTAAGGCCCAGCTTGACAAAGCCTTGGCTGGGATGATTTAGTTGCTGTTGGTCCTGGTCTGTGGACCAGACCCTGGGTCTGTGTTTGTAGCTGTCTAGTGTGTCTGGCTCAACAAGACAGGATTCTGGAGTCTCAAGCTGGCAGCGAAGGCGGGCTCAGAAGTAATTTCACCACATCATGTGACAGTCCTAAGAAGGTCTCTATGACCAAACCTGTCACAATGGGCACTATATTTGCCTTTTTCCAGTTGTCTGGGACCTCCCCTGATTGCCATGAGTTTTCAAAGATAATGGCCAATAGCTCTGCAATCACCCTCTGAACCCATGGAATGCCAGTAAAGTAGATCATTTATCATTTATCATTTATTTTTGAGGTTATGAGGGCTGCTTAAAACAATTTTACAGACAGACTGCACCAGATAAAATGCCACTGAGGACTAAAGATAAAAGATTCTGAGAAAATAGTTCCTGGGAACACTTTTGATAAAATTGGTTTCTTTTCAATGGCCGTGCTCTGAATTCTGAAATGAAACTCAGAAAGCATACAGACCCTAAATGCATTTCAGATGAAATTACACTCTGAAATACACCTCTGAAGTTCTGTTGGTGACAGGAAAAACACAGACAATTTATGTAAATCTTAAGTACAGAATTACTTGTAAGGCTGGCTGGAAAATAAGAATTCCACTGTGAAAAAAGTTGTTAATGTTTTAAATTTCTTTTTATTTTGTTCCAGAACCATTTGACAAAAAAAATGAGACCCACCCTCCCCAGAATAGCCAATAGCTCAGTGGTTAGGGCGTTCATGTGAGAGACCAGGTTCAAGTCTATGCACCAATTCAAGCCAAATTGCTACTTGTACCTCAGTCTCCCATATCCCATGAAAGGGTCCTAAACACTGAGTTATAGAGTGAGTTACTCTTAAAATTCCCTAATGGAGCTGCTCTCACCATTCATTGGGTCAGAGCATGGGCAAGACTGACCCTGTAGTCTAGTGTTTAGGAAATTCAGCCAGATAGAAGCAATTCAGTTTCAAGTCCTTGATTTGATTCAGGATCTTCTGTGTCGCAGGTGAGTGCTCTAACCACTGGGCTATTGGCTACTCTGGGGCAGGGCCCTCCTTCTGGTTTTCTGGAATTCTATCCTTCGTCTGAGAAACCTTTCCAATGAAAGTTTTGCCAAAACCAATCCATTTTCACAAAGTTTCAGTTGTGATGAATGAGTATTTTCTGACAAAAAAGCTTTGTTGAAAAATACTTGTTCAGCTTTAATTACTTGCCCCCTCCACAGACTTTCATGCCGTTCTCTCTGGGCTTACTTATATGTTTCTATCTTGAATTAGGGAATTGTCTGATTTAAACTACCAAGCCCACCTACATGCATACAGTTATCCTCATAATAGTTGTGAGTGATCTGTCTAACCAGGTTTGATAGCAGAGCCATCTGTGTTCTTACTACCATTCACCTAAATGACAAAATACTGGTCAATCCTTCATATTGTTCTTAGTTCAGTATTCCCAGCACCTCTAGAGAGAGGCAAATATAAAAGGTGTTTTTGAAGTTCACTGGTTAGCAGGTACAATTATTAGAGACCTTCCAGAGCACCATCAATGTTAACATAAACATTCAAACATATACATTCAGTACAAATCAGCCATGCTCTCCCCACAGCTAAAGGAGAGATATGGTGACCATGTCCCCTTTTAATAAGCAGCTATAATCAATTTAGTGAAGGTATAGTTAAAAATAAATTTGTCAGGTAGCAGCATTACTAATCCTATATGCATAGTACAAATCTGAATTAGATTAATTAACCCCTTGTTAGTACAGAGTTACATAGTACTACTGTTAGGAGTTGGATGTTTCAAGTGCTGGTCTGCAGGTCGCCAGACATCCTTCATATCACAGCCACCACCCGGAAGTTCCTGTTACTAGCAGGAACTGTAAGCTGCTGGACCCTAGCTCATTATAGGCACTGCCCACAGAGCTCCCAATTGGAAGAAATGCCCAATTTCTCTGGCTGGCTTAAGCTCACTATTAATGCCAGAAGGAGGCACAGAGAACTGGTGAATCGATGGCTGGTTGTTACACTGGACTCTGCCTTCAGGCCTGACTCCTGAGCCCTGCCCTGGTTTCTGTCCTACCTTGTTCCAGATCACTACCTTTGTGCCCTACCCCTGGCCACTGACTGTGGCTCTGACCCTTGGTTCTATTCCTGACTCTAACTCCGGCTCGAATCCTTGGCTTGACTCCCACCTCTGTTGCTTACCACTGGTTCCTGCTCTATTAGGCCTGACCACCACTTCTGTATCCACTAGGTCTGACTGCTTATGTCCTGGTCGCTGACAACCACACCGTGTCCCAGGGCTGTGAGAATGGTGTGTTTACACATGATATCAACAGGCTCAACCACTGAACACCAGGATTCGTCCTCCAAAAGCTGCTTGACTGCCGCCCTGAGCAGCTGCTGCCATCTGCAGTATCTGTTCAGCCTCCAGGTGGCTGCTGCCTCAGCACCAGCTACTCCCTTTACCAGCTCCCCTTCCCCTCTCAGCTACTTTTCTGCTTTGCAGAACTGGGAGGGATGCCCATCACCTCTGTATCTTATTGCACCTGCAACCTGATCTCATTGCCTGCCCTGTCAAGGCCCTCCTGCAAGAACCTTCTGGCCAGTCATGGCCACATGAACTAAATACCTCTCAAGCTTTACAGCATATTGCTCATTCATGTTTGTACACATGTCTGGAAACCCCTTTCCATTGATGTTGAATGGGTACATTGGGTCTACCAAATTTCAAAAGCTCTAGAATGATCAAGGAATGTACAGTCTGGAAACAACTATTTGTTCCATTTCCACAACTTGCCAGCAGTTTATGACTGGAACCCAATGCTATGAACTATGACTGAACAAGAACCACAGGCAACATCATTACTCTCTCTTATAAAAAGCTGTGGGGTTGGGTTTTTTGGGACCAGGGGTGGGGTTAGCAGACAAGCTCACTGAGGAGGACAAGGAGGAGGAAAATGAAAATGTATCATTTTTAGTTTGTGGGTATCAATGTTGCACCTTAATGGTTTTTAAAATTCCAATTTTTGAGCTACATGAGATAAGAATAAGTGTTTCCTCAGGTGGCAGCTATTGAGGCCATGGGAGAATGGGCAAGTGGAAGCCCACTCACATCTAAAGCTTCTGCAGGCTAAGGGGAGGAGCTATTGGACCCAGGGATCAGTTAATCTCAGGGGACAACTAATGATAAAACAGGGCTAGGAAGGAGGGTCAAAATCAGGGATGCACAGGAGGACACTGAGCAGAGAACCCTGCCAGTGCCCACTGCTCCTCAAAGACCTCCAGGGAGCCAGTGGACATGGCCCAGAGGAACTATGCCCAGAGATGTGACTTTAGGAAGGATCAGAAATAGGCTCTATAGTCACAGAGCACCTCCCCATACAGCTTCCTCCTCGTGGTATGGGGGATGACCACCTTGGCCAGTGTCAGGTGGAGACTGATGTGGAGGACTTGTGACTTTGTGAGGCCACGGATGGTGTGAGCATAGATCAGGAGGTGCTGAGAAAAGTGCATCTAGAACCGGAGGAGAAGATTCTGGAGGCTAGAAAAGGGGCTGCAACCTGCTGCATTTGAGATAGATGTGCCCCAGAGCCTCCCTCTTGCTGCAGAAGCGGCAAGTGTTGGGGGAGATGGTGAACTGGACTAGGCACAAACCCATGCTCATAGCTCCATGAAGGAGCCGCTGACAAATATTCCTAACCTACATGGAATCCTCATCCCCCAAGAGTGTTAGGAGCGATGTTGGGGTGAGCGTTTCTCAGGCAAGAGGCATAGTTAGTGACTGGCATTAAAAGGGATGCTTTTCATCATGGACTTAATTTCCTCTGTTGTCATGTCAGAAGGTAAAATTTACCATTAAGAATAGTCTTTCCCAGACATGCTGAGCATGGGGGAAAGAAAGAGAGAAAAAGAATCTTAATGGCTCATCAGCTCAGTCTTGGGGCACAGCTGAAAGAGAAAAGAAAAGGAAGCAACCCGGTGACAGTTCTCTTTCATATAGTCCATTACAATTACACTTACAGTCAGGGAGTTAGGAAAAAGTCTTTTATTTTTTTAGAGCTATTTTCATTAATCAACATAGGGAGAAAACTTGGGATTGAAAAAAACAAAAGTGATGGCCACTTGGAATGTGTTTTAACTCTTGTAGATCTGGAGGAATCTACAAATCTGCCAAAATTCTCAAGGGACCTGCAGATGGTCTAGGCACCCTGTGACAGGGTCGGCCTACCCCGCACTAGCCCAGACAGGGTTAGACCCATATTATTGACAGCGGAAGTCCCACCTCCCCAGAGGGACTGGGCATGCTCCAAATGCTCTACTAGGATAAGAGGAGGAAGCTCAGCTCGTTCTGGACTGGCAGTTGTAGGGGAAGGATGTGTCTACGAAGTTCCTGTGGAGGGCCTGGTGTAGTTGGGAGGGCCTCGGCCCCCCTACTGGGGCTGCCACACCCCTTGGATGGTGCTCCACCTCTACAGACTCTGGCCATTTGTCTGTGCAGCCCTGCACCAAGGTCTGCTCTATAGACTCTGGCCATTAGGCCACACAGCCCCAGCCCTTGGTGTGTGAACTCTCACACACCCAAGTAGCTGAAGTTTGAAGTTAGAGGCCAAATTCAGAGCTGCTGTAATCAGAGGCAATCCGATTCACTTCAGCTGTGTCGCATACTGTTACTCTGTATCTGAATTTTGGTCCAAAGAATTTTTCTGTATGAGACCCAAGGAAATTGTAGAAGGTGTCTCAAGCTGAGAATATTTTTACCCCTCTTGGCTGTGATATCTTCAGTTAGGAGAACATTTCACCTTGCAAAGGTCCTTTCATAGGTTTATTTTCCATAAAACTTTTTGGAAACAGATAAAACCCATAATATTGCAAGCACACATGTGCTTAACTATAAGCCTTTGACTTCAATGGGCCTGCTCACATGCTTAAAATTAAGCATATACGTAAGTGTTTGGAGGATAAGGGCCATGACTTCTGATGAAAGTTTAGATTAGCCCACTTCAAACTTGGACTTTCTTTTACCTAAACCTTTGGTTTGGATTTTGAGACAATCTGAGGATCCATCTCCAACTGTTCTAATGAAGAGTGGCAAACCACCTCACTTTTGTCCTTTTTGTGCTTGCAAAAATTGTCTCTTACTATCTCTGCTGATTAAATCTCTCTCACTCTGGGACTGGCAGCATCAACTGAATTTGTTTATTTACTGCCTTAAATTAATTTCCACTCATTATTAAAACCCATCTCATCAACATTCAGCACTACCAACATTTTCTGGCAGATATATTATTTTGACCAGCTGTAGTGAAATAATAATTTGGAAGCCTCCATAAGGACTCCTAAGTAATTTGTATAGTATTTTACTAGTTATACAGAACATCTATGAACACATGATGATGACTGAGGTCCTATTATAAGAAACTGCAAGAATCGATCAACATGAAAACCATAAATCTCTGCCCAGGCACACCCTAATGTCTCAAAAAAGGTGGATTTGCATGCAGAGTGCAGCACCGTTAAATAAATAAATGAAATTCCCTGGGTGCACACCCTAATGAAATGTGCTGTGCATACCTATGAAGGGTAGCAGTACTGCAGTCCCCATAATAACCTTGTGACCCCTGCCTGCCAGCAAGTCCTTTTTGGGTCGGGACCCATACAATTACAACACCATGAAATTTCAGATTTAAAGAGCTGAAATGATGGAATTTATGATTTTTAAAATCTTATGACTATGAAATTGACAAAAATGGACCATAAATTTGGTAGGGCCCTAATCATTAGAGCAAAACAGATGTATATATCACAGAAGCAAAGAAAAAAAAGTGCTAAAATTCAAAGTGCTACATAATCAGTACCCAGACAGTGAACATATTCACCAGCATCTTCAGAGTTCTGTAAACACTCCATGGCTCAAACCATACAAAACCCATATAGATCCCTAAGAGATTACTGGCCTAGTAAATGGATATACAAAAGAGAACTTTTCTAGTTCACTGATTATGTAATGAACATATTTACAAGCATTACCTTTTAAGCTGATTTCTAAACATTCAGATTCTGTAACTGATGTGCCCTAAAGTGGGAAGAATTATTTTTAAAGCTATGTCATATTTGTTAATGGTTCCAAGAGTGTCCTAGTTCTTGGAGTGCTTATGAAAGTCCTTTTATTATGTAAGGGTTAGTAATACTTAACAGAGATACTAATAGGACAAAGTCTGGACTCCATTACACTGATGTAAATTTGAAGTAACTCTTCTGAAGCCAGTGGAATTTCTTTGGACTTGCACAAGTATAAATGAAAGCAGAATTCAGAACTTGAATATGTCCTTGACAAACTGCTGAAACCACATGAGAGCTGGATGGGCCATCAAAGCTGTGGAATGGGTGAAAAATGTTTGCAATAGTTCTGCCATTTTTTTTTTGTAATGAATTTTCTGCTTCTGTGCTCTCATCCCTTATGAGTTTGCTTTCTGGTAATGTTGTAGGGAACAAAAGTTGCTAGAAGGAATTGTTCCCAAAAACAGTTAATATTTAGCAGGGCTGGTAGGAAAACAAGAATTCTATTTCACAAACAACTTTGGTTTCAGAATTTGTTTTTGTTCCAATGCAGAATTTTTTTTCTGAGAGAAACACCCTTTCCCCCCACAAACACCTTTGAGTGGCAGGTGCTTAGAGCACTCAGCTAGGATGTGGGCAGACCCAGGTTTACGTCCCTACTATGTTGATTCCTTGTTTGCCTGCTGCGTTACAGGTGTGAGGAGTCTCTCTGGCCATGCAATCCATCCTGGACCTGAGAGAGCTTCCCAATGAAAGTGCTTGGTCAAAACTGCTACATTTCTATGAAAAGTTTCAAATGCAATGAATGAGCATTTTCTGACAAAAAATCATGTTGCAGAAAAATTCACAACCCGCTCTAATGATAAGTAACTATTGGAGAATATGCAGGGAATACATACTTAGAATTTTTAAGCATAACCATAGCAGAAACTTCACACTTACCCAATCACAGAACCGAAGCATACCATGTGGGCTGCATGGCCACTCCCAACAGTTCAGACTTCAGTTATCGAAAATTTACAGTGAACTGCTCACTACACATGAAAAATTATTCACCTAAATTACTCTGCAGATAATTTGGAATAATTAATAAATGAAAATTGAAACTTGGTGCCAGTCAATTTGTGAATAAAACAAGAGATTATATTCTTAGAATAAATTATTTTTTGTGGATTATCACCCAGCTGTCCAAGTTGATTACTCAGAACAGCTTGTAATAGCACATTTACACTGAAAAAATGTACATAATCTATTTAAATGGCTTGAGGATGGAGGCAATTGTAATTATATTAATATTTTATATTCATAAAATAAAAGGACTGGACTGAAAGCCCCAGAGAGGTAGATTTACAATTAATTATTCCTTCAGAATTAAATATGCAAGTTAGATCAATTAAACTGCAAGGTGCTCATCACATTGTACGTCCAAATATTAACATACTGTGGGAATGAGAACTGAGCTAAAACTGACCTAGTAAGAAAGCAACGGGGTTTATACTGGAGGTTGTCAAACTTGTACAGTAACTCCTCACTTAAAGTTGTTCTGATTAATGTTATTTCGTTGCTGATCTATTCAAGAACATACTCGTTTAAAGTCGTGCAATGTTCCACTATAAGGCTGTTTGGCTTGCCCCGCTCTGCCCATCCGGCATTCCAGCCAGGGAGTGTGCAAGCCTCAGATCCCACTCCCGGCTGGAGCACCAGCTAGGCAGAATGCGGTGAGCCTACTTGCCCCACTCTGCTCCCCAGCTAGAATGCCAGGTGGGTGGAGTGGGACAAGCTCCAGTACCCCAACCCTGCTATGCCCCTGCCTCAGCCAAGCTTCACAATCATCTTTGGAGAGTACAGTATTAAACTGTTGATTTAAAATTATTTATAACTTATACTTTATATGTATATAATGTCCTCTGTCTGGCAAAAACTCCCGCACATTTCTCTGGAACCTAACCCCCCCCCATTTACCTTAATTTTTACAGGGAAACTGGATTTGCTTAACATCGTTTCTCTTAAAGTAACATTTTTCAGGAACACCGCCACAATGTTAAGTGAGGAGTTATTGTACATGGTATGTGCCACATCCTGATAGAGAGATTGTCTTGTGAACAATGTCCCCTCCTATTTGTGGTTAAGCAAGCCATGCCATCCCCCTGCACTTCTGTTTGTTATCACATATATCCCTATGACAACCGTGGCAATTTATGCACATGGAAAAGGAACATCAGGAAAGCAGTTGGTTATTTTTTAGGTAGTGTTACTACACTAAGTTGCCTTGTCCTTAAAATAAATTACATTCTCTTATTTTGTTCTTCTCTCCCCTTTTTTCTGCTCCTCTCTTGTATCTAGCCTACAGTCCCTTTTCTTTGTTTTCCCCCACTGAACGTACTCCTCCCTTGTCTTTCCCAATGTATATCTCTGCAGCTTGTTCCCCTTCCTCCTGTTCATACTGGCCACTCGTTTAGTCATCTTCCTTCCGGTTTCTTTGAACATATTGCCTGGCCTCTTTGTTCCACTCTGCCCTGAACATTCACCTCCTATTGGTGGCTGGATGCTACAAACCCTGAGACCAGTTCCTGCTTCCTCTCCTTCCATGCACGCCTAGTTACTAACAGCAAAGTTGGTTTGTCTTTGCTTTTCACCACATTTATAGATGCCCAGGTTGTTCGGTGTGGTGAAGAGCCTGGTCAGCAGTAGAAGCAACTGGAAACAGAGAGACAGTACTATGTGAACAGCTCTTTATGGGCAACCTGCAAGAGCTCCTGCAACTCGCCCACTGTGTGCCAATCCACAGATGATCTGAGTTGGTACAGCCCTCAGGTTTATTTTATTGCTGTATTAGTTCAAACTGCAGCAGCTTATGCTTATTTTTAACTCTGGAGGTCCCTGGTTCATTCCCCAGTCTGTCAGTCACAATGGTCACTCCATTGACCACAGTTTAGAAACCACTGGGTTTATACCATTATATATATATATATATTAAAATCGATGTTAAAATGCAAAAAAGAGAAATTTTTATTATTTACAGGAGTGTTTCTTAATGACAAATATTTTTATTACAATCACAACTGCTGTTTGGAATTTCTATATAAATCTAACACTCAGAGTGTTAGTTAAAAGTCATGTCGCTTACAATCATTTTGCACCAATGACATAGAAACTAACCAAAAGCTAACTAAACTAGTAACTGTTTGTGAAATAATGAACTGTTTACTAATTGTCTGAGATGGAATCTCATGATAACAGGTTATCAGCAGAGAGTAAATCTGTTGTTGCATATGGTTGGAGGAATGGCTCTGACTTAAATTTTTGTCCATGATCCGTAGTTTGAGACCTACTGTGGTGCAGTGTATTCTGAATTCTCTGTTTGTGATGTTGTCATCTAAACACATTGCAGATAAGGGTATTTGAGAAATGAGCAGTCTAAATTCATCAGTTGTCTTGATGGTAGGCATTTTGTGCCTTACAAAACTCAACAATGAAAGCAGTATCTGGGAAACTAGAGACTGCACAAGACAAATGTGTAGATTTATAAATGGAAAATTGTCAAATAATAAATCCAAGACCTGAAGCAGGAAATAATTTAAACAGAATCAAAATTTGTATATGGGTTGTGCAAAAGCCAAGAACCTTTTCTATTCTATTTACTCTGTTGTGCACACAATGCCACCACAGTAGAATCACATTATAAATCACAGCAAATGGCACCTTGGCTATTTCTCAGAGGACTTTAAAGATGGTACAGGGATTATGAGGATGAATACTCTGGAAATTAAAAGTAGCAGAATCAGAAAAAAGAAACTATATCAATGCCAGGGACAATGTACTACGGAAGTGTGAGTGATCTTTCATTGTCTGGTATTGTCTCTTTCTTAAGGAATTAAAAGCACTAAAACTAAAGGGGATAATTATATATATATATATATATATATATATATATATATATATATATATATATATATATATATATATATCACTATGGAATCCTGTGGTGGATTTTGATTGTAGTTTTCATATACCTGAAGCAAACATTTTGCTCCAGAGTAACAGAGAACAAATAAAGAGCACATATTCCCCACAGAACATGATTAATAAAACAGCCATCTGGATTGAATTAACCCAAATATATAGTTTTAAAAAACCCACATGGGCTTTAGTTTTTCATTTCCAAACTGTCTCAAAGTGCCTGATTGAATGCCCACTGAATATAATGGAAAGACTCCTGTTTATTTCACTGGGATCCAGATCAGACCCTAAATCTTTAGTGAGATTGGAGGTTTAACAATGTATTCATAACTTTCATTATTCACATTTTCTTTGCTCTTTCACTATAGGTAGTTTGCCTGCTTTTAAAATTCCATGTTCAAAATAATTTCAGAGGAACAAATTAAAACCCAAAAGTTAGAAGAACATCTCAACTACTTAAAGTCACTGTTAAATACAGTGATGCTGAGAGATGATTACTTGTGTGTTCTCTTTATCTTCACGTCTTTTGTATTTGTCTTTCTTTTGGATCCTTGACTTTTCTCGTTGTCTCTAGGTCTTTATGGATCTTGCATCTGAATTTTGTTTTTCTGGTTTGGGAATAGATCAATAAAATCTAGGGCCCAGGCACACTATGTATATTTCTATCTCCTGAAGCATTTTGCAAGGTCAGTTGTTAAAAACCTTTTTGGGGGACTTGGGGTTTTTTTGGAGTAAAAGTGGTGGTCTTACTAGTGCTTATAGCATATGTCACTTGAGGTAGGCATGGAGCTGCTCTGTAATAATTAATGAATACTGTATGTTGACCTTGTTGTTTGAATATTTATGGAATTAATAGAAAGGCTTAGTTTAATAAGAGGTGTTGGATGAAAAACAAGCAGGAAGGAAAAAGGCTGGCTCATGGTAAATGTTTGCTGAGAATAACAGGATAGGAAAAGTCCCCGAACTCAGGAGAACAAAAGAACTATGGCAAGTTTAAAGAGGAACATTCTCCCAAGAGAGGGAGGTAGTTGTTCGAGGCTGGGGAGGAAGCAAACTGAGATACAGGCACCTTCTGAGATGTGTAAAGAAGTTAGGGCTGGGCTACCATCAGAGAATGGTAACACTTTAGACATGCATGTAAACTGTTTTAAAATCCTGTTTCCTTTTTACTGCTTTGCTACTACTGCAAAATAAACAATACATGTGTTTTAAGAAGACCGTAGTGTAACTGGATACCCCTCGTTACAAAGTCTTGAAGGGAAGAACTGCAGTGCTGAACCCAGTTGGACCTGCTGGGTAAGCATGGTCGATACACAGGGCACTGTAGCCCAGGACCTAGTCTACGAGTGGAAGAACTGTGGAATTCCACTTTGAGATAGGTAAAGACATGAGGCCTGACAGCTGAGGGACAGAGAGAACAGAGACAGGACAGAGATGCAGCTAGCCCTGGAACTGTGACATAAGCTATATTGTGATTATATTGCGGCACTGGACAAGCATCCCAGACATTTTGGGCACCGCTTTTTGGCATCCCCAACCACTTGGCTAGGCGACTGCCTAGTTTGCCTAGTGGTTGCACCGGCCCTGCATGGCTTTCTGCCAAGTGATAGAGTCCAAAGCCTTATACTAAAGCCCAGTGAAGTCAAAAGGAACTTCTGCACATTCCACATTCTGCTTTGAAAATTTATTTTTGAAAGCATCTAAATTGAGTGCTCAAATTCCCTGCTGCATGTCTGATCTTCCCCCTTTGGTCACCTTACAGGAGAAACACAGGTGCACTGAAGATTTGGATACAGAACTGTTGACCAGAGTTTTGAAAGCGTATGTGCTGTGTCTGAGAGTTTATATAAGCTTATATGTGTAAGCTGTGTTTTGTTTTTGCCGTACAATCTGTTATGAAGTATGTACAAACTAGATCTCTGTCAGGAACCCCAATTTCTGTTCCACAGGAAATTTCTGACATTCTGAAATCTTGTTTCATTCCAAATTGGGATTAATAGCTGAAATGAACTCTTCAGTTTTACTTTTACGTTTATGTTGTATTAGAATATGTATTCTATATACATAATATCTAATCTAATACAATACAATATTTTAACAATATAAAAAGTTGAAACAAAATTAATCAAAACTATAATCAAACAAAAAGTTTTGTCTTTTCCCCATAAACAAGGTGGAACTTCACGATGTTCCTGTGAAACAGTTCGATTTTGATGAAACTGCATTTTTGATGAACAATTTTTCCATCAACATTTTTTGACCAGCTCTTATTCAGACTTTTCAATAAATTAGACCAAGAATTTAGTGTCCTCTGTTTGTCAACCTGTTTCCCTCCCAAAAAGAGCTCTCCTGGAGTCATTTCGTGAACTCCTAGAAACCATGATGCTCTGTAATTATTATCAAATAATCTTGTGAGTCCATTGAGGACAATATCAGTTTTGTCTCGAAGCCATTTCTCACTTGTACATGTCGGTGTATTTGCCATCCCTTAGTCTGGATGCTCAAATGATCCAAGCTTCTTTCCACTCACAATCATAAACACTAACTCATCAGATCAAGATTGCCCTTTACCACATTACTGATGGGTTAGTTCTGAATATGTACTTCTTTAGCTCATTGATGCTCATAGGGATTTCACATAAAAATAGTGTATGGCTCTGAAAATTTCACAAGAACAAATGAAAAGGCTAACTCAAGACATTTCGATTTCTCTTGATGAACTCAGGACCACTCCAGGAGAAATAATTCCTCTCGGCTCTCTGATTTTCCATCCAGACGCTTCTGACAAAATCAATAAGTTACATTACCAAAGAGTCAGTCATAGCAGCTACCTTACCACTCAGCCTGGTCACTTCAGAACAGGACCTGAATTGAAAATATCTCAGTCTCCACTCTGCAGGGAAGAAGAAAATGAGACACAGAGATATTCTAAATAGAGCTGGGTGGAAATTGTCTAAAGGAAAAGTATTCCATCAGAATATGGTGATTCACCAAAAGCAAAATGTTTCACAGTAACATGTTGTCATTGATGAAAATTTGTTCTGAAATGTAAATTGGGGTGAAAGGCGTCTTGATAAGGACAAACCATTTTCAGAATGGAATGTTTGTTTTGGTTTTTAATATGTTGTAGGATAAAATAAGATGAAGCAAGAAAATTAACATTGAAACAATTTTGATGACCTTTTTGATTAAGCATTTCTTTTAAAAAAATCAGACTGTAGAGCATTTTGAATATTTATTTATTTTTGTCAGTTCTGGAATGGAAGAGATTTTGAAATAGCTCAGCTTCTCCTGACATGAAGAATCTTGTCCTTATATAGCTCTACTGTGAAAGCTTAAATTCATGACGCTTCTGCAGTTATAAAGCATATAACCAGGAAAGAATTAGATACTGAGAAAGGAAGGCACATCACTGTGAAGCTCTGTGTTTCTAATGTGGTGAGAGATAGTAGGCGAGCACATAATAGCAGAAAAATGCCCCAAACACAATATCATAAAGCAGGCACAAAGTCCTGCTTAATCTCATAGTTTGCAGCTTCTCAGGTCTCTCGGGGGAAAACACAGAGCAGATGCCATTAAAAGGCCAGTCAAAACTGAGGAAATTCCATGCAGTGGCACTTGGAGGAATTACATTTGAAAACTGATATGCTGCACCCCTCTATGCAGTCAGTAGAAAATAGGCTGCTAGTGACAAAGAACAGGCTGGAGAATATGACAGTTGAATTACTAATCCGGGAAGCAGGACAGTAAAAAGCAGAGCTGTTGCAAGTGATATTAAAGCAAGAGTTCAGGAACAGAAGAGTATCAGCATTTGCAAAAGCCAAACCCCTCTTTCTGAAAATGACACTGCAATGGGGCAGTGTTCTCGGATAGTGGAGAAGAAACTGCTATCCTATATCCCATGCATGACTGGCCTCTTATTGAGTAAAGAATCCAGATCCTTTTGTTAAAAGTCTCAAGTTACACAGAAAACAACTTTCAGCTTAGTTATGTTTAAATTGTACAAATTATTAAACAGAGAGCTTGGATTTTAATTCTTAATCTATCTTCAGTTATCAATTCTCATATAAAACAAAGTAGCTATGAAGTATGACAAGAGTTACATTTTTTTCCTTAGGACAAAGCAAAATGTCCTCATTCGATTTCCATTTTTGGGACTGACACAGGAACTGCTAGTTGAAAATCTATATCTTGTGTTATTCAGGACATCAAACGATCATAATGTTCCCAGCTGACCTTAAACTCCTTGAAATCAAAATTACTCTCTGGTGCCATCTAACGACACTGAGAAGTTCACATGATAGCCAAGCTCCCAGAGCTTTCACAGTAATTCTAATTTTTCTCCACCATAGTGTAGTGGAAGTTTGCTACACAGATGGGTTTGTTTGTTTGTTTACTAATATCCTCCTCCTTAACAAACACACTTATTCCAGAACCCTTTCCCTTCAGAGATATATTAACATACTTAACTGAAAAAAATACTTACAAAAGTCGAGAAAAATTAGGAATCCACGAGATGTACCTTAAAATGTATCTGTGAGTCACTTCTGTTGAATACCTGTGATCTTGTGCAATATCTCTGATTGCAGGACAAGCTCAGAACCCCCTTTAGCATATAAAGTATGACTTTGCAGTTGGAAGGCAGTCTGGGTACAATCTATGGTGCAAGCATGGGCAGTGGGTGTAATAGGCCAGAGGAGATTGAGCTCCCCCAAACAGGGTGCTGGCCGGCTACCTTTAGAGTGCTGCCATTGAAGTGGTTATGTCCACACTGCTTCCCTTCTCACCCCTCCTCTGCCTCCTCCCCTGAGGCCCCACCATTGCTCTCCCTCTTACCATCTCCACTCCTCCCCTCCCCTCCCCTCCAAGGTCTCCTCACCTACTGCTCGTGCCTCTTCATCCCTGGCAGACAGAAGGGACCTCAGAGGAGGGCACGAAGAGGCATGAGCATCAGCGGTCACCCTCAGGAGGAGGGGCAAGTAAGGAGGATGGGGCTTTGGGAGAGGGGGTGAAGAGTAGAGCTCTGTGTGGATATAAATCAGTATCTATGGAGCGGCAGGGCTCTACCAGGAACCACAGTGGTGAAAGCAGCAGACAGCAGCAGCTCCTCTGGCATGACTATAAAGCCCCCAGTCCTGCCCACTGGGGTGGGCACCGGGATCATTGGCAGCTCTCCCTGGCCATGCTTGCAAGTTCTGGGACAGGATTTCCTTCCACGCAGCGGGCTGTGTCTCCTGTCTGAGGGTGTGTGAGCCACTTGCACACACTAGTGCAAGCAGCAACAGCTGCTGGTGAGCCTGGCGCCAACCCCAGTGGGTGGAGCTGGGGGCAGCACAACCATGCCAGAGGAGCTGCTGGTGGGGGGTGTTGGCTCCTGAAAGCAGTGGCCTAAAATGCTGTTGCTTTTGCCGCTGTGGTTCCCATAGAGCCCTGCCGCTCTGCAGATACTGATTTATATCCACGGATATAAATTTTGAATCCATGCAGGACTCTGGCGAAGAGGTGTGAGAGGCAGGGGGCATTGGGGGAGGGGGTGGAGCAGGCATCAGAGAAGAGCATGGGCAAGGCCCTTGAGAAGGAGGCCAAGCAAGGGCAGGCCTTGAGGCAGAGCAGAGAGTGTGAACCCCCACTTCTAGGGAGCTTCCATTGCAATAAGGACTTGCAATAAGAAGGACAAGAAAGAGAACCCAGTTTAGATGTATGAGTTACTGCTCTCTTTTTCCAATTCACACAGTCCTCTTCAAACAGCCCTTTCCACTTATAGCCCTTTCCCTGCAACTCCCCACCCATAGGAGACAGGCCTGTCACAATCTTTCCAAGGGGTTCAGAATTGGTAGTTGTGTCCTGAGTCCACTTCTCATTTTCTGACTTCATGGGTTCTTGGATTCCTTCATCCAAAGTGCTGCAAAATCTGTGTCACACTTTTGCGAAGTCCAAGAGGAGTACTTCTGGGACCAAGCTGATATTTTAACCATTAGAGTATTTCAGATCTTTATACAGGACTGCTGGGTTCTGGAATGTCAATTGAGCCTACAATAATCTCTAGACAAATGTAATGCCGCAAAACATTTTAGGGATATGTATGAAGTAGCTGCTATGAGTGCTCCAGCATTGATTTGCTCCCAGTGGCACACTACCATGTATTTAGAAGTCAAGAAATGAAAAATAAAACTTTTATTAGCGTCTCTTTACATGCTGAAGTGGCATAATTGACTGTTGCTCTGCTGGATGCTATCTTAAAGGTTTCTGTCTGCCACAACTCACTGGGCTGGTATATTTTAGATGCCACCTAGAAAATGTCTGATTGACAGAACCATTTAAAAGGATTTCACCTCTAATAGCTAGGCATATGCACAACAGAGGAAGTATTTATCAAAATTATAGTTCAGTATTTTAATAAAATGACAAATTTTCTGTTGCTTTCATGGCACTTCTGCTTTTGAGTTAGTCTTTGGTTAAAGTAGAAAAATTACCCTATTACTTCTCTTCAGCGAAGAATTAAAATGCAGCATGAACAATAGTCATAATTTAAGAGGTTCTATCAGCCAACCAAGAACACACAGCATGTGAGATCTTGCCTACGCTACAGAGTTTTGTCAGAAAAAGTTATGCTGAGGATCAAAAAGCGCAGTAATTGCATCACTTGTGCATGTTCACACGATGCTCCTTCTTTTGGCAGAGTGCATCCACATTTGGTCCTCTAGCATCAAGAGGGAGAACAATGCACTGTGGTAGCTATCCCACTGTGCTATTCACTACCTTCTGCAGCTAGGACTTGTGGAAACGTGGAGTGGATCGCAGTGCATCATGGGTGAGGACTCAACATTCCCTGTTGCAGTTCTTTCTGTCCCAGCAGTCCAGCGGCTTTCAGCTTGTTTAGTGGCATTTTTCAACAGCTCCTGTTTACTGTGCACCCATCTCTGTCTGAAAGGATAAATCCCTCAGTGCTCTCTACTCTTGTAGTCACTGTTATGAACGCATCACACATGGTCATGCAGTATATCTCGAGCTCCCAATCTGAAATGCTAAATGCTATGGAAAGAAACAACACCAGATAACTTTTGGCAGTCACAGGTTAGCTGAACATGGTGGACCATTGCTTCTGGGCTCAGGAAACAAGCACTGAGTGGTGGGATCTCACTGCTATGCAGGTCTGGGATGACGAGCAGTGGTTGCAGAACCTTCAAGTGTGAAAAGCCACCTTTCTGGAACTGTGCAGAGCTTGCCCCAGCACGGCAGCACAAGGACACCAAAATGAGAGCTACCCTCTTGGTGGAGAAACTCATGGTGATCACTGTGTGGAAGCTGGCAATTCTGGACTGCTACCGGTCAGTTGTGAATCAGTTTGGAGTCAAGAAGTCCACCACTGAGGCAGCATTAATGCAAGTGTGCAGGGCGTTAATTGCATCCTGCTGCAAAGGACTGTGACTCTTGGCAATGTGTGTGAAATAGTGGATGGCTTTCCAGTAATGGGATTCCCTAAATACGAAGTGGTGATAGATGGCATGCAAATTCCAATTTTTGTCCTGGACCATCTTGTGACGAAGTACCTCAGTAGAAAGGTGTACTTCTCTATGGTATTGCAGGCACTTGTGGATCACCATGAGTGTTTCACTGACATCAACATGGGGTAGTCTGGGAAGGTGCACACATCTTCAAGAACACTAGCGTGTATAGAAAGCTGCAGCAGGGACTTTCTTTCCAGACCAGAATATTTCTGTGGGGGATGTTGAAATGCCTATAGTGATCTTGGGACACCCAATATACCCCTTACTCCTATGGATTGTGAAGCCTTACAGAGAAAACCTAGGCAGCAGCAAGGATCACTTTAACAATAGGCTGGGCAGGTGCAGAATGACTGTGGTATATGCCTTCGGCAGATTAAAAGCACACTGGTGCTGTATTTATGGCAGGTAGCATGACCAGATGTCCTGATTTTATAGCCACAGTTCTGGTATTCAGGGCTTTGTCTTTTATATACGTGCCTGTCGTGGGGCAGCTGCCCCACTCCCAAGGAATGGGGCTGAAAAGCAGCCCTGGAGAGGACTGCAGCTGTGAAAGGCAGATTGGAGTAGCAGCCACAGCTGTGGCCAGCCCAGTCAGGGCCCAGCAGGCCTTTATAAGAGGGTTGTAGCCAGAAGCTAGAGTACTCTCCCTCCAGCTTTAGAGGGAGAAGGACCTGGATGCCTGAAGGCTGAGGGTGCAGGCAACCAAGCAGGGCTGAGGAAAGGCGAGAGGAGCAGGGGAGCTCCCGCCTGGCAACTTCCCCAGGCTGCAGGCCTGATAACAAGGCGTTTGAGTTGGCACTGGGTCTGCAGAAGGGCAGCCCAGGGTTAGGCAAAGGCAGCAGGTCCAAAACCCCCTTGCCTATGATGGGTGGCTGTTACACTGCAGTCTGCCTCAGGGAACAGGAGCTAGATGATGACTGGCAATAGCCACAGACTGAGGCAAGGTGAGGATAGAGGGTTGGGGGTTTCCCGGGGAGGGGAGACCCACAAGAGTGAGGGGATATTGCCAGGGGGCAGCACCCCAGGTAAAAAGGCACCGGGGTCCAGGAGGGACATGGGCCAGCGATAGGTGAGCAGGGGGTGCTCTGGAGATGGAGAGCTAATTCCCTGGACAATCAGCAGGAGGTGCTGCACCAGTGAGTCATTGTGCTGTTACAGTGCTATTATTTCCCACCTCCCATTCTGATTTTTCACACTTGCTATCTGGTTACCCTAATGGCAGCTTAGACCAAAATGAGGAAAGCATTCCCATGGTCATAGAAGCCTGCTGTGCATCCATAATATTTGTGAGGCTAAGGGTGAAGAGTTCCTCCCGGAATTTGAATAGACGGATACCAGGGCTATTAGAGGGGCATAGAGGTGGCGGGGGGGAGGGGGAGGGCTTTGGGGCAGCGTTTTGACATTTGACACTAAAAATGTGTCTTTCTATACAGCATTCTGCCATGCTTTGTTAACTTGCCACCTTTCATGAAAATTTTGATGATTCTTGACCGTGATTTGTAGTCAGCAAGTGATCAAACTGCCACTTTATATTAATTCCAGCATAACAACCATGTGCAGGAGGCAAATAAAGATTGGTTATCTTTCAGAAGGTTTGTTTTTATTAAATAACAATTAACAACACACACAAGGGTTGATGGGAAGGGAGATAACTGTGAAGGGCAGTGTAGGCTCTCATAGCTGTGTGTAAGTCCAGTGGAGTGAACAGCTTACTGAGATGTACTGGGAAGCTGCAAGGATGTACTGGGAAGCTGCAAACTCCTCTGTGTGAGAGGAGTTTGGGGAGGGCTTAAGAAAGCAGTTTTGTATCAGCTGCGGGGCAGGAGGCAGGGGCGAGCACACATGTGTTCTGCCTGGAGCTTGATTAGGGACTTCAACATCTCTGTTTTCTCCTCCATCGCTTTTATCATCCACTCCTGGTCCATTAATGTACTCCTTACTCTCCTGCCTTTCTCCTGTATTTTAAAATTTCTCCTTGAGAGTCTCTCTCCATTCCCTGCTTTTTTTTTTTTTTTTTTTTTTTTTTGGCTTCTGAAGACCAGAGCACCTCTTGGAACATGTCCTCCTTTCTTTGCTTAGGTTGCATGCTTATCTGGTAGAGACGTTCTGCTGGTGTGTAGGAGGTTCCCCAAAGGCCAGATCGGCAGAAGCACAAAGAACAATACACAGAAGCATGATTGTTAGTTCACACATAGCATTGAATCATAGTAAAATACACTTCTTGTGACATACCAATCACTTTCTCACTGTCCCTTGGCAAGCACACTTCTCTGTGAACACCCTAAACATGGTGAGTTTGGTCCTAGTGGGAGTTGGGCATTCAAGATGGGACAAAGGGTCTAGTTGATTTTTTTAAGTGGATCATTGCAGGTGAATAGGGACAATATTGTAAATTCTGCCACCATTTTCCATAGGCAAAGGTCACTGAAGCCAAAAATCACTCCTTAGGGAAAGTGTGCAGCTTCAGACCCTGTCCCTATGTTGCTCACCTGTGTGCTGCACAAGTAATTGCTGAGTTGTGAGGGAAAGTTTCCTACAATGTGAAAGGACCAAAGTGACACCCTATAATCAGGAATGGATCACAGTACCTCTGATACCACTGGCTCATAATTGTTGGTCAATGCTTGTTGTTGTTAATCTTTTTTTTTAATGGCTTCCACTGTAGTGTGGTTACTTAGCAGTTTAGCTTAGAACTACGTTGTTCTTAGTTTTCTATAGGTTTTCAGAACATTTTGAGGTATCTTTCTTTAAGCTATCCCTTATGCATTTGTGAGAAGAGTCCTGAGAAAAGTAGTGCTAATGAAAATCAGAGGATGTTCGGGACAACTCCGTAGTTCTGGGCAGGCCTGTGGCCCATTGAAGTCAGAGTTCTGTGCAGATACCATGTTCCACCCCAGAGCTGGCTGCATTTCAAGATGAGTGAGAGATATCTTTGTGTTTCTATAGATATACACATCTATAAAGCATTAGCTGATCCTCTTGGTGAAAAGAGCTAGATAGTAAGGTGCTTGCTTTCTGTGACCCATAAGGTACCTCATATTCAAATGTGCTCCCACTATTTTGCTTAACTAGTTTTATTGAATTTGACACTGCAAATATGTCTGATGGGATTGCTCTGAAAATCTATCTTAGGTCAAACAGCACACCTAGACCGAGATAATTATTTATCTCTTTTGACAAGGGCTACATCACACAATCTGTTATTTAATTTTCATGGACAACTCCAGCACTTTGAGGTAGCTAGCCTTGCAAAGGAAGAAAATAAAGAATGTGATCATGATTTTTCTAATGGCATTTTTCCAGTTGACTGAATTCAAGTTCACCCTGAAAAGTGACTGTGCAAATCTGGAAACTTCTTATTCAAGACTCTCATATGTATTCAGTGTCTTATCCGCTTACTCTAACAGCAGAAATAAACCTTCACTACTACCATACCTACTTCAGTTAGTGCTACAGAGCTGGCATACAGAGTGAAGATACAGAATCCTACTCATTCTTCCATCTTGTACAAGATCAACAGAACTGTAAACTATGTTCCAATTGCTTTCAGGTAGATTAACTTTTTGAAGGCAATAGAGATTCATTAATTCAACTGGGGAACAGTGGATTCCTGTGGTGTAATTAAGAGCCCAAATTGACTTGCACCTCCTTTATTACTAGTGATATACAAGAAGGAAAGAATTAGAATCAGCTTGAGATTGTAGGTCCAACATATAGGATTAGAATCAGCTTGAGATTGTAGGTCCAACATATAGGAGAAATTGAGCACATTTTATATGGAAATTGAGATATAACTATGTTTGGAGTAGAACAGTACTTTTAGGGCAAGGAATATTTAGATGGTGTGGCAAATTTGCCTGCACTATTATGATGGGTCCCGCACTTTCTCTTCTTGTGGGGGGTTCAGGGCACCATTTCTTGCCCCTGAACAGGGTATTAACTGCCCCATTAGTATCCTAGAGCAGGGGAGTGGAGAGGGAGGGACCCAAGCCCACTCTCTACTCCAGGTCCCAGCCCATGGGCCCTGAGGATAGCAGTAAACTACTTGAACTAGCTATTTCTTCCCCTGGGCTACTTCCCTCTCCTACCCTTCAGCTTGTGAGGCCTCCTGCCCTCTCTCTGCACAAGCCAGGTGCCCCTTTTCCTATGGTCTGGGTCTTCTTAGCTCACCGTAGCACTTCTTCAAACTCTCCCCTGCTTTACTCCAAACTGCTCTCTGCTCCAACTCCTCCAAACTGCTCCAACTCCTTTCCACTGACTGATTGAAGCAGGGGGTGGTTTGTCATGTGCCTGGCTTCAGTTACTCTAATTGGCTTCAGGTGCCTTAATTGGTTCCAGGTGCTCCAACCAACTTCTAGTAACTTGCTTCCCTCTACAGGGAATAAGGCTTTCCTCTAACACTCTCCTGCTGCCCTCTGGCCATGCTGTAGCACAATGGGCATTTACACACACACACACACACACAAGCTGGATAGACATAAAGGTCATTGCTAAGAAATAGCATGAGTACAGCTGCGGGAAATTTTTGGTTCAAATGTTATTTTCACTGAAAATGCAGGTTTGGAACAACTAAAACATTTGGCAAACGTGGGTTGAGTTTGCTGAAGTGTTTAAGTTGCGGAAAAGATTGGAAAACATTTGAAATGTTTCATTTTCATATGATCATAATCAAATGTTTCAATTTTTCATTTCAAAATGACTTTTCATTTCAAAATTTGCTTTAATTTTTATTTTTTAAAAAACACCTAAAAACCTGAAAGAAAATTATCATATTTTACTTTTCAGTTTGCTGAAAATCGGTTGTTTTGGGTCAACCGCATATGATTTTTTTGCTATTTATTTTGCTAGCCCAATGAATTAAAGTCCATTATTTGCATAGCTCTAGGCGTAAGAGAACCTATAGTGGTTGCCATTTAAAAATTCAGCATTTGCTACAGTTCTCTTTCAGAGGTATCTGAAATAATAATTATTATCCTTACCCTGAATTACAATGATTTGTTATTCTATGTGCTAATTGCAATGTAAGCCCAGGTTTAGTGGGACTCAAACTGTTTTAGGGAACCCTGGGCCTAAGCGTCTACATTGTATTTTAACACTTCTCTAACCTGTGCTCAAACCTAGGGCTCCGGCATCCACATTGCCGTACACAGACCTGAGTCAAAGTAACCATATCCCAGGGTCCCTAGCATGCACCCACCCCAACATATGGTCACTCTAGCCCGAGGACCATGCTGCACTGTGGCAAAGCTTTACTGCTTGCTCTGCACATTACCAGGAAGCAGCTTGCTTTGCAAAAGGCTTGATTATTTCACTCTCCATTCCAAACCCAGGAGGCCTTGGATTATGAAATGAAAGCTGGCACAAGTGTGTGTGTGGTTCTTTTCCCCAAGCCTGTGTGCTTGCTTTTTAGCTAGTAATTGCTGGAGGTGACCTGTGAAATCCTGTTACTTTCCCCTTTTTTCTTTGAATACCAGCCAATATTATGGTAGTCATGAAGATGAGACGAACTGTAATTCCAGATGATGCTATTTCATAAAGTTGTCAGTGGTTATTAATTTATAGCTCACTAGTAAGGCAAGTGGAAAGGCCAGATAAGCTTCATTTCCTTTGGCATATCGTTTTTTTTCCCCCACTGGCATAGAAATGCTGCTAATCACCAATTAAAACTGCCCATGCGTTTTCACTCATTTGTAATCATTTTTAAAAATTAGATACTATATTAATAAGACACAATCAAATGTGATGACATCCCACTTGAGCATTAGAGGACTCAAAATAACATCCCTTTGAGCTTAGGGTATCAGGAGTTCCATTTTGCATGTTAAGAGGGAATAGGGGAATTTCTAAAGGGAATCTTTTCTGGAATGAGAGTCTAACAGGATTAAAAATTGTATTTTGTACCTAAAGAGAATCCTCATTTCCACATCAGTTATTTCAGCCTTGCTATCCAACAGTTATAATAGTAAATACTATGCCTTAGGGTGGCATCTAATTAAACCAAGCAATGCAGCAAACAGTTTTCATTTAGAAGTTGTATCACTTGCAACAAACCTTGTTAATTCACATTAAATTACTTTTAATTTATGGATTTAATTTTGGATTATCTCACTTCATATTCCAAGTGTGTGGTGAGTCCTATGAGATTTATACAAGTTTATTTCATGATCATGGGCAGTTCAAAGCTCACCGAGCTTGAAATTTAGTTAGTTACTTGTAATTGAATTTTCTCTGGTCTGGGAGCCACAGAATGGTCCTGGTAATTACACCTGGCCCCCAAGATTAGAAGAATAAGATGACACGTAGATAGCTACTTTTATACTGCAACTAGAACTGACTTTTCAAAAGGAGGCGGCTGAATTCTGTCTGTAGCCATCTGATGCATGATCAGACATTTTCCTCAACCCCTTTTCAGTGAATTCAGAATCATCATCCTGAAACAAACTAATTGGAACATAACACGTCTTTGAAGTGGGAGGAGGAGGAGTCTAAAATGGAACAGAACGAAGACACACCCATTATGTTATCATAAGTCAGCCTTTGTCAAAACGAAGTACTTGCAAAGAGTTTTCAGAGGGCCCTAGCTTTTACTGATGATCCCTCCCCACCCATGTTCACCCCCCACCCTAATGGCTCCTTTTGCTAACTCCTGACTACTTGGAATCTCTTTGCTCTCACCCTCACATACAAGCTCTGATCACCCCTTCCTGGCTGTGATACTTTGGGTCCTCCGGTGAGCCTTTACGTGGTTTCCATGCAAGCAACATGGGAGAGGAAGTGATCCCTGCTAAGCTTCTCTGTTGTGATAAAGTTACAGCCTTAGGTAAAGACCAGGTACAATGTTCCTGACAGCCAGGCGGTGCCATGCTTCCTACACCATTTTGATCTTACTAAATAGGTATAAAAAGTTCACAATATTGTCAGGAATAATAATAATAAATAAAAACTTGCTCTTATATAGCAGTTTTCATCAGTAGATCTCCAAGTGCTTCACGAAGAAAGGCAACATCATTATCCCCATCTTACAGATGGGAAAACTGAGTCATAGAGCGGTGACATGACTTGCCCAAATCACCCAGGAGGCCAGTGGCAGAGTCAGGAATAGAACACAAGACTGCTGAATCCCAGTTCCAATCAGCTAAAGCAAGCAAATTCAACCTAAATAGTTTCAAAATATTCAGCAAGCTTAAAGAGGAAAAAATAGTCACTCAGCTAGCATTTGGCTATACTGGATAATCTCTGGATATTAGGCTGCTTTTTCTACCCTCAAAATGCAAAAATATGAGGTTCTTTAGCCCCTCCCAATCCCTCATTTTAACCCTTAGGAAAGATTGATGATTTGCAATTTTTAAATGTTCCTTTGATAAATGCATGACTGAAAATGCATGCCATATGGAGAACAAGACCAAAAATTACGTAAAAAACCACTACCATCACAATTAAAATGATACATTTTTAGCTATATGTTCAAAGTATTGCATAAACTAGCACTGTCCACAGGGAGGTGATATTCTGATCTGCAGCTATTTTATGAGGCAGAGTGGACAGCACAGCTGAAGGACAGACTGCAAGCCCTTCTGCCCCTGAGATATTGTCACACTTTCAGCTTACCGAGTTGTCAAGTACATAGTCAGTAACCCACAAGTGCATACAGTTTGTGGCTTGTGCACATATCCCACAATCTGCACTATCAAAGCCCAGAGCAGAGCATGCCTTAGTTAAATGTCTCTGCAGCTTCAATGTTTTGGGACATGCTAAAGGAAGCCACAGGCTGCTAGGCAAGTTTAAAAAGGGAGTTGGAAAAGAAGTACTCTATTCTACCAATAGATTCCAAAGTTTGATTATGAGATCCAGAGAACGTGATTCACTCGATCACTTTATATAAATATAAATCAGCTCAGATAAAGTGAGAAGAGACCTGATCCTTTTATTCATATATATATATATATATATATATATACACACACACACACATACATACAGAGGGAAGGTTCTGGCCTCTTCTCTCTTTACCTGAGTTATCCAGCCTTGTAGAGGTATTATACTTTGAGATATTTCTGACTTAAGTTTTTAGTTATTGACTATTGGTCATCCAATATATTTCCTCCATAAAGATTTTAAAAGGGAAAAAGTTAACATGACCATTAAGTAGAGAGAAGCCCAGCCAATAAAGTGCAGATCCAGATTCCAACCCAAAGTTTCCTGAAATTCAGTGTACTTTGGTTTTGGGGTTGGATTGATTTCTAGCAGAAAATTTGCTAAAAAATGTGGTGGGTTGTCTTCATTCAGAGGGTAACTGCATTGTGCTGAGATATAAAAATAGATGGTGAGGTTTCTTCCAAAGCCTATTTTATATAGTAGATTAATATAGCCCCTTACAGCTAAAGTGATGTTACACTTTTTTCACCAATTTAAACATGAAATGTATAATAACCCACCTCCACTTCACTTAGATTGTAAGGTGTTTGGGACAGGGACTGTCTTTTTGTTCTGCTTCTAGCCCAATGGTGTCCTGGTCTGTGGACAGGGCTCACAGGTGCTAACTTAAATAATAACCATTTTTTAGGTAATGTCTCCACTTAGAGTCCTTGGTACTAATTCTGAATACCCTTACATCAATGTAAATTGGGACCATCTCCATTGACTTCCATGGAGTTCTTCCCGATTTGAACCAATGTTGGTAAAAGGAGACTCAGGTCCCCAAATTCCAGGTGTGCTAAAATTCTTGGAACAACTCATTCATAAACACAAATTAATGTCTCTATATGTGAGTAATCACAGACTTTTCTCACATATCTTCACAGCGGTATAAGAAAGTCTCAAAATAGTACATCAAACAATGAGGAATAATAATGTAATCCTTTGGTACTGGCTAGTCAGTACAAGTCCCAGGCAAAGATCCCATCCAAATAGCTAGGACAAAAGATCTGGAATTAATATCACTTTGAAAATATAGTGCTGTCTTGAAGCCGTCTTTGTATCTTTTTCCGCAATCAAGAAAAATTGGGCATCTCTAGACGAGATGAGAACTAGTGCCTTCAATAGTTCATGTTCTCCAAAATGTAGTGGTTCAAGACTGAAAACACACAGTTGTTAGTTTTTAATACTTTCCTATAACTCAGGAAGAGTTGTCTTGGAGTGTTTTTGACATATCTAAAGACATTGGTTTGGAAATGAAGATGTTATGGCCCTTATAATTATATCATGGGCAGGCACACAGTGCAGATGTCTGGAGCTCAGTATATGTCAAGTGTCCAGCCCCTTTTGCCACAGCTTTCCCACTGATGACCTCAAGACCAAGTTCCCTTCCCACAAATCCAAACTACTGAAACTCATCAAAAGTAACATGCCACTGCCCACACCACCCCAAAATGCAAATCCACCAGCCCAATCTCCAAATGGAAACCATGTGTTCCCTTTACATAGACAGTACCCTCTCAGATTCCCCACTCCCTCCTATATGTGGCCAGCCACCTCCTTCCTTTCAGTTTGGAAGCCCTCCAGAACACAGCACAGAAGCAGTGGGAGCCAATGGGGCATCCGATGCAGAAATGAACTACGGCAGGCAATGTCTGAACGCAGCAGCCATAAATCAAATATGAGCAAGTAAAAGGAAAAGAAACTCTTGCAGGAACAAACTTCAGACCAGAGAACATGGGAGATATATTTTGTTTGGGGGTATTTTTGGACATAACAAGTGGATAACCAACCCTGATCTAAGAGCTCAGCTCTGTATCTTTCATGGTTTCACTTTTGCAGGCAGTTTAGATGTAAAATAATTAATTAGCTCTCTAAAAGCTCTATTGACATTGCTGTTATTATTTTATTTGTTTTGCAGTAGCATCTAGACCCTGCTTGTTGATCAGGCTTCTATTCTACTGGGCACTATACATGCACATAGCAATCAAAGCTTTCCTCCCCAAGAAACTTACATTTTAAGTATAAGATGAGAGTCACGATGGATACAACAGACAGATGGTGGAAGCATGGGTAGCAGTGGAGTGTTCATGGTGAATGTAATAAAGCATGGTCGCAGACACCTACTAACTAGCCATTGTTAAATGTTTTGTCCTTTTAGAGGTGAATTTTAAGGAGAGATTTAAAGGGAAATAGTGAAGTGGCCCTGTGGAATTTTATGGGAGGTCTTTCCTATGCATAAAGAGCACCATAGGAGAAATCACAAAGATATCTGTGGTAAAATTTGACCCCTGGAAAATCAAGATTGGAAGTATACACAAAGCAGAGATGGGGGCGGGGAGGCAATGACTCACTAACATAGAAGAGAGACTCTGCAAGATGGGGCTGAACCTTAGAAGTGAAGAAAGAGATTCTAATGAGATGGAAAATGGGGAGCCACTGGAGGACAGGAAGGAGGAGGTGACCTGGTTGAAGCAGTAAACCTGGATGTTGAATTTTCCCAGAGCATTTTGGATGGATTTATATAAAGCAAGGCTGACTTTTGTCAAGGCCAGAAAGGAGGAGATTGCAGTAGTTGAGCCATGAAATAATGAGGCCCTGGATGATCTGTGGAAAGAATGGAAAGGCTAGATCTTAGATATTCAGGAAAAGAAATGTGGGGCATGGGCTACAATTCTGAAAGATTTTCTTATGTAACCTTCATATATACAAACAAAACTACAAAAAATGTGACAAGGAGCCCACCTGCATTGGCAGAGACATGGATTGGATGACCTCTCAGGTCACTTCCATTTCTTATTTCTAATCTTTTACTCAGGAGAGTAATCTCATTGGAGTCTCACTACTTAGGGCAGGTCTAGTCTACCACTTAAATTAATCTAATTTATTGTCATTCAGGGGCGTGAAAAGCCCCCTGCTCCTGAGCCATGCAAGTTTCATGCTGTCCACACTGGCGCTCTCCCTCTGATGTAGCTTCTAATTCTCACCAAGATGGAGTAATTATGCCAACAGGATTGTGGATCTTCACCAGACATGCTACAGCTGCATCAGTGCAGCTGCACTAATGTAGCAGTGTCATGTAGATTTGCTCTTCGTTGTTCCTAACATGCAGCAAACCTCAAATTGAATATTCCAACTTTTTAAGTTCAGACAAGCTGTGAGACAAAGATAAGCACAGCTTCAGCAAAAATGAGACCATGTCTTCCACAGCTGAAGGAGAGTCAGGTAGCCCAGGTTGATTCCATAAAATTCAGTTCTGACCGCGTTTTGCTTTCAGATTTGTGTTTATTTGCTCCCCAAAGCTAAGGATGGCAGAGGTCGGGGTGAGAAATAAGCCCTTAAAGACTAACCCAAAGCAAATATTTGTACAAACCCTTTATAAAGTGACTCTGAGTTTCACAGAGTAATTAAGCTTTCACCTGTTGCTAAGTTTCTTCTTCATTGGTTACATAGGTCATTAGTTGAATGAGAGGAGCAGTTAGCAATTTTTTAATACTGTAAATGAGAGCAAGCTTAGGTGGAGACGTATATGTTAAGGAGGAAGGGGTCACTGATCAGGGCGCAGACTGAAAACAAAATCATCTCCTTGAATTTGTTGACACTGACCGTTTGTGAGCACAGTAAGAGGCACTAATTTAGACACTTAACTGAGCAGCACAAATCCCTTATTTTCAGTCACTTTTAGGGGCATCAGTAGCACCTAATCCAGTTTGGCATGTCATCATGCATGAAAAGCAAGCCCTTAAAGATTACTTCAGACTGGTTTGGTTTGGTTTAGTTCCTTTTGCAGCTTACACAGTAGGTTTACAAATATACTGCTTGTCCCCTCTATTAGAGCATCTTCAGGGGCTTTCGTTGCACTTACTTCACCAGATTACCATTTTTTGTAGTAGCACCAAAACACACAAATCAGGATTGGGGCAAACAGTTCCAGGTACTGCACTGACATAGTGACCCCTGCCCACAGAGCTTACAATATATCTTGAAACAAGACACAACACATGCAGACTTAGTCATATTGCTTTCCTACCCATCAAACTATATTGGGTGGATAAATCCTCATGCACCATTCTGTGAACAAATCCCTTATACTGCAGATTCCAACTAACCGCTTAAAGTCCAAGTACCTATTATATGAAAAATATTCTTACAGTTACTTTTGTTTGTCTCACCCCCACCCACCCCCCGCTTGTTTTCTTCTTCCTATCTAATACTCCTCTATACAACATTTCTTACTGGGTAAGTTAAAAAATCCAGGTAACAAATCTGGGAAATGAGCTGTGCAACTTCTTTGTAAATAAGAAAAGCTCCTAAACTGTAATTAATAACTTCAGCGGCTGAAGAGCTAATTAGGCAGAATGGCTTCAAAAAGCCCATGGGATTGCACAGGACAGATGACTGAGTTCTGTCAGAGAGATGAAGAGGTTTCATAAGTAAGGAAGATTCTTCTTGATTTTTAAATTAGAAACAATTTGTTTGAGAATTAGTTCGGGAATAATGTATGCCTTCCAGTATTCCATTTAAAAGCATTTCCAATTACAGTAGGATGCAGAGCACATTGTACAGGGAGGTTCTTAGTATTTTAGCCATCCTGCTTTTTTTCTGGTATGAAATGCCAACAGGAATGTGGCTCATATTCATTCCCAGGCTGTGGGTATTACATATTCATCCACTAACTGCCAGTCTTTTGAGTTATCTGTGCTGTGCTACTGCTTATGCTGTTAGCACTAGACTGTGAGAGTAATTGATTTTCTGGTTTCCTGGCAGTTCTGAAAAACTGAGGGGGGAGGGGATTGTTTCCGGTGAATCTGAAACTATTTTTTAAAAAATTTTCAGTTAATTGAAAAGTTGAAGAAAAATTCATTTAAAGTCAAATAAAATGTTTTATTCTCCCCAAACCAAAAATTTTTGATGTTTTTTGTTTATAAAATTGAAGAAAATTTTGAAACATAAGTAATTTTAATCGAAAAATTGAAATGTTCCATTTCTAAAATGTCCAAAACCAAGTTTGGGCCTTAATAATTTCAACCAGCTCTGGTTAGCATCTCAGCTAAATGACTGAAATTTTAAAAGCATACCTGTTAGGTTCAGCCGCAGGGCAGGTCTGTTTTGTATGTTCCTGAGGCATGTGACAGCATTAAAGAGGTTAAAACATTTACATTTTTCAATGGTGTTTTTGTATGCATAGTAGATGATCTGAAAACTGTTTCTTTCTTAATTGTATTGTATTTCTTATTTTTTATCTAATTGCTATTTTTATCTAATTGCTTGTATTTCTTATTTTTACGTCAGCAGAGAATAGCAGTTTTGATGTGATGGCTCTATGAACTTTCTTGAGATGACTTCCAGGGTCATCTTTCCACTTTTATATTTATTTATGATATTTGTTTATTTTTTATTGAGATTATTATTTTTTTAAATCATACCTTTACAATGGATCTAGGACCATGCACATCTATTATTAAAACAATACAAAATGTGTTGTGATGTTAAATAAATCTAAAAAGACTCAACTCCACAATCATCAATAAGCAAAGTATCCCAAAACTAGAGCTGGGCAAAAAACAGATTTTTCTGTTTTATAGACTTTCCAAAAATAATTGTCAAAAATTGTTTTGCGACAAACCAGAAACTAAAACTTTCAAATTTTTTGTCAAATCAAAGAGTTGGAGGAAAAAAGGTTTGGGTCGAACAAAACGTTTTGGTCAACCCAAAACAAAATGTTTCATTTAAATTTTGAGCATTTAAAAATGCTTTTAATAACATTTTATACATAACATTTACAAAAGTGAAATGTTTCATATAGAAAATGTCAAAATAAAATGTTTTGATTTTCTTCAGGTCATTTTTTTAAAGGTTTTTTGGTGTGTTTTTTTAATTTTATTTTTTTTCCACCCAAAACCATTTGGCAAAATTGATATATATTTCAGGGTTGGTAAATATGGATATTTTTTTCTGAAAAATGTTTCAGTTAAGACATTTCTCCCAATGCTGTCAGGCAAAATCCTGAGAACTGCATAGAACTTGATTTCATCTTCCATATATCTTTTTACACCAGTGAAATTTCATTGACTTTCAGGGAATTACATTTAAATTACCTCCTGATTTAAATAATCAAAACTAAGAGGAAAAGAGGCACATAGGTTATTTGATCCTCGGGACTGGCTATTTGTCATCTGATGCAGCTTCATTATGTGTGGTATAGAGTAGGGCATGCTAAAATGACTATAAGGATGTAGGAGGCCGGAAGAAATTGTAACGATGGGCAGCTAGAAGTGATCCCCCCTCTCGGCTCCAGGGAAAGAAAGGGTATTATAAGTCATGCTGCTGTTATTGGCTGCTGCTCTGTTATTGCATATTTTACATACCGGAGTTAATTAGTTCTCATTGCCTGCTTGCCTTGTGCAATACTAATGAGACACCTGCTTGCATTATGTAATACTAACAAGATAGAAATAAGGTATTAGTTATTCATGAGGTACGCATGAGATGCAAATGTTCCTGTTATTTCTCTGCCTGTGTTCCCACGCGCAGTGGGCTTCACCCCGAGCATTGCTGCAGTGCGTCGGGCTTTCCCCGTCTCAGTGGCAGCAATGAAGGAAGCCCCCGTTGCGGGTGTGCCACTTTTGCCTTCAATAAACTCACTACTTCTATTCAGAAGCTGTGTGTGTGCCTCGTTCCTACGGGACCCCGAGTACCCTGTAACAAAGGGGCTCTAGTTTGCATCTGCCTATGATCTCAAGGTCATTTAGATGGTGTTACATTGTGTTACTCTGGTTTCACATCCAACTTCAAGTACATACAAGGTTGTTACAGTGAGGAGGGAGAAAAATTGTTCTCCTTAACATCTGAGGATAGGACAAGAAGCAGTGGGCTTAAATTGCAGCAAGGAAGGTTTAGGTTGGACATTAGGAAAAACTTCCTAACTGTCAGAGTGGTTAAGCACTGGAATAAATAGCCTAGAGAGGCTGTGGAATCTCCATCATTGGGGATTTTTAAGAGCAGGTTAGACAAACACCTGTCAGTGGTGGGCAACCCTGCAGTCTGCTGGCCGCATGAGGCCCATCAGGATAAATTGATTGTGGGCTGTGAGACATTTCGCCGATGTTGACTGTCCACAGGCACGGCCCCCCACAGCTCCCGTGGCTGCAGCTCACCGTTTCCAGCCAACGGGAACTATGGGAAGCAACACGGGCCACAGGGACATGCTGGCCGCTGCTTCCCACAACTCCCATTGGCTGGGAATGGTGAACCGCAGCCACTGGGAGCTGTAGGGGGCCATGCCTGTGGATGGTCAACGTCCGCAAAATGTCTCATGGCCCGCAATCAGCTTACCCTGATGGGTCATATGTGGCCCACAGGTTGCCCACCACTGATCTAGATAATACTTAGTCCTGCCATGAGTTCAGGAGGCTGGACTAGATGACCTCTTGAGGTCCCTTCCAGCCTCATGATTTTATGAAATATGAATGAGGCCCAATGTATTTTTTAAATAAGTGTCAAAAGAAAAAATGTTAATAATACATCATACCCAGCTAACTTGATTGAGGAAAAATACTTGATCATTGAAACTGCTCAGTGTTTTGCAATGTGGATACCTTTTTCTCTTTGACTAATTTACAGATTGTGTTACAGTCTAAATTTATTCTCTCTATCCTAACTGTGCTACCTACTGTACCAATTTTTCCACTCTAATGAGATTGTAAACAATACCTTGCTTACATCCAACGGTTTTTATTTGCCCAACTATATTCCCTCTGTCTTTCTCTTCTTTGCCTACAAAAATAGTTGCACTTTGGAAAGATTAGCCCTTAAAATTCCCAAATCTCCCCAGACATGATCAAAACTGAGAAATATTTGATGAATACCAACAAGATTCCTTTCAAAACTTCCTTGGTCCAGAGCAGGAAATGTCAGGAAGGAAATAGGCTGCAATTGTTATAATCTTGAAGAAACAGGGCCCTGGGGATACTATTTCATCCTGAGATACCAGAATGCTAGCTCTTTAGTACCATTTTCATTACAATGCAGAGTAAAATGTGGGTGATCAGTAACTGATAAAATAATAATAATTAGCTGGTGAAGGCTTTAATGAAGCAACAATCAACGATGAATCATGTTTTCGTTTATTCAGAGCAAAAGAGGAAAACCAAATGTGCTTACTGAATAGCAATGCTTATTACAGTATTTCAGTATAAATGGTCTGCATTTTAAATCACATAGTCCCACCTTTAAGTGATTATTACTCACATGAATAACTTTAGTGATATTACTCATGTAAGTAAGGGTTGCAGGATCAGACCCTTAATATAAAATGATATTTGTATACCCCTGTACTTATTGCCAAGGGGGAACTTTGTGCTGTCTCCTCATTTTTGGATCGCAACCTAGCAGTAAATATCATCATGCCAAAGATGAGGCTCTGCAGGATTCAGTAAGGAAAAGAGCAGGATAGCTATGGATTTGTACGTTTCTGATGCTGGTTTAAGAAGCAAAATCTATTTTCATTCCAAAAAAGAGGCATAGAATTATGAGTCTCATTTATAAATTTAATGACCCTGATTCTTTCTGACTTCTGCTGATGTAAAGGTGGAGTATCTCAGCTGAAATAAGTGAAGGAATATCATTATGCATGGTTCTTTATGTACCTTAAGAAGACAAGATTTCTGCAAAACAGAGAATTGAGCCTTTAGGTTTTAAGCTCTACCTCTGCATAATTCCCCAAAAGAGTCCATTCAATTTGTCATCTGTTCTTCCTCATAGTTTCCCTGTGTTAATGATACATTATCCCTTAAATGTTTGGTAACAGAATTCATCTGACCAGGCCACTGTCCATGGTTTTGACACCTGGGGACAGGGCTTGATGGCAAAGAATGCTGTCAAATCAGTCTTTTATTTTGTTGGGTCACAGATGCATAGAAAGGCCAGAAGGAATCTCATGATCATCTAATCTGAGCTCTTGTACCACACAGGCCATAGCACCTCCCCATAATAGTTCCTAGAGCAGATCTTTTCAAAAAACCCATCCAATCTTGATTTTAAAATTCTCAGCAATAGAGAATCCACCAGGCCCCTTGGTAAATTGTTCCAATGGGCGAATTACTCTCACAGTTAAATATTATGCTTTATTTCCAGTCTGAATTTGTCTAGCTTCAACTTCCAGCCATTGCTATCCCTTCCTCTGCTAGATTGAAGAGGCCGTTGTTAAATATTTGTTCCTCATGTTTGTACATACAGACTCTAATGAAGTCTGGGCTCCGTTCCAAAGGTTTTGAAATTGGGCATACAAATGCCTGTGATCTCTGGAGTATCCTTATGATGTCCTGCTTGGAGAACTCAGAACTCTGAAGCACTGTGTTACCCCTTTCAGCCTCAGCAAGTGAGAACTTTCCTGCTGCTAAGCTGTGTCTCACACCAGCCTGTCTGCCTTGCCTTGTCAGGACTCTGCCAGTCCAAACTTTGCAGGTAATAATCATTGAACCCTAATTCCTGAGTTCTCCAGAAACATCTCTCTGTAGTGTCCAGGCCCTCTCACTGAACCAGTGGTGCTGCACCTCCCTCTCCCCCTGCTGTCCCCTAGAGCTGGGGCTGGGAGCACGGCTGTGGCTCCGGGAGTGGCGTGGGGGTGGGGGTGGGGTGGACTGGGGTAAGAGGGCAGAGGCTGGGGCCACAGCTGGTGTCAGACTTAGAGTCCTGGGTGCAGAAGTGGCAGCTGGGATCCTGGGCATGGGGCTAGCAGCTGGAACCTCACATGTGGGGCCAGGAACAGAGCCCCAGGCATGGACTGGCAGCCAGGACCCTGGTGCAGGGCCTGGAGCAGAGCCTTGGGCACGAGGCCAGGAGTAGAGCCCCACATAAAACCTGGGAGTGCTGCAGCATCCCCTTCCCCTGTAGTTCCCGCGCCTAGTCACTGGACAGTCACAGAAGATATTTACATTTGTTGCCTCCCAAGAGATAGGACACTCATTGGCCGGTTGGTTTAGCTGAAGACCCACACTTCACTTTAATCCACAGTCCTGAGAAGGTTTTCTAATAAAATAAGATGATGTTTATTAAGAAAGAACAGAGATGTAAGTGTTGATAAGTACGAATAAAAGAAAGAAATATGGTTACAAGTAAAACAAAACAACACACACTTTCTAGTGACTAAAACTTAATTTCAGAAAGTTACATTGTCTAAGTAGGTTTCTCACCTATAGTCAGTTTCCAGCTACTCTTGCTTTCCGGACCAAGAGGACCCAACTTTCAAGGGCTCAGAGGGCCCTGGCTTTCTGCTTGTCTTTGTATTCCCCAAAGGTCATGGTCTCTGTCTCAAAAGCCAGGATGGCTTCCTGGGGTGCAGATTCTATCCCCGGTCATGATTGTTAAGAGGTCTGCACCCCTGCTTCTTAGCTTGGTGGCTTTGTCTCCCTTATTTGTGAATGTACGTGCATTGTCCTCTGCCTGCGTTCAAGCTGATCCGATAAATATACATTCCTTTGTCTCAGGCAGACTGGGCATTTCCGGCACACCTTTATAATACTGTATATATACCCAATACATACACCGCACAATGATTTTTGGAACCAGGATGTTACCAGTTCGCGTATGATACAGTGCAAGGTATCTAAAAGGTGTCATGTATTGTTACCTGGGGTTCTTTCAACCCAAAGCTCTTGGTAAATTTTACTCTGTGCGAGGTGGTGTCAGGAAATAAATCAGGGGAGACACGTCCGTTTGACCAATAGATGGACAGCACAGGACAACACAGGAGTGCTTTCACTTAAAGCTAAACTTCACTTGGTCTCAAGCACTTACACACATCTGCAACAGGTTAGTAAAACACCCCCAACCCTACCGAAGCTGAGTGTGGCTCTCTATTGGCACAGCGGCAGCCCGTCTGCCGCTGGGAACTGCAAGATGTATCCAGAGGGAGATTCCAGAAAAGTCCAACTACCTCAAACTTCCCCCTTTTCTTTAAGGGATATTAGACATGTCCCTTAAAGAAAATTAGTTACAAGCAGTTCCAATGGCCAAGCGGGAGGCTTCCTTCTGATTACTGATTAACCAGGTGTGGGTTTTTCCAGAGTTTGCAGCATTGAGGCCCCCCAACAACATTCTTGGGGCACACCCTGCTCTTCTGACATGCATGTACAACTTCAGTACAGTTCTTATCAGGAAGGACGTGGGGTCAAGCTGCCCTTTCTGTGGCACCCAAAGACCCTCTCCCCTCCTGCCTTGGTCAAGCTGAGGCTGTGACTTGGTCAATTTACAGCCTGCTGACTTGGCTGCTTTTAGTAATAAGCATAGTGGTTTCAGGAACTTTACTGGTTTGCTGACATTTCCCCATACAGTATGACAATGGTCTATTAGGGCAATGAATGTGTTGGGCTTGTTGGGAGTTACAATATGGTGTGGCCCTCTGCCAAAGGGTGTTGAGGGGCTCCCAGGTTCACAATCCTGCCAATTGTATGTTTAGTAGGCCCCTGGAGATAGCACTGGAATGGGAAACTGGTTTGGTGTGTGAGGCCTATTTCACTGCTAATTGTTGTTGTCTTGTCTCATGGTAGTCATATCAGGCCAGGAAGTTTGAGAATGAATTCAGCAGCTGTACAGCACTCTTTGTAAGGGCTTAATCCAAGGTGTCCAATCTGAAAAGCTTCCCTTTCCTTACATTATTACATTCCAAAATGTAATAGATGTTAAAGCCTGCTCCTGACACATCTTGCAGAAAGACTTGATTAGTTCGATCTCTATTGATTTTCATTCCTGCATATGTCCTGTCTGCAAGCTCATGATAGTGGATGTTATTTTCTGAGATACTTTGATATCAATCAGATGATCTTTCATCTTTTGACCATTTATTTCAGCCTATATTTTCCTTGATAGGCAGGGTCGGCCCTCAACATTTTGGAACCTGAGGCGGGGAGCTCAAACAACACCCCCGTGCTCCCTTGCTTGGGCCAAAACTTGTGCCCTTCTTCCTCCAGCACAGCACTCCACCATCTCTGTGCATCTAGAGCAGAGAGAATACATATGCACCAGCAGCAGACACAATTTTCTACACTCTGGGTCCTAGTGGTGCCCACCCCGGCACTTGAGGTGGCTGTTTCAGTTCACTTCATGGTAAGGCCAGCCCTGTTGATAAGGTGTTGCTATCCTCAACCATTGTCTCTCCCACCTGAGTTCCCGATCTTCCAGTTTTGTCTAGATTATTAGCTTGCTCACTCCTGTATATGCCAGTGTGTGATGGAATCCACTGAATAGTTAATTTTATTGCCTCACTTTCTCATCCTTTAAGCCTCATTATAAATTGTAATGTTAGCACTATAGTGGAATCTCTTTATTATGAAAGTGCAACTTACAAATTTAGAATTTTTTTTGTTACATAACTGCACTCAAAAACAAAATAATATAAAACTTCATTATCTACAAGTTGAAGCATGAAGGGGTATATGAATGTTTGACATATCTGGCATGTAAATAGGTTGCAACACCGGCTATAATGGTGCCATGCGAATGCCTGTTCTTACTTTCAAGTGATTTTGTAAATAAGACATGGGTAGCATTAACTCCCATAAATGTAAACAAACTTGTTTGTTTTATCGATCGACTGAACAAGAAGTAGGGCTCAGTGGACTTGTAGGAGGAGAATTGAAAAACGCCATTTTTTTTCAGTGCAAATATTTGTCATAAAAATAATAGAAAGTGAGCACTGCACACTTTGTATTCTGTGTTGCAACTGAAATCAATATATTTGAAAATGTAGAAAAACATCCAAAATATTTATAATAAATTTAACTTGGTATTTTATTACTGTGCGATTAAGACTGCAATTAATTGCAACTATTTTAAAATCTAGTTTGTTTGTTTTGCGTTAATCACATGCATTAACTTCAATTGAGAGCCCTAATTAAAATCTCCACAAATTGTTGTTTGCTAGCAATTTCCCAGTGCTGTTGCAATATTCTCTTTAGGTGTCATCAGGTTGTCAGTTGGGCAGTCATCAGGATGATAGACACTGACAACTGTTAACTCCTGATCCCTAAACCTGATAATGATACAGTCTGTGTCCCCTTTGGCCTCTTACAGAACTGGAAATAGAATGCATATCTGACTCTCATTCCTGTTGTTTAGCTACAAGACCATCCTTCTTCTCTTCCTCTGTGTGAATATTCAAACCTTGCATTTATCTGATAGACACAGCACTTCCCTAAAATTCTTCCTGTTAGATGCAAGCTAAACACCTCTTTTTATAACCTTTATTTTCCCCAGTCACATTCGGAGTCTCTTGATAAGGTCACGGCAATCCTGTGATCATAATCGCATTCTAGCTTTTTTCTGCTCAACAAAGTTTTCCATGTTGATTAAAAACTGATCGCTCGCTGTCAATAATAACAACCTCTTATAGATCAGCTTATTTGTGACATTAAATTGCAAGTCTTGTTACAGTCATGCTGATTTATGAGAGGTGTGTGTTTGACTTTTATTTTCTGGCACAGAGCATGAAATTTATTAAAAATGCAAGGCAGCAGGATGAAGACTGGCACTGTCTTGACAGTGTAGTCTGGTTAGATATACTTTGGTGTTCTAGTTTATATCACTCAGATTCAAGTGGTTTACAAAGAATTTATGTTTGGTTCCCTTCATCACTCTCAGACATTAGTGTTAATTTTCACACCAGAACAATATTAAACAGCCACAATGCTTATGGGTGTGTGTGGTATTTTTATTAATGTATTTGTTTATTTGCATGGCTATTATCACATATATTCATTAATCATTGTTATAACTGCCTAGTGCGCTCTGTGTTGGAAAAGTTGTTGCACATATTGTGATGGGGGTTTTTTCAATCCCAGACTTGCCTGGAAAGGGGTGAATGTGGATTAATAAGGGGGCTAATGAACCGGAAGACCAGAGCTGAGGGGAATCAGGTGGCTGAGTAATCCCCTGACTGAATGAGAGAGCCCAGCTGAGGAGAAACAAGTTGGGCTGGATTTATAAAGACAGGAAATTGGTAGCAGAGGTGGTTGCTGGGAAATGGGTTGCAGTGACTACTTAGGAGAAGGGAGGTGTGTTTGGAGCTACAGAGATATGTTGTTTGTAGTTGCTCTCTGGGAGAAGGGAGTGGTGATACTAGTGACCCAAGAGGTGGGAAAGGGCCTGATGGTAAGGAAAGGGCTCTGGGAAAGGTAAGAGCCAGGAGGGAACAGACCTTCTCTCCTGGCTAGAGGGTCCTGGAGATGGAACCTGAAATAGAAGGTGGGCTTGGGTTGCCCTGCCAGCCAGTGAGGGTGTGGCAGTGAATGGGAAGACTTCTCAGCATTGCTGAAGGAAGACCTTTGGTAATGTGTACAGTGACTGGGCCAGAATGCTGAGTCACTGAGAGGCAGCAGCTTGTGGACTGAAAGAGGGACTGCAGACCGAGGGGAAGAGATGGTGTGCAACTGTGTGAAGGGGTGTTGACCTCTTGCAGCTAATCCCGCCCCGTGACCAGGAGAAGATGCCATCTGCAGTGAGTAGCACTCTGTCACACATGCCTTAGAACTGACAACTTCAGGATCTTTCTCCCCTTCTATAGGTGTATTAAACTCAAATTAGCATTAATGACAATTACACATGCTCGTCAAGGCAAGACTGAGGTCTTAAGTGATGTTTACATCTGACCAGTCAAATGTTAAACATTCAGTAGTAGACATGAATATTTAATATTTATGCTTTTTTCCTTTAACCACATCATTAAATTTGTACCACTTGGGACTATGAAATCTTTCAGTTACTAATGATCAAATTTAAATATTGATCCTCTTTGAGAGACTCAGGGTAATGCTCACTTAGGACAAAAAATCTGCCCTGGGTGTGTGGAGATCAGGAGGAGAAGGCACTGGGAGAACAAAGTCACATATTCTGCTCAGGTTCAGAGTTTTGATTAGGGCTCATCTCTAGCTCAAAAGGAAGAATGCCAGCTACTAACCAATGCCATTTCCTGCAGCAGCCATATAGCCTCCTAGGTCATTCATCCAAAGACTGAGCCTAGTGTATAAGATCTGATACAATGACAGTCAGAGCTCATATGCAAAATGCTGGGCAAACCTTAAGTGAACAGAACAAAAAGGGGAAAGAACAGTTCTAATCAATTCATTTATATGTGGGGCAATAAGCATTTATTACTTGGGTATAATTTATAAAGTTGTTTGAAGAATGGTAAGTATGTTTTGTGGTGGGGTAAATTTCCACAAATGGCTTATGAACTTTTTCACCTACAAAAATGATTTTCTACCTTCTTGTCCTGCTTTTCAGTGAAAAAAAAATTAAAAGTGGGAGGGGGAGGCAGAAAAATGTGAGTGAGGGAAAGAGGCAGAGAGGGTAAGATTAAAAAGCAAAAGGTGCCAGGTTTTGAGTCTATTTGTCAAAAAAATTGGAATAGGCCAATTTTTTAAAGAAAATCTTTGGACAGGTCAAATTTGTTTCAGCTTGATTGGGTTTACATGTTTCCTGAAATACCTATTTAGTTCTTAAAGTCTCTAAATATATTTCATATTTTTCCCCTCATGAATAAGTTATCCAAGCAATATCTAGCAGATGTCTTTGCTAGCTGGTATAACTATCCTTATGTCAATGTTTTCCCCATCTCAAGTAATGCCAATGGCAAGCTGTACTGTAGGCTAGAGGAGTCCTTTCTTCACTTTATTAGAAGCAAGTCATCATTACTCACTCAAACTGTATTTGGCGGGGAAAATAATCCCTCCTCCTCTATTTTGACTGGTTGGAGTTATTTTGCTCTTTCTTGCACATACTGCATTGTGGCAACACCCACACTTTATAACTTTTTGTATGACCCATTGTTAATTATGATTATTAGAGTAAATGTGTGTCTTAGCCAAGGCTTAAGCATTCTACAACACAGCCTCAGCCCCAGTCAAACAGCTGCTATCTCTAGACAGGATGTGTGGGTGTTATGCTTCTTGGTATTTTCTGTGTACTACTTTTCTGCAGATGCCATCTATGCTCATTTGCATGGACTCATAAGCAAAAGCTTGGAAACGCAGATTAATATTCATGCTGGTTCAAGGTGTCATTTGTTATTTGAATTCAGAATTAAGACTGGATTTCTACAGGAGGCTCAACGGGGAAAGTCTGACTTTTTTGCATAAAGTTACAAAACATTCTGGATAATTAATCATTGTGGGGACATTTCTTAATTCTTCATTATGTGTGGTTTGACAGGCCAGAAAAGTGTTATGTGCTGTTGCTGACTCTACCATAATACAATAATTAGACCTCATCTGAGGCCACCATAGGATAACCAGACAGCAATTGAAAAATCAAGATGGCAGTAAGGAGTAATAGGCACCTATATAAGATATAGCCCCAAATATCAGGACTGTCCCTCTAATATCAGGACATCTGGTCACTGTAGGCCACCACCAGCCATCACTATAAGGGCTCACAACATTACTGTTAGCAGAAGGGTTGACCCAGAGCAAGTGAGAAGACTGTTTTGCCATGCCTAACCCCAAATAGTCTCTATGGGTCTCAAGGCTGGCCTAGGAGTCACTTCAGTCTTTGTTTTCCCTGCATTCCAGGATCACCTTAATTACCCCCCATCTACCATGTATTTCAGGGAGTAGGGCTGTGCTAAGTGCTGCTTTATCAGAACTGGGAGAACACTTTAAAAAAGCATTCACTAGTATTTATTCAAACCAAAATGCCAATGAGTTTTGATACCTCCAACTCCTTATCTCCCTTTCACAAACATTCACACAAGTGAATTTCTGCTGGCAAACGCATTTGCCAGAAATCTCATGAATACTCGTGTATCTAGGCAGTTATCTTGAAAATTTTGGGTGTTTGAGAATTATTTCTACTCACAGATTGAATGATGTGATTTAGGTGACCAGTCACAGGACACAGAGAATTACTGATTGCAAATACTCGAAGTTGCAGTGAGTTGTTTGTATGAACCATTCTTCAAATTTTGAAAAATGAATATTTGAACAGGGATAAGGGCTAAATTAATGGAATAAACTGTTGGCTATGACTGGTATGCCCAGCTCTCTTCTCCATTAATTGGAAGGGGCAGGGATGCTCATATAGTGAAGTTTTGTGGCTGGCTTCCAGCCTCCCAAGACTCCCTCAACATGTTACATCCAGAAGCCAAAAGAAGGGGACCCAAGATTTTTCTGGAACAGAGACTCTAGCATGGCACTGCAAAACATTAGTGCCAGGCTGGTGGGGTCCGCTGTCACTTTTTAAACAAGTGCTGGAATTGCTAATGGGATTAAATTACTCTGCCCATCTTGTCATGCTGAGCTGAAAAGCATGAGCATAAGCAAACATGCACAATACAGTAAGAAAATAGTGTTTCATTGTACAGTGCTGGTCTGATGTCTTTTTTATATTTCAATTCATCGTCCTAGTTCATGAATGGAAAGAGCTAAAATTCTTCTCTTGGGGGGCCTAATCCTGTCACCAGTTAGTCATCTGCAAAGCTCTCAGACTCCAGTGGGGGCTGTCTCAATCCTTGCATACTAATACATGGCTCTTGTTAGCTTAAATACAAGCCCCTCACATGTGTCATAGGGCACAAATTGAGCCAAACAGTGGAGGAGAGTAAGGGTCAGAAATGATTTTTGTTTTCTGCTTCAGTTAGGATTCTAGCAATCCCTTGAGTTTTGTAAATGTAAATATTTTTCTTTTGAATCATTTAACAGTGCTTCAAATGGTAGGAAATGCCAACCTACCTTTGAATGAGCTGCCTTTTGATAAGGTCACCTCAGCGCTCAGAGAGCAATGAGTGAGGAGCTCAGAATTCTGATTAGCTAACGTATGTGAAATGGATTGCTGTCATTCTGATTAGCCTCTTTAGTCAAAATAATATTGTCACTCTTCCCATCGTTGAACAGGTGCTGCTTGATCCTTTCTGAAGAGAGCAGAAGCGGAGGAAGAGGCGGCAGCTTTGAAGCCCATATCCTGTGGAAATGCCGTTGCAATTTCCAGTGCTATGCAGAAGCTATTTGTTTCCTAGTACTTAACTTCAAGGGATTTGCAGGGCTTGTTTAACTTTAACTCTGGTGGGAACTTACCCCCATCACCTGCAAGGTTAGTGAATTCTTCCAATTAGTCATGTTTTACACCTAAGGAGGTGAGTAGCTAATTGGCTTCCAGAGGAGGCAGGTCTCTGTCAGAGACAAGCCCAGGTGGTTGCACTACAAGGCAAGGTAGGTTCGTACAGAGGAAGCCCTGAGATAGGGTTTTGGAATTTGAAAGAGGAGAGTTCAGTAGCCCAAAAGGGCAGAAGAGTTATTCAGATTTATTTGGACTTGTTCATGATATCTGGGAAGGTGTTTGAACTTTGTTACTTTGCCGCTGACTCCAGATCTCCGGCTGACAGCCAGCAGGAGGCACTGGAGCCAAAGATACCAGGGACCTTGCACCCAGGTGCAAAGGGGCACTTCCAGGATGAGGGTGCCCCACCAAAGTAATATTGTTCCCCAAATGATCTTTGCAAGTAGGTAAATTAAAGCCTAGCAGGTAAATTAAAGCCTACCTAAAGGTGAGGTAATAATACCTCACCTTTAGGCAGGGCTTTGCATTTATAGATCTTTACAAAGGAGGACTATATCATTATCCCTATTTTCAGTAGGAGGAGCAAGGCACAGAATTGAAGTGACCTGACCAAGATCACCCAACTGGCCAGTAGCAGAGTTGGGAATAGAACTCAGGTCTCTTGGCTCCCAGTCCACTGTTGCCCTACCTGCACTGAGAAGCACAGTACTTGCAGCTGAAGCATAGAGCTTCTGCACAGATGGACTTGCCCGTCCATGGTTCTTTAGGGATGAGCAGGGTTTCTGGGCAGCCCATTCTGTGGGAGTGTCACATCCCCTTCCCCTACATGGAACGCTGTGGATAACTCCACCAGGATCCCCTCCAAAAAGTAATTTTTTTCCTCTGGGAGCCCCTCCACTTCGTTATGCTCTGGGAATGGGGATCCCAGAGCCTTGAGGACAATCAGTCACTCAGCATGCTTGACCAAGCCAGCTGCACAGCCTCATAGATTCAGAAATCCACATTTCTGTGGATTAGAAATAGTTTTCTCAAGATGAATATCTCTGTTGCTGAGGGTATTAATAAAAACATACTTGGATTGGTTCCCATCTCTGAGTAGTGGCTGTGAGTAATGAGTGACTCAAATAGACATAAAACCATCCTGCTTAAGAGGGAGTCCTGAACCAAAGCCCCAGATCTAAACAACTCTGCACGGTGTATCTGAAATCTAATACAGATCCAAATGTTAGGGCTAGAGCCAATTGGGCCATTTGGGCACTACCATAATATAAATGTTTCCTCCTACATACTAAACAATAATAACATCTGTTTAATTATCTAATTTAACAGAAGCCCAGTCACTGTTGTGATATTGAAAAGAAGGTCTCAAAGAATTTTCTAAAAAAAAAATTTAAAAAGAGAGACATACAAGACCCAAGTCCACCTTCAGATATTTTTATACAGCTCCCATTGAAGTTAACTGGCATAGCAGACTTTGATCCACCTTTAAAGCAGAGAGTGAGTGCACTTTATGGTTCGCTCCATAATTTAATAGGATGTCTCTGCATGAATCATTAACTGCAAAGTATTTGGAGTATTTAAAAACATTTACTACTTATTTCATTACCATGTGGAAGATAATTTTTTAAAATTTCAAGTGGTTTTTAAGATTCCAAAATGATAAAGCTCCTGCTTTTCTTCCTAAGGGACAATATTGAAAAGTTAAATGTGATTAGTTATAATATTTCAGCCTTAATTATAGGGATGCTATTGCCAAATCATGATAGAATGTCAATATGAAAATAATTCATTTTTGTTGGCCTTTTTCTTGCAGTGATACATATAGTTAACCAGCAACCTGATTATATGTCTCCTTTGTGTTTGGTTCAAAAAAATGATGAAAACTAATGAAGAGGGAGTTTTGCCAAGCGCTCTGCCAACAGGAGTTGAAGTCCTGGTAGGCAGGGCCAGCTCTAACTTTTTTGCCCCCCCACCCCTCAAAAAAAAAAAACCCGAGCGTCAACCCGCCACCACGAAAGCACCGCCTCAAGCATGTGGTTGGTGGGCTGGTGCCTGGAGCCAGCCCTGCTGGTAGGGCTATCCCAGACAAAGGGTACGGACCAGACAGCAGTCTATTGGTGGTATACACCGGGCTGTCTGGCCTGCTAACCAGTCATGGCCCACTTCCAGCTGCTTTCTGCTTCAGTCTTCAGTGGCATTGGCAAACAAGCTTTGGCACTGCTGCACAGTGGTCACTTTGGCCGTGTAATGGTCACTCTCCCTCTTGCTCGGAGGGAGATCACTCAGGCTGGTCCGGTCTGGCCCAGACCAGAATCTGCAAGACAGCCCAGAGCTCCACAATAGGGCTGGGTGATTAATAGGCCTTGTCAGGCTTCAGCCTGGGTTTGGGTAGCGCAAGTAGTCAACCCTTACGCAGAGTCTATCCAGGCTGGTTGGGGCCTGGGCAGAGCTCAGGCAGCCAGCAACTCAAAAGAGTCAATCAGGACTGGCTTTGGCCTGGGTGGAGCTCAGGCAGTCAGTGAGTAGACAGTCCACAGATGAGCTGGGGTCTGGGCTTGAGTAGGCTCCGGTTGCCAGCAAGCAGGCACTCTCGAGTCTGGCTGTAGCCTGAGCAGAGCTCAGGCAGCCAGCAAACAAACAGTATCTAAATCTGGTTTTAGCCTGGGTAGAGGGATCAGGCAGCCAGCAGGCAAACAGTCTCTAAGAGTGACTGGTAAGGGAAGCTCCTCTTCAGGGCAGGAGCCTCCTTGCACAGGGTAGGGGATCAGCCACACCGGGGTGGGTTGGCAAGGGACGCAGGCCCACCCTACTCCACCGTATCACAGTCCAGGGCCCTGGCTCTGCAGCCGGCTGCTGTGTGGCTGCCTCTGTGCCACTTCCTGCCACCCCAGGGTTCGGTACCTCTAGCCTCCAGGTCTCTTCTGAGTCCTTGGGGTAGACGGTAGCATGTACTGTGAGCCCATCTTCATCAGTGCCTATAGATTGGGCCCAGCCCAGGCAGGGTTCCTTTCAGGGACCTGGCTGAACTAGCTGAACATCCTTCTCCCCAGGCTCTCTCCCAACTGTGCTGTAGGGCTGCCCTGGTACTTCTGGGAAGGGGGTAGGGGCAATCTAGGCTTTATCCTCCTAGGGGCATGTAATGGTCCCTTGCTCTCCAGTTTGGAGGGAGATCACTCAGACTTAATACAGGCCTTCAATACGTTCTGCATTCATTTGTCTCAGTTGTTTCACCTGCCCAATTTGCATGCAGGCCATATGAGAATGTTGGTTGTTTGTCATTAATCTGTACTGACATCTGCATCGGTATCCTTCTCATGTGACAGAACAACCCTCTTTAGGGACAGCACTGCCCTCCGTAAACCAGGGAAGGAGTAGGAAAGGATTCCTAAACATAGCTCTTTCCATTATCAACTTGCTAGTATGTTACACCTAGCTGGTCATCCAACTCTGGTAAAAACCAACATCCCATACAACACTGAATTTTGCATCCTGATATATCCACACTCTCTCTGATGATCAAAGTAGTAGTATACTACCACAAGAGCAGCTCCATTGCAACATTTGGATAATTCTGCTACTTTTCCAGGTGGAAGCTGGGAAATGTAGAAGCAGATGCAGGTGCACACACGTTAACTGAACTTTTTCTGCTCTCAAAGTTTCAGGGCTCAGTTCAGTTAAACTTTTGAGATCGGTTCTTTTATCTAAGCTGATTAAAGCTAATTTTTATTTAAGGAACATACTCAATCAGCAGCAGGTTCACTCTTAAGGAACAGATGAAGACTGCAGGGATGAGGGGGGAACATCCCAAGTTTTGGGGATCATCTCTTCCACAAACGTGTTATGTGGTCTCAAACAAGTCATTAAGTTCTCCATTTCAAGTTCCCATCTTTACTGTTGATAAATTGTATAGTCAATTCCTTGATCACACTTGAAATTGTAGTCAAGAGACCAAATAACCAATATCAGTCAGGTTTATTGCTAAAAGCCCATCAGAATATAATGTAGGGAAAAGGTTCAGTAAGATACCTGTCTCTAGGAAGCCATCATGTGCAGCTTTGTTACATTCCCCTTACACAGATGGTGTGCTCCTAAAGTTACACCTCTAAAGCCATCTTTTTATACCCGACCCTATACAAGTAAATGGTACTGTATACATCGTCTTAAATTAGATATAACCAGTCAGCCTTGTTTTTCTGGTACCATGGCATATCTTACCCTTTTCTTTCAGTACTGGTCTGCCCAGTAACTCCCTTCTTGCTGCTATGGTAAAGCATTCATCTATCCTAGTCTTGACAGCTTCCCTCTTTGCCTAGGCCAAAACTTACTTCAGTGGACGCAAGGAGTTATGGGATACTTATCATAAGTGAGCAGGATTCTACAAAAAGCATAAGCCCATTTAAACTATATAACTGCTACTCTAGTACTATTATATGCACAGTACATACAAAAGTGTATTATAAAAACATAAGAATGGCCCTACTGGGTCACCCTGTGTCCTGTCTTCTGACAGTGGCTGGTGCCAGGTGTCCCAGAGGGAATGAACAGAACAGGTAATCATCAAGTGATCCATCCCCTGTCGCTCATTTCCAGCTTCTGGCAAACAGAGGCTAGGGACACCAATAATGTGTTGGTAATTTAATCTATAGATATATACTAGCCCTGCATAAATTAGTCAATAACACAGTTGGACAAATACTTCAATACCCACTTCAACGGCATGCTGTGAGGATTAGCTAATTTATGTGTGCAGTGCTATGTTAAGTGACAAGATGATCATAAAAATATTCCTAATCCTTAAAAAAGGAGGGTGTACTATCAGACCATAACACTGTTTTTGTAAATAATGCTTTTCAGAGGTGTCCATGAGGCATTTGCAGGTCTCTAACTAGTTTTAATGATAGATCAATCAGTCGCAGATCAGGGTTTCAATGTGGTGACCTAGCTAACAGATAAGCATTACAATATTTTATAATGTCTCTTTTCTCCTCCCCCCACACCCTCCAAAAACTCCCAACATAGCAGTGACTCATTTGTAAGAGCTAGAGATTTCAATAGAAAGGTATTAATTGACTGACAAACTTCAGTGTTAAATGGAGATCTTTTTAATATGAAAAGAAATGGGCAGTTGCAGATAACAGTGGGTGAGGATGTTGCTATTCTTGGTAGGAACATTACTGTGGTCATTATATAATAGAAGCTGTTGTGTGTGCTGGGTAAAGATTAAAGGGGAAAGGGAAGATTAGAAACCTGATCACTCAGGTGAACAGCAAATAGAAGAACACAGCAAAGGAAAGAGCTAAGGCTTCTTGGAAAACCAAATGGCCCATACAGTACAGTAATTTCAAACAGTACCAAAAACGGCAAAAACATTCTCAGCAAGTAATTATAAATGGAGAAAGAATCCACTGGCAGGACTAGTGTGGAAATATTGCTAAAGGTTCTTGGATGTAAAATATTAGGAAGAATTACAATGTGAATGGCCAAAAAGAGACAAAGTTTAAATGGAAATTACACTCATTGTGGTCAGGGTAGTGTGTTGCAGGTTTCCTGTAGCGAGATGAGCCCTGTGTACCATTTGTAAATTACCGTTACAGTTTCAACTGTCATTTTTAGCTGAAGTGGGCAGTTCTTAGTCTCCTGCTAGTGGCAGCAGTATTACAGAAATATGTTGACAGTCCAGAGTCCTTAATGGTCACAGGAGCAATCAGTATCCAAGCTGGCATTAAAACAGCAGGTATTCAGAGCCTTGTTTAGTTAGTCCACTATAAACATTGTCTCTTTCAGTACTGAGCTCTCACCCTTGTGGGCAAAGGAGAGGTTGGCTGCTTAGCAGAGCCATTAGTGCAGCTAGCTGGAGTCTGAAAACCAAGAACAAAATTACAGGGGGTTGGTCTGGCTGTTAGGTTGACCAGCTGATATCCCACCTCGGGTCCACAAAGTTTCTGAATTCATGGTGCTTTTTGAAAGAAATGAGATTCAGCATCATAATACAGTTTATTAATAAATTTAAACATAAAATCAAGAAAATGTCACAAAAGTTAAGCTGTTAATAATCAACACACAGAATAGAGCAATACTGTAACTAAACAATATCAAATAATCAATACTGGAATTGGTTAATTAAATAATCAAATTAGTTAAATCAGGAAATTAATACAACAAAATCTTTATCAGTTCTAGAAGGTGGTTGTCTAGTTAAGAATCTCTATCTAAAGAATTTTACTGCAGTTAATGAAATCTATAACTTTAATCTTAATAGTGACACCAAATTTATCTAATGTCTAAACCACAACTTTCTTAGATTTCAGTTCTAATAAGATAAGATGAGCTTTTCCCTGAGATTATAATATAGACTTCAAGAGAGCACTCCTGGCTAGGCAGAGGTTTATCAACTCTTATTTACCAGAAATTACAGATGACAATTTCTAGTCTCTCTGGGCTTTTTCAACACTGAACATACTTTAATTGTGAGACAATATCTGAGGCTGTTTAAATCTGGGGATGTGTGGACTTGATAGGTATGCATATACACACATGCACACAGCCATACTTTCACACCCTAAAGTTAAAATGATGGGGTGTTCCCCAACTGGCATCGTGCTTCCTGCAAGAGGGCTGCCTTTAGATGAGGGGAGAGATTTGGCAAAAGGCTGGAATGGTCTGTTTGTTAATGTTGTGAATTCCTCTCTCCAAGGTGATCAGTTTTGGAGATTCTGGAATGTGAGTCAGCTTCTTGCCCTTGACACTTACAGTTTGCAAACTTCACTTAGTCATCCTTGCGGGCAGCACATCCAGCCCAAGGTCTTCGGCCTATTCAGGATTCTACTCTTGCAGCCATGCAACTTGATCCAATCTGGTTCAAATTAGGATATCCTGCTCTGACCAGCAAGTTTGACTTCTGGTGTTAGAGCTGAGCCAGACCGTCCATGTTGTCCCAGTTATGATACACTGCTCCTCTGGAGCTAGGCCTGCCCCTCAGCTCCCTTGCAATTTGCCTAGTAGGCTGCTGCAGAGCTGGGCTTCCAGGCTCAGAACTTGAGCAGCCTTGACTGGTGGGCTGCTCTGGAGCTGGAGTCCCAGACCTTCTTGGCTCCTCGGCAGCTTGCTGTGTGGGGAGATGGGATTGTTGCATTTCTTCCCAAAGAGAATCTTTTTGAAAATGTTCCTCCCACAGGAAACTTCACACGTCCAAGTCCTTGTTCTGATTCACAGGATTGGAGGTGAGGACAGATGGGCTAAGAATGACCTAGTCATCCAGCTGAGATGTTTGTGTGAAAGTCTGGATTAAAATTAGAATTTCTGGGTGTGGATTAGAAAGTGTTGGGGGGGTGGGGATTGTGGAAAAACTGAAAGTTCAAAAACCATAAGTTCTTGTTCTTCTGCTGAAAATCATACAAAACTGTTTTGGTTTGTTACTGAAAACTTATTTCAGTTTTCTGATTTTTCCATTTTTAATGAAAACACAAGAACTCAAAGAGAAATTTTGACTAACTTGAAAAACACTTTAATTGAAAGGGTTTTTTTTTTTATGGTGGAAGAAAAATCCTGATGAGCTTTGTAATTGAAGTGATATTTATCTTACTTTTTAAAATAGACTTAAATCTACAGGTTATGCACAGTGCTAATCCATGTAACCACCTCAAGTAGGAAATGCATCAGCTCTGGAGCAGCTCGGCAGTTTGGGAGCTTGGATCACCCTTCCACCAAGATACTGTCTGTAAACTGGAATGAAGATTTAGACACTGACCAATTTGTGTCTGACTAATTAGTCATTTAGTAAATGGGTGCATAAAGAATGTAGGATTGGGCCATTACAGATTGGAAAATAATAGTATAAATTAATGTGTTCTAGTTAGCATTTGTTACTGTCCTTACATAATAGCCTGCACATTCTGAAGGCAAGAGAAATTACAGGCTCCCTTTTTTTAATATAAGAAAATGTGAAAGTTAACAAGTTCAGTGCACTAAGTGGTATGTTGCATAAATAAATAGTCCTTCTACAGTATTGTTCTATCTTGAATAATAACATCTTGAACTTTTTTAACATCTTTATCTTGTATATGAGGCTATATTAAAGTCACTTAGTAAAAACAGTTATTGAGGCTGAATCCTTTTCTGTCTTCTAATCTCAATACCATTTAATCAATCGATGAATAGGTCTAATGTTTTGCGTTAACAATTTATGCAAACACATCATCCGTATAGACTTATTCTTTTTGTAGAAAAACATTGCTTGAGGCTCAGGCTGCTGCCTGTATGAGATACCATTAGAGAGAGAACTTATGCTAGAGTTCACATACAAACTATGCCAAAATCCAAGGAATACTAAGCTGAATATATGGAAGTTTATTTCAAAAGCTATTCTTGCCTATTTTATTCAATTTTTGGCCATTTTAGATTCCATATTAATTTTAAATACATGAAATTTAATAAGATGATCAACATAGATTTTTCTTGAAATTATTTTTAAAATATATGGAGAGCATGAAAGATAATCAGTGCTTGCTTACTTTCCAGAGACACTATTTGTTTTTGGCATGTTTTTCTGCTGGAATAAGAGTAGCATCTTCTAAGGAACTCTCTAGTTCTTCTCCAAATCTTTAATAAGGGCTATATTCTGGCATGACGGAGTTTTCATTGTAGTCAATGAGAGGTTTGACAATATATTACAACCCAGCTCTGATGCATTCTTCCTGTTGTGGATGCCATCTTGAGTAGCAGCATTTCTGTTTACAAATATCAGCAGGGTTGCTGGAACAAGTACAGAGGGGGTGCTTTGAACCACTGAACCAAACTGTAAACCCTGCATATGACAGAAACCATTTCAAGCCAGAGGATGCAGTAGCACCCCTACTTCCAGCATCTATGAACACCAGCCCTGAAAGGTGGTATGGTTTTATCCATAATGTCTTTTTAGGCAGACTTCCCTCACTACCCTTTGCTTTTTCCCCACTGCTTTTCAAGTTTTATAACCATCCATTGCAGTATCACCAACCTCAAGCATTCCAAACCATGAGTTCTCTCTCTCTCACAAACACACAGGATTTTAAGATTGCCTTAAAAATCATGAGATTTTTTTTTCAAACAAATTTGGGTGGTTCTTTTATCGTGTAGTGTTGAGCCCATCAAAGGTCACATTTTAGCTTTAAAATCATGATTTTTGTGTGTGCAAACGCATGCATTTTGGGTAGCACTCCTAGGTGGTTGGTTTTTTAAATTCCATTAACAAAGTCCTCTTGAACCCAAGCAGGGTGTGGGTGTGAGAATATTTGCAGATGAAAATTTAACCTGAAATGAACACAGAATACGTGTGTGCGCGCACACATCCCTTCTGCTTCCTCCTGCACCCCTCCTCAACAAATCCATACCCCAGCTTCATTTTGCCAACCCCTCTCGCGGAGACTTACCCAGTCATGCTCCCTTTACTACCCCACCTTTAAAATAATGCAGCTACAAACTGAAATAACAGCAAGCAAAAGGCAACTCAAAGGAGAAAAGATCTGCTTTCAGATGAGATTTGATAAACTGGAGAGGCAGAGAGATACAGGGAAGTGATTCCACTTGGCATGAATTCCAGAGAAGCCTCGTGCATGAAAAGTAAACAGCTTGTGTGAAGACACAGATTTTGATTGATTTCCAGCAAGGGATTTGTTTATTAGGAAACATGTTCCATAGAAGTATGAGCTGGGGAAAAGAAGGCAAGAGTTCCCAATTTATTGTGATAATAAAAGAAACTGCTGCACAATAAACAGGCTTTTTTTAAAAAAAAAAGTATTAACAGTGAGTGTTTAGGCCTTCATCTTGGAAAGGTTGGACATGTTTCTCTCAAGAGACTCTTTAAGCTAGTTTGTCCCTAAAGGTCAGTAGTAGCTTGAGTCTAATCTTGAATTTATGATTGTGTGCAGGTGTAAATTGACATATACTCCTGTGGTAATAAAAATGCGACTGCAGAAATGTATTGTAAAAAAAACAGATGACAACTAGAGGACTAATGACAAGTTGTTATTGAGTAGGTCACCTCCAGAATAAATCCATTTGGACAGGGAAATGGTTTCTGTACTGCTCCCTTGACAAGTGGAATTTCAATAAAAGTGCATATTTTTAAAAGATATTTTAATAAAAATGATTGAAATCCAAGACATGATTAGCAAGGAGGTTTAATTCCAAACAGTTATTATTCAGAAATGATCTGGGCAGATGTTGTTGTTGTTGTTTGTTATCCAAATGAATTATATATTCAGCCCCCCACAAAAGTTTTCCTCCAGTACTGTTTCCTTAAAGTACTATGAGAATGATTTGTTCCAGCTGCAATGCTGCTGCACCACACATTTCTGGGGAATTAACACCCAGTAAAAATGGCCACTTCAATTTCACATTGTTTATAAATGTTTCCTCAGCAGCTGTATAATTCATTGTAATTAAAAGGGTTTTTAATTATCTATTATAACAGACAATAGATACATCTTTACTATAGAAGAAAGAAGAAAAATAGTTCAAAAAAGCTTTGGATTGTCAAGAACAAGAAGAGATCAATAATACTGTTGTTGTGGTGGTTCCCGTAGTAGCATTCTTGCCTCTGAGATCATGAGGATACACCTGAGCTCTTACCCAGTGCTGACATGGCAGTGCTGGGCAGTGTGGACCTGGCTAGAGGTTGGGAAAAGTCATTCTGGGTTCCTTAAAACATTCTGGATGCAGGCCTGGTTCTCGGACACATCTGTGCATTGCCCACTGAAGTAGTTAATGCATAGCTGAGAAATGAATTTGACCCCCTTCTCTCAATGAAACGGGTTCACATTAGGGATAAGCGAACCAGTTTAAATGAAAGAACAGATGCAATTCTTTGCCCAAAGCTGGGATTCTGCATGCAGGTCAGTGTCAATATTAATTTAGTCCTACAAAGAAAAAGGTGTGTGTAAAAAAAGGAAAGAGGAAAAAAACTAAGGTTGCATAAATACACAGAAGGGCACAGTGGCCTTGCACTCAGGAGACATGAGTTCTTTTCCTGGTTCTGAAACTGACCTGCAACGAAACCTTAGGCAAGCCTCATTTTCCTAACCCAACCTTTCAGTTGTCTTGTCTATTTAAATTACAAGCTATTTGGGGTAGGAACTGTATCTTACCTTGGTTTTGTACATTGCCCAGATAACTTGTAAATGGGACTCAATTCATCAAATAGATCTTCATTACAACCCATCCACCCAGCCTATAACTTAGTAACCCTTTTTACTGGTACAGACAGAACTTGTCTGAGTCATTGACATTACTGTACCTAAAATAGCCTGTACTTCAGACCTGCACAACTCGGAAAGCAGCGAGGGCCATATTACTGCAAAAAAAGCCAGCTGCAGGCCAAAAAGCCCCGCCCTTGCCCCATCTCCATCCGCTTCCCTCCATCCCACCGCTTGGCTTGCCCCACCCCTACTCACTCCCCGTGGGCCGCACAGTGAGCCCCTGCTGGCCGCACGTGGCCCCCGGGCCGCATGTTGTGCAGGCCTGCTCTACTTCATTGATTACAAGTAGTCCCAGGGCTAGCCCTAGACCTACAGATATCTAATTAGGATTTATCTCTAACAGTTATGTTTTGTCAGGAACATCTATTTTACAACTATCATCATTTAAACTCCTTTTCACAATTGTGTGCGAGTGATTGAGAACATCTGACTGCAGAGAGATTTTGTCCTCTGACACTAATTAAAGAACAGAATGTACAAAGGAATATTTGTTCAGCAGTGATTGCATTTTGGTTGTTTCATAAGGGAATTAGGTCTGTTTTACTGGAATATGGATATTTTAACATTGCATGTTAACAAAATGGTATTTGCTTGATGCTTGGTTTTTCTATAAACAGGTTTTGGATCCCACCCCAATAAAGGATCTAAGTGCAAGAAATTATAAATGGGCAACTGCTTATGACTACTAGTAACAGTCAACATTTTTTATTGAACTGGAAAATATGCTTAGATTAATGTTGTATTTCTCTGTCAAATATACTAAGGATGTGTCTATACTGCAGCTGGGAGCCCTGCCTAAGTTAGCAGTGTAGTGAGGGTTAGTCCAGGAGGAAGCTCATGCTGGCTGCATGAGTATGTATGTACTCAGGGGGTCTGGGTTGGTTTGTACTCTGGTGGCTAGCCTGAGCTACTACCCATGGCTATGCTGCTCTTTTTAGCATACTAGACTGTGTCTGTCTACCAGAGCTGGGAAACCCATTCCCAGCTCCAGAGCAGACATACTCTGAAACCTCTATAATAATAGCACTCCCTTTTGCTGCTATAGGTAACCATAGGATTCATGTTTTATAAGCCCTGATTTTCCAGAGGTTTATTTTAACTTGGTTTGATTTAGAAGTTCTGACCAGGAAGCTGAAATTGTAGATATTGGGCCTAAGTCTCCTATCCCTCCCACTGATGAAAATCCAGAGCAACAAAACTGACAAGACAGCCAACATTCCCAGCCTTATTATTGTACACAGCTATTGGGCTCCTCACATGCCCCTCCCATATAGTTGTATAATTGAAGCTTCGGAAGTAGCATTTTTTTGGTGTCCAATGCACGTGGTGGCTGTGCTTGATGTTATGATTATGGAGCACTACAGGGATTATTGGCTGCTCAGTAACACTGAAGTTTGTGTTACTGTATTTCAATACGTTAGACTTCTCCCGGAGATGTTAAAAGCAATGGACAATGTTGAGGTATCATTGTTAACATGCCTCTTCAATGTTGCGTGGAAATCAGGTGCAGTACCTCTGCACTGGCAACGTGGGGTGGTGATCCTAGTCTTTAAGAAAGGAGACCAGAGGGTATGTTCCATCTATAGGGGGATCAAAGCCTATGCCAGGGTGCTGGAGCTGTGGTTATGCCCATTAAACCTCGGATTCAGAAGAAAATACAGATTCTGTCCCAGCTATGGAACAAATCTTCTCTTTGCTCTCTCACAGATACTCAAAGGGTCATGGGAATTTGCGAATCCTGTCTACCTTTGTTTTGTAGACCTGAAGAAGGCACCTGACCGTCTTCCCCGAGATATTTTGTGGACGTGCTGCAGGAGTATGAGGTGCCAGTGCTGATTTTGCGTGCTATTTGGTCCCTCTTTTCACAGAGTAAGAGATGTTTGTATTCTTGGCATTAAGTAGAGTTTGTTCAAAGGGGGTGTTGGACTCCCCCAAGGGAGTGTCTTGGGGAAATCATGACTCCTGTTCATGATTTTCATGGACAAGATATCAAGGTGCTGCTGAGCTGTGGACTGCATCCACTACAGGGATCTGGAGGTGTTATCTCTACAGTTTGCAGATGATGATGTCCTTCTTGCTTCTTCAGACTGTGATCTCCAAGTTTCAATGCTGTGTGTGAAGCGGCTGGGATGAGAATCAGCACATCCAAATCGGAGGTCATGGTCCTCTCCCAGAAGAAGGTGAACTGCTCTCTCCAGGTGAGAAGGGAGCAGCAACCCTTAATGAATGAGTTCAAGTATCTAAGGCTCTTGTTCACAAGTGATGGTGAGTGTGAGATCAACCGGCAAATTGGTGTGGCAGCAGCAGTAATGTGGGCATTGGGCCAATCGGTGGTAGCAAAGTGGTAGCTAAGTTCTCAGACAAAGCTCTTGATTTACAGCTCACTCTACATCTTCATCCTCACCTATGACCAGGAACTTTGGGTAATGACTGAAAGGACGAGATCGTGGGTACAAGCAGCAGAAATGAGGTTGCTTCATAGGGTGTCTGGGCTTTCCCTTTGAGACAGAGTGAGGAACTCAGCTATTCGGGAGGGCCTCGGAGAAGACCCACTACTCCTCCACATTGGGAGGATCCAGTTGATGTGGTTCAGAAACCTGATAAGGATGTTCCCTGGGAGGCTTCCATTGTAACTATACAGGGCATGTCCCACTGGGCCGAGGGCCCAAGGCTGACCCAGGACATACTGGAGAGATTATATCTCCTGGCTGGCCTGGGAATGCTGGGCAATCCCTCAAGGGGAGCTGGAATATGTTGCAGAGAAAGGAGCTCTTGTTCTGTCTATTCTCCATGCTACCGCCATGACCTATACCAGGAAAAGTGGCATAAAGCAGAAACGTTACAAACTTGGCTACAAATTTGTTTTGTAAATTGTTATTTTAAATTTTTGTTACATACATACATACAAAATTTAAATTGTAAATTGTAAATTTGTAAACAAATTTGTTACAAACAAATCAAGTTGCCAGTGAATTGTTTTATTTGCACATCATCCAGAATGCCATCAGCATCTGTTTCAATCTTCATTTAAGGGGGGAAAATTCCAACTACTTCCTGGGCAGATTTGTCTTTTGCAGTCAACTCTGAAGACATTCATCTCTACTCTAGTCAGTCCAGCTATCTCAAGAAGGTCTTCACAGTGCCCTGAGTGGAAAAACTTTTGCTCAGTATGAAGAGGCATCAGAATGAAACAGTGCCAGAATATTAATAAAAGAGTCACAGCCTCGCATAAGCTAAAGACTGAACATGTGGATGGTGATATCTACAGAGGTGGGGGAAGGAGAGGACTTTAAATAAAAAACATAGCTGGGAAGTATTAAAAATGCATGTTATAAAGTACTACTACTCAGGGGCATTCTCTAACATGTATATGGGTTTCAAAGCATTGCACTATACAACCAGCAGAATCCAATTTCACAAGGTACTTCAGTGCCCAGTACAGTACTGTTTTATGGTTTTATCTGTTCGGTTTATTTAGAAGGCACAGCCTGAAGTCTTCTTTCACCAACCAGTGACAAAACTGCACCTGCTCCCAGCTGGGAAATTGAAATAAAGAAACAATTCTTTTAAACAATTATTGTGATGTTCTGGGTGAAGGGGGCTCATCAGCTGTTCTCTTCTGTATTTATTTTTTACTCCCAGTTTAATAAACTGTGATATTTACACAGCAGTGGTAGGAGTAGTTCTGCCTATCCCTGTTCTGGCCTAGAGAGAAGTGGAGGTTGGCTTTGTGTCATTTGGGCCTACTCACTTTCGCCTAAAGTAGCACAGAGTCAGATTACAGCCATGGGATTTCACAATATAAAATAATACAATTTTCATGGCACTGTTCACATATTGGCTCCAGTTCTGTGTTGCAAAGTGGTTGTTTTGTGTTGTGCTGCTGGTGCATAGTGTCCCTAAAGCCAAGATAATCCTTCACAAGAGGATATCCTCAGTAGAAGGGAAACCTTTGATGGCAAAAAGCCCACACAGCAGCTTGTAAGCCATTGCCACCACTTCCAGTTCTTCCCAGCAGAAAACATAGGAGGCATAGCTAGGGTTTTCTTGTACTCCAGCAATCCCTGCCTGCCACTATTGGCTCCTTAGGACCTTTAGCAACTAGCTTAAGTGAGAACAACCCTCAGCCTCCTGTAATGTAGTCAGGGGACCAGCCTGATGCACTACTGGCCCAAGTGTTCTCCACTGCTTCATTTTGTACAGCTGTGTGATCTCTGTCATAGAGGAAGCTGAAGTTAAGTGAAGCACTAACCAGAACAGGACATGTTCCAAATTTAGGGAAGAGCATAACAAGGGAGCTGTGTTACATCCATGAGCAGCAGGCTGGATTGCCACTGGTCAGATAGGTGCTGGAGGAATTAGATCCACCAAGGAAAAAAAGGAGTAATTTGTAGGCAGATGGAGAAAACAGCTTGTTCTGTCCGTATTCTTTTTTCTTTCTATTTTACCTGAAGAACAGAAGTACAAATCACCCAATTAAGAACACATAAATGAATTCCAACCATCCCACAGAGAAAGAGATCATTAAAGACAAAAGCATCTCCTCTAGGATGTATGCAATAGATGAGTTAGAAGACACTTGGAGAAGGCCCCAAGAACGTTATTTGAAGTTTGCCACTGGCAGTGTATGGAGGGGGGAAATGGAGAGTGGGTGGGTGGTACGATTTCCCTATCTTCATTTTCCTTTCCAACCTTTTCCAGGCACCCACACTGGAGGACACACAGTCTGAAGTATTATTAAAATCCGTACTTCAGGCCATTAGGATAAATGAATGATCTTTATGAAGTCTGAAGAATACAAGGGATGAATTCTTGGCATCATTGAAGTAAATGGCAAAACTCCCATTGACTTCCATAGGCCTCAGATTTTTCCTTCGGTAAATTACAACTGTTGGCTGAGGAAGAAGAAACAAATGGCTTTAGATAGTCTTAGAGCTTTCTCCCTCTAATTCCACAAAATACCTTATTAGCACAGCATATTGGCATTTTCCAAAATAATCTGTGAATTACAGCAGGTGCAGTGGGTCAGAGCAAGGCCCTCTGCTCGGTTCAAGCTTCTTGGTGGGGCTGTGTGGTGTGTTGAGTGGCTACAAAGGGAGACCTTTGCATTCCTTAGGTGCCATGGAGGTCTCCACACACGCCCAGTAAGATGCACACAGCTATAGTACATGGGCAGTATAACGCCCTTAGAAGTCTAGGGTCAACAATACCTCACTATGATACAGGCATCAACTGTTGTCAAATATAGGGAAGTCCTTAGTGGATATTTTAAGTGACACAGTGAGAACTAAACTATTTTGTAGTCATGGTATATTTCACTGTCTCTCTCTTTCTCTCCATTAAATTAACAGATTTTTTTCAGAGTCTTGGTTCACATAAATCACATTTCTTTTGATTATGTAATATCAATTTTTCTCTCCAGCAATGAGATTTGAAGTCATTAATATTTAGAGTCCTCAACCTGCCTTGTTAATGGTAATGCTTTCTATGATAGTTGAGTGCCTTATAAAGCATCAAAACATAACACTTTAAATCTACTACGTTGTTGCCAGCTTAAGACTTAAAGCAGTATTTTTCATACATTTTACTAAAATTGAAATATCTTTCATACAATATAGCTGCCAACGTCACTTTGTGCTTTTACTCCTACATAAATTCCAGCAAAACATTTTTGTAGTGATCAAAAGATATTTCTTCAATTTTTGTAAGACAAATATTGTGATATATTCGAGTAGCGTAAACAGCAGTTTATTTGAAAATATTATTTATATAATAATCTAATGCACTGTGTATTGTGAACAGAATGGGTTGTAAAATCACTTAATATTTTTCCTGTAATACATTGCATATATATATATATATATCCAATGTATGCCTAAATAAAAGATCAGATGAATATATTATGGCAGAACGTACTCAAAGCCTAGGATTAAACATTGGTTTTAAACAGATGTTTATCTTAATTTAGTATCAGTTATTTTTTTCTGAAGAACTGCTTCCACAAATTGCTTTTCTTGATAATAATGATATTATAAATATTACATGTCTGCATAAATGGGTGGAATTTCTTAGACCAGCCCAGATGTTGTGGAAATTATGCCTAGAAGACTGTAAATGTCATTGAAGTAAAAAAGACATACAGAAAAACAAGCCAGGAGGCATAGAGTGGAGGCAAATATTTGTGAACAGTGGCATACCTACAAAGTACAGATCAGAATTTTTAGATCAATGGGAATCAACATTTCAGAGCTCAAATTCCAAAGGTGCATTTTTGATAGTTGTTTGTAATGGAGCTTTTATTATTTTTAATGACAACTTTAATGGGGCTTCTATTTTTTCCCTTCCTTTCACTCTAGCTCTCAGTCTCATGTGTTCACTTGTCCACCTTCAGAATTTTCATCAAAGTTGTTCCTCGTCTAGCACTTGGTTGAATTAGTCTCCATTTGCCGCTTCTTCAATGGCATCAGGCCATCTACTGATTTGGAGGATGTGGTTTGAGAAGCTGCTGCTTTTTCAATTTCCTGGAACTCCACAGTTGGAAAAAGATCTATCACTACTCTCCTCTTTGTTGAAGGAATCTATTCTCTCTCTTTCCAGTACCTTATGATTGCCCTATCAGTAAGGAGCTCTTAAAGGCCCCTCATATTCCACACACTCTGTTCAGCACATGATAGACAACTGCTTGCTCTTAATGCTGGGTTTGCCTCTAGTTTTCATCCTAAGTTGCAGCCATTCAAGGAGTAAATTGAATCAAACAATTGTATACTTGTCTACTGCATTGGCCTATAACTAGTACTCAGGGGGTTGAAAATGGAGAACTTAATTTTGTAGAAATCAGATATATTAGAATATTTTTAACCCCCACCTCATCCTTGAGTCTCCTCCCAATATTGCGAATCTAAGATTGGCAGAAAACTGGAATGGATGACCCCAGGAAAAGTATTTTCCATCTCAGACTTCTATTACATTATGTCTTGCTCCCTTAGATCACTGCAGTAGTAGACCTCATAACTGTCATTAAATTGACTTACTGTATTGTACCTGGTGTGACAAAGCTCCAAGTTTGTACTCGTGGGTCCTGCGCTTCCTGGCAGATTTAGGGGCCTCAGAAACTCATCTAGGCCCCAGAGTGACCTCCCTTTCTCAGTATAATTGGCAAGAGTCACCACCTAGTGAGTTACCTTCATCACAGGCCAGTATGGAAGGTGGTAAGAGCGGGGGGGAGCCCGGGCCCGCCCTCTACTCCGGGCTCCAGCCCAGGGACCCTAATAGTATCAGCTAAGATGGCTGACCTTTTAGGCACAAAACACAATACAATTCCCTGGGCTACTTCCCCACAGCAGTCCCTGCTTCTTCAAACTCCACTTCACCCTTACCTCAGGGCCTCCTTCCTTCTGGATGATATGTTGTCCACCACTCAGTCTCACCAACAGCACAACCTCCTTCCACAGCTCCTGACACCCACAGCCCACCTGACTAACTGGGAGTTTTTTTTTCTGGATTCAGCCAGTCCCTGATTGGCTTCAGGTGTCCCAATTAGGCTAGCTGTTTCTACTCCTTTCTAGAAGGTTCTTAATTGGCCCCAGGTGTCTTGATTGGTCTGGAGTAGCCTTTGTTTGGCTATCCAGGGAACAAGGACCTGTACATCCTGAGGCTGATATACCTGCCTTCCAGCACTCTCCTATATCCTTCTGGTCTGACTCCGTCACACTGGTTATATACAGTCCTACATTATTCACATTGACCAAGTGTGTAGTCAGATGCCCTCCCTTTTGTTAAACAGAAATATTGGGTGTGCGTGTGTTTTGAAGCAGAGCTAAAGCTGCCTGAATTTAGGGTTATGATGTTTGCTTCTCGTCTGTTATTTCTTTATACACAACAACCCCACAGCTAACAATTGCAGCAAACTGAGCTAACATCGCTTCTACAGAACTATAAACCTCACAACCTGTGCCACATTAAGACACATAATATAGGTTTTTGGTACTAGCAGAGAGCAAGTATGTATGTACTGGTAAAGGAATATTGAACTGCTACAATGTAATTATTATTTTAATATTCTTTGTAGGTAAATATTACTTTACACAGCTGTAGCACCTTTCTTCTAAGGTTCTTGGAGAGTTTTGTAAAATTAATGAGAACCTCACAATTATAGCTATTCCTGCATTGCATGGAACGTCGGAGTCCCCGCTCCCCGTCCCCACTGAATTTTGGTGAGTTCAGATTCAGAGCTGGAGACGTACTTTGTAACACCATCCCATCAGTTCTCACAGGATATAATGACCATAAACTGTAGACATACTTTTCACTTAACTTGCCATGGAAATATTGTTTCCTTTGGGGTAGAATTCTGCAGGTGTGTAGCAGTGCACAGCTGTATTAGACAACAATAAACAGCAGAGAGCAAAGAACACCATAGTCATAGGCTACATTTAGAGAGACAGCAGCTATAACTGAGTGGCACAAACATAAGGCATTTATTCTTCTAAAAAAAGAAATAGCATCGGATTCTTACTGATCACATATGGACTTGACTTTACATATTAGCAAAACCATGCTGCATTACTTCAGTGCTAGTCCAGAAGGAAATGAAACGAAAGGTTCCTGGAAGGTCGCCCATTCAGGTATTGAGTTGGGCTAACTGTGGGTGAAATCTGACAGGAATGAGCACAAAGGAGCATGGGTGCACTTCTGAGCAAAACTTTTATACTTCCCAGGAAACATTTTACTATTTAAGGTATGGTAATAAAATAGGATTTTTTAAAGATTTACTTTTACCTAAATGATCTAAGTGATCTCTCTCCTGACTATTCCTATCTTTGTGCTCCATTTGTATGTATACAAGTTATATAAAGAGGCTGTGAAACATAAGTGAATTTCAGTAGGTGTTTATCCTGTGGAATACTCTCCGAGTTGTGGAATGTTTCACTGGCGCCCCCTAGGGGAGCTGTATGCGTCAAGATATACTAAAAGAGAATTTAAAAAATGAGGAATGTGGATTTACAAATAAGACAACATTTTCAGAAATGCTGGGTGCATAACTGAAACTAGCCTCTAGGCAGAGGCCCAGTATTCTCATTCACCATGGCAGCATAACTGGAAAAGTGTTTTTGAAAGGTTGGCGTCATTTTGCAATGCTTATCTAGTATCTTATGCCAAAATATACTTTCAGTAAATAGCTTCTCTTTGCTATGCCTTTTATTTTCTGCAAGCATATTGTCTAAGGCTAATGCAAAGTAAATATCATACAATTTACAGCATCCTAAGGCACTAATGGAGTGCAGGATCTTAGTTTATACACTCAGCCTAAATGGGCTTCTTCAGGGGAAACTTTCAGATTCTGGGTAAAATTATTTTAGTATTTTGGGGAGAAAAACACAGAAAACCAATCCTGTGTGCCCTTGCTATAAGATGAAGCCAAGAGCAAGTACAGCAAGGGTGATAAGAGAGTGGGGAGACTTAGCTAACCAAATTTTAAGATTCTATGACATGTTCAGGGACATACCTAACTACTACTGGAATTAACTAACAGCCACCCAAGTCCCCCACCATAGGCATGTGTACGGGGTGTGCTGGGTATGCCTAGGCACACCCTAATGCAGGGGTGGGCAAACTATGGCCCGCGGGCCAGATCCGGCCCATCAAGGCTCTGGATCTGGCCCACGGATTTGCCACCACTGGGGCGCTGCGGCCCGCTTAGCTCTGGGAAGCGGCTGGCAGCACATCTCTGCGGCCCCTGGGGGAGGGGAAGCAGAGAGCACCGCGTGCTGTTCTTGCCTGTGGATACCTCTCCTGAAGTTCCCATTGGCCGGGAATAGGGAACCACGGCCAATAAGAGGTTTGGGGGAGGAAATCACAGATGCACGGAGCCCTCTGCTCCCACTCCCCCAGGGCTGGCAGGGCCGGGGTGCCGGCTGCTTCCCGTAGTGGAGCGGCGTGGGGCTGGGGCCAAGGCCAGGGCAGGCAAGTAGGGAGCCTGCCCTGGCCCCACTGCCAGCCTGGAGCCGCTCCAGGTGAGTGGCACTGGGCCAGGGGCCAGATCCCACACCCCGAATCCCTCCTGCCCTCTGCCCTGAGCCCCCTGCCACACCCCCCATCTCTCCTGCACCCCAACTCCCTTCCCTGAGCCCTAGTTTTAGTTTGTTAGATGAATAAAAATAATGTCCTTTATGACTGAGCATTCAATAAACGTTTGCCTTTAAAAAAAAAATCCCCTGGGTGCACACCCTAATGAAACGTGCTGCGTACGCCTATGTCCCCCACCCACCAAAAAAGTTTTTTTCACTGTGGGAAACATAATTTTAGAATGACGTTGAGGTTCTGCTGTGGTGCTCTGTCAATACACCTTGGCCTGCTAACCTTAGAGCGATGAACCATGCTAATAAAAACCACTTTGGCACAGATCCAGGTCTAAATACCTTGAGGATGGGGGCCTCTGTTCCTTCCCGTAGCTTTAGGAGAGGCACGTATGTGATCAAGCACTTTCATAGCATACCTGGTAACAAAATTACACCCACGTTAAGAAAAGAGGACTAAACAGTCACCCAGGGAAGTTACGTGAAGGCTGGCTACACACAGGGAGCAATATGATGGTCATGGAACAATGCAAACACAATGATAGACGGATACCTACTTAACTGAAGAATACTGAGTAAAGCTACAAATATCCCATGACCATAATCTAAATACCCAGATAGGAGCTGCTAGTTCTGGTTAAAATAGATTATAGAATCTCATACTTATTGTACGTTGTTTTGTGTGCTTATTATGCATATTTCATGTGAAGTGACTATCACTGAAAACTAACTAAATATAAGAGTGACTATCTGACCGCTATAGTATAACCGGTTCACTAACATCATATTTTTACAGTAGGTGTAAGAAAATAAAGAATTCAGAGCAAGAGAGGAAAACACATAACATGAGGACAACAAAAATAAATAAGAATTGAGCTGGGCAATTAAACTTGTAAATAATGAGAGGCTTCTAAGCCACCTACTGTATATAAAGTCATGTAGAGTGAGAGCCTGATGCGTTTCTGCATACAGATATGTCACCCATCCACTATCGCCAGCAAGATCCGCTGCCTCTGGAGTTCTAAGAGAGAGAGAACTGCACTTCATAATTGTAATTGGACAATCCCCATTATCACCACCTTTCACCTCTGAAAAGACATTAGAAAAAGAAAGGATATGGGTAAATCAGATAAGATTATAACATACAGTTCTTAATCACTTCTGAAGCAAAGAACAGACCCAATGTCACCCGACCTAGGTGCTCCGTTGCATAATTCAAATTAGTATATTCTGATTATCAAGTACATTCTCATTTGCGAATACATGAATGAATGCTGGCGCAGAATAATCCACGACAAATCCATAGTCTGGATTGGTCCACACAAAGTATTAATTGATCTTAAATATGCAAATTCATAAAAATTGTGCTCTGTTTGGAGACCATTCATAAACAGTAAAAAGGGCTAAATTTGGTGGCTATGTTGTTTGCAGTCGACTGTTCTAGTGCCAGAGAAGAATTTGTGTATTGATCTAAAAGGCTGCAATTTCAGAGTTGTGTGTCTTTGTCCGTGTCCTAACAATGACAAGCTACTACTAGCCTGCATTCCCTGAAATATAAAGTTATGCTATCATGCTTTCATAAAGAATAACACTGGTCTACAATTTTTTAGAAGTCATCTGCTTCAGAGATAAAATGTGATATTTATTATGTATTTTGATGTGCTGAATTCAAATATGACAATTAAAACAACTGATTGGCTACTGTTTCTAAGATATTTAAGTTTTTACATTTTATGTCTATGTATATTGTGTAGATAGTAGAGTTTTAATCATAAATTGTAAACCTAGGTCTTTTCATGTGTTTATGGTTGCTTTACATGATAATATTTCACCTGTCCTGTTTATGTAACACTTTAAAAATCAGCAAAAGGGTTATAGAAATAAAATGTATTATGAAACAAAAGGCAAAAAACTATTATGTACATAGTTTAGTCCTATTCAGTGTCTGCTTGGCGCTTCTTGGCTTGTCTCTTGTATTCATTAAATGGAGCATCTCTTGTCACTGTCCAGCAATAGTCTGCAAACATTGACGGGCTCCATTTGCCCTGATAGCATTTCTCCATTGTTGCAATGTCCTGGTGAAATGGCTCGCCATGCTCGTCGCTCACTGCTCCGCAGTTCGGTAGAATAAAATCTAGATGAGAGTGCAAAAAATGTATCTTTAGTGACATGTTGCAATCAAGGCTTTAGTATGCCTTGAGGAGGTTTTCCACCAACAACCCGTAGTTGTCTGCCTTGTTGTTTCCAAGAAAATGTATTGCCACTAACTGGAAGGCTTTCCATGCCATCTTTTCCTTGCCACGCAGTGCATAGTCAAATGCATCATCTCGAAGAAGTTCACGAATCTGAGGACCAACAAAGACACCTTCCTTTATCTTAGCTTCACTTAACCTTGGAAATTTTCCACGGAGGTACTTGAAAGCTGCTTGTGTTTTGTCAATGGCCTTGACAAAGTTCTTCATCAGACCCAGCTTGATGTGTAAGGGTGGTAACAAAATCTTCCTTGAATCAACAAATGGTGGATGCTGAACACTTTTCCTCCTAGGCTCCAATGACCGTCGGAGTGGCCAATCTTTCTTGATGTAGTGGGAATCTCTTGCACGACTATCCCATTCGCAGAGAAAACAGCAGTACTTTGTGTATCCAGTCTGCAGACCAAGCAAGAGAGCAACAACCTTCAAATCGCCACAAAGCTGCCACTGATGTTGGTCATAGTTTATGCACCTCAAAAGTTGTTTCATGTTGTCATAGGTTTCCTTCATATGGACTGCATGACCAACTGGAATTGATGGCAAAACATTGCCATTATGCAGCAAAACAGCTTTAAGACTCGTCTTCGATGAATCAATGAAGAGTCTCCACTCATCTGGATCCTGAACGATGTTGAGGGCTGCCATCACACCATCGATGTTGTTGCAGGCTACAAGATCACCTTCCATGAAGAAGAATGGGACAAGATCCTTTTGACGGTCACGGAACATGGAAACCCTAACATCACCTGCCAGGAGATTCCACTGCTGTAGTCTGGAGCCCAACAGCTCTGCCTTACTCTTGGGTAGTTCCAAATCCCTGACAAGGTCATTCAGTTCAGCTTGTGTTATGAGGTGTGGTTCAGAGGAGGAGGATGGGAGAAAATGTGGGTCCTGTGACACTGATGGTTCAGGACCAGAAGTTTCATCCTCTTCCTCGTCTGACTCAAGTGAGAATGATTCTGGTGCATCAGGAACCGGCAGTCCTTCTCCGTGGGGTATTGGGCGTATAGCTGATGGAATGTTTGGATAATGCACAGTCCACTTTTTCTTCTTTGATACACCTTTCCCAACTGGAGGCACCATGCAGAAGTAACAATTGCTGGTATGATCTGTTGGCTCTCTCCAAATTATTGGCACTGCAAAAGGCATAGATTTCCTTTTCCTGTTCAACCACTGGCAAAGATTTGTTGCACAAGTGTTGCAGCATATGTGTGGGGCCCACCTCTTGTCCTGATCTCCAATTTTGCAGCCAAAATAAAGGTGATAGGCTTTCTTAACCATAGTGGTTATACTGCGCTTTTGTGATGCAAAAGTCGCTTCACCACAAACATAGCAGAAGTTATCTGCACTGTTCACACAAGTACGAGGCATCTCTGCTCACTTTGGCTAAACAGAAATGTGTCCCTTTGCAAAATCAAACACTGACAAATAAGAGAGCACGACACTGTATGATTTCTAGAGCTGATATAGGGCAATTTGTTCAGCAGAATGACATAAGCTTCGTTATGATTGCATCATCCATGACTTCTAGGAATAACATGATGCAATTCATATCATGTATGACGCAATACCAGCTTCAGATTGCATCATTCATTGTTTTGCCTAAAAAGCAAGTACTGTCCAAACCCTGTCATAGATTTATTCATAGATCCAGTCAAAGATGTATTTTAGTCATTTCTGGTTTAAATTGAGATCCCTTCCCTTTATAGCTCACTTATCCTCCGCCATTCCCATGTCAAGGGTCGTATATACTGACCCAATAGCATATCTTGAAAACTAGAGCCAATCAACAATTTTAAGCCTCATTTTCGTTCTCAGTGGCCCAGAATTAGTAAAGTTTGACTACATTTATTTCAGAAGCATTTTGGCTGTAGAGCAGTGTAATTAGTGACCCAAATCCATCTGTACAGAAAACTTGATTAATTATTCACTATGAAAGACAGAGGGATTATACCACAGGGAGCAGGTATATAAATTGACAAATGACACTATTAACTCCAATTACAATATGTCATTTGATTTGACATCCTGAGCCTTTGCAATTTACAATTTTCCTTGGAAAACTGCTGTATCCTACTGATTCAAGCACCCAATGGAACATGTGCTAATAACAAGCATTATCTTGTCATGTTTTAAAATGAAATTGAATTTAAAACAAATTATAATAGCAGGCATGTGTCGCACATGACAGCATCATTTGGGTACAGGAAGAACTAATGGCATTTATGCTTTTAAATCAAATTTAATGATTGTTTACTAGGAAAAGGTCAAACCTAAGGTCACTTACAGCTGCAATGAATCTATGCCATCCTTCACTTTCCAGGAGCACTACACATAAACTTTTAAGGGGTTTCCTTATAAAATATTTTTATAGTAAACAGGGATTTTTCTTTCTGATACAAAATATAATGTCTATTACAGTGTGGTAAGCACCCAAACATTTAACAACATTTTTTCCAGTCTTTTCTACATTACTACAAAGACTTGTTGAAAAGACATTTTTCCCCTTAGCAATTTCTCTGTCCCACTGCAAAACTAGGAAGTTCCTTTTTCCAGTGGTATAATTCTTTTTGTTTCTAACTCTGCAAGGTTGCAAGATAACAGACCTTCAGTCCGTCACAGATCCACAGAATTTAACATTGTCTTCCCAGGCCATTGTAATTTTAATGAAAAAAATCAATATTTGAGGGAAACAATTTGTAACAGATAGATTTCTTTTTTGCTTTAAGGAAAGCACTGTAAAACTATTCCAGGGAGTGTTAGAATTAGTTTAGGGATAGATAGATCAGTGGGAAGAATGGAGGTAAATCAATAAAATGTGCATGATAAAGGCAATTTATCCTATAGGCATTGTCACTGAATATGTGAGTGTGTGTGTATGTATGTATAAATATGGAAAATGTGTAGGGAAATTAAATGGATCATTTTTTCTTTTGTCTCTTTGAAAAATGGTTCAGACCAGAAGATGAACTGTCATGCAAGATAATAATGAAGTGTTCATCCAGTAGGCAGGACTGGGATGTGAGTCAGGCCCTCAGGTGTGGAGGAGCTTAGAGAAGACAGCATTAGTCACTAAACAACATCTACTGGACCCCAAGAAATGTCAGAGATTTTGATTTTCTAGAAGGTCAAACTAAGATTCAGTAAGTGACGAGACTGAAACTGATTTTGTTTTCTCTGAGGGGGCCACTTTTGGTAGGTTCTGTGAGAGGGGAATGAACCGTACACTGCTATCTTTAGTGTTCTGCAGTGCTTTTAGTGAGATCTATGTGGAATTTAACCTTTAACCAAAGTCATCTTTGGTCACATACTTTACAGAGGTGCAAAACGCTAAATGTATTGGATTAAATTTAACATAGATTTAGAGAGTAGAGGGTTTTGTTTGATGTATGCTTGTTATTAAAGTTTGTTAGCACTTTCCATTGGCTAAATGGCTTGGCCAAGAATACAGGGGACCTTATCAGTGGAAACTCTCACTTGCATTAGAAGAAACACAGATGAATAAATTTTGATATAAATATATTGGAGAGTTACAAAAACATATATGGGAATTTGGGGAACAAGTCTCATTGAATGTCAGTGAAAATTTCCTCCTTTGGTACCATCTTAAATGCAGCATGCATGGATATCGCTAAACAACTATACAGTAATCTGGTCCAATTTGCAGTGCCAGTACATGGCCAGCTATCTTGGGGTGGATAATGATTAACACACTAGTGTACCTCACACTCTTCTTTACTATGTTAATGTCACAAACTTCACACCCAGTTGACCAACTCCCATGTCCGTTCAAGGGCTATGTGGCCTGAACACTGTAATGAACATCCTAGGTCACTCCACAGCAGTGTAAGCTCTGTCACAACTTTAAAATAAGGGGTTCTGCTAAGTACCAGGGCTCTGACACATATATTCTCCATGCATACTGGATAATGAGAAGCAAACAGATCCAAGTATATTGAAAGTGTGGGGGGTAACGTAGTCAAACAGCGATCAGAATCAATGAACTTAGTAAGACATCAAAGATGATGCTAAATATAAGGCCAAATTCAGGACCACTGTAAACAACCCCAACTTCAGTTAAGTCTTGTTTTCACCCTTTACACTATAATCCAGTTCTGGTGGATGTAACTCACTAGTTTTTAATCAAAGCACTCATAGAACCTTCTTTTCCATACTTTCCAGCATAAATGCTTCTGATCACTAAGGTAAAGGAAGGCTGTGTAAAATAGTTTACCCTTTCAGCTTAATTTTTCTACTCTTTACCTCCTGTTCTATTATGGCTCACCTAGTTCATTGTCTTGAGCAAAACCCACTTATAATTAAGTCAAAATTACATTCAGTCCATGTCTTGCTGAAGATGTAAACTGAAACCTTTCAGAGAACTGTTCTTCCACTGTCACATCATTCTCGTCACAAGGCAACATATTGCCATTAAAACTTCAAAAAAGATCTGGTTCATTTATCTAAGAATTTTGCTCAGTAAGACAAGCTCATGGGATGCAAATCTCATTTTCACAAGGATCCCAGGGACACCACAATGGTTGTACTTCAGTACAAATTAAACTGTATATTACAAGGCTTTTGAGCTAAAATAGGAAACAACACATAGCAGCCATCATTTCTTTTGATCTCACACTGACAAAAAACAAGAGTTCTCTTTCTTTCATTTAGAAAAGCACCAAATACTATAAACTTCTAGGCTGTGTGGTTTCCTGCCAATAGCTTCGTAAATACCCAAAAAACAAAATGATCCTGCTGCTTTGTGCCATCTCTGAGCAAAAGCAGGTCTGAGCTTCACACCTAAAGCTTCTTTTTTCTTCCTCTGTACGGTTAAAACATGTAGGTTCAAATTTGTTGTCTGTCTGACTCATGAACTCAACTGAGCTACACCACTGATTAGTTTGTTCATGAATCTTTAAGAACCAGAGATGACTACACACCAAAACGATACACTTTGGACCTGATCCAGTGCTACTGAAGTCAGTGCAAGTCTTTCTTCACTGGGCATGAGATTAGGTCATTTCATTGTTTGCTGTCTAGGTGAGATATCGTATTAGAGAATATTACAGAATACACTGAACATGAGCCAAAACATCGATTGGGTGCAATGGAATTATATCAGGAATGGCTTTTGGCACTTATCTCAACCACATGCAAGGTCCTTCCTGGCCTGATTTTGCTCTCACTTACACTAGTTTTACACCATGGACTTCAGTGGAACTATTTCCAATTTATACAGCAATGAGAGGAGAATCAGGCCCTCTAAATCTGTGAGTTTACTTGCTAAGAACCACTTGAGTGTTACTAAACACATGGGGAATATGGAAAATATATAGCTCAGATCCTTCCTCATGTATCGGAATGTCATTTTGACAATGCAAGGGTACAGCTGAATGCATCAAAAAAGAGTTAGTAGGTTAGATCCTGGCCCTACTCCTACTGCTATGTACTACTCCAACAACACAAAGCAACTGGAAAGTCAACAGATCCACCCCTCTGTAAGAAATCTTCCTACATGGAGGCATGTCTGGGAGAAAAGGTTAGTGGCTGGGATGTCCCTATTCCCCAGAAATCCCCTTTGAGGTCATAGGCAACAGAGCATACATCTCACTCATAAGATGCCGTGTTTTTTTTCTGGGGATCACTGTGGCCTCCATCCAAGAATCAGGTGGGTGTACCTAACACACAACCCCCTTCTGAACTGAGCAGTTTGAACACAGCCCAGGATCTGGAGGAATATTATTCAGTTTGTAAATGTTACTCAGTTTTCATGCTATTAAAGGAAGGATCTGTGTTAAATGGTCAACCAGACAGAGAAACTTACTCAGGCCTTGTCTACACTAAAAGGAAAAGTTGATCTAAGCTACGCAATTTGAATTACATGAATAACGTTAAATCAAATCGACATAGCTTAGATCTACTTACTGTGGAGTCCACACTGCATGATGTCAATGGGAGACGCCCTCCCATTGGCTCTCCTCATTCTTCTCTATGCAGTGGAGTACAGGAGTTGACAGGAGAGCAATCTGAGGTAGATTTAGTGGGTCCATCTACTAAATCTACTGCTGATCGTCAATCGCCGCAATGTTGATCCTCTGGTAAGAGTAGGTAGGCTCTTAGTGTTCTACAAATATATTGGCCCCTGAAGCAGGAACTACCAAATGATAGTTGGTTATTTTAATCAGATGATAAGAGGTGGAATCATTCTGGACTGATGCTAGATAGTAAAGAATATGATATACCATATGTTGGTCACCATTCATCATATACTCAAGTAAGACCAACTCACTGAGAGAGGGGATTTTTCAAAAGTATAGCAGCATCCTCTGAATTTTAGGATCTGTCTTGCCATGGTATCAGACCCATAAATGTAACCCATGCCTAAATAACAACAATGGCGTTCCATTTATAGAAACACAACATATTTTCACTTTCTTGAGAGAGTTCATTAATATGCCAGAAAACAAGTTTTGTATTGTCACAATCAGATGCAGAATAGTTTTTCTAGCCAACAACTAGTATACCAACTGTAGCTGTCTCTTTGCTTACCGAATATTAAGAGTGCTTGTTCCAGAAGAGAGGCTTTCATGTTGAAAACTGATTAATGTAATTTCCATGTTTCTGCTCTACATAATTAAATCTTTGATGGCTACATTCTGTGTTTCCACAGTATGCTTTGGTATGGCTATAGAAAAGCAAATTGCATTGCTCTTTTAGCACTGCTAAGGAAAGAAAAATGCCACTTTCTGCTCTGCTTAATGCAAATGAAATGCTCATCCTGAGCATAATATCAACTATATTATTAGCGTTTGCTGGCACATGGAAAAAGCATGGTCAGTACAAGAAATCTGTCAGATTTAATTTGTCAGACTTAATGCTAGGGAAGAAGTGTCCACGTTTGATTTGACTATCAAACTATCTATGTTCCTCCACCCAGAAACGTCCAATGCATTATATACAAAACCAAAGTTAGTAGTAAGAAAATCTTTGCAATCATCTTAACCTTTTGAATGCTGGTATTTTCTCTGAGAGGACATAACTATAATGCAGCCTGCTCACTTTAAAGGGTCAGTTTGTGAAAGACCCTTTAAGTAAGTATCCTGTGATTAGCTAAGAGGCAGCTCAGTCTAAAAGTGAGCTGTTGTCTTTTGGAATCTTTCAGCAGACCTTCCAGGTGGCTTTTGCTCTTGATCTTGTGCACTAGCTCCTTATGCTCTCTCTCCCACTCCCTCAATGTGTACCACCAAAAAGGCCAGGTGCTATGATCTATGATGGGTGCACAAATCCAGCACTGGGGAATAAAGGGTTAAGGAATAGCTCTGGCCTCAGTGGGCTCCACTTAACTGCATCTGCTGAGCATGCTTGCAACGGAGAGGAAGCTTAAATGGGCTCAGCACAGTGTATTTAAGGTGGTCAGTGTAAGGGAGCATTGCCCAGATGATGCACCCGAACTGCCAGCCCCAGGGCCCTGAGCTGGAACATGGAGGAGTGGGAGAGCGTGAGTTCCTCTACTTCCTCCACATAGTGTTGAACCATGAGGCACTTGTACCAGTTGCAGATTTGAAGTCCAAGACGTTACTGCCAAACCACAGACTAGAGCCACAAGGGGGAGTAGTGAGCTAATGCTCCAATCACTAGGGGCCACCCCTATCCCATGACAGGGTCTGATCTAGCGCCAGTTGAATTAATGGGAGTCTTTCCATTGATTTTCATGAATTCTATTCAGACTCCATTTGATTATTTCTGTCCTTTAAACTTACTAGCTTCAAAGGTGGTTCACTAGTGATGGAGGTGACCTACAGGAATGTATAAGAAACACCTGCAGAACCATGGGAGTACTGTATAATTTCTTGGCATTTAACAAATTAAACACTGCACCATGCTGCTGCATCAGGTCCCTAAAGAAGGTACCAGAGGAAAGAATGTTAATGATCACTTATATGACATGATTTTCAGTGAATCAAAACCAAACAAGGGACTTTATTTTACTCTATTTCCCATTCAATGTTATTTCATCTTCACATACAGATGTGAAAGCCAGAAATCCACCAAAGGTACAGGCAGACACCAAATGCCTTAGAAAAAATACTAGGTATTAAATGTAATGAACTTATAACAAATGCCAAGATTCATCACGCTTCCTTTTATCTAAAGTTATCCAAAAGAAGAAGGTGGAAATATTTGGGACCTGGTAGGAATGAAGTCAAAGTGTCTTGCAGTGGCATGCACAAGGGAGCAGGGGCTGCCCCCCTCCAATAATCATCTCCGTCACTGCTCCAAGCTTCTGTCCTGGCTCCCTGCCTTGGGATTCCCTCCCCTGAGCCTGTTCTCTCCACTTTCTGCCAGGGTGGGAGTCGGGCTGAGCGCAGCTGAAGTGATATGCCTGGGAAAAGCACTGCAACTAGCACTCCCGCTGAACCCCACCAGATGGTGCCCTGAGCAGGGGAGCCAGGTTGGCAGCACAGCTCTGCCAGAGGAGGCGCTGGTAAGCCTGCTGAGTCCCATCTCTTTCTTGACCGCAGCCTCAGACAAGTGTTTGGATCCCACGTGGGGTGGGCAGAAGGGAACTCAGGACAGTGGGGTGGGGGGCGGAACTTGAGGCAGCAAGGCCCAGGGGCTCTGGGAGGATCAATGGGGAGCTCAGGGAGACAGCAGAGGCTAGGGGGTGGGGACGGTAGTGGGACACTGGGTGGGGAGCTGGTGTTTAAAGAGCCCTGCCAAAAATAGTCACAGTTAAATCCCTGTGAATGCCCCAGAGCATCTGCCATGACATTTTTGCCATTCTGCAGCTGGAAGAACATTCAAAGGGGCTGACTGAAAGAATCTCTTTGTTGAACACTTTTCAACGAGGAAATGCGTACAGGACCTAACATAAAGGACATGCAAAAAGTGGCCCGGATAGACAGAGATGGTGCAACTTTGTTGATGCCCTGCACAACGTCTGGTAACACAGGCAAGATTCAGAGTCCTTATTTAACTTTCACTTAATACACATTATTTGTAAATGTTAATAGAACATCCATTTGATGGTATTTAAGTTACTGTTGACCTTCAGGAAGCCCTTCTTTGCTTCACAGCTTCCCACATAGTCACTCTCAATATGAATGCAGAGATGAACTGTGGCTTTTTAGAGAAAAATAATTAAACATATTTGTCACTTACTGCAAACATTTAAGTCAATTTAAAAAGTCATTTTTTCCTTTTTGATAACAGTACCTTAAGAAATATTCTGAAGAGAATTAACGAGTCCCATATCCTTACCTCAATTACCTCCCTGTAAAACTGCAGTAACAGAGATCAGAATTTTGCCCAGGATATCTTTCTGTTGGTCATTCAGCCATTGAGAATAGTTACAGAAAAGAGCTATTATTCATCATTAAAACATCCAGCTGAATAGTATTAACACAGATATAGCTTTGCAGTTGCTCTTACAATAAACGAACCAATACTCATATGAGAATATATCAAGAAGTTTTCATATGGAGATGATAGTGAAGTTTGAGACCCTTCACTAACAGATTTGATAGAGAAACACCAAGTAAGGCCAATTTTCTAATAATTAAACAAAACCTTGTTAATGTTAATAGTTCGGTTTTAAGTCTGGAGTTATTAGCTGAACTTCTTGCAAGAATATTATAGAGGAGGAAAAGGATTGTGAAACATATTTAAAAAGCCATTGCAAATTCTCCCATCATTAATGCTTGCCTTGGGGAAAAATAACTTTAAAATACTTCTTAAAAATAATTCCGTAACAACAACACTGCTATTGGAATGAAAACAACAAATAAAAATATTCAGTAATCTCACTCCTACCTAGGATACTGAATGCATTTGCAAAGCTACATACTGAATGAAATTTAACTACAAAATCTCCTACACACTTTAAAGAATCTTGAACAATTATTATTGCCACAGATGAAACTAACCATATTCAGTAACATTTCAACCAGTTTGGCTGCTTCAATGAAACTAATGTCAAAACAGGAGATGAACCAGACCTACTGTCTTTACTGTGGAATTTCACATAGTTTAGTGTATAGAGGTTCCAGATGTTTTGGGGGAGCTTTAGACTATAACTTACAAGATGGACCCTTGCCCCGCATGATTGGTGGACGTATGCGGTAAAGATTGTCACTCCATTATAAATGGAGATTGCTAGTGCTATACTTTGTGATGGTAAAATGTTTGCCACTTTAATAAGTGAATCTTTGGTTGAGAAGCCATCCTCTTGACATTAAGAATCAAATTTTCACACCATGTGGCTAGATCCTCAGCCCCACTATGGCTGCTCTTTGGGTGACAGAACGGGGAAAGTGGGTACAGAGAGATCTATATTGGGAATGGGTTTGAGCCAGTGCAAGGCATAAGCAACAGCAGAAGAAGGGAGAAAGCTGTTGCTTCTTCCTCTGTCTGTGCCTCCACTAGCAACTGTAGGATTTTGCTGAGGGTATTCCTCAGCTGATGAGTTGTAGCCCAGCACGCACCCTCTCACCCCGCACTGGTGAGTAATCCCATACCAGTGGTGCCACACAACAAAAAACTATTTAGATAAGCTTCAATTAGTGCAGAACTCGGTCACCAGTTTTCTTACTAGAACTAGCTCACTGGAGTATACTAGACTTGTACTCCATGCATTGCAGAGGCTGCCTTTATGCTTCCATGTGCAATTCCAGATCATCATTTTAAACTATAAGTCCATTTATATTTTGGGACTTGGTTACTTTAGAGAGAGCTCCCCTCCCTCTGTGCCATTGAGAGGGCTGTGTTCTGTTGAGATGTTGTGTCCCAGATGTGCCCACTTAACAACTGGAAGCAGGGTGTTCTGAGTAGAACACTGGCTCCTTCCCCTCATGTGGTCCATCAAAGCCCAGATTTATTATCTTACAGAGCAGTAAAAATGTTATCTTTTTAGCCAAGTTTTTCCATGAGTTTGAAATTAAGCTTCTCTGTTTTTTGTCTACTGAACTATAATTGCACCAGAAACTATGAAAGTACTTCTGCAGTTGGATTGTATGAGCTCTGTAAGCCAATAATCTCTCAGAACTTCTCCAATATGACCATAAATTGAGGTATTATTACCATTTATTATAAAGATCAGACACTACCCAAGGTATTCACAGTAAGAAATTGCTGCTTACAGTAATCCATATAAATATAATTAATATGCTCCAAAGGACATGAGAACTGATAGATAGTGGACTGAGTCTGAAACTGAGTCTGTGAATGTTCAAATTAATTTGTACTACAGATGAAGGCGTTACACTCTTCCACGAAGTTCTTGCCACTTTTATTGGATAGCGTTCTTCAACAACAACCCTGTTTCTACCATCTAAAAGACATATATCGCTAGGGTTACTAACTTTCTAATTGCCCAAAACTGAACATCCTTGTTCTGCTGCAAGGCATTGCCTCTGTCCTGAGACACCCCACCCTCCACTCACTCCATTTCCCCTTCCTTCATCGCTCGCTGTCCCCCACTCTTACTCATTCATTTTCACTGGGCTCAGGCAGGGGACTGGGGTGTGGGAAGGGATGAGGGCTCCGGCTGGGGGAGCAGGCTCTGGGGTGGGGCCAGGGATGAAGTGTTCAGAGTGTGGGAGGGGGCTCGGGGCTGGGTCAGGAGGTTGAGGCGCAGGATGGGGGTTGAGAGCACAGGCTCCGGGTGACACTTACCTCAGGCAGCTGCCGGGAAGTGGTGATATGTCCCTCTGCCTCCTAGGCAGAGGTGTGGCCAGGTAGCTATAAGCACTGTCCCTGCGTTCAGGCACCACCTCCATTGGTTCCTGGCCAATGGGAGCTGCAGAGTTGGCGCTCAGAGCAGTGACAGTGCACAGAGCCCCATGGCCGCCCCTATGCCTAGGAGTCAGAGGGACATATCACTGCTTCCTGAGAGCTGCACAGAGCTGGGTAGGGAGCCTGCCAGCCCTGTGCCAACCGGACTATTAATGGCCTGATCAGCAGTGCTGACTGAAGCCGCCAGAGTCTTGTTTTGACCGGAGGTTCCAGCTGAAAACCGGACATCTGGCCACCCTATGTATCTCCACTGTTGGTATTTGCTGCAGTACTGGTGGCATATCTCCATCATGAGATAGTAATATTTTGACAATCAAAAAGTAAGATTTCTAGAAAGAGGCAGTAACATATATTTCTTTTTCCATTAATACCAAGAATTTTGAGTCAGACAGAAAATTTCTGCACAGACTTTAACCTCACAGATCACTGAGAAAATAGGAGAACTGTTGGCCTACTATAGTATGGACTAATGACAATCAGCAGCTATTTGTAACGGGGAGAAGCCATGCTTACAGAGTTTAATTGAAATCTTGGAGAAGTTAATGACAATTGAGTGAATGAAGAAGAAAATTTCAAGACGACTTTTAAAAGGAGTGATGTGAAGTACAGAAAACTGGTGTTTATGATAAATGATTATGGTTTTGATGGCTTGGGGAAAATTCTATATGGAGTAAAAAATTGTATATGGAGTAAAAAAGTTTTCTTGGAATTCAAAGCTGGAGCATGATAATGACTCAGACAATAGGTTCCAAGTCCTCGAAGAGTTTTAAGTGCCTTACACACATTGATTTAACTGGACGTTAGGTGCCTCGATACCTGGAGGATCTATGCCAAAATGAAGAAAAATATCAGCCTCTATCTTTTTATCATAAAGGTAATATAGTTATTTATTACATATACATTTCTAGGGTGCTTGTTGATGTAGTATCTTAGTGTCAGTTATGTGGTTCTAAAGAAATGGGAGATTCTTGCAAGTTAGACTAACAATGTTTCTATTTTATCACATCATTAACATGGTGCTTATAAACTATTGGTATCCCAAGTGGAGCCCACCAGTGGAGAAATGCTGCCAGCCATTTTCATTAGAGGGCTTGATGAAAAACTAAGCTTCCATCTTGCTGAAAGATGGCAAGACCTGGGCTCAGCCTGTTCTTTGGAGACTAGTGCTTCCTGAGTAAAGGCCCTTTGTGGAAAATACTCTGCCTCTGCCCTGGAAGTCCAAACTGAGTTTCATCAGCCTTGGAATCCACATTCAGCATAGTTGGCATGACAAGAGAGGCATTCCTTTGGGTAGCTAGGTCCAAGACCATTTGGGACATTAAAGGAAGACTAAAAGCCTTTAAATAACATTAACAATGAAGTGACAAAGAGTCCTGTAGCACCTTAAAGACTAACAAAAGTATTGAAGCATAAACTTTTCATATTGAAGCATAAGCTTCTGCAGATCCAGATTAACACAGCTACCTCTCTGATATTAACAATGATTTGCTCTATTTAGCAGATAGGTCACTGCATGCTTGATTAGCTGTTATTTTCAGGTAAAGGACATAATAATTCAACATGCATGTAATCAGAACATGGTTTTCCATGACCAAATTCATCAGATGATACACAAGGACAATCTCTCCCCGTCAGCCTAAGCTGAAAGAAGGCAGTTCTGCTACCGCTGATATCTGGGCATCTACAATTAATAAGATATCCAGGAGGACACCAAGTTTGCACACCACTTTAATGACAGAACAGGGTATACTCTGCTGTAGGTGAAGTTTTGTCTGCTACTAGTTTCTCTAACAGGGGCAAACATATGAACTTTGGTTGCATCAGGCACAGAGGTGGAAATAACCTTGAGAAAGTTATCATGGAAGAAATGATGGAAGGTCATAGTAGGGGACAAGCAGTTAGCAGATGGATAGATGGTGTGCGACAAGTCACTGGGAGGTCAGCTGATGAGTGCTTGAAGCTAGTGATGGATTGAGAAGACTTCCAAAAATTCTGCTATGATGTCACCAATATTTGGACATAAATAAATTAATTTTACTTATTTAGTTCCTCCATTTGTTTCAACCTTTCACCCAATATCACCTCTATTTTTACAGGATTGAGTATGAGCCTACAGCTGGAGAAAAGGGCAATAGAACTGTCAATATTTGTTACCCAACAGATATTTGTGTAATTGCCAACCCTTATGAGTATGGTGTTCTCTCCTTTTGAATTATATCAGAGTGGTGTAGGCGTGTTTTATTCTCACCTTCCCCCAGTCATGGAGATTTTTATCTAATTTTTACTTTCTTTTTCATTCTTTGTATCCTTTCCTAAAAATGTGTCTATCATATTGATTGTTGGTGAACTTTTAAATCTAAAGGGAAAAAGAGTTTTCAACAGTTCTGTCTGAATCATTGTGCTGCTGGTTACATTCACACGCATGAATAAGATTGCATTACTGAATGTCCTAACACTCTTGTCTCCATTGCCAAATAATGAATTAATTCATTGGTGAGTGCTGGAGTGAAAACTAAAATGCATTTGAAGGTTTTTTTGAATTAGTTCCTTTGCCCTCATTGGAATAATGAAATCCAATTTACAAGTCAGTATAAGACAGAGAATGTTTTAGAGAGTCCATTGCCACTGCATTAAAACAAAGAAACTAAAAACTGTTTATAGTGATCAGCAGCAGCAGAAGCATGGGTTCAAATGGAAATTTAGACATCACTGTGAGAGGCAAAAGGAGCAGCATTTCAAACAGCAAATAACATTCCTTTTGTGAGATGTTTTACTGAGATGTTTTTAAAAGGTGTAACCCTTAATAACAAATATACTGAAAAAATGATTCACTAAATGTACAGGGCACCCATGTTTTAAAATCATGTCATTGTGATTATGGTCTTTCTTTTACCCACTTCAGTTAGTGCCAGCGAAGTACAGTAGTTTAAAAATGTAAAGTGCGATATAAATGCTATGTATTTCTATTGTTCACTGTGGACATGATTTTAGCAGATAGCATCTCTGAAACCATTAGAGTTGAAGATTAATTCTTTCTGCTATTTGAAGGCTGAGACACCAAGCTCTTAGATGGTATGAAATATGGTTTTTTTATTCCTTTGTTCTTCACATAGTTGCTGGTAAAATGTAATTGGCTAATTAAGCTCTACAACAAGTTAATCTGGCAGCCTGTGACAGAGTGCTTGCTGTAGTACCCTGGTCATTGAGGTTTCTGTATCACAGAGAAGGCTTAATTGGAATCAGTCAACCTGTTTCTGGTAGGGATTACTGACTCTTAGTAGCAATTGTTGGGCTAATAAGGTAATTAGTTAGCAATGGGGAGGATATAAAACTGAGAGGAACTAGCATTAAGAGAGGAGTGTAGAGGATAGGATGGATGGAGGAGAAAAGTTGTGTGACATGCTTCCCTCCTGTCTTATACCTATAGTGTGCCCCACCATGTTTAAAAACTGAGGCACACATGGTAAAATAAGAAATAGGCTATTTAGATTGTAATCTCCTTGAGGCAAGGGACAGTTATCCCTTGTAGGTCCAGTGCACAATGGGGCCCTGATCTTGACTGTAGCCTGTAGGTGTTACTACAATATAAATAATAAGTTTAAAGGGAAGGTATGGCTTTAATTGCCCTTATGTTTATAATACCAAGGCTGCAGTTTCCACCCTCATTGCTCTTAGAGAAGGTCACCTCCTCTCAGGACAGAAAGCTACAGAAAGGAAACCATCTCTATGCATAGAAAGATTTTCACTGTTATCCTAGGTGATGACAATCAGGGCCCAGACACCACAAGGGGAGAAATGGGGGTCTGAACCCCAAAGAACAAGTAATTGAATCAACTTGTTGCTTACAGTCTTATTGTGTATAAAAATATAAAATAAGGTATCTTAGGAAAGCTTGTAAAGCTCTGGACTTGATGGTCATGAAATGTGGATGAGTTATAGTAGAACAACAGAGAGACTGTGAGTGTGTGTAAAATAAATATAATTATAATGCAATGTCAGCATCACTTCACAAAAGGGATAGATAGATGATACTCCAAGCACCTTGCATTGTACAGCCATGAAGAGACAGATGGCAGGCTTTTAGAGTCAATGGAAAAGCATTAACAGCCTGGCAAGAATTTCCTCTCCCTAAGTAACTGTGAGTTTCCAGAACAGGAGAGGGGCTGTGGGAAACACCCTTTTACAAGAAGTTTTGAAACTGAAATCTTTATCCAGAACTATGGGACAGTCTCGAAGCTGAGGGCCTTGTCTCTGAGGACTGGATCCATCTATGGCAGGATTATTCTGGTGAAGAGTTCAAAGGCAGTAAATACATTTTCTTTTCTAATGCAAGTTGTCTAGAATGTAGAAGTGTAAAGCCTGTGGGTGCATCATTATGTATGTTTCCTGTGTAACTTGTACATGGTTACATCTCTTACTCTTTCATCTTTGTATCTCTGGGGTTTTTTTCTATTAAATAAACTTTTGCTTGTTTTTACCCCAGGCAGGTCTCTGGAATGCAAACTGCAGAGTATGTGTGCCAAAGGGAACTGATAACTGGCACGCTGGTGTCGCATCTTTGGCTGTCACAAACCAGAGGGAAAAGTCAGTGACTGGTTGTTAAGAACTTGAAGGTCAGATCTTGGGAGACTTGGGACTGGACTGGCTGTTGGTGTCCCCCTGCAAGGAGCAACCAAGCCGGTGGAAGCCAGGGGGAGACCTTGTGCTAGTGATTAGGCAACCATTGTCAGGGATCTGAGTCATAGAAGCACAGCATTGCGGCACTCCAAAGCTATAGGGCAGGCTGTGACGGAACCTCTCACAGGTCTGGGCAATCCCCTAAATGTCACACAAGGTGTGCTTATAAAACTGACACTAAACTGGCACCCATCAGGTCAGTTAAGGGTCTGTAGTGTTCTACATTTTCCATTAGATTTCTTAGATATATATTTCTTAGATAGATTTCCCAGAACCCTGGGAAGATCACCCACCCGCACTTTGGCTTGTTTGTGTTTTCTCTTCTTGCTGAGCAGAAAAAAAAGAGAGAATGTTTTTAGTCTTATATTATGAATTCAAATTTTGGTTATATCCGGCATAGAAATGGAAATAACCTTGAGTTGTTATGGAAGGAAGAGTGGAAGGTGGTCATAACAGGGGATAACCATCAAGGAGATGGACGGCATGCAGCAAATCACTTGAAGGTCAGCTACTGAGCACTCAAAGTTAGCAACAGATTGTGACTTCTAAAAATTCTGCTATCTCACATTCAGACATGAATAAATGGATTTACTGAGTTATGAATTTAAAGAAGGGTCGGAACAGTGATTATACCCAAAAACTACAAAAGCATCCATCAAAGCAAGATCTAGTTTAGTTCTGTTCTTAATGCTTCATTTATGGATACAACTCTTATTTCCCAAGACTGTTGGTTTTCCACATTGTGACAGGTCCAAAGAAGTTATGTGTTGCCCTAACACTATCTTTGACTTAGCACAGTAAACACTTCCAAACATTTTAAAATAAAAAAAGGAACAGAAAGTCTAAAAATGTGACTCCTGACTACCAGGGTATATTACAGCATCAGCATTTTGGGAAAACTGTTGATGAAGGTCTCATATATATTCAGACAAATTTGATACTTCCAGACTGACAAACACACATGCACTTTGTTGTTGTGTGAGTAATATTGGCTCCAAATTGACTTTTAAAAATTGAACTTTCGCTTCTGTGTCAAGTAAGCACTCTTGAAAATGTTATCATGTATTTTTAATTTTATTTATAACCTGAAATATTTCTAATTCTTAAGTCTTAGAGCTGAATTTATCTGAGTGATCAAGTATGGTCTTTTTCTTTGTTTTTTTACACAGGAAGTATGGTGTTTTGGTAGGCAGTAAGGATGGGATGAGCATCACTAGAAACTTTTGTATGGTAGGAGACTGGAAACAGAACCAGTGGCAAAAGCAATTCCAAGCTGAATTGAAAAGACACATAAACATTCAGATGAGTCAGAGGTACAGGTGAGAAAAGACATCCAGAATTCTGCACTCACGACCCTATTGCCAATTCTCAGTATGGCTAGTCAAATGGATTATTACTGATTTTTTTAAAATGTCAGATTTGCAAAAATGAGTGAAGCACCACATGCCTAATTACCACAATTGTGGATGTACAAGATTAGGCAAGTCCATATAACTTACCATTTGCTCATGCAAACACTCGGTGTTGTCAGGAGGAAGGAGAAAAGAGTGGATAAGCTTCAGTTTCCCAGAAATCCGATTGTCCAGTCTTTCCCTGAGAAAGATTTTTTTAAAAATACTTGTCACCTGAGACAGTCCGGTCTTCTCCAAAGACCAACCATTTGCTCCTTAGATGCGTACTAGGAGGTACAGGGGTCAGCTGTCTCAGGGAAACTCTTGCAATTCTCTCTTTATTTTCATACTGTCTCCAAAGACCTCTCCAGCACATGACTTGTAACCCTCATTTAAAGACTGCAGAATTTAGCCTCATCATTTTCAGCATGGTACCTATTAGAACTGTGAATTCATGGCACTGCCTCAATTATCCACATTCTGGTTTTCCTAATTACCTCTGAAGAAAGCCACAAGATTTCAAACTGGGAATGGAATTTACTTCTCCAGCCAACGAATGTGGCTGGATCTGGCAGATCTTTCCACTATTTCAAGAATAGAGGTGTGGGACTGAGCAGATTTATAAGGCATAATGCTCACTTTAAAAAAAGTATTACCCTTCTAATGTAACAACGGATTTATAGCAGCCTGGGGAGAACCATATTGCCCAGAAGTCCTGGAGAAATGAAAGTGCTATATATGAGCAAGTAAAGGGACAATGAGATACAGTAGGGGTGGCCTGCATGATATCAGCAGCACTAAATTGCCAGTTAGAGGAGGTTGAGTGGGAGGGCAGCAGGGAGAACAGAACGATTTCAGTAAAGATGGTGAAGAAACTCAGCAACAGAGCTGAGCTGTTGGAGGAGAAGGGGCAGAAAGGGGAGGGACTGGGCAGAAAGATGGCACTGAGCGGCCATTTGGTAGATGGACCTAGATGATGTTGGCTACAGAACTACTGCCTTTGGAGAAGGGGATGAGACCAGGGAGACATATAGAACTTAACCCCTCTGTCTCATCTTCCCTTCTGTAGAGTGTGTTACAATTACTTTCTTAATTGTCTCGGAAAGATAAATTAGCTAACGCTCATATTACATTATAAAGACAAAAAAATCTCTAAATATTAGTAGAAATCCCTGTTTAGCATTAACATCTCCATAGATTATTTTAGCTGCGATAGACTGTTATTCACAGGGTTTTCCTTCCCTATTGCAGGACTCGGTTGTTGATGTTTTAAGATGACACTACAGAATATCTTCCATTGGCTTCCAAGACTTCCCAGCTTGAAGCTGACGTATTCAGTTGCCAGCTTTGTGGTTTTCCACCATCTGCTTTAACAATCCATATGAAAGTTGAAGTTTCTGTAAGGCACTTTGCACACCATCCCTCTTCTTTCTAAATCTTCCTTTTTTAGACCTGTTCCATCTTTCAGTTTGTTGGATCTTTCTTCCATTGGTTTGCATTTCTTATTACACTTTCCACTGACATTGCAGATATTTGGATTAGTTTCGAAACCTGCTTCCAAGAAAAAAAATAAACTCTTATGAAATCAAATGCTATTCCAGTGATACTCTGCAACCACCTATGTGGTTTTTTTCCCTACATTCGAAGCAATTTGGAGCTCTTGATTGAATCTTAAGATTCAATCAGTGAGTGAATCCCTGGGGATTTTTATGTATTCATAGTGAGTTTAGTAACAGAGAAGACCTTCCTTTTTGGGAAGGTCACCTTCTGCATCCTATTTAATGTTCACTCTCTAAGATGCAGGGAGAAAGCAGCTTGTCAGTAATTTTATCAGTGACAGTAGCTAATCTGAAATGCTTAACATTGTCATTGTTGTTAAGAGTTTGTCTTATTTTAATATAGAATGTATCCATTGAACTGTGGCAAACGAAACAAAAATAGAAGTTCACAAACAGGAATCATCCCCTAAGTGCCTCTTGTCTCTGTTATAATCATCTTTGTAGAAGTTCATTTTGTGCAGAGAGACAGTGATCAGGAAGTGTCAAAGGGCCAACATCTACATTGGCTGAAACTTTCTGATTCAGGCCACGCTAATGAAATGCTTTCATCCAGCTTTGTCAGGAAATTTGCCCAAATGTCAACTCTTATTAATCTGTCTATTCATCTCACTGTAAAATTAGCACATTGTGAAGCCATCATTTCAAACTGGAGCTCATTGGTAGGACAAGTCATTCTTGTTCCAAGGTGTTAGCCTCCTGATTAAAATAAAAAGGAGCAGAACAAACTACGGATCAGTGAGTGAATAAGTCCAAGCCCCCCAGTTACCTCAGTAACAACAAATTTTGACATATGCGCACCTCGTGTTACAAGATTCAGTGTTCAACAACTGTAGAGTAAAATCTGCTGATGATAACTCTAACTACCCTTCTAGAAGCATGGGAGCACCCTGAACCAGCTGGAATTCTAACAGTGAGAAATAAGAGTTTAAAGAGCAAAAGCAGCTAGCAGGAACAGGAATTAGAGAGCATCCCGTGCGACTTGGTACATCCTATGTTGGCCATAGGTAATATAGCACATGAGCCATACAACATCACATATCTAAGAAGACATGGTAACAGGCAAACCTCAAACAGTTAATAAATTTGATTCCATTTAGACCACTTGAATGCCTATATCAATATCTGCTGTGCACTAATTCCTCTTTTACAATGCAGCAGAAAGCACCTATGAACAGCTTCTCTAAGGGCATCTTAATATTTCTGCTTCTGGAGCCAGTAAGAATTAGACAATATAATCATGCATACATGTGTTAAATATAATCTAACTTTTCCAAACTTCAAAAGGGGTTGGATTTCTTCCTTTCTGAGTTTTGGATGAAGGTTCTGGTTGCATGATATTGTCTCTAACCCATGCCCATCTATCCCTAGCCAAGTAATACTATAATACTGGCACAAAAGTCTGGATGGGTGGATGGTGCTACAATGGCTGATAGGAACTAGGGTGGTATTGTGAAACTTATTACTTCTGGATAAAGTTGAAAAGATTTTTACAAAGAGGAAATCACTTGAATCAGTCAGTGGACTAGGATAATATGCCATTCAAATTCTTTTTGAAGTCATTTCATCTTCATTCCTATGTTTTTCAAAGACCTTAAACAAGCCTCTCCCACTCAGTGCATGGGGGTGTGTACTGTGTGGGTTGTAACTGCTGCTTTTTCTCAAAAGTCAGCTATTGCCTAGAAGCAGTAGAGGAGAAAGAAGCATTGCTTGATAAGGTATAATAATGCTTGAATTGAGAAGACAACCCACACCTTTCATTCTAGAGCCAAAAACATGATTGTAGGGTTTGGGTAGGAAGAGAAAAAGGTTGAGAGAATTCATCTTTGCAAAATGATGATGATGATGAACTGGAATTGCTATATTAAACTCCACAGAAAAGCTTCAAAGTAATGTATACTTGTATCAGGAAGCTTCCACATACACCTATTTACAAAGATCCAAATCTTGGGAACAGATGTGAAACATGAGATAGGGCTGCATTGCAGAGATCAGTGTGAGAGAAAGAACCTTTCCTACTCAGTCTGTAGCACTTGTGAAATATATTCAGCTGCAGGGAGGTTGCAGTTATCTTTTGCTGGCTGCTTCTGAGTTTGCAATGGGCAAAAGCAGGTGGATATGTGTGTGTAGCAACAGTACTCTGTCTATGCCTGCATGTCTCTCCCAACCCCACACCTGCAAATCTCTTGTGTGAAGCCACACAAGGTGACTCCATTGGCTCCATGTGGTCCCTACCAGATCTTGCTCTCTGGACAGCAGAACCAAACTTGCTACAGTGTGTTTACAGCCCTCCAAATGAAAATGTCCTGAAACTTGCACCAGAGAGCAATTTTAAAATGCCATCACTGAGTAATATTTAATAAACAACCTGCTAGCTGTTTACAAACTATGGAGACAATTCTTTTGTCCTTTAAACAACTCCTTCTTCCCTATATTTGTAAATCATCCTTCCTTTTCTCTCTCTTGCATGGCTAAAACTGATCTTTAAAATTAATTTTTTAATGTGGCTTTCTAGCAATAAGAGTTATTTGCTCACTGAGTTTTTCCTGTGTCACAAGACTTTACTGATTTTCTTAAAGTTTGCATTAATACTGTAAGCAGAGCTCTCGTTTGACATCTAGTGGCGAGCTTTAGTCTAAAAAGACTTTAGAAGCTGATCTTGTTTGCATGGACACACCTACCCTGCCTAGATGCTCAGAATGATGGGACTGCTTGCCCAAATGATCACTTGTGGCTGGTGTTGGATTCCCAGTATCCTTGTTATTGGGGCAGGAATAAGGAAGGGTTGTTATCCTTATTGTGTGAACTGAGGGCTGCAGAAATTTACCTGGCATACCCTGATAGAGGGACTCATTATCAGCTGAACAGCACTCACCAGGCAGGGGACATAGGTTCCAAAGTCCAATGAATTGAGTTAAGCACTTGTATGTGGTGTTGTTTAAGGTTCTTGCATCTCATTTGAGCTTTCTGCTCTTCATGATATAATAAATGAGCTAATTTAGATTCAACTGAGTGTCTTGTTTACATGCTACAGAGTAGAGGTCACTGATATCTAGGTCTAATACTTAGACCTACTTTGGGACAATGTCTCTATTGCAAGAGATACCAAGTGTACACCAGCAGTGAGGCTCCTCTACTAACAGCTAAAATTACTGAGAGCTGTGTTAAGTGGGGGGCCCTGAAGACATCTTGGGCAGCTGGTAGAGAGGTATGGTGAGCAGCCAGCAGAGAGACTCGTGAAAAGGGCAAGAGTAGAGCTCTGCAGAGGTGTGGTAATCGGTCGTTGGGACAAAGAGCAAGTGCCTGAGCACTGCAGTTTGTAAAGTACCTCCTTACACCCTCTCCTTCTCCCTGCCTTCCACACAGGGTGGGAGGTGAACTCTGTGGATGAACCTCTGAACTCTGGGACTGCACTGGCCAAGGACAGCAACTGTGAGTGGGGTGCAGGGAAGGGATGGGCACATTAAAGGGACTTTTGGGTTGCTGGACTTAAGAACCTGAGGAGGAAAGGACACTGCCCAACTTACTTGGGGGTGCGTCTTTTGCTCAGCATTATTTTTTCTCAAATTAATGCTGTGTTTCTTCCCTCCTTTTAGTAAAAGTTTGCTAAACTCAGATACTGTGCTTGCAAGAAGGGAAATGTTGCTATTTAGAGGTGCCCAGGGGGTGGTGGGTCACTGGGTGGGGGCTTGACCCCATTTTGTGTTATATTATTGAAAAGGAACCCCTAGATCCTGAACCCAGCCCTTGTTGCTGCTGGTTCCACCTGGCAGAAGGGTTACAGCACTATAACCCAAACACTTTGGAAAAGAAGAGGAAAGTCCTACTGACAAGCAGAAACAATGTAGAAGGGAAATGTATGAAATATTGAGCTCAGGCAGAGAGATTGGAGTGCCTATTCTGACAATGCAGGTACTCAGCATGTGTCTTTCTTTGCAAAGGCACTAGGTTAATGATCAAAGTGATCTTCCCAAGGCTTTTCAGTGGTGCTACAAGTAGCTCAATATCTTCTTGAGTTTGTAAACTACCAATACAACATGTTATCTTTTTCCTAGCAAGCACCTGATAATAAGTTCATCTGGTCCTTTCAGCAATTTAAATCAAAGGCTTATTTTTGTTTTTTGGTCGTGGGGGTGGGGGGAGAGGGAGAGTTATACACACCTTTTGGCTGCAGGCAAAGCATTTGCAAAATCATGAATTATCAAATCTTAAAAATATAATGCTCATTTTCTCTGGCTGTTTCTAAAGTCTCAGTACCTTTCTCCCATCATTTTGGCTATAGTTTGTTTATTGATCAGTTGTAAGTAATGAATTAAGCCACATGAAAACAATGTTAAGGAAAACTGGTCAAGGATAAATAAAGCACTTCCCTGGGTTTTACTGAGCTAATTATCCCATTAAACAGGGTAGTTAAAGAGCACTGGAAGGAAATGCAAAGGGGAAAGTCTGTGGACCTCTGAGGAAGTAAGCTTGCAGGGTGATGACTGAATTTTTTCCCTCCCTCTTCCTGGACTAGCACTAGGAAAAACTGCAGATAGAATTGCACAAGATTGTGGTGGCGACCTGGTGGGGGCAGTATAAATAAAACCCACAGAAGTGCTAACAAAGTATCCAAGGCTGCTTATGTGAAATCTCAGGCCAGAAGCGGAGCCTGGTCTCTTACAATGGCTTACCCCAAATCTTGCATCTTGAAATTTGGGGCACAAGTCCATCTCTAATCTTTACTGCTGTGCATAGTCCAACAGTGACATTTGATTACTGTGTTTTCATGAGCTCTACACCTTTTCCACACTGCTTATAGCTAGTCAGAGCTGGGAAGCATTTCTCCATTAAAGTTTGCCAGATGATGTGAGCTATTATGTCACTGTGGGGCCTCTCTACTGGAAGAACGCAGAGATTTCTCCAACATATTTCAATTTTCCCACAATTATTTTGAGTAAACTAACACACATTCTGCTTCAAAATGCGATCAAACACAAACAGGTAGGGAAATGAGAGCCAAATTCTTTGCCATTCCAACTGGTATGTCTTCAGGGATTCCACTGCAAATGTCATGCCAGCTGTAATCTCAGGTGTTGCTTTTGTGAATGAGTGCACCTTATGGGTAATAAAATGAATGTGACTTATGCAGATAGCAGAAAGGAATAAAATAGGCACTTAAAAAGAATCAATACAGCCTTTGGAGAGCAAAGAAACAAATCCCTCTTGTGCATGCAAAACACAGCTCTAATACACAGGGAAGTTATAATTCATAATATAACTTGATCCAGCTAATTATATTAAATTGGACTCATTTCACACTCTTAACTATTTTAAGAGAAAAGGTGTTTTAGCACAAACTAATTAGATGAGAAACAATTATAGTGTATAGAAGCAAAAGCAGTCTGTTAATGAAACAAACACTTTCAGCACAGTCATGCAATAGGTCCAAATTCAAACTTCATCAGTCAGGACTGAAGAACTAGAAATGAGCCTGAACTATAACTTCAAATCCAACTCCCTGAATATGTGTGTGTGGAGGGGGTAGGGGGGAGCTTGGGGACCAAATCCCTAAATCCAAACTTTAAAGATCTTGCTCAGATCCAAAACTGGAGGGGGAACCTATTTACAATTCTGGCTAGAAAAAAGTCTCAAGAGACTTGATCATCTCACAGCATTTCTGTCCTTTTCATTCAGCATCTCATAAAACAGTCCTGTGCAATTTTATCACTACCAAGCCTAACCGTGTTCTCAAAGCTGAACTTGGACATTTTCTTAAAACTAATCAGGATCCAAACATTAGCCCTTTAATCCATCCCATCATACAACATCTGCATGACATTCTATGTTAGTTTTGACCATGTTCATGATAGCGTTTTGTTTTAAAATTGAGTCTATAGGCCTCCTCTTATCATAAAAAAAAGACAGTTAAACCATTTACTGTCCATAAAGTGCAGCAGATTTCCATGGAGTGTTCTTAATGTCTAATATATAAATAAGTTGAAAAGATTGTTCTCAAGGACACCCTGAAGTAGCCCTTAGAGAGGTAGAAGGAGATTCAGTAGAGAACTGAGTCATGAAAGGCAAGGGAGAACAAAGTTTCAAGAAGATCATTGTTGACTGTGTCATAGGTAGCTGATAAGCCATGGAGGAAGAGGACAGAGTACTGGTTCTGAGCTTTGGCTAAGAAGAGGTAATTGGAGACTTTGGCTAAAGCAGTTTCAGAAGAGTGCAAGGGGCCAAAAAGATTGAAGAAGATCTAAGATGCAACTGCAGGAGAGGAACTCCAGAAAACAATTGTAAACTAAACTTAGAAATAAAGAGAGGAGTTAGGTGGGGTGGTAGTTGAAGAGGTAAGTGGGGTTGAAGATGCGGGTTTTTAAGATGGTTCACTCATAGTCACTATTGCACTTCTTGTTCAAAGGACAACTTAATTCTTCCAAATAAATAATCAGAAAGGTCTTCATATGAGAGAGAGACAAAACTGGCTGAGAAAAGCTGCACTCAGCTCCTGATGGCTTAGTGAAAGTAAAGCTTTTGGTTCTTCAGGTATAAATATTGCTCCTGGTTTGAGTTTTAGCTATACTAGTGTTCAGGATGACCAGTAAGTTCACACCACAGTATAAGAGACTTTACTGATTGCACAAGGCCAATCTACTGTGTGTAGTAGCAAACTCATGCTCTGTGAAACAGGCACAAAGGGGGGCCCTGTAACATGCACTGATCAGTAGGTAACATAGTGTCCCATGAGCCCATGGCCTGGAGCAATTAAAATCCCAGATGAGCCCACAGTCGCATGATGGCCACCACATTGACTGAATCAAGGGCATGCAGAACTAAAATCATGAGCTGTTACAGACTGAGCAAAAGAGACAAGGCCCCCCTTGGGGGCTGTAATAGACTCACATGTTCTGAGTTAATCCACAGAGGATATCATACACACACTCGCCACTGGGTTACATAAGTACAGCTAGTCAGTTTTCAATATGGAGAAGAGGATATTGCAGGTGTTGACTGACCATCCAGTTGTCTTTTAGAAAACATTCTGATATTCTACAGCTGGTTGCTAAATGGAAATAAATTATCAAATTTTCCAACCAGCTCTATTTTGTTACCAATTATTCATCAATTTATTTGCTATATCTATGTCACTTTTTTGTTTTTATTTGCTTATGTAAGAGTCACTGATATTAATCTATACTGAAGAAGAGTTGGGGTACAATACAAGTTGGGAAGATGAGTTGTAAATGCTTGAAATCTTAATGAGTGTAATTTCAGGAAATGTATTCGCAAAGTGCCATATATATTCATGCCGAGCTACTGTTTTGACTTGATAAATCAGAATGAACTGTAAAACTTATAATAAAGAAAGAGCTGAACACTGATGTTTTAGGTCCCAAAGAACATTTGAAGCCTGGTCTGTTATAAGCTTTGTGTGTGTGTGTGGACCTATTATAAATGTGCAATTTGGTAGAATTCACAGATGTATCAAAATGTATATTTCCTGTTTTACCTTTGAACTTTGTTTCAGTGCTGTTAGGGAGAAAAAATACTGCAACAACAGTCAAAATCAAGCCAACATAAAATGAATACTTCTCTTTATTTCTGTAATCATAAATCAAACAAATTGATTTTGCTTAGAGGTATTCAACTGAGGTAAACCAGAATTAATAGTAACAGTAATGTTGATACTTTAATGGGGAAAATATCTTCTACCTTTCATCTTGACTCTGGGTGTATCAACCAGTTTCTTGAGTAGTTGCAACTTGTATTTGAATTTGGTGCAGTTAATCATCATTAACATTTTCTTTTTCAATCACACTTTTCTGTACCCAGCTGCTAATACAAATTTATGAGCCAGTTCTGCCATGATTTAGTGTCAATGAAGTTACACAAGTCAGGTCTCTTAGGAGAGCTTGTATGCTCCATTTTCATTGTGAATGTTCCTCCTCATCTTTTCAAGATCCAATGGACCAGCAGGTTTGTCAGTCTCTCTGCTTGGTTCTTGCTGCTGTTGACATCAAATGTTGCACTCCTCTAGGATATTTCTAATGGGAACCCCCGAAAGACTATGGCATGTCTCTGAGGGGAAAGCCCCTAGACCTTTCAAATCTCAGGTAGATTCACAGGTGCACTATGTATTCTCAGATCTGAATAAGAACCTTCAGCAACTGTTGGAATGTGCCAGGCCAGGTTCTACTTGTTCCAGCAACTGGTGGACTGAGGGAGGGAGTAGATTGCAAGGAGGCTAGGAGCCAGTTTGGAAGAAGGTCATAGGAAGGGAGAGAGCAGGGGATTGCTGGAGGATTGTGAGAATGAGGGGGGTCTCACTGGGAAATCAAGGACACTTCAAAAGATGATGCTTGGATAAGCATTGTACCTGGCAAAAACTTGTCTGAACCAAACTGATCTTTGAAACTTTTCTGGTTCATTAATTGCCTTTTTCTATTTTGGGCCATCTTTACTTCTGCTGTTGTCTTTTTCCTCTTACGTACATCACTTTGGTCACCAGAGGTGAATTGTAATGCCAGTCACATGGAGTTCTTTCATTCTGTGACTAATCCTTACCTAAACTGTTGTTGTGACTTCTGCTGTCATTCCAACAAGTGAAGCATGATTTCTGTTAATTTCATTATAACTCTACAAAGGTGTTCCTTTTCAAACACTGTTGTAGTGATTTACTACAAGGCCAATCTACAAGGCCAATTTACTACAGTCTTCTGTACTGGACACAGCTGCAACAAATGCCCAACACTTGGACTTGTTCAGCATAGTCTATTTGAAATAAACTGTAGAGCGTGCAAAACCTGCAATAAATTAGCTCAGTTTGATGAATGCACAATATTGTAGAGGTAGGAGGACATGATTAGAATGCAGCTTTATATTCACATTGAATATATAATTGTACCATTTAACTCACCTAGAGTTGAACTGATGGTAACCTGAGTTTATCAAAAACATATTGTAGGTAAAAGAAGCTGGTGGTGAAAGTAAAGAGTAGCATTAATGGTATTGGCTAGAAATGCTTTGTAAAAATGTCTGTGTTGGAAATGTCAAAAAGTAGTTCAATAACAAGCTGATGGGATGCTATAGAACTGAAATAGTAAAACATAAATCTAAGGATGGGGTATTCAATTCTGTTAGTAAAAACTTCATCTTGAATTGTAGGATCGGATATTTCCTCAATACAACACACAAACTTAGAAGAGGAATAATGAGTTGATTTGCGCAACTACAAGGAAGGAGTGGCAAAAGGATAAGCCAAAAACACAGTCAAGAATCTACCTATTACCTCTTGATGCATGTGCTCAGCTCCTTTAAGTGCTATTGGTATTTACACATATTCCTCCAGAGGCAGTATCCCATATACTAGAAAGCACACAGTGAAGGGGTTATTTAATCAAAGTATCCTTTACTTCAAATGTACAGTAGATAAAATGTCAACTACATTACCCTTTTCTTAGGCCAGAACAGATTAAATGACAAAACTATGTCTGAGAATTAGAGAAAGGTAAATTAAGAGCAGATGTTAGGAAGCAAGATTTTGCTCAGCAAATCTTCAATGCACTGAAAAGGTCACAGGCAAGTCATATCGTCGGGCAAGAAAGTGGTACTATTAAAAAGGTAAACAAATGCAATTCTAAGAAGAAACGAGATCTGACTGGGAAGACCCTAAAAGAACTTTTGCTCAACTTTCATAAAAAATATTTATTCAAATCTAGCTGAAGTTTTTTGTGACTGAAAGTCATGGCCATCTGATGGCTGCTCAGAGGCCTGTGCAAAACGCCTTCAGAGTTTTAGGTTACTTCCTAAACGGCAGCTTTCTGACACAAAGAGAGAGCTGTTTTTGAACAGACGGGGCCATGTGACAACATTTTTAATGGAAAAGTTTCATTTTAATCGAACATTTTAAATGAAATTTCAAAATAAAAAAATCAAAAATTTTGGAAAAAAAATCATTTTGCAATTGTTGGAGAAATGTCATTTTTTATACTTCCTGCTCATTTCCCTGTTCCAAAGAAAAAAAATGGAGGGGGGAGTGATTTAAAGAGAACAATCTTTTTTTAAAAAAAGTCACAAAACTTATGTATCTTTTTTTAGCCAGCTGTGCACAAAATCCCTCATTACAGATGGCAATCTTATTATCAATGTTAGCAGAGATGCCAAGTACTGAAATGCCATAGACTGAACTTTGTTGTCTCCTGTAGACATGGTTCTCAAGAACAGGAGTGAAGCATGTTGGCTGGGCAGGTATGAGAAGCTTGAACTTCTACATTCCCACCCTACTTTGTAGAGAAAGGACGACTGTTCCAGTGTATGAATTCAGCACCTTTTGCATCTGTACTAAATTCACTTTTAAAATGATTTTGAGTCATGGGGCAATGACAGCAAACGGACTGCTTTGTACCATGTGTTCTCATGATGCTAGTACATCATTCAATTCTGTGACTTCAGATACAGTAAAATTAGAAACAACCCCAAGCAAATTTTTGTGACATTTTGTGCCATTAGTGAGACTAGCTCTGACACAAGTCCCGTGCTAATAATATGAATCTATATAAAGTATGCAATTTTTCCTTTTCTGGGTGGCTTACCATAAAGCAGTCATATGGCATTAATTGTCGAAAGCTCAGAGAGCTGATGATTTCTGAAAGCACTGCAACTGCTGCAAGGGTTGGAGTGAAACCATATTGCCAGGCCAACCGTCTTTTCTGCCAGTTCAGCAGTGCCCTTCATTTAGTGACCCACAACTCTGCGCCTTAGGTTTAGGCAAAGAGCCTCATTTGAGGATGATAGTGAATATCAGGATGGCAGGATGTATAGCCTGACCATCAGGCCATGACCCCCTCTTCAGAGAGCCAACACATGACTAGCATAAGCTTGCTCTTCATCAGCATGCGAGAAAGAGTCCCAACCCTGCCTCTGAAACTAAGTCTCCAACATGTCAATGTGCTCTGCTGCCGTCTGATTTTTCACACCCCTGAACGACATAGTTATACCAACCTGATTTCCTAGTATTGACCCAGGCCTTAGTCTCTTTTTCCTTCTCTTGCATGTGTGCGCGTGTGCACGCACACACACACAAAAACAAGACTCAGCAAACCTCCTTCATCTACTCAGTCAAAAACTCCTGGACCGATTCACAACCCCAGTTTGTGTTAGGTGAGGGGCTTGTGGTCAATTTATTCTATAGTTAACTGAAAAGTGTGTTCAGATCTAGTGTCTAAGAAGTTTGTGATCTAAGCAGTCACCAGCATCTCTCAGCATAAGAATATTAGCATGGTTCTTGGCTCTGCTGCAGTGTTTAGCCCCAAACTCGCTATGCTTGGGTTAATGAATGTTCCCAGAATTTATCTCCCCAGTGGCTTTACCACATTGTAAGGATTTGTAAAACACTGTCATGCTTTATGGTTTTACAGGGTTGTCTTAGATTTGTTTTCAGTTTCAACTGGATCCTGGCAGGGAGATGCAATTGTAACTTTTAAACAATACTCAGTTGTGGGGTGGAGCTCAGGGAGCAGACCTCGTTGCTTCATAGCACTCTGTACAAAGTTGGCATCGAAAGGAAAACCAAAATGTTATTACTCCTGCCTATGCTATAGGTTTTTATCCAGGACCAGCGGAGGTTGAACTACCTGGTTTGAATTGTGGCATGGTCTTGTTAATCTGGCAACCAGTACTTTATACCACCTGCTGCTCTTTCCTGGATGTGGCTTTAGGAGTTCAAGTCCAACTAGGAAGCCCACAGCAAGGCCTAAGAGAGGTGAACTGACTTCCCAGCAGCATGCATCTCATGGCACTGTCTCACTTCACTTAGCACAGCTGGTGGCAAGCAGGAGCTGTAGTTCCTTTTGCTAGTCACTAAAGTTCACCGTGGAGCCTGGTTTCAGAAAGACAGAGGTGGCCTATTTGCCTCTCCTCTGGGTCCTGCCCTAGCTGGATTCAAACAGAGACAGAGCAGCAAGAGGAGCAGTGATAGTAGTGGCAGCACCGTGTGGTCGGTTGGTGGGGACATAGGATGAGGGGGCTCAATATTAACCACAGGCTCCCTCAGCTACTTCAAAACCTCCTGATGCCCATTTAGCACTCCCCAGGCCAGACAGCAAACACTCAGCACCACACCCCAGTTCCTTAGGCAGACCCCACCTCCTTTCACATATACCAAATTGCTCATACTCCAGCACTCCCAGATAGCATCCGCTCATCCAGCCCTGGCACCCCTAGCACCTCCACCTATCTCAACTACCTCTAGATACCACCCACTGACCCAGCCACCCCAGCACTCCCCCACCTAACTCAGCAATCCCAGGTGCCTTCCAGCACCCATCCCACCCCAGCACCGCTAAACTCACTCTCCTACTTGCTCCACACCTAGCTGCCAAATTTTGTGTGACTCTGTCCCAGCCCCATCACTGGTTGAGGAAAGGTGTTATCAAAGTTTATGGTCACATTCAAATTAGCTCACTGAACAATTTGCAGAATGTTTCACCTGTAGCTGCATGTAACTTTGCAGCTTTCTGCTATGTTCAGGGACCCTGTGTCTTTTCCGGTCATTGGCTGTTCTTAAAGACCACCAAAAGCTCTCAGCAATGGTGAACTGCAGTGATGCTAAGCTGCTTGTTCAGACAGAATTCAGATGGATTTCTACTGTGCCCCACCCCATCCCTTACATCCATCCACCTGCCATGCATTATGTTTGTTTCAATATAAACACAAGTAAGCCTATTCTTGACTCTAACCCCCAGGCAGTCCATTACAATTAGAATATTTTTTACAAAATGCAGCAATTCCCCCGACACATGCGCACACACACACACCCCCCTATGTCATTTGGCAGGAAATACTACAAAACCATCTTACCCACTCCTCACGTTCCCAGACCAAATTCCTAGCACCATGACTTTGGTGGCATTCTTACTTAACATGTAAGATTATGACTTCCAAATATTGCACTACATCAATCAAATTATTTCAAGTGTATTATTAATGTTTAATATTTGCTGGGTTCAATGTAAAATAACTTGCTGAGATGTACATAAAGCAGCACTGAGGTACTTGTATTGCAGGTCTCAGACTGGCAGTTGTGTGCCTAACTGAGCATAGAAGATCATAGAAGATTAGGATTGAAAGAGACCTCAGGAGGTCATCTAATCCAACCCGCTGCTCAAAACAGGGCCAACCGTAACTAAATCATCCCAGCGAGTCTTTTGTCAAGCCAGGCCTTAAAAAACGCTAAGGATGGAGATTCCACCACTTCCCTAGGTAGCCCATTCCAGTGCTTCACTGCCCTCCTACTGAAGTATTTTTTCCTAATATCCAGCCTAGACTTCCCCTACTGCAACTTGAGACCATTGCTCCTTGCTCAGTCATCTGCCACCATTGAGAACAGCTGAACTCTATCCTCTTTGGAGCCCCGCTTCAGGTAGTTGAAGGCTGCTGTCAAATCTCCCCCCTCACTCTTCTCTTCTGCAGACTAAATAACCCCAGTTCCCTCAGCCTCTCCTCATAAGTCATATGCCCCAGCCCCCTAATCATTTTCATTGCCCTCTGCTGGACTCTCTCCAATTCTCCACATCTTTTCTGTAGTGTGGGGCCTAAAACTGGATGCAATACTCCAGTTCCCAGTTCGACAAGTGTCGAATAAAGGGGAATAATCTCTTCCCTCAATCTGCTGGCAGTGCTCCTACTAATGCAGTTCAATATGCCATTAGCCTTCCTCACAACAAGGGAACACTCTTGACTCATATCCAGCTTCTTGTCTTCTGTGATACCCAAGTCCTTTTCTGGAGATCTGCCACTTTGCCAGTCAGTCCCCAACCTGTAGCGGTGCATGGGATTCTTGTGCCTTAAGTGCAGGACTTTACACTTGTCTTTGTTGAACCTCATCAGATTTCCTTTGGCCCAATCCTCCAATTTGTCTAGGTCCCTCTGGACCCTATCCCTACCCTCCAGCATATCTACCTCTCCTCCCACCTTAGTATCATCTAAAAACTTGCTGAGGGCACAATACATCCCATCATCCAGATCATTAATGAAGAAGATGAACAAAACCAGCCCCAGGACTGATCCCTGGGGCACTCTGCTTGATATCAGCTGCCAACTAGACATCAAGCCATTGATCACTACTTGTTGAGCCTGACGATCTAGCCAGCTTTCTATCCACCTTGTATACCACTTATCCAATCTTACTTTTTTAAATTGCTGGCAAGAATACTGTGGGAAACTACATCAAAAGCATGTCCACCGCATTCACCATATCTATAGAGCCAGTCGTCTCATCATAGAAGGCAATCAGGTTGGTGAGGCATGACTTGCTCTTGGTGAATCCATGTTGACTGTTCCTGATCATCTTCATCTCCTCCAAGTGCTTCAAAATGGATTCCTTGAGGGACCTGGTTCATGATTTTTCCAGGGACTGAGGTGAGGTTGACTGGTCTGTAGTTCTCTGAACTCTCCTTTTTCCCTTTTTTAAAGATGGGCACTATATTTGCCATTTTCCATTCTTCTAGGACCTCCCCCCAATTGCCACTAGTTCTTAAAGATAATGGCCAATGGCTTTTCAGTCACATCAGCCAACTCCCTCAGCATCCTTGGATGAATTGTATCCGGCCCCATGGACTTGTGCACGTACAGCTTTTCTAAATAGTCCTTAACCTGTTCTTTCACCACGGAGGACTGCTCACCTCCTCCCCACACCTAGGGCAGTAGTCTGGGAGTTGATCTTGTCCGTGAAGACCGAGGCAAAAAAAGCATTGAGTACTTCAGCCTTTTTCCACATCATCCGTCACTAGGAGATGCTTAAAGTGTACATTTAAAATGAAACAAAACAATAAGTAACTTGCAAAAACTTGAAAAACTTGGAAGTCTGAAAATGTTCACTTTTACCTAAAGGCACATGCTTGGATTCTAATATTTTAGAGAAAGGGAGGAAATACAATTTTAAATAAAGCTGACTCTGTTTTCATAATAGGAATCCATTCTTGTGTAAGAGTGCTTCTATTTCTAAATCAGCACTGCTGTCAGTGTAGAATTGCTATTTCAGCACCAACAGCATAAGTATACACGGATTTTTCTTTGCTGTAATGGCTTCATTAAGACCATTTGAGAAGCTGCTACAGTTCTAATTGCTCTTACCTAGAGTGCCCCTGTTTGAGCAGGGCTGTTTCTGCTGTAATTAGGAGGCTTGCTATTTTGCTGATGCCTGGAGTCAGATTTCTAATGTTTAATTTTTCACTATTTGGGTCAAAACATCTGAGCACAAAGCAGATTGTGTGTGTAGATTTGTTATCTTAATTAAAGGTTGGATTATTTGTGTGTCTGTTTCCATGCTAATTGCATTGACCAATGTCAGCGGGTCAATAGGCTGTATGTAGTATTTCTGACTGATCCTTCCCCACAGGCTTTATTCTCTTCCCCTGTTTGGCGTACAATGGTATCCGTATTTTTTGATGGAGCCCAACATCAATATGAGTGTGTTTTGTTTGCAGCTTGGGTTGTGCATCAGGGATGATGACTTCCCAGACGCAGAAATAATATTTGCTAGTCTGAACAAATCCAGCAGAGGGAGCCTAGCGAGCTTTGGTAAAAATGTCCTATTTCTGTGTGTCTGACAAAAATAGCAGAGCCCTAGCTATTGTTCCTGCTTTAAAAAAAAACAAAAAAACAAAAAAACCCACCTCAGAAATGAAAGGAAGGTTGAAGTGTTAAATATTTGAAACAAGAATTGAGGTGGTGATGATTTTAGGTTAATTATTTGGTGGGGTATTTGCCATTCCCTTTAGGAAATAGTAACAAAGCCCATCTGCTCTTCAAACCCCACTGTTATCTCTGTAACCTGAAACCTTTTACCACCCCAAATCCTGCTACAGATTGAAAATTGTAAATGCATCGTTCTCATCTCTTATCAAGCTGCTTACAGATTTTAGAGTGCTGGAGGCCATAGCTATTACTCATTCCAGCCTTCACTATCTCCAGCTGGTCCCTAGTGAAGCAGACACCATTGATTCTAGAACTGCTATTTATAATATTGTGAGGCTTTTTTATTTAACCATTTCAGTTACCGAGAGTACGCAGTCTCATTCCCTGCTTTCTGCATTACCTGTATTGTTGCTAGGGAACCTCTGAATGGAAACCAAATTTCTTCTTCCTGTGTCTGTCATTATCTGAAAAAAGACACAAACTACCAGATTTTTTTTAAAACAATGATCTCTAATTTTTTGACCGCAACAGATGCACCCTGTACAATAAAGCTGCTTATTTGTATAACTAACGAGTCCCCCAAATTAGGAAAACAAACTGCATCAGACTCGTGTGGGTCTGTTAACATTCTAATAGTTCTTTACAATGAAAGCCTGATTTCTGAGAACGGGGGCTCAGCCCTTTTGAATATCGAACATCTTTCCTGTACTCGAATTCCTAGATTTGGATAGAGTGTGTATCTATGTACTAAATGTTAGTACCTGTGAGTATTACTAGCGTTTGTATTTATGATTACTGCAAAATAATATAATAATAACACAAAGGATACATCTATGTTGCAATAAAAAATGCACAGCACTGAGTCTCAGAGTCTGGGCCATTGGCTTGGGTTTCAGGCTGTGGGGCTGAAAATGGCAGTGTGGACACTAGGGCTCAGGCTGGAACCTCTGAAACCTTGCAATGGGGGTTAGCCTCAGAGTGTGGTGAACATGACATCTGCCAACCATTTGCCAATCATTGCTCCAGCCTTTGATTCCATGGTCTGAGAAGCAATCTCCCCTGCCCCCAACACCCACAGGGTTCCAGAGTCTGGACTCCAACCCAAGCCCAAATGTCTATACTGAAATTTTTAGCTCCAGTGCCCAAGCCCCACAAGACCAAGTCAGCAGATCTGGGCCAGCTGCAGCCCTGCTACAGGTCTTTTACTGCAGTGTAGATGTACCCCTAGAGGCCCCAGTTGGGATCAGAGCACCATTTTACTACATGCTTTACAAATATATATGAGACGGTCCTTGCCCCGAAGAGTTTACAGTCTACATAAACAATATAGACAAAAGGTGGAGTGAAAGGGATGCAACACACAAGCAGCAATGGTTGGCAAATGTTGTGTTAATTCCATGGCTTTCGGAGGGGAATAGCGGTGTTTTGGTTTTTGTGTATATATCCAGTAAGCCAAATAGAGAAGGTAAAAAAGGAGTAGTTAATACATTATGAAAGGTTTAAGGTTGATAGTCCCTGCAGATCCATGTTCTCTAATTAACAGACAGTTGTCGTGCAAACGTCTTTCCATTGCTGCACCAACGTTCTTCAGCCCTGGGGCACTCAGATAACGGGGTGATGGGCATGGTTTCAGAACCTAGATGGCTAGGCAGGATTAGATTAGAATCCATCCATCATTGGAGGAACCACTCATTCTGCATGACAGTCTTTGGCCTCTGTGTTAAGGCTGCCAAAAATGTCAGCAGTGTGTTGGTTTTATATCACAGACACTGTCCACAACAAATTAGACTGAAGCTACAAACTAATTTTCTACTTTTATGATGTATTTGGTTGTAGCCTTTACATTTTTGGTACCTGTGCTCGACAACATTGTGAAGAGCATATTTTTATAAGCTGGTCAATATAAATTGTGGTTTTCTGATCTAATTTTTTTGGTAGTGTTCAAATGTATATCCTGGTTTGTAAAGCAACTAATTACAATAGAATCATCCTCTTCTGAATAGACATGTAGAGTAATGCCACGATACTGACCCTGTAAAATATTTTATTTTGAATGTTGGCACCATAATAAATGGGAAAAATTAAATGATCATGTTAGCCTGACACGAAGTGAGAATGTTTTGTTCCAGTAGAATTTCACCGGGTCTACCAAGAGATAGGTTCAGGAAAGTGGAATGGTGCCACCTATTGGTGCAATGATCAAACTGAGATGCATGGCAAAGTTAGTTTCTTCTCAAAGCAGGGGAAATGAATCGGTTTTTTGAAGTGTTCTACAATATCTGGACTTTGCCACTATGGAATCTGTTAGGACAAATCTTTAATTAAACAGACATGACACCAAAACTGGGAGCTAATGAAACTGAACCTGTTTTACAGAAATAAATTAGAACACTTAGATAACTGTGTAGATTGGATCTGAGGCTTTACTTTATTTGGAGGCAAACTTAAATTAAAAGAAAAGGTTGCCTTCACTTTCCAATTATCCTACTACAATAGGCCCAGAATTTTTAAAATCTAATTTAGTAGATAGGCATATAATGTTCCCATTGCATGTCCTTCTTTGTAGATTTTAGAAATTCTGTTTTCCTGTACTTGTCCTGTGGGTGGTCAGATACCTATAAAGCCTCGAAGATAAAGTTTTCTAGATAATCACAGGTAGTGATTGGTAATATCATGTGCTGATTTTTTACCAATATTATTTTTCTTTCTTACACCCATCACCATAGTATTTGTGCCAGATACACAAATTAAAAATAGCATCAATTCCACCTGAAAGGACCACATTCTCATCTCCACTTTCTCTAACTCTTTACTTAAATGTGCTGTAAATGCTATTGTTCCAAGAGAGATAGCACCAGCAATTTTGCAGTGTTGTTTAAGCTTGTGCAAGGTAAAAAAATGTGCACCTTGCATGTCGAGTAGATGGTGGTTGAGGTTTGTGATCGTTTTTAGTTCTTGTGAGTGTCCCCCAGTCTGGGTCCAGCCCCCAAGCAGGCATTGTCTCCTGCAAAGTGGAAACCAATGCAAAAGTAGTGGATTTTTGGAGAGGGATTTGAAGGACTTGGGAATACCTTGCTCACAGGAAGTGAGATCTTGTTTCACTCATAGGCAGCAACAGCACAAATAAGTCATGAAGGCAAGAATGAGAGAAGGTAAGAGTACATCAAGGCAGAATCCCCACTCTGTCATTCTGAGTGCAGAAAGTGGGGGTCTGCAAGGATACTAAAATGAATACTTGCCATTCCAGACTTGTATTAAACTCCCATGTTTACAGCTGTTCTCTGACCTTGGCTTGGTAACGCTGCCACCAGCCAAATGCAACAAAACCCGCTTTGAAGCAAGGAAGGAGCACTTGGGAATTTCTCCCTGTGGGGTACCCTCAAGCCCTTTCACCCCCTCCGAGGAAGAGCAGAGAAAGAAAATAAATGAAATTAGTTGTAGCTAATTAAACAGCATATGCACAAACCTCTTAGGAGACCAAAAATCAAATTCTGTTCTTAAAAAAGGTAAATTTTATTAAAAACAAAAAAAAAAGACATCTAGAACTTAGACTTTGCTAGATTTTAAAAGAGCAATCCCAAAAATCAAGCACCCAAAATAGCTTTCTTGGGGGTTCAGCTTAAAGGTTACAGAGAGACAAAAGCATCTGGAGATAGCACAGAGGAGTCCACAGGCCAATAAGATATAAAAGAAATAATCCTAATAACATCTTTTTAGACATTCCCTAATTTTACTTACATATCTGAGGCTCTAGATAAGTAGGTTTGAGGTATGAATTGATAATCTATAACCATATCTGGCTTAAAGCTGCTTACAGCATTACTGCTCCATGTCCCTGCAGCCCAGAGAACAACAGAAAAGGGAAAGTTCCTTTCCCAATTTTAAAAAGTTCTCCCTTCCCATTGGCTCTTTTGCTCAGAGGCCCACTCCTTTTCTTTTACCTGTGGGCTTGTTAACCCTTTACAGGTAGAGCAAGCAGAGAACAGACACCAAGAGGGATTTTACAGCTAACTGGCCTGCTGGGTGTCCATCAAAAGGAGCTACTCCCCCCCTGCTTTTCATGTATCAAAGGGAGCATCAAGCTGACGGTGTTCCTTGCTTGATTTTCTTTATTGTATGTGGTATTCGCTGGACTCAGTTATGTAACCCTTATCCTTGAGCTAGAGTGAAGGAGTCTGGGTAGAATGTGATGTCTCCATGCAGTTGATCTTATGTAATACCCCCTCACTAATAAATTACAAAAGGACAGGTTTGAATTATTAAACTAGAAAATGGGATTGGAGGCCTTTAAAGTACCTGAATTCCTGATTTCAAAAGGGGCATAAAAGTCTTAACTAACACAGCCACAGAGCAAAATGAAATCTTCACAATAAGTTACTGAAAAGGTCAGTCAAAGGTACCTGCTTTGACAAGTTAGTCAAAGGTAAGCAGGTACCTTTGACTAACCTGCTCATAAGTTTCTGCTGCTCACTCATCTCTCCTCTCATCACAGCGCAGATCTAAGATAGCTAGACTCAACAAACAGAGGCAAATAGCTGAGCAGCACAACTGACTGGAGTTTCTCTGAAGCAAATATCTGCCCAGCTACTTTAAGATAGGTGGGAATCTGCATGTTTTGCTTTAGTGTATGGTAAGAACAAGATCTCTCTGCCCATGATTTACTGTGTAGCCCTTGGGTGACTTATTTGAGCTCACTGTACCTTGCCTGTATAACAGTTGGAATAATGCTTTCCTCACCCGTGTGGTTTGAGGCTGTCCATGAATGGCACTCAGGGTAAAATCCAGATCTGGTCTGGCCTGAGCAGCTGATTAGCATGCTAGGGTGATGTGTAGATGACAGGGGGCTGTAAAACCATTCCAAGAAGGATTTTGAACAAGGACTGAAAAGGTCTACGTGGAGCACTTATGTGTGCACCTTCCTCCCTGGGAAGTGGAAGGAAGAGATGGCAGGTTCCATATATTGGTGAATCTCCAGCCTTATCTATGGTCCACACAGTCCTCCTGTGCAGCATGTGCATCCATCTCTGTGTATCCCTCCTCCACTTGCACAGAGGCACAGCATCAGTTCCATGGAACAGAGATCCCTCCATAGCTGTGGATGTGCCCCAAGGGCATTGTATTAAAGGTGTTTCAATTCATCAGATTGTGCAGGGGGGGGTTTTGAGGGGAGAGAGGTGGAATGTGTGCAGTTAAAGGCACCAGCCATGTAAGTGAATTAGGGGGTCAGAAGACTTAGGAAGTGTTTGAATAAAGAAAAATGTCAAAATATAAAAGATTTGATTCTCCACTTGAGCCAACAGTAGATAACTGAAGGCTTGCAAGGAGAATTCATTTCTTGCCATGGAGACTTCTGGGGTTTGTGATCCTATTATTTGAGGATGTGTTGGAAGCAGAACTCAGCACTGAGGATTCCTGTACACAGCAGCACATGATGCATAGTCTGGAAAGCAGCTTGGTAGCTGATGCAGAATGGAGCTACCTTTTAAGAATAGCAGGCTGTCCTGGGCATGCTTTGCTCTCAGTTAGAGCTGATGAGGAATATTTCTTCAAACCCCTGCTGAGCTGGTGAACCTGGAATAGTTTGTGGAAACATATCTGACTGAATGAACTTCTGACAACCCGTGGGCAGGGTCCTGACAGTGAACTGGCATGTGGCAGGGAGCACTGGCTGCTGGGGTCTGCCATGCAGACTGTCATGGGGCCAGAGACCCCAGGGCTTCCAGGCTGCTGAGCAGGCAGCCTAGAGGCCTTGGGAGCCCCAGCTCCAACCAGGGTTTCCAGGCTCCTGGAAGGGCAGTTGAGAGCTTGGGGGTCCTAAGAACTCCAGTTGGAGCTGAATATCTCAGGGCTTGTCAGTTACTAGCAGGATCTGCAGCGGGGTCTCCACAGACTCCAGAGGACCATTGGGCTGCTCCATTTTGTTTGGAAAAAAATCAAATCAAAGAGAAAATGTTAAGGGGTCATTCTGAGTCAGAACGAAACCTTTTTTCAAAACTTCACCATTTCCTGTGAAACAGAGCATCTGAGTTTTGACCAGCTCCATTCTCCATTAACTACTAAGTGCAAATGAATGCTGGGATTTTCAAAGGAGCTGAGGGAGTTAGGTCAGTGAGAGTTGGAAACCCCAGCCCAAGTGTTTCATCAGGTGATTATCTATTTTAGAAACTCCTCACTGATTCATAGGCCTCTCTCCAAGGCAACCCTTCCCCCATGTCCTATGAAAACACTGCTGATTACCCAGGTTGCTTCTCCTGACTTTTCCACGGGTGATGCTAAGTGTGTGAGCAACAAGGCACTCGATGTGGAGGGTCCCCAGCTCTGGAATTTGCTTGCCATAGATCAAGCTTGGTATCTTTTTGGTGAGGGGATCTCAAGTATTTTGATAATATGGACTAGCACTTAACAGAATCTCATGGGCACTCCTTTCCATTTGAGATGATATAACCTCCCTATGGCAACTACAGCAATTATTTATAAGGAAAGTAATATTGGGAAACTACTTAAATTGTAACATGGTGTCTTAATGCAACTTATCGTCTGGAAAAAGAAGGTGATCCAGCATCATCTGACTAGTCATGTCCTTGCAGGTCACCAATCAGTAGCCCATGGACCACAGTATGAGAACAGCCATTCTAGAGCAATGTGCCATATGTATTTGCTAAAGTGTATGTATTTTCATTGTGGGAGAGGTTTAGAGTCTGTTTTTGTAATCAATTGCTGACCAGCATTTCTGGTCACTTTTAAGTTTTGTTGATGTTGTTTGTGGGAGATATAAATTATTGTGCATACAATAAAGGAAACTGCCGTAAATTTCAGATCCATGTCCAAAGTTTCCAAAGTTCCGGGATGTTCAGGTCCAAACCAAAATATGCTGGATCTGATCTCTAACTATTGCCTAACAGCACAAGACACTGCTGTGTTTCTAACAAAAATCAGATACAGCATATGAACTGTGACATCCAGCAACAAGACAGGAACACTTTTGCTCACCAGCCTCATGCTATTTCTATTTCACTAGGTCAGTGGAAGGTGGTGCCATCTGAGAGTGGGCAGGCAAAGCTGACATGTTAATATAGGATAGGTTCAGGGGTCCTTTTATAGGGTCAATTAAGAGCCATAAGTAAGCAATGTGTACACTTAAAATTCTACCCTATACTAGATTACCATCCTTTGAAAAGACAGCATGTCCTTCCTTCTGCTGATGTTCTCATTAATGGATATAAGGTCCTGCACAAAGTGCCCAAGGGTTATTAAATGTTCACATTTGAATATTAATGTGGATAGTATTGTCATGTCAGGTAACTTAGAGGCCCTTACCATTAGGGGTGAACATTTACTGCAGAAAATGGATAGTGCTCTAAGCACTATTGTGAAAGACTTCAAATTGTTCTGTCAGTCAATTGAAACAGCAGCCCTCACTACATAACCCCTAGAAAGAAGAATGTTTGTTTAATTAGGACGTGCAAGGACACTACAGTCTAAAGTGTATAATTAACTTGTCTGGCTTCTTGCAACCTGAATAACTTGCTGCTTTCATATTAATGAAACACGTTAACGTGTTTTGAACTAGTAGTAGGTATCTAAAAGTAGTCTGTTCTTTAAATTCCAGAGGTAATCAGCACCTGATTATTATTTTAATTAACCTTTGCATTCATTATTACAGTATGCATTATCTGCAGACTTGGCTTGATATTTAAGACTCTTTCATTCTCCTACAAAATAGGCAGTTTTGAAGAAAACCAATAGTTTGAAAGTTATATATGTGAATGATTTAAAAGATGAATTTGGAACGGTCACAACTTTTAGATGACCATCCCAAGTGAGAGATCATACAGAGAAAAATTATTCCAAGTTTCATACCATCTTGAGTTGCAAATGGACCAGAATTTGAGGAATCTGTTCTGAGATAATCCAGAAATGAGAGAACCCAACATGCTAAACCACAGTAGCTTTCAGTTCCTCTTAAAATGCAAGTACTCTTGTTCAGCTTGCTGACATATAAACCTATGAATGTTAATGAGATTTTCTTGGTTTGCCCTTAGCTGATACACAGTTTATTCTGAGGAACTCTTAGTTTTGAGGTGTCTCTATAATAAACCTCTTTATTTCAATGCTGTCTGATGAGTGCAAAATGTTAAACCACCATTAAGTTTCCAAGTTGTCAGGGATGTAATTAAAAGTATTATTTCCTTCCTTCAAATATCAGTAAAACTGAGTTTGAAGGGGCCTGCCCAAGGTCACATTGCAAGCTATTGCAGAGCTGGGACCATGTTGCTTTTCCTAACCTTATGCTCTAGGACATCCTGAATTCTGAGGCACTCAGCTGTTGCAAGTCAGACCAATTCAAAATTAAAGTGCTTAGCACTCGGCTCCTGCCCCCTCATACCAAAAAGTTCTAAATCACTATAGAGGTGCCAGGGAACAGTGGTCTTTGGGACACCAGTAGGAGAAACATAACCTGCTCTCAGTCTTGCGCTCCCTTGTTGATGCTTGCTAGCGTGAAATGAAAGGCAAGATCATAATATTGCTCAGGTCCTCCACCCTAACACATCCGCATTAGCTATCTCTCTTCTCCATTTGTGTTCTCTGGCACTTGCAGTCAGATTATGCCTGCAGTCACATTACCTACCTCTACACAAATGCACTGCCTGGGAAGAAGGATTTTTTTTTCTTTTTGCACTATCTTCTCTCCAGCACATCTTTCCTCATCTTGATCCTAAATTCATTCTGCTATGAAAACTTGTTTCTATTCTTGAGAAACTGTTCTCCAGTCTCCTTTTTTTTTAACCAGTGGGGTTAAAAAAAGGGCAATGGGGATGGGGAGAGGGATCTCTGCTCACCTCTACCTAAACCAAGATTTGAACTGTATGTATGTTCATTTGAGTGAAACGTTAGGGGTGTTATCTTGGCATTGCTTATATGACAGAGCAAGATAGCATGTTAGAGTAAAACTCTTTCTAAAGAATATCAGCAGCAGCATTAAATGAACCCTGCAATTAATAATTCTGGTAGCAGCTTCCCTCAGAGAACATTGCTCTTAAACTGTGGAAAAACTCCTGCCAGTAGAGTGTGCTATCCTTCCACTGGTACAATATAAAGCTGGTCCCAGTAAATGCCAACATGGAATGTGTATTTTTGTCTTAGCAATTCCATATTGCCTTCTCATTATCCAAGATATTTGAAAGGGAGGCTGATAAAACATATAAACTTTGCCATTACACTTTGCAAATTTAGTATCTGATAGAATACTTATTTAATTCAGCACTAGAGGAATGTAGAAACTTACAGAAAGGTATTGGGTTTTGTATAGAATAGGAAATATATTGAATTTGCCATTCAGCCCTAGAGAATTCTAACGTCTGAACAATGCTGTTGACACTGGGAAGAATTAGAGTATAGATAACATACTATAAAACTGCAAAACTATGAAGTGAAACCAGCAGCATTTGCTTTACAACAGCACTAGAAAGGGGCCAACACTAATATGTAGAAATATTTGTAATTTTGTGCTTAGTGAAACAGAACATAGGCCACAATTTTCAGACTTGGATGCCTATAGTTAGGTACTTAAATAAGTGGCTGATTTAACAGCTGTTCAGTGCTCACAGCTTCTGTAGAAGTCACTGAATCACTCTCTGAAAAGCAGATGATTTATTTAGGTACCAGCTGAAATATGACTTTATGTGCCTAACTTTAGGCACGCAGGTTTACAAACTTTGAATTGGATTTATTTGGTTCAAAATATTCTTCTGGGTTAAAGTTTTTACTCTGTGCAGCTGTGTTGATTTACAGCAGCAGAGAATTTGGCCATTTATCATCATTGGTGGTTGGGAATTTTCCATCAGAATGACTTGCAGAAAATTCACCATCTGCAAAACAGAAATTTTCCATGGGAAAATTTTGATTTTGATTTGAAATTTTCAATTTTCCATTGGAATATTGTTCCCAGCTCTCTAGCTCCTACACTCTGTGGTAAACCAGGCTTCCAGACTCCATGACAGCCCGCAAGGTGGTTTGTCACAGAACCAGGACTCTCAGGCAAGCCGCTGGGGACCCCAGGAATCATATTTGTTTCCGAAACAGTGAAATGTTTCTGCAGTGGGAACATCTTGGTGTTTCTGAAACTAAATATTGTGTGATTTCAGTTCTGTGCAAAATCCTGAGGTTTTTCTTTTTCATCCTAATTCAGGATGGAAAAAAAATCTACACATTTGTTTCAAGAAATTGAAATTCTGTGTCCTGTCCAGCTCTAACTATTACTATTTATTATCTGTATTGCAGATGCCCAAACATAGTCCAAGGCCATGCTGTCTTTAGCATTGTACAAACACATAGCAAAGACACTGTGTGCCCCAAAAAGCTTACGATGTTCATTCTCTCCCCACCCCCACCCCCCGCAACATCTCAGTTCAAAGGTGAGAGTAATACTGTCACTTCCGGAAACATTTGTAAGAGTAGCTGGAGCCCATAAGCTCTGTCCCATGGCTAGTATGGAAATAAAGATTTTCTTCTCCTCCACAATATTGTTACCACAATCTTGTCCAAATGAATTGTAGGCAACTGTTTTGTGATTGTTCAGGCTGTATTCACTGGAGAGAGGGTCATGTTTTTATTAGTGAGCAATGTAATGTCTCATTTGCTGTTAAAATTGACAAGATTTAGGCTGGAATAGTTTTGCATGAAGGCCAATCTCTGTCCAAAGGTATCAGATGCCAACCCCGTTTCATCTTTCATCAATTTCACTCATAGAGGACTTTGTTGTGCTGGAAAGCTTTACAGTGTTACTTGGGCGCTACATCTGTACTTTTTGTGGCTAATAAAATTAAGTACTGTAAGGAGGTATTGGGGCCATTAGTTTGAGATTGTTAATGTCTTCCTAAGGACTGGCTGGATGTCAATTTCCCTTAAATGAGCCCTCAGGCAGAAAACAATCTTTTGATATTGACTTTCTCAGTACACTTCACTCTGTAACTAATCTTCCCTTTTTGATAGTCATGGTTTTTGAAAAGTTGGTGCTGGGGCAATTTTAGCATCACTCTGAGTCATCAGATTTCTTTGTCAAGCCAGCTTTCAGCTTGGGGACAAGATGGAGACTTCTTTGGTCACATGGGCTGATAACCATCTCCCAGTATTGGACAATCTGTTCCATGATGACTCTCTTGGGATCTATTAGCAACTTCCTTGGATATCATGACTCAACTGTGGATCTCTCAGAGACAGATGGGATCACACTGAAGTAGTTCGATTCCAATTTCTCTGAGATCCCGGTGGAAAATTTTGGGTAATTTCTCATCCACTGACAGCTTTCTTGTGGAGATCTATGTAAATTTATTGCCTGTCTAGTGCATGTGTGAAGCTGTTATGAGGAAGTTTGGATTGTGCCTCAGTCAGTATGCATCTGTTGCATCCAGACCGTACTTTGCTTCCCCAGAACCTGACAAACTTTGCACCTGCTGAGAAATGGAATTAGCAGCTGAAAGGAGGTGATGGTTGGTTTGGAGAAGCATTAAGAAAGTATGACAGAGATGGGGTCTGCCCCTGAATCAAGAGTTTATCCATCCTTTGTTAATGAGGCTCCCAGTCTTGGATTACTCTGGATCACTCAGTTGTTCTTGGAGTCACAGGTATCTGCTGGCTGATGGTGTTTTTTTAAATCTGTTTAGCTCAAAGATTGTGATGTGGCCCTTGCCACCTCATGGCTGTCACCCCTAGATTAGTGACAAAGAGTCCTGTGGCACCTTAAAGACTAACTAAAAGTATTAAAGCATAAGCTTTATGGCTGACCTGGAGCAATGCTTCCTCAACTCTCGTTCACTCACGCCCCTTCTCTATCTACGCTACATTGATGACATGTTCATCATCTGGACCCATGGGAAAGAAACTCTGGAAAAATTCCACCATGATTTCAACAGCCTTCACCCCACCATCCGTCTCAGCCTGGACCAGTCTACACGAGAGGTCCACTTCCTAGACACCATGGTGCAAATTAATGACGGTCACATCAACACCACCCTATACCGAAAACCTACCGACAGCTATGCCTACCTTCATGCCACCAGCTTCCATCCCGGGCACACCACACGATCCATTGTCTACAGCCAACCACTGAGGTACAATCGTATTTGCTCCAACCCCTCAGACAGAGACCAACACTTACAAGATCTTCACCAAGCTTTCTCAAAACTGCAGTACCCGCACAAGGAAATAAGGACACAGATCAACAGAGCCAGACGTGTACCCAGAAGCCTGCTGCTGCAAGACAAGCCCAAGAAAGAAAACAACAGAACACCACTGGTCATCACCTACAGTCCTCAGCTGAAACCTCTCCAACGCATCATAAGTGATCTACAACCCATCCTGGACAACAATCCCTCTCTTTCACAGGCCTTGGGAGGCAGGCCAGTCCTGGCCCACAGACAACCCGCCAACCTCAAGCATATTCTCACCAGCAACAGCACACCGCACCATAACTCCTCTAACTCAGGAACCAATCCATGCAACAAACCTCAATGCCAACTCTGCCCACATATCTACACCAGCAGTACCATCACAGGACCTAACCAGATCAGCCATACCATCACTGGTTCATACACCTGCACATCTACCAATGTAATATATGCCATTATGTGCCAGCAATGCCCCTCTGCTATGTACATCGGTCAAACTGGACAGTCCCTACGAAAAAGGATAAATGGACACAAATCAGATATTAGGAATGGCAATATACGAAAACCTGTAGGAGAACACTTCAGTCTCCCTGCACACACCATGAAAGACTTAAAGGTCAGCATTTTGCAGCAAAAAAACTTCAAGACCAGACTGCAAAGAGAAACTGCAGAGTTGCAATTCATTTGCAAATTTGACACAATCAATCTGGGACTGAATAGAGATTTTGAATGGCTAGCTAACTGCAAGAGCAGTTTCTCTTCTCTCGCTGTTCACACCTTCAGTTCAGCTGCTAGAGGAATACACCACCCTCCCTGATTAGAGATAACAGCTGGTTCAGCCTCATTGGACCCACCCTGTTATCTTTAACCTGGTTCTTGCCTACCTATTTATACCTGCCCCTGGATACTTCCACTGCATGCATCTGATGAAGTGGGTATTAGCCCACGAAAGCTTATGCTTTAATACTTTTAGTTAGTCTTTAAGGTGCCACAGGACTCTTTGTCACTTCTGCAATTCCAGACTAACACGGCTACCCCTCTGATTCTTGACCCCTAGATTAGATTACTGCAATGCTCTCTGCATAGGACTATACCCAAAGGCTAATTGGAAGCTGCAGCAGGGGCAGAATGACAATGTATTAAGTGTTGCTAGCTGCGAAGAAAACATTATTTCAGTGTTCCTAAGACTGCTTTTAGGTGTAGTCCTATATACCAAAACATCTTCGCTGCCAGAGACACAGCCTCTCTTCCTGTGTACTTCTGCAATCAACTGGTGTGCTCTCACTCCCATTGCCTGCACTGGTGCTGGAAGCAGGGTCGTCTTTTTTAAAGATTTAAAAATACATAAATAAGACAAAACTGGATGTGCTAAGACAAATGGAAAATAAAGCAACTGAACTGCCTGAGTTTTAACTGCCTGAGTTTTAAACTAAAATTCTATAGTTGAGCATTGAATTCACAATGATTTCTTTTCTTAATATATTTGTCTGCACTAATACATTCTTACCTCTCTAAAATTGAGCATTCAATGGCAGATTTGATGTGTGGGTGGTTGTATAAATAATTCATATTTGCCAAATGATTTCCTTGAAACTTTGTCCTCCAGCTATCAGAGGGAAGCCCCTGAAGACTGAGCAGTGCAAAGCAGAAGGAAATTCATTCTCTTTGGTTTAATTCAACAGAAAAATTGTTCTGCTACTGTTCACACTGCAAAAGTAATTATTTTGCTCTTATCAACTTATGCAGCTCTAGCAACCTTTAAACCAATCTGTAGGCTTGAACCTGCAACCTTTACCATATGATTAGTCCTGTTAAAGGCAATGATACTACCCACATGAGTAAGTACTAGAGGATCAGGCCCAGTTTTTTCTCTCTCTCTCTTTTGGCTTGTCTGTTAATTATTCATGCATCTAAGGCTGTTTGCAGTTCTCTAATAAATTGTGGTCAAACTGCTTATTCAAAAACTTTGTCATTTATGTGGTCATGATATATGTTTTGTGGTAGGAAAAGAACAATCTCCTTAGCATTTGGCTATGCCAACTAGTCATTAACTGGTATTTTTAAGTGTTAGATGGGGTGGGGACTCCCCAGGTCCTGGTCAGAGTTTAAAAGTAACCCTTTCATAGAGAGAAAAGCCTGGATTTAAACACACATGAACTCTGAAGGTTGACCCAGATCCAAATTTTGTAATGGTACCAATTTCTTATAATGGGCTGAAGCAAAACTCCAGATCAGACATGCCAAGGTTTATAGTATTGAAAATCTGCATCTGAATTCTGAGACTAGAGCCCATCCGCTTTCAGCATAGTAGTTGGTTGCTAGAACTGCTACTGTAACAAATACTCTCAATAGAACTCAAACCGTAGTCTACACCCCAAAGGCAAAATATTGGCACAAGAGTCATGCCTAGGTTTAAAGGGTTCCCAGAAAGCAGAGGCTTAGTATATTCAAACTAAATTCATCCCTTCTACAAATAGTAGAACGCCACCAAAGTCAATGAAGTTGCTCCTACTTTCACCAGGGCTGAATTTGGCCTTTCATTCCCATGACTACTCTCAGCCAAGATTCTTAAGAATACTATTATTTCTTTATTTTGTAATTTTTGGTCCCAAGACATTTTGAACACAGGTTTCCTCCTTCCATAATACATATATTTTCCATTAAATATTCTCCTAAAAATGTGGGCCAAAGACATTCTAAATATCTTTCAATATTCCTTTTTAAAAATATTTGAACATGGCACTTTCTTGTTAAACAAGTATTGACCTATTATGCCTTATAAATCAATTGATGCAACAGTGGACAGAATTTATCGCATTACGCTTCTGGAATAGATGTAGTGAATGTTTGCATTTCACTAGTTGTTCCATTTGAGGGGGTCTGCGGATTTCCTATAGTGGTTCCACAGAGAAATCTAGAAATCCACGTTGCTCAAAAAGTATGTCAGTTACTTTGAGGTGATAGGGCTCTCAGACCCAAAATCTAATTAATAACCAAATAAATAATTGTATGGCCCTCATCACAATAGAATCCGAGTACCTCAAAACCACTGTACTGATTTTATCCTCACAGCAGGCAGAGATAAGTGACATGTCCAAGGTCACATACAAAGTCTGTGGCACAGCAGTAACTTCAACCCAGAACTCTTGATTCCTTGTCCAGGACCTTAACCTAGCAGTTTTCAAACTTTTTAAGCAGAGCCTCCCCCCACCCATGCTTTGATTTAGAATTTCTGGTTGCATCCTCTCCCCATCCCAGACAAAAATGGAAACAATACTTGCCTTTCTCCCTGGGATTTTCAGGGTGGGGGAAAGCATTTGTAAAGCTCTTTGGGGGCAGAACCAGCACTGGGCATGGATGATGCCGGGAGTGAAATTTGGTGCAGCTGCAGCGGATGTTGACACTGACTCATAGGATGGGTGACCCACTGAGGGGAGTCAGGGTGAAGGTGTTTGTCCCTCCCTGAGCCCAGCCACACGGGCCTGGGCCAGTGTCACTGCTTGTTCCTCCACGCCTCCCTAGGGAGGTGCACCCCACACTTTGAAACCCTCTGCCTTGACTAAAAGACCTTCCTCCCTCCGATCCGGGGAATATTAAGGGAGAGGGAAAAGCCTGTACTGATCTTTCCAAATATTCCTAACTTACATCACTGGGGAATATTAGAGTGCAAAGCTTATGGGCCCCGACTTTTAAAGGTATTTAGGCATTGTTCTGCTCAGCGATACCTGAATACCATTAAAAATCTGGGCCATGGCAACTAGTTGTTATTAAAACAAATAAGGAGCTTGTATCCTGTTTGGAATTGTCCCAATTTCTGTATCCTAATTAATGATGTTTTTAATCAACGATAAAACTTTATTTAAGAAGGATAAGGAAAACGCCGGTCCTCCGAGACTCTCTGCTGAGCTACTCTGTATGACACTAGATTGTCTGCTGAATATTTAAGGTCAGGTAAAGGTGACGGCTCAGAAGCTCTGCAGCAGCCTGCTGTAGGATAGAAAACCCCTTTGGTGAATGAACTGATGATCTCAGGTCCCCAAATTAGCGTAGTTTCATAGAATAAAGTGGCTGAAATATTCCATTCCTGTTCCTGCATTGTGATATGGTACTGCTGTGTGCTACTAAATAGTTGCAATGTTTCACTGCAGAGCTGATCTCTGTGTTTAATTTGGTTTGCGCTCTGAAACTGAGACGCAGTTTTATGATATGATTATATGAACACCTGGTTAATGCTGATGATGCACTCAGTCTCTGGGGAACAATGTACACCACAACACTATTACATTACAATTCAGGATCTCCTAGCTGACTCCTGGCTCGCCACTGCCATCTCACTCGTCTGAGTAGTGCCAGTACCTAATGGAGGAAACTAATAACAAAATAAGGAAAGGGGGAAAGGCCTATCTGAGGAGATATCTCCTAGTGTAAAATGTGATGTAACCTCTGACTGACGTACTGTAAAACAGAAATTGTAAGACAAGTTATTGACCCATGTATGTCAATCACTGTACAATAAATCTTGCAGTCTTTGTATTGGCAAAATTATTATTGAAGTTATTGGGAATCCTGCCTGAGTAAGGACTGCAGGATTTAATCCTTTAAGAATCCTCAGGGTTGTCCTAGTTTTTAACTAGGATTCTTCTGTTTTTTGGTACTGATAACTGTTGAAGCTATTCTGTTTGTGTTATCCTTTTGGGATGTCAATATTATTTCCCACATCTATTCAGCTGGTTTGGGGATATGAAATCAGAGCTGCCACAATGCAGGGAACAGTGTAGAAAATAATCCGCTAGACATTCCTTCCTAGCCATGATTCTTTGATTTATAATGTCCACTTAATGCATTTAATTAATGGCAAGCAGTAAAAAAATATTTATTGCTTGTGATATGCATCTGTTTATCCTCCTTTCAATGCCAAACAAATGTGGTGGGGTTTCTGCAAAAATCCCTCCATTAGAAATGTCAAATTAATTTTCACATGGTTTCTTTTCTTTGACACTATAGACACCATGTGGTACCTAAGATAACTACACAAACTAGATATCACTTTGCCGTGATACAACAGTACTAGAATTAAGGTTAATAAAAGTGTGTGTGAAATAGTCTCTCAATATATACACAAATATGAACTGGATTCTGTCCAGCGGAGCTGTGCTCAGTGCAGAACTAGAGGGGAGAGTCAAAGGTGGCTTTTCACCACTTTTGTGTTCCCAAGAATCAAAGACAAGTTCAGACCCCTGTGCAGTTTAGTAGCCCTGAGGTTGCTGTATAGTGGGAATTATAGTGGATCACAACCTGAATATGAGTCAGGAGTATGATACAGTTGTGAAAAAGCCTATTATCTTTCTGAGGTGTATTAACAGGAGTTTTGCAGGTCAGGCTATGTCTGCACTGGGAGCTAGGGGTAAGTTCCCTGGCTTGTGTACACAAATTTGCACTCACTTATCGAGCTGGCCTGAGTACCAATAGCAGTGTAGTTGCAGCAGCACAGGTGGGGGCAACATAGGCATGGCTTTCCTGGGCCAAGTACAAACCTGCCTGAATCCTGTGGGTATATACTCAGCATGGTTAAGCCATGCCTCTCGGCTGCTACCTGGGCTACCACAGCTACACTACTGTTTGTATTTGTGCTAGCTTCATGAGGGCTAGTGCAAGTATGTGTGTGGAATATTTGGCTGCGGGGTTATAGTTTCATAGGAATATTCAACGTGTTTTTTTTTTAAATGAAAAATGATACATGAACTTTTCTGAACTTTCACCATGCAAGTACATGCTCCTCAATTGAAAAACAAAGTCTTAATTAAGATCAACGACTAGGCTTGAGTCCAAGGGAAAATGTTTCCATTCTGAGCTCATTGTTCTGACAGGGGGTGCCACATTAAACTAACGTAGCTGCACTAAAATATGAAGTCATTTTATACAATAGTATCTGATTGTACACACTGAAAAATGAATCCACCTTATGTAGTATTTTTATTGTAGAGCAAAATGGGACAAAACCCTGAAGTCCTTACTTGAGGCCAAACTCTGCAATGAACTATGCCACTGTAAACTCAGAGATGTGGACCCACACCCTTTGTTCCAGCCAAGCTCTGCAGAGTACAGCACTAGGGGAGAGGAAATCAAATGTAGCTTTCAGCCACCATACAGTATTCTGATTCTTGGAGAGCCAGCCCAGCAACTGTCATGAGTGAGTGTGGCTTCAGGGCTGCTCCAGTTTATATTTGACTGGCTATCAGGCTAAAGGGCTATTTCAGCAGCTGGGAGATTATTGGGGCACACAGAAACTATATCACCTACACAAGTGTGCAGCATAGGAGTCACTACTCTGGCTTCCTGCCAGAGAATTCCCCTTAACCCAATTTTTAGGCCGCTTTACCATCTTGGAGAAAATATATTGTGGCCAGTGCACGCCAACATCTATTTTTATTTTAAGAAAAAAATATTAATAAAGTAAACACATTAAAGTGTGTGAGGTGCTCAGTTACAATGAGGGGGAGCATAAAATGCCTCAGAGAGATTGCTAGGCAGCTGAAATGTTAGCAAAACTCTGATGACGTCTCAGAGCACTCAGTCAGAGCCCAGACCTTGGAACTGCCCCCAGAGTTGTGTCAAAGACTTGGAGCCTGTTGTGGTCAGGGAGAGGGAGGCCATTGGGCCAGCTGAAGAGTGCAGGTGCCTTTTTTGTCAGGAGGAAATGACGGAACTCTGCTGTGTAACCAGAGAATGGGTGAAAGATCTGGTGTGATGAGAAGAGAAAGGAAGGACTAGAGAGAATGATGTAAAATAAAACTGCTCCTGCTGGTTTTTAATGTTGCTGCAATCCCTGCATCTCAGCATTTAATCTCCACCCCCTTACATCAATGTACTCATGCCTTTAAGGGCGCGTCTACACTACCTGCCGGATCAGTCGGTAGTAATCAATCTATCTGGGATCGATTTATCACATCTAGTGTAGACACGATAAATCAATCCCCGAGTGGGTCCCCGTCCACTCCTATACTCCACCACCGCGAAAGGTGGAAGTAGAGTCGATGGGAGAGCGGCAGCGGATGACTCGCTGTCATGAGGACGCCCAGGTAAGTCGGCTTAAGATACTTCGACTTCAGCTACTCTATTCGCGTAGCTGAAGTTGCGTATCTTAGTGTAGACCAGGCCTAAATCCGGCTCTTAGTGATTGTCACTGCTTGTCAAACTGAGGCACATTAGGAGGAGAACTTCGCTCTTCAGAGCTGCCAGTGAAACTCCTTTCACGAGCACCAGATACACAAAAATAATTTGAAAGTGGTTGTGGTGATAGCTAATTATTAAAAAGCAGGACCAGCACCTCTCCTTTCTATCTCGTAAGTGCAAATAAGGCTTTCAATGGCATTGCATTCCGCCCACCCCCCACTCTGTTTTTAAATAGCTGTACTTGGGGAACATATCCTTTCTCCAATTAGTCCACATCATTCTTCAAGTGTAGCACCCAGAACTGGACACAGGACTGCAGCTGAGGCCTCGCCAGTGCTGAGTAGAGCGGGACAGTTAACTCTTGGGTCTTAGGTTACACCTGCACTATGAGCTCGGCTGTGATTGGCTCCCTGCCCTATATAAATCCAAAAGGTATTCAAGGAAGTGTCTAGGTAACAGTGTGGATCTTCTGTAGCTGCCATGGGCACTTCTGCTTTTGAACTCCTGGCTTCAATCTCAGTTTAATTTGGACCCTGCTGACCTGGACCCCAAAGCCTGACTCAGACTCTAATCTTTGGCACCAACCCCAGCCTGGAACTTGACTATGAACTCCTCCACTGCACTCAGACTCGCGTTTGACCTTGCTCTGATCATTGGTCCTGATTGTGCTTGTCAGGATTCTGACATGCCCAGATGCACAATTACTTTGCACAGGTGCAACCTGGTGAGTGCAGGCAAATCCCCAATTTGCACAGACATGGCTAGATGAGTGTCTTGTTTAGCTTGATATGGGCATTAGTCACGGACTTGTGCATGGACACGAATGTGTGTGTGTACAAAGGAGGCAAGTGTCTGTGCATGAAAATGCAGCCTTACCTGGATGTTGAAAACCAGGCCTTTATCTGAAAACTTCAGATAAAGTTTAGATAAGCATTCCACAGTTTAGATGCTTAGCTAAAATACAAACTTTGAAGTGGGCTCAAATGCTTAAACTGTTACCTCTCCACACTGGATATCATTCCTACTTTAGTTTACAAAAATATTTACATGGGTAGCAATCCATTCCCTGTAAATACATTGAAATCCCAGCCTTAATTTGAGAGGAGTTTTGGGGCACCTAACAGATCCCAGTTTATATAGCTTATTTTTTGCTATATGGACTAAAATCCTCGAAACCTCATCCCAGGGACCTTGAGTATCCATAGATCGGGGTAGGCAACCAATGGTACACATGCCAAAGGAGGAATGTGAGCTGATTTGCAGAGGCACTCACACTGCCCAGGTCCTGGCCACCAATCTGGGGGGCTCTGCATTTTAATTTAATTTTAAACGAGGCTTCTTAAACATTTTAAAAACCTTATTTACTTTACATACAACAAGAGTTTAGTTATATATTATAAACTTATAGAAAGAGGCCTTCTAAAAATGCTAAAATGTATTACTGGCATGCGAAACCTTAAATTAGAGTGAATAAATGAAGACTTGGCACACCCCTTCTGAAAGGTTCCTCACCCCTGCCATAGATTCACGTTTTGCAGTACTGATATTTTAATTTTTCTTTTAATCTTTCTATATTTTTTTATTTTTAAGCTCAAAGAGGAAAAAACATTAACTTAAAAGTAGAGATGATTTAACCAGCAGGCTACTGTGCATTCGCATCTTTATTACCCAGATAATAGTAACTGTTGTGAAGAATACACCATTAAGAACACTAGATGGTCCCTGTGATTCAGTTTTCCATTTTAGAAAGATCTGCTGTAGATACAGCCAAGCACAATTATGGATGTCTTTACAGCAGGGAAAAAAAAGAATATTGGCAATCGGAAGTTACCACCCAGAACCACATCAAGAACTGCAAAAGCAACCAGAATGTCTTTCTCAGCCTTTAAAACTAAAGATCGACGTGGCATTCTCAATCTCCGAAGCTGGGGAGTGCAGTCACTTGAAAAGTTGCTTTAAAACAACTGGCTAGTGATTCTTCTGAAATGGGATACACCCTGTAATACGGCGAGGTTGATTTACCAAAAAAGTCTAGATGAAAAAGATTAAAAAATAAAATACACAGGTTTTGAACATAGGGGAGGGGGGCTCATTTTCAAATGAGTAAGTCTAAGTGAGTGTTTCATAAACTAAGTGTTTATTTTAAGAGGCCAGCAAATGATTGATTTTTAAAGGTAAATATATGGAATTCATGAAACAATTCATTGAGACCAATTTAATACGTAAATAAAGGTCAGTCCCATTTTTGCGGGCTCAGGCTCATTTGTGAAGCCAGTTTGAGGTCAAACTCAAGCCTCAGTCAAGCAGTTTGTAGGCTTTCATCAAGTTCTTACAATTCGGAGAATAAAAAGTAGGTATTTATTTTTCAAAATAATGGTCCTCATAGCCTTTTAGATGCCTTTTACATAATTTCAAAGTCATCAGCTAACTGAAAGTTTTCATGTTTGTGTCACTGTCACTTTAATTATGAAAAAAGGGTATCCTAATTCAACCCTTATTGCATTTTTTTGGCACAAGGAGCTTGACTGGCAAGGCCAGAACTATGGCCTGTCAAAGCTAAGTGGGTCACCACCAAAAGAAGTGGGATGTGGGGGAGCTAAAAGCTGATGACTGTCTATTGAGGAACCAAAAGCATTCTTTCAGTGGTAATAAATCACAGAAAGAATCAGCTGACACTGTCCATAAGAGAATCCACCTGTAACAGCAAGTCATCCCATAACTTGCATGAGGTAGGGTGTGACCTGAAAGTTTTCTTCACATAACGGGCAAATGCCTTTGCCTTGTAGCTGACTGATTCATTCCCCACAGTCTGTCCCTCCCTTCCTCCTCCTCTTCTTGCCTGCACCTCCCCCATGCAAAAATAGAAAACTGAAACCAGCTTCCACGCATCATGAAACTTGCCAGCATTCCCTTTCCTTAAAAGGGATGTGAATTGTACACTGGCCAACAGATCTGGCTCCAGATGTGTGCGCGCGCATGTCTGGTTTTTTTTTTTTCCTTTAGTCAACGTGGATGAGTGCTATGCAACTCTGAGGGTTCAAAGAAAAATATGCCTGATAAGTCGAGGAAACTTCTGTAAGATATTAACTCCCTAATTTTTTTAAAAAGATATAAATCCAAACAACCCAATCTTGAAACATGTGCCAACCACCTCCTGCAAAGGTACTTTGGACTTTAATGCTAGCTAATTATGCTTGGCACCTGACCTGGCAGGATTGGGTCCAAAGGAGATAAATGTAAGGACAATTTTGTCTTATGTACATTAAGCCTATGCGTGCCAGTGGGACTTTCGGCCAGTTCTATGCTGCTCTTGCATGACATTTCTCACAAAAGAGCACAAGAGCAGTGAATGAACAGTTTCTAAGGTGGGGTGGGCAAACTTTTTGGCCCGAGCGCCACAACGGGGTTCCAAAATTGTACGGAGAGCTGGGTAGGGAAGGCTGTGCCTCCCCAACAGCCTGGCCCTACCCCATATCCCACCCCACCCACTCCCCGCTCCCTAACTGCCTCCTTAAGAACCCCCAACCCATCCAACCCCCCCCCCGCTCCTTGTCCCCTGACCGCCCCTTCCAGAGACCCCCCCCACTTCTAACAACCCCCCTGAGACCCCATCCCCTATGTAAACGCCCTGCTCCTTGTCCCCTGACTGGCCCCTCCAGAGACCCCTCTGCTCCTAACTGCCCCCCCAGGACCCCACCCCCTACCTGTCCCCTCTGCTCCCTGTCCCCTGACTGTCCTGACTCCTATCCACCCCCATGCTCCCTGAGAGACCCCCAGGACTCCTATGCCCTATACAACCCTGTTCCCTGTCCCCTGACCACCCCCACCCCCAGAACCTCTGCCCCATCCAACTGCTCCCTGTCCCTGCTGACCGCCCCTTGGGAGCCCCAGCCCTTATCCAACCCTCTGGCCCCAGCCCCCTTACCACTCTGCGCAGTGTGTCTGGCTCCACACGGTCCACGGGAGCTAGACACACTGCCCCGCAGGAGCATGGAGCACACAGCGCCGCTGAAGCCGCCAGCAGGAGCTATGGGTTGAGGCTGCGGGGGAGAGGAGACGTGGGGAGCTCATGGGCTGGGCAGGATGGGCCCACAGGCCAGATGTGACCTGCAGGCCGTAGTTTGCCCACCCCTGTTCTAGGGGGTCCAGAAGCATTTTTCACAGTAAAATGCTGAGACTTTCATTCTATTTTTTACTGTGTGCCAAGGCACTCTTTCCATGCCGTATCACCTTTTCCCTTCCATAACACCATCTCCTTTCCAGCAGAACCTGTGTCTTCCCAACAAACCTCTCCTGGTTTCCTTTCTTGTCCTCCTGTCCCAGTGATGCATCTTTCTACTCCCACCCCTTTCTTTCCTAGTGCTGTATCTTCCTCACTCCACTCTTCTTGTGCTGGGTCTTGCCTTTCCTGGCGTTTTTTCTTTCCTCGCCTCAATTCCTTTTCCATGATCTGCCTTCCCTGGTCCTGATTTCCCTGCTGCTTTAGCTCTTCCATTCAGCTCAGGAAGTAGGAGGCAAAATGGAAACTAATGCAACCTGCACCAGCTAGTTCTTTTCCTCTCTGTAGGTATTTTTTGGGGGGCTCTACTGAAATGTGCCTTCAGTGGGGCACATTTTTTCTGTGTGATTTATCCAAGGGAGCCAGAAGTGGGCATTGGGAAGCTGAGGAGAGACCGCTGATAAATTGCCTACTTAGCATCCACTACTGTAGCAGCAAGTAGGGACCAGGAGGATGAACCGCCAGGGAAACCCTGCTTCATCCATGCTTCCCTGCTGGTACAAGAGAGTTCAACAAGCCCAGCATCCTCAACTCCCCAACACCTTCACCCATTCCTCTCTCACTGCCCCCGGGGGTCTCCCCTTCCCTAGCAGTAGCTTTTCCCCATCTTTTTCCTTCTTTGTCTCCAGTTGCCCCAAGACTCTCTCACTGCTATAGGACTCCCCTTACCCACCACTATCCTAGTCGGAGGGAGCTGCCATTCTATCCCACCCACTTCTCACCCCATTGCTACCCTTTACCTCCTCAGCTAGGGTTGCCAACAGTCCCATATTACAAGGGACATCCTGTATTTAAAATGAAAATTGCATGCCCTGTACTAAATCGGTGCTGGATGCCTTTTATCCGGTATTTCAACAGCAAGGGGCCACTCCTTTCCCAACCCCGGCCCTTCAGTGCTATACAGGGAAAGCAGACGGGGCCATACTCAAGGGCCAGGGTTGGGAGGGAGTGAAAGGATGCAGCTGTGAGTACTGACCAGTGGTCCCTCTATTTTTCCCATGCACGTGTGGAATGAATTTTATTCTGTGCACCAATATGGAGGTGATGTGCAACACATCACCTCCATATTGGTGCACAGAACAAAATTCATGTGGCGGCGGTGGGGCCGAGGGGTTCGTACTTTGGGAGGGGGCTCAGGGCTGGGGCAGAGGGTTGAGGTGTGGGGGGTGAGAGATTTGGGGTGCAGGCTCTCCCCTGGCTATGGTGGGGAAAGAGGATTTCCCCCATCTCTCTCTCCCTGCAGCAGCACCTGGGCTTGGGGGGCGGGGCGGTAGAGGTGCCTCTCCTCACCATGGCAGCTCTGGGGCTGCACCTCTCCCCCAGCTGTATCAGGTATGGGCCGGGGCTGGGTTGGAGACAGCGGGGAGAGGCACCTCTCCCTGCTGTGGCAGGTCCGGGATTGGAGGAGAGACTTCTCTCCCTGCCACAGCCCTGAGAGCCTGTGCGGTGCTTAATAGGCTGCTGTGCGGCTGTGCAGCTTAGAGGGAACTTAGGTACTGACTCCCTGAGTGTACAGGGTCCTCAGCTGACTCCAGTCCTTGACCATAGCTCCATCTGCTTCTCTGCGTGTGTTGTGCAGGGCAAGTGGGCAGGGCTATGTGCCCTGGAACTGCACTGAAGGGACAAGGTCAGGAAGGGGCTCTGAGTAGCAAGGGGGGTCAGTACTCCCAGGGTAAAGCCTCTTCACCGCAGAGTCTTTGCCAACATCCCAGCAGGGTGCACAGCATTGCAGCAGACAAAGACTAGCAACGGCAGCCTCCATGTCAGCTCCTGGCACCTGTGCAGAACCTGAACCGGAGTCACAGTGGCTGCTGGCCCAGCACCTGAGTCCCTGGGTTCTCTCAGCATCCAGAGCTGGAGAGAAAGAAACCCTAGGAAGCACGGGGATGGCGGGAAAGAGATGTGCCCCCAGAGGATCAAGTCAAGATTGAGGACATCTGAGGTCTGACCTGTATTTTTTTAAATACGGTGTTGGCAACCATACCTTCAGCCTTCCTTCTACATTTCCCTACGGCTGCCTCCTGTTTCCCCAGTGCCCTGCACCCCATTCCTCCCATCCGCTGTTCACTGTCTCTGCTGCTTATCATAGTCTTGTGCTCTGTCTACCCTCTGAACCATGGAGTGGCAGCCATTTTGCCTGTGGGCATGGCTTCAGTCTCTTTGAAAACTGTGTGCAGTGGGAGCCAACTTTTCTAAGGGCAGGCTCATTCCACATAGAGGTAGACTGTGGGGTAATGGGAGTCATCTTGCAGGCAGCAGCCCAATCGACAGTGACAGCAGATAGTGGTCATTTTGCATAAGGGAAACGTGTGAGTTGGCAACATTTCATCGTGTTTTCTTGAGAAAGGTGAAAAAACACCCCCAAATCACTTGAGTTACAATAACAGCATAAGAGCTGGTAATCCTGGTGTTATCAAATGGCTGTGACTTAGTAAATATGATATATACACTTGCACATTTTTATGCCGTGGGACTATACTTGCTGCATATAAACCCTGCAGTTTGCTAAGCTATAAGACACAAATATATGCTACAGTACAGGTGGGGGTCTGTCAGATGTGACTTACAAAGCTCTTGGGTCTATTAATAGTGCTTAAGAATGTTCATTGAATTGTTTTACTTTATGTAAATTGCTAGACTATCTTCCAGTATAAACTTTGCCTATGGAGCTTTATTTTTAGAGTTATTTAGCATCCACACTGGGAGCTGTAGCTGTTCAAAATGGGTGTGGCATTCTGAGGTGCTCAGTTTTCTCCGTGTGCCTTCCTCATGTGCACACATAAAACATCTCTAACCTATAGCCAGTATGTTAGGAAGCCAAATATTTTGAGTAACACCCTTTGGGTTCCACTGGCGAGTTGAGACACCAGATTTGCCTTGAAATAGCTATTCATGTTCTGCTGAGTAGATATAATATCACAAGCTGTATCAGAGCATATTCCGATGGAAGAATGTAACTGTTTTAAGGGTTTATCAGATAAATAGTCAGGTCTTAGTGACACTCAGGCTATGGGACTCAACAACTTATGGACCAGCCTTTAACTGCTGCTTTCACAGAAAAGTGGACCTCCCTGGGTGATAGGCCTCAGGAATGAAATGGGTCACAGTACCCTGGTACAATTCCCTGTACAGTCTCTCTGAGCTCAATTAAGAACTGTTGTGTTGACCTTTTGTTGTATCTGTTCCAGTCGTTCTGCCTACAATGTTTTCAGCCTTTCCTTTTGCCAACCCTAGTAAATAATTTGTTTGGAGCTGTACATGTGAGTGCTTAATGGAAACCCATCTAGCACTGCAGGACCCAGGGGTTGAAGCACCTGTATTGCTTGTCTGAGTCACAGTATACATCGGGGTAGTCAATAGGCGGTCCACGGACCAAATCTGGACTGCCAGATGCTCTTGAATATTCCCTAAAATCTTTTTATTTACTTACTATCATCACTATTGTTTTTTAATTTTCTTTCTCTGGAGTCTGGACCATGACTACCCCTTAACCAAGAAATTTGGACCTTGACAAAAATGATTGACTACCCCTGGTTTACATGGTGCCACTTCGCACCTGAAAGGATCTGGTATACAACAGCATGCTAGCAACCCCATCAGGTGGGGACTGTGATAGGGTGTATAAATCCCACATGGACAAGCAAGGCTAGCTCTACCCCTCCAGCCCTGTGTCTCTTGTGTGATAGGAAGGAAGCTGCGGTCAGCAGGGCCAGAGGAGGAGCAGGATTGCTCTAAGCAGCACGCTGCAGGAGTGACACCTGAAGCACTGAAGGGAATTCCTAGCCAGGAGACTGCCACCCTGACCCTGAGAAGAGTATAGCTGATGCTCAGGTTATAGTGGACGTTGAATCTGATTCAGCAGCCCAGTCAGAGCAATTTCCCCAACCCAGCCATCCCATGTTGGTGCTGGATTGTTGGCAGCACCATGAGATCAGAGTTTATTGAACAATCTCCATTACTGAGTTAGTCAAGTTAGAAACAATACAAAGGAGACATTGACCTGAAAGAATGTAACCACTCCAATGGTCTAGGAGGTAAATAATATCTGAATGTATATTTGGATAATATTTACAATACAAGTGACCATAATGATGTAAAGAACCACTTGGGTAGTCATATCAACTGCTGTGAATGTAGGGAGTCATAATAAATAATGTTTAAAAGCATTGTTAATTAAATCACAACAAGAGTTTAGAAAAACATAATGTAATGATTGATAATTTGCACTGCTGTAAAGAATGTGTAGTCCAATATCCTACTGCTCAGCTGCAAAATTATAGACTCCGTAAGGGTGACAGACAGCAAATGTGAAAAAATCGGGACAGGAGATGATGGGTAATAGGAGCCTATATAAGAAAAAGACCCAAAAATTAGGACTGTCCCTATAAAATTGGAACATCTGGTCATCCTAGACTCCATGAGTCCACCCCAAGATATTAAAGTCAGTAGTATTGTGTTAGATGTTTCATACTATCCTTTTGTGTTGGTGCTGTTCCTTTAAGATGGCAGTCAACTCCCAGTTCGCTGAGCTAAGAGCTGTTGAACACTGTGAATCCAGAAGACAGAAATATTCTCTCTGAATTTTGGGCAAAGGTTCAGGTCACTCCTTATTTCAATAATGATACTTTGCATATTATAGAGCATCTTCTTTCAAAAAGCTCAAAATGCTTTATGAAGGAACGTTAATTTTCCCATTTTCTAAATGGAGGTAACTGAGGCACAGAAAAGTTAAGCCCTAAATTTTCAGCTATCTGAGACTATTGTGGCCCTCAGTGATTTGGCGTCAAGTTTTGGACATCAAAAATTAATGGACACGATAGAAAAGTGTAACATTTTGTACTAATTTTGTGACCTATATAACCTTGGCAAAGAGCCCTGGAGGCTCATCAGAAAAGAAATCCGGGCTCATCTCTCTCTCCACTCAATAACTTCCATTTGATTTGCAGTTCAGGAAAGCTCAATCTTTGCTGTATAATTCAAGTGCAGAAAGTTAAATGTTATCACACCATTGATTAAGCCTGGTTCATTAACTAAAGTTCGTTAACTTTGAAAGAAGATGCTCTATAATATGCAAAGAATCATTAAAGGGCTGTGAAGCCCTTAAAAGTGTTCTACAGTCAGAGAATGGAGCAAAGAATCACATGAAGATAATCTGACTCGTCATGAACTGCTCTGTAGTGCAGCTGATCTCTCCCAATACGGGCCTCAGCATTCTTCCAATGCTTTCCCTTCTCTTCCCTCCCTCTCTGGCTCCTTCACAGTTTTCCCATCTGTTATCTCTATTACTTGCTTTTCTCTTGCATTTATTACTCCATTATAGCCAGTATAAGCCAATTGCCCAGTGACTCTCTTCATGGCCCCTCTTAACCACATGGGGAAATGTGCCTGCAACAGACTCACCTTTTATACATTGACTCCCTTCTATGTGGAAAGGGGATCAGCCACCTTCATAGCAATATTCCCACCAGACCCTGTGGAGAGCTCTCTGCAGCGTCCAGGAGTTGCTAATCAGGAGAGGAATGAGCTGGGGCCCAGATGGGGCAGGGTAGACCCACAACATACTCTAGTGCAATAGGGAATCCTCTCAGAAAGTAATACAGCCCAGGCTAGTATGCACTTTCGAGCAGAGCCCACTCCATGCCCTGAAGTACTGGCTCCAGAGATGGAAGCCAGCGGTCCCTGACAAGGCGATAGGGAATCTTAAGATATAGGCCTGAGCCTCAGCAATTCCCATTAGCTCTACTGGCTTTGGAGTCTAACCTGGATTCTATTTAAAGGTCAAAATGGGTTCCCAGCAGAACAACCTGGAAAGAACTCCATTCAGGGAGTGCCAATGCAGTCCTCTCCCTTGCTTTGCTGCCTCCACAAGTTTTTACATGGAAGTAAACAACCCGGCTCCATGGTTTCTTTGGGATTTTACTAAGGAGGCCCTAGCTTGAGTGTTCTGCTGCTCACAACTGCAGAAGGATCACACGGGGATGGAGCAAACTCATCATAACTTATCTGAACTAATCAGAATCTTCTGAAGTGTCTTTACCCACCTTCTGCATGATTATGCCCCTTCTCGCAGGTTCCTGAAACCCACCACAGTTACCCAATAATCTTTCTTTGGCTTCTGGTGACATTCCCAGAGTCCCATCAAAAAACTTCTTGCAACCCCTGGTACTTTAACTCTCCTAGACGTTTCTCACCATCCTACTACTCTCCCTTTTTGTCGGTCCCATAACCCCCCACTCCCATCATTTCATGCCTCATAATGAATACCCTGAAACTAATGGCTCCCATTCTGACAAGCCTTCAGCAGTGCTTCCACACCGCATCAGCAGTGCTTCCACACCACAGGCTTTTGGCACTTCCCTCCCCCAGTACATTCAAGGCTCTGTAGTCCCCCCTCCAAGACATCCATTATCTCCAAATACAAACTGTGTGCATACTGAACTTCCTGTATCGCAGGAGTATTGCATGCATTGCTCACCAGGGCATGCAACTTGTACATATTTTGACTATAAGCTTCACCTGAGTGCACCAGCATTAGCCGCTAAAAAGACTGTGAAGCAACCCCTCCCCTCAAGTTAAACAACTCTTACAAAGGTATGAGTGTGGTTCTGATTGGGCTGAAATTCAAGCTTTCTTATGCTGGATGAACTGATTTACGCCTTCCTAGCCTGTAATCACTAATCAACGGAACCCATCCACACTGGACCTGATCTGTGTTTCCTGAAGGCGGTGGTTTGTGGGGATGGGGCCAGACCACATCTGAAACAGCGTTGAGACTAGCCAGTCAAATCAAGTCAAAACCATTTGAGTCTGAATGGTGGGGGAGTTGCTACAGCACAACTGTGATACGTTTTTATTGGGATCTTGTTTTCTGTATTTAAAGTCCTTTTCCCTCCTCCACCCTCAGCTATGTGATGGAGAGGGTACAAAATCACAGAAGTGAAAATGGATTTATAAAAAGAGATAAAAGCAGTTACATGGGATGGTTTTTCCCCTAGCCACTGCATGTCCCCCTGGCGCTCCTCCACACAAAATCCACGCAGTCAGTGGGCAGTGCAGAACAAAGGGGCCTAAACAGGGGGAAGAGCTGTATTAAGCGGTACACTATGTGTCTCCACTCTCTTCCAAGGACTGTGGAAAAAAATGCCATGAATGCTAATACAGCATGAAGCACCATTAATTCGGCTTGCGTGGTCTGTGATCCATGCACAAAGATGTCAAAGAGCCCAAAGGTGAGCCAGCAGCCAGTGGCAGCATAGCTACTGGCTAATCTGGGCTACATTGATAGGACACACTAGGAGGAAATGCAGTGGAAGAGTCTTTCTAGTTTGCAGAGGATCTGCAAAAGTGGGGCTCTTTCGTAACGGCAGATCTCTGATTTCTGCAGTCCTTGATTCCTAAGCCCTGCAGCTGCCTTCCTCTCAGACTAGGGGAAAACTGACACCACAGCTCAGGTTTTTGTGTTAGTTTCCCCTCCCCACACTTTTATCCGGGGGGCATATGGGGAATGATTATTTTAATAAAAAGAATAAATTCATGTCTCCACTGACAGTAAATATTTTCACAGATGCTAAGCAAGCCCCTTTACTGTATGCAATGAAAAAATTTGAGGAAGCAGAGTGCACACAGGTTCAATTTAATGAAAAGGTGCAAAGTGAAACTCTGGATAATTTCACTTCTCTTTTTCCGACTTGTACTCACTTGCAAATGATTAGACACTCACAGCAAAGATATATATTTTAGTTGGGAAAAATCCCAGCAGGCTGATTGGGTGGGCCCTTGTGCTTTGATTGAGAGCCAATTCCTGCTGTCTGGGAAGGAGGAAACAAAAAAAAGTCTTTCCTGTTACAGGCCTAAAACAACAAAAACCTTAGCAGAAATCATGAGAGGCAAGTTGACTGAGTTCAACCGTGGAGGAAAATTGTAGTTAAGGTCTTCTCTCTTCCTCCACATCCTCCTTCCTCACTTGACAGCCCTTCTTTGCTTCAAGAAAAGTCTAATCTCTTTTACAGGGTTCTGTGAAGGGCTGTTCTCCCTCTATAATAAGGCCATCCCTGGGAGAAACATTCTAACTGCTTTGAAATGAGAGTCTGCTATGGCTCAGGATGGATGAGTATATGTGGCAATTTTATTTTGTTGGGGTTGGTCCTGCTTTGAGCAGGGGATTCGACTAGATGACCTCCTGAGGTCCCTTCCAACCATGATATTCTATGAGTCTATGATTCTACCCTCTACAATTTGCCACAAAAGTAGCCCTCAGTTTTCTTTCATCTGAGGATCTTGCCAAGGAAACAGTGAAAGTGAGGCAGGGGTGGCACTTCAAGTAAACAGCAGCAGGAAAGATTCAGAAGGAAGAGACAAACCACATATATAAAATGTGGTAAATTGCAGTAATTTATTACAATGTGACTTGTAATTTAAAGCTTCATGTTCTAATCTGATTTTAGACATTCCCTCAGCACTGTACTGGCCCATCTAATAATCTCACTCAGTCTAGTTTTGTTGTTTCAGCCTGTAATACTTTATTTAGGATTTGTTGCCTTTCTGATTTTTAAATAATCAGTTCTGGATTTTGTTGATGAACTGTTCACTTGTCTTCCTATGAAAGGATAGTGGTGGCTACTATGTGACTGTTATGCCATTTATTGCCTGCATAATGCACCTTTACATCTCTGAGGACACTGACACCTGGAGAGAGGCAGCCATTTTGTGTTCAGTTCAGTGTAGGCCCTCACAAAGGACATGCACTCAAACACACAGGATGCACTCTCAAAGAAAATGTATTTCTTATTTCAGTGTTCTTATCTAAAATAGTCATTCTGACTGAAAGCATATGTTTGTTGTTTGTGTATGGAAAATATAATAAAAGAAAAATAATTGCACTATGTTATCCGTAGGTGAAATTCAGTGGATCTGTGTTCTATATCATTAAATGGTTGATTCCTCATTGGCTTGCACCTGGAGTAGGAACTTAGGCCCATTTTGCACTGGTATGAGTGTCTACACAAGGTGCAGGGCAATGGTGAGCCATGCATTACAGAGTATAAAGAAGAGGACGAACACAACTCAGCTTCCTGGTATATACATTAGGAATGACTCTCACAAACTCAGCAGAAGCAGGAGCATGTAACAGATCCACTGCTCTCTTCTGCACCTTTTCTGGATTTTCAACAGCTTTAGTGTCCCTCTGCCAACAAAACTGAGAAGAGCATTCATCTCTTAAAGCTTAACTTCCCTTACACTCAAACACTCTTTTTCCTCCATTGTCTTCTATCAATTTTTTAAGTTTGAGTGAGTGTAAGCCAGGGGTCTCAAACATGCGGCCCGCCAAACCCTTCCCTGCGGTTAGCGATGCTCTCCCCGCCCCACCACCAAGCTCCCCCGCGGCCCCCCGCCAAGCTCCCCGCAGCCCCCCAGTCCCCTCGCCAAGCTCCCTGCGGTCCCCTGCCCACCCGCCAAGCTCCCCACAGTTCCCCCGCCAAGCTCCTCGCAGTTCCCCCGCCAAGCTCCCTGCAGCGCCCCCCACACCCCCACCAAGCTCCCTGCGGTCCCCCGCCAAGCTCCCCATGGTCCCCCGCCAAGCTCCCCGAGGCCCTCCCGACACCCTGCCAAGCTTCCCGTGCCCCCCGCCTCCTCCCTGCCTACCTCAAGGCGCTTAGCACTTTCCAGAGGGATGGGGGAGGAGCGGGGCGCTGCGCGCTCAAGGGAGGAGGCGGGGCAGGGGTGGGACCTCATGGAAGGGGTGGGGTGGGGGCGGGTCCAGGGGTGGGGGGGGCATGTCAGTGATGTGGCCCTCAGGCCAATGAACTAGTCCTCATGTGGTCCTCATGGTCATTTGAGTTTGAGACCCCTGGTCTAAGCTCACATGAAACACTCCAACCATGTATCCGACGAAGTGGGTATTAGCCTACGAAAGCTTACGCTCTAAAAAAATTTTAGTTAGTCTTTAAGGTGCCACAGGACTCTTTGTCACTTCTGCAATTCCAGACTAACATGGCTACCCCTCTGATTCTCTACTCCAACCATCAAAACTGTATGTTTAAAAGTTTGTAATTTATGTGCTGAGAAAGAGATCTGGACAGAAAGCATATTTTCTGATCTTTGATGAGTGTTTAGGTTTATGTCTTCTTCCTCTATCTTCTGGGAAGCAATATTTAGTAAAAAGAACGAGGAGTACCTGTGGCACCTTTAGAGACTAACAAATTTATTTAAACATAAGCTTTCGTGGGCTACAGCCCACTTCATCACATGCACAGAATGGAACAGACAGTAGGAAGATAGATAGATAGATAGATAGATAGATACAGAGAACATGAAAAGGTGAAAGTTGCCATACCAACTCTAAGAGGCTAATTAATTAAGATGAACTAATATAAGCAGGAGGGAAAAAAAACTTTTCTAGTGATAATCAAGATGGTCCATTTCAAACAGTTGACAAGAAGGTGTGAGTAACAGTAGGGAGATACTTAACATGGGGAAATAGATTCAATTTGTGTAATGACCCAGCTACATCCAGTCTTTATTCAAGCCTAAATTAATGGTATCCAGTTTGCAAATTAATTTGTGCCGCAAGTATTCCTCATTCTTTTTGCGGATACAGACTAATAGGGCTGCTACTCTGAAATATTTAGGAAGTCTCTGAGAGAGGCTCCACTGATCTTTTTGCAAATGACAAAACATGAGAGCTAGTAAAAGCATTTGGCTCTTGGATCCACTCAGGCACAATATTGTCCATGCTCTTCAGGGTTAAAAATATGAACTGACACAGAATTTTGGGGGACAAGAGTATGAGAGGCTAAGACCTAGTATTAAAACATGTGTTGTGTGCACATGACGCTTTCCACCTTCTTTTATGCATGGAATTATGTACATATAAACAGTTAATTAAATAAAACAGCCCCTTTACCCAAATATGTAACAAACTCTACAGCCAAAGGGGTTTGAACAAAAGGCAACCGACCCCTCCCATATTTTTTGACCAGTCTAATTGCTATGCATAGTATTGTGGTTCTAGTGAAATTAGGTCTGACTTGCCGGGTTCCATTTGGAGCTCCAGCTATATCATTTAGAAGAACTTTATTTGGCATGCAGAATTTGAGGCATGTACTCCTCTGGTGGATTCTAAATAACTGGTATTACTGACAGCCACGTCACCTCCTCCATCTCACTCGTTTGGATTTTTTTATTTCAGTTATTTCCCTGTCTCCTTCATCCCATAGATCATTATCTTGCTTCAGCATTCATGTATGGAATATTTTACATGTGTAAATTAAACACAACTCAAGATTTTTGAACTAGTTTTTAGTTTCATTTTGCATTTGACCTTTGTCTCAGGTGCTGGAATTACAAGTGCTGACATTAAAGGAGATCTCTTGCTCTTGAATAAGTACTATAGAAAACAATCATGCTATACTTCTGATATAAAGATATAATGAATAGGAGGAAGCATGATAATCTAGCTGAATAAAATCTAATTGATTTTTAGAAGTCTGTAAAATGTGAATCTGTTGCATAGAGTTTTATATGCTGCTCTTGCGCATTGCTTTTTGTGAAAGGCTAAAAGTTCCAGGGCCACAAAAAAAGTCAGTTCTTGGCAGCACTATGCTTTTTACATTTCTGCCAATGGCTGAATTCAATTACTGCTGCATCTATGGAAATACTTGCCTAACTCAAGGGGCTATGTATGAATTTGATTAGTTTCATATAAAATGCAAAGAACACAGTCAAAGAACCTGGCCTGTGCAGAGAATGCTGGGAAGTTTCCAATGTAAAACTGCATGAATCAGCCTCTAGGTTTTATTTCTTTCCCTTTTGAGTTTGTGTGAATTTTAGTATACAAGAAAAGCACAAGACTGGTAGTTGTGGAAACCAAAACTCCTCTCTCTATCTGCAATGTGGGGAACAGCATTGTAAGATTCTCCACCCCACCAATATGCTGCAACCCTGTTCTAGATGAACTACTTCCAAGGCTGAGAAGGCACTGAAGTTTCCAAGAGCATCAAAGCTGAAGGTCATTCTTCCTCAAAGCCCAAATAAATAGCCTTTCTCCAAGGAATGCAGAAAGACAGAGAGAGTGAGACTCCCTCACTGATCCGGCCTCTCCTTAATACTTGCTGCATGATCTCGCTTCCTTTTCCTTTACAGAGTAGAATGGCTTGTGCAGAACTCGGCGGATACAGCTAAGAAAGATGGGCTTATTATAAAAAGTTCATAGGTCAGCATCACTGTTGTGGACCTTCCATTATGCAACTTTTAGCAGGCAATGTTTGGTAGCATGGCAGAATATTTTTTTTTCCAGTTAAACCTAGGGTGACCAGATGTCCTGATTTTATAGAAACAGTCCTAATATTTGGGGCTATATAGGCACCTGTAATCCCCCACCCTGTCCCGATTTTGCACTCTTGCTGTCCAGCAGGGGTAAAAATAGGCCAGTACAGCGTACTAAGAAGCCAGTACCGTCCCAGATGTGGCCATTGTTAAAGCTCTGCCACAGCAGTGCTTTAACGTCCCTGCCCCTTTTGCCCCTCCGCCCCCATTGGAGGCCATGCCAGTAGGGTCCCTGCCCCGGGGCTGGTGATTTAAGAGGGCCCAGGGCTCCTACCTACCACTACTGTGGCAGCAGCCCTGGGTGCTTTTAAATTATCGACGGATCCCTGGGCGGCGTGGGCCAGGCGACGTGGATGGGCTGGCTGGGGGAGGTTGACCCCTCAGCCTTGCCCCTTCTGCCTGAGGCCCCTCCCCTTCCGGGGGCCCAGTGCTGGGCCCCCGTACCGGTAAGTGTTTTATATTACTTTCACCTCTGCTGTCTGGTCACCCTAGTTGAAACTAGACTTCCTAAATGCAGGCCCTTATGTAATACTATTCATGGCAAATTATTGTAGAATAAAATGTCCTAAAATAGCCTTTGGATTGGATATCCATGATGAATTACCATGTTGGAAGCATTCATGTAGTGTGCTTATAAACCTTTAACAGGTTGGTACACACAGGCCTTCCCATAACTGTGTTCACAGCCTTTTTTACTGTGCTTAACAGGCATAGTGACAAAGTTACCTCATGGTGTGGTGGACAAGCAGCTCCATATTGATCAAGTAATAATATGCCATTAATAACATCACTTCCATTGGTACTTCACTTGCAGATTTATCATTTCCAAATATAGCTGTTTAGTGACAAAGTCCTTGCTAAATTAATAGATTTCTGTGTGAATTCTTGACAGGAGAGACCAATTTTTCTTGTCACTTACACCAGTCCAATTCCATTTACCTCCATGGAGTTAAAGCAGACTGAGAACATAGCTGGATCGAAGATTTTCAGTAGCAGCTCGAGTTATTTTATTTATTTATTTATTTTATTTATTTTATTATTTTTTTATTTATTTTTTATTTATTTTATTTTTATTTTTTTATTTTATTTTATTTTTTTATTTTTATTTATTTTATTTTTATTTATTTTTTTTATTTTTTTTATTTTTATTTTTTATTTTATTTTTATTTTTTTATTTTTATTTTTATTGTAGGCCAATTATGATTAATGGAAGGGCAACAGAAACAGCAAAGTACTATGGAACTGATCTATTGCCCAATAGGACTCTTTCTGTTGATTTCTATTGGTTTTGAATCACACTCTGCAAGGAGCACAATTCTTACAAGACAGTATAGAACTTTGAGCCCAAACCAGCAAAACCTATACATTTTGGAAAACACCTGGGGTGAGGACAAAAATGTTTCCTTTTTTCACAAGCAGTGACATTTTTTCTCAATGTAACCCTACTATACATTACCGATGTTAGAAATTGTTCACAGCAACTGACTACAGAAGCTTGTAAACTACTTGCCAGAAGTATTAAAATTAGTGGATATGAAAACATATTAAGGTACAGTTAACACTGATTATATAAAATAACCATTGGCAACAAAATTCAAGACACATAACTCATCACCATCAGGAGAAATAATGTATATGGAGGAAAAAATGTTTTGTGTGAATGCATGTTATTACACATGAAGAGGGTAAAATAGTTGCAAAAAAGTAGGGCGAAATATGTGATTAAAGAGAGAGAGAGAAAGATAACAAAGTCTTTGGGACCAAAATGGAAGTAGGGATACCCTTGAACAGAAACAGAGTTGAAAAACCTTTGGATTAGTCTGAGAGGAGCAGCTACTAGGAGAAGGAGATATGAAATATGATTTTCTTGGTAACATACAGTATTTAAAACTAAATATTACTGACAAACAAGAGTTCCCTTCCTGCAGATGTTTAGGGCGCTGGAATTAAAATTCTTATCAGCTTCAATCAACGCACAACTCTGATGTAACTAAAACAGTGTTGAAAGTAGAAATATATATTATCTATTGTCAAATTTTAATGGGTGAGGTTTCCCACAGGATTTGTTTTGGATCACCTTTAAACTGGCCACAAGGTATCATTAGCTTTAGTTAGTATTACCCTGCTCCTCTCCAGGGAAATGTGAATCTCCCAATGTACAGCAAAGCATGGGATGAACTAAGATCTAATGTAAGGCCTCTCCAGGGACAAATTGAAGGCAATTGAGCCAAAAACATACAGCTATCATTTAAATAAGCAGTTAAATAATGTAAACATTTGCACTTGACTTACGCAGTTTTAGCTCTTTGTTCATTAATACAAAAAGTGGTAATTGCTATAAATAAACTTAGAAATTAGATCTGCTGCCAGATGTTTCCCATTAGACTAACCATTACGCTACAACATGTTCTCATGACAAGGTTAACAAAAAGATTCATATTAATAAAATTCCCTTTATCATTATATTGACTAAAAAATTACCCTCACTGATACATTGCAGATCTCTGAAAACTCAAATATGCTGTTCATTTAAGGGTCTGGCTGGAGCTTCAGTCCATAATCACTGTGTTTGTTATGGCAGATCTTCAGGGGTGGGGAGTTTGGGTGAAGATGAGTATCTAATTGATGTGCATTATAAATGAAGGTGAAATGAAAGCAAAATACTGCCCTAGGAAAAAGCAGTATGTTTTCCACACAACTTTGCTCTTTAAGTGAACTCTTTTCTATAGATGAGAATACTATTGAGCTACACCCTACAGCTTTTTGAATTTCATTTCTGTATTGTATGTAGGGTGACCAGAGGTCCCGATTTTTATAGGGACAGTCCTGATTTGGGGGTCTTTTTCTTAAATAGGCTCCTATTACCTATTACCCTATTACCCCTTGTCCTGATTTTTCACACTTGCTGTCTGGTCGCCCAAATTGTATGTCATAGTCCCTAACGAGCTTGCTTCTTGCCACAGCAGAACCATAGTATTGCATTTTAAATAAAACTGCATATATGCTTGTTGGCCTAATCTTGGGTGTAGCTCTGAACATAAAGTGCCATCATGAAATGAGGCATGGGGAAGAAGGATAGTTGTGTTTGATTGAGAGTGGGCTGGTAAATCAGACACACAGTAGCAGATTTTAATTGAAATACATTTTTTAAAAAGAAAATTGATCCAACTTCCCCAGTAGAAGAGGTGAAAAGTTCATAGATCTATGACATACATGAGTAAAACAGACTTGTGTTTCCATTTCAGCTTGTAGGCTGGTCAAATCTGAGGCTCAGGAGAGAAATCCTTTAAGTCATTTGTGACCAACTGCACCATCTATTCTGTGTGTTCACTCTGCACCATCCATGGGAGTAACTGCACTAAAGTTTAAATGGTTTAAGATTAGCAGCTGTGTTAGTCTGTATCCATTAATAAGATGAGGAAGACTTTGGAGCACCTTAGAGACTAACCAGTTTATTTCAGCATAAGCTTTCGTGGGCGATAGCCCACTTCATCACCCACTGCATCCGATGAAGTGGGCTATAGTCCACAAAAGCTTATGCTGAAATAAATTGGTTTGTCTCTAAGGTGCTACAAAATCTTCCTCGTCTTATTTAAATATACTGACAGGTGAAAAAGCTGAAATGTGGGAAATGGCTCTGTCACTTGGTGCCAGATTCACTTTGTTCTACTTTACAGCAGCTCCTCTACCACCCTCTTCTCAGTCTTGAGCAGAAGTATGACTGGGGCATCCCAACATGGAACTGACCCCTGGCCACAGTGAATTGCCCATGGGGAATGTTGGCAGCTGTCTTAAAATAGAACACTCTGGGCCTGGACCAGCACTCAGCAGACATTGAAGGGTGTGGGTCAGTGCTAATCAGACCACTTCCACCTTAATTGAATTGTCCTTGTTAGCACTGATCCCTCCCCGCACTTGGTAAGGCAACTCCCATCTTTTCATATATATATATACTGCTTACTGTATTTTTCACTCCATGCATCCAATGAAGTGGATTATAGCCCACAAAATCTTATGCCCAAATAAATTTGTTAGTCTCTGAGATGCCATAAGGACTCCTTGTTGTTTTTGAATTAGGGGAATGTGATCCTGAGCTAACAGGTTTTGGCAGTTTACACGAAACCTGAGGTCACTTTGCTACATGTCAAAAATCCAGCACTAATCAATGCATAGTTGAACATTTTCTTTTCCTTTTGATCTAACTGAAGAAGAAACCCAAAAAAGAATAATTGGTTGTGGCTTATTCCTCCTAAAGAATGTACTTATTATGGAGAGTTTTCAGAAAGCAGTTCTGAAAGGTAGGTGGCAACATACGCACTGTAGGTGATTTGTGGAACAACAAACATCTTGATGCTAACTTCCCCATACCAAATTCATTTATTATTTCCAATTATAGTCAAGATCCTCTATCCTAAGGGGGTGTGGATCCCAGATTAACATGGTAGGGAATATCTACATATCCCTTATGTGGTCTATTTTTATATTCAATTTATTGTTCCTATGAATTTTAACTTTTCAACATGCTTCAGATTTTTCTATTGACAACAAGTACCTGAACTACAAAGGCTGTCAAAAGGAAAGCTAAAGGTTTCGACTGGTTGCTAGGGGACACAGAACTATACAATAAAACATGGATATTGATCTTTGTATGCAGGATGCATTGGAAATATAAGTATTTGAGATGGTGTTCATTTTCACTGTCACTCTCCATTTGAGCAGGTGTTGGGAAAGAGTGTTTGAACTTGATATACACATTGTTCCAGTATCCATCACTATATCCAATGGTAATGGATAAGCACACTAGTCAGATGGTTTTGAAAGTCACATTTCTATTGCCAGAGTTTTACAATATATACTTGAGGTCCCCTTATTTCTTTTGCCATTAGCCTTCAAATTCTGGAATAAATTCCATGTTTATGGTAGTCAGCTGCTATCAAGCTCTATTACTGTGCCTTCATTGTCTTCTCCTGTCTTTCACAGGAACAGGAAAATGTTAAGACCATTCCCACACGTGTGCACATGCTTATTTGCAAAAACCGAAGCAGAGCTAGTTCCCATTTATTCAGTCAGGAAACAGATCACCAGGTTTAAATATGGAGGCTTGAGTGACACGTCAGCTTTCTCTGAAGATTACACACACACACACACACACACACACATCTTTAAAATATTCAAGTGTAGTTTTAAAAAAATTGAGCTGACGGCAGATAGAACTGACACAACTGTTGGACTCATTTCATTTTGGCAGTACAGAAGTATAACTGAAAACAGAAGTCACAGCATCTGGAGAAAAAGAAAAAAAAAACGTGAAAAAAATTAAGAACTCAGCTGCACAAAGAAAATACTTGAAATCAGCATGTTTTGAAGAGCCTACATTTATTTTCAAAGTGTAACTTTATAGATGCATATCAATAATACTGGAATTCATCTTCAAAAGTCTGAAAAACAATTGATTCTTTTCCCTTCCTGGATTCTCTTGTGCATGACACACCCTAATATAAAGTTTTGTCTTCTCAAATGATGACGCAGGAGTTTATAGACATTAAACCCTTACCATTGGTTTTGGCTTCCAAAGTTAGTGATGAATTGCACACTGAAGTGTAAAAGGCCTCAGAAGTTAATGTTACATTAACAGTTACACAGTTTTTACAGAAGTCTTACTATGCAGAAAATTTTGAATGCAACCATTAGAAAAATAAAATGAACCCCAGGCCATTTCATAGCCTTGCTGGAGGAAGCAAGGTAGGAAAGCATGAAAACCACCTATATGGGAATGGAAAAATTCACACCTTTAATTTCACAAAAACCCTTATTGTAGTTCACAGTTGGATTTAATGCAAGGCCATAATGCAGCCTTTATTCCCATTGACTTCAGTAGAACTATACACTTGGGTAAGAATTGAAGGAATGGGCTTCGTCTCTGATAGATGTTCAACATTTCTTAGTTCTAAGAGCAAAATTGAAATGGTTGCATAGACAAGTGTTCACTTCCCTTTAAAAACTCCTTTTCATTTTTAAACACAAATGTAGAGAATAAAAAGCTCTGTTAAATATTCAAGAGGCCTTTATTCTATTGTATTATTTCTTATTTTATTGCTTTGGTAGTATGGATTTATTTCTCTTAAATCATATTATGAATATGTATAGATAATATGTTGAGATGAAAAGGAAATGACATTGAAATGATAATAACATTCTGACACTCTTGGAAGTTGCAGATAAATATAAATGTCTCCCAGAGCATTCACTTGTCTTGCAATACATAAAATGCCAGTATGGGAAATATTGTAATTGGGCTTACCTGAATCTTCAAAAGTGTAGCAACTCCTGAAATATGTAATGACAGTAGGATGGGTTGAGACTAGAGTTCTCTGTCTCTCAATGTCCTTGTTTCAGTGAATTTAAAATGAATCTGAAACCTTGATTCAGATATTTTTAGAGTTATAAATACTCTTCGCTGTGTATCTGTGAGGGATGTGGGGCTGAGCTGCAATAAATTATGAATCCTTTATCTTCACCAGGTATTGTGATGTTTACTGAATATATATACTGTGTTAGCTCACTGGCAGGTTTATCAGGATATACACTCGGGAAGAGGAGTGGGTACCGATATTCACATCTCCTAGCAAACACTTCAAGGGATAAGAGACAATACAAAGCCAACTACTTTGGAGTGCACCTCCAGACATCCTGCTGAGCTGCTGAACTAGGACAAGGGAGTGTGCAAAGACCTTTGGCTGCTTTTAAAAATGGAGACCCTGAAGGACTGGGTTGAGGGAGAAAGGGGAAGACTGAGGCAGAGACTACTTTAATGACACTGCACCACTGGGTTGGCAGTCCTGTGGGCTCAGTGGAAAGCCCTGATGGGCCAGATCTGGCCTACAGGCCATAGTTTGCTCTCATCTGCTCTAAGAAAAACTTTCCGGTGCCTAACTTAACATTTCTGGCGATGTCCTAGTGTAAGTGTTGGTGAAATCTAATTATAGATCGTATCGCCAGTTTGGGGTATCAGCTCTGCTGTTTGATAATCTGCCCTGAGGCTGACACTGACAGGTGTGAGACACTTCAGACAGCGTAACAGATGGGAACATAATAATTCACACAATAATAGAGAAAGTGGGACAGAAGCAGATGACATTAATAGAAACGTGAAAAATTAATAGAAAATGGGCACAAGGCCTCCAGAGATGCCAACCTGAACATTCATACATGGGTTTTTATAGCTCATGAAATCAGTTGTTGCACATGTGAGATCAGGTCTTGATACAGTTATTAAAATACTTGAAAATGTACTATTACAAATCTAAAATGCCAGTGGAAAGAAGGTGCCTTCTGTGAGAATCTGAACGCATTTGTGCAGCACTCAGGCTCCAGGTGTAGGCAACCAACTAGCACCAAGTAAGATATAACATTTCCCCAAATGCGTGAAGGTAGACCATACTGCCAATATACAATTGACCCAACAGAGAGAGAAAACTTAGGGAAATAAGTGGGCTTGGTGAAATTACCATTGGGTAGAAACATAATTGGTTAAACAACTGCAAACAAAGAGTAACGATGAATGGAATGATGTCAGATTGGAAGGAGGTCTCAAGTGGGGTTCCATTGGGTCTGTTTTGGATCCAGTGTTGTTTAACATTTTTATTAATGACCTGGATATAGGAACAGAGAGCATGCGAATCAAATTTGCAGATGACACAAAGCTGTGTGGGAGGGTTTCCAACACTTTGGAGGATAAAGCTAAAATTCAGAGTGATAAACTGGATAACTGGGCTATGGACAACAAAATAAAATTCAACAAAGACAAAAAAGTAAGGTGCTACTTAGGGAAAAAAACCCAAATGCACGTATACAAAATGTGATGTAACTGGCTTGGCAGCAGCACAGCTGCAAAGGATCTGAAAGTTGTGGTGGATCACAACTTCAACATGAGTCTGCAATGCAATGCTGTTGCAAAAAAAGGAAATGCAATTTTAGATTGCATTAGTAGAGGCATAGCATACAACTCATGGCAGATGATAATATTGCTCTAGTCAGTGCTGGTTAGTATAGTTAAAATAGATATTAGTGTTATAAGAATGTGTTTAGATTTCATGGAATGCTTGTAGGATACTGCACATACTAATCCTACTCATAATATCTGTATCCCATGGTATAAAGTTATATTGAGTGTCTGCATGATAAATCACTGTAATTGTGTAACTCATCAAACAGAATAAGAAGCATTAATTAAGATAACTGCTCATCCTGCACACAAGATGGCCAGTTGAAGGAAAATGAGCAGGGGGTTGGACTAGATGACCTCCTGAAGTCCCTTCCAACCCTGATATTCTATGATTCTATGACTTTGTTAATTGCATTCTTCACTCTCTCCAAGAAGGGGCTAAAAATCCCTGACAAGGAGAAATTGGAATCTTTATGTTGCCTAGAGTCTGAGGGGCAAAGATGCCTACACATAAGCAAGAGATCCCTTTGCTGCTCGGCATGGGTCAGCCCTAATGGACATATGATGCTGCTTGTTACAGAAGCTTCTATTACCTTTTTAAATCTAAGACTGTAAGTCACTTGTGTGTGTTTCCTATTTTAACCTTGTAAATAACTCACTTCTTTTCTTTGTTAATAAATCTTTAGTTAGTTTATTACAGGATTGGCTACAGGCAGAGCCAGTCCTTGGGTACCACGAATTTGGGCGGCTGCTTTATCCTCCAAAGTGTTGGAAACCCTTCCACACAGCTTTGTATCATCTGCAAATTTGATTCGCATGCTCTCTGTTCCTATATCCAGGTCATTAATAAATTGGCTGGCACAGTTGGTCCAGGAAGTGACAGATTTGTCACTTCTGCCCTGGGCCCTGCACCCTCCCCCATGCTCCAGGAACTGCCTGGCTAGCGGTATTGTCTTTGGGGTGAGATCTAAGTACAAATGACCTGGGATACGGGAATGGTCCTTTGGAACTGGGAGTAACCTGAATATTGTTGTGATTTTTGGTACAAAGTGACCAGCTACAGGGGGCAAGATAGTCCCTTTGTACACTCCAGTCTGTCTGGTGACTCCACGATAAGAATGCTCTAGTGCTTTAGGAGTTCACACGCAGACAGAAATGGACATGTCGGATAAAAGCTAGTTTGGATTCAGGCAAGAACATAATTCTAAGCCTTCCCTTATCATGAAAGAACTACTTAGCACAATGGAGAAAGGAGGGTGCAGTTGCCATTCCACTCCGGGGAGCGCGCTAGTAGAATTTTGACTGAGTCATCCAAAATTCTTCCTTTGGACTCCAACTGCAGCTTAGCCCTCTGGACCGCCTTCAGAATCCTTTACTTGGAAAAGAAAAGCCAGATTCAAGTCTAAAGTTGGGACTTCAGTTTCAGAACCTACATGATTGTTGTTGATGAACTGCTGCAGGAGGAGGTATTGTTCTCTTTCATAATATGGTTTTCCCTAAGGCAACGCATATCTGTTTCTAACCTTGGCTCTTGAACTTTAAAAATCAATCATTTGTTTAGTTCTAAGCACTGTTTTCCTCTTCTGCCAATAAGTCACCTCTGTTCTCCTTTGTGAGGGACTGCTGTCACTTCCACTGACCTCTTCCCCCATGTATTTAAAAGATCCCATTGAAATGTGTCCAGTCCTGATGGCTAAAACAGAAAGGTGTCTTCCTCAGATTATTCAAAGTGGACACCACAGCCTGCTGATTTTAGCTCTTTGGCTTCCTATTCCTCCCTAACATTTGTAAATTAAACTTCCATTTTCAGATTTCCATATGCTGTTCCAAGGTTTATGTGATTCCTTTAATTATGGCGTGAAGTATAGGCACAGGCATTCCAAGAAACCAACAATTACCTGGAACGTGTTATTAAAGAGAGAATTACAGCAGCCTGCTGCATCGTTTGTGAAACATCATGAAAAGTAACTGAAGTGGCAAGTGCTGACAATAGATCTGGCTGTGGGGGGTCAGATTGCAATGCAACAGTGATGTGATTGACTTAAGACTGAGATGCTCTCTGAGTTACCTGGAAGTGCATAAAAAGAATTTTTTCCTCAGTTAAGTGAATACTGTATTTGAATAATCAGATGTGGCTTATTTTAAGATAACATAATCGGTACATATTTTGTCCTCATGATGCGCTAGACCTCTTGCCTTGTTTTAAGAAATTTGGTTTAGAAACAATGCAGGTACAGCTATTTGTAAATTCAGTATAGCACATTTGTCGGTTTGCTTTCCTTGTGTACATATTCAGAGCCCCATCTTTGCACATGTAGTTTTCTGACAATGGCAGGAGAGGACAGTGTGATAGAGATGGATTAAACCTAGCAATGTTTTAGAACAGAAAAGTGTTTTTATTATCATAAAGAGAAAATATATATCCCAATCTTCAGTATTCAGCATCAAAATGGCAAAATGTCCCTCAGTTCTGCAGCAAGATTTATCCAGTGACAACTGAACTTAGATTCTATGATGCTCTGCTTACATTTTAATTGGGCATACAGATTACAGGATATTTTTCAGATCCTTGAATGTATGGCTATAACTCTTAGAATCAGGTTTTGAACTGTGAATTTGCTTTGGACTGTCTTATTAGTCATATGTAATGTCTGCTTTCCTTTCTTCATCCTCATGACTGTACAGAGCTATTAAAGGGTGACCTCTGGGTCATTTATTGTGAGGGAAGGAGGGAAATAGAAACTCAGCAGATTTACTACATAGTTGAGACATGCCAGCTTGATGAACCAGGAGGCTGAAGTCCTCTATTTCTTAAAAAAAGTGGAATTGTACAAACAATGAGAGTGCAAACTTTCCAACACTCCGATGGTGTGTCTCAGCCCTGACACCTCTGGAAGGATCCCCTCTAGGGGACAATGGGTAGTCCAGGACCTGTTCCCACTCTTTCTACTCAGATTGCCAATCAAAGTGCCTATTGTGTTGGTGAATGATTGTTTTCACAAATGGCGTGGATATTTGCTGACTCAAAACTAGGCTGAGACTAGCTTTGTTCACAAGGGCCACTAAATAGAAATCCACCTCATGTGTGGCACATATGACTAACAATGCCTGGTTGCAAAGACTGAAGAGAGAGCACAATAATGGAGAACAGACCAAGGCTGTTGCAACATGTACAGTATTTATTCAGATTCCTTTCTGAAAGACCAGAGCACAGGAGCACACATTAGCATTACATTACTGATCACCATGTCTTCCCAGCTATCATTCCCTGACAGTTTTCCATTTGTGTTAACAAATCTGATTGCCCTGCCCCCTTTGGGTCTGATAACTGAAATATATGAGAGGCAGGAGCTTCTTTGCGGGCACAATGCAGTGAAAGTAACAGATGAGAAGCAAGAGGAGTGGAAGAAATGAAAAAGTGTGTTGGGAAAACAAAACACCTGCAGTGTATGAACCATCCACAGTGAGCTAGGAAGCATTGTGGTTTTCCCTCCGAGCTTAGAGCTTTGAGTTACAACAGCCTCACACCCACCTCAAGCTGGAAACTCTTCTATTTCACTGTCTGGAAAACCTGGCAGTTTCATCCTCCACATTCCAGTGGTAATACCTACTGCTGTTCTTGGATATTACACCACAGTACTGCAAACCTCAGTATTCCTAATCGTTATTTCAAGGACTTCTTAAGTCCTGTTTGACTATCATTATTTCTGTTTACCTGTGGTACTCTGGTAGGAACTCAGGTAACAAGGGTTACCGCCCTCATCATTTTCTAATTTCAGCCCTAAGGGAGTTTAGCGCTTGCAGGTTACTAGGACGATCAGTGATGGCAGTGACAAAAAACAGAAATCCAAAACTACAGAACATGTGTGCACAATGGGAGTCGGGCTCCTTTTTTTTCAGTCTTCATTGTGATCCCATGATAATTGTATCCCAGTGTATTTGTCCATAAATTAATTCCTCCTGTAGAAGGTGTGGGTCCTGGTTACTGCAAGCTAGTGCAGCATTGCCTGCAAAATTTCATCCCGTCTTGAACGTTTCACAAAGCTCACAAATTCACAACTGCATATAACTCATTTTTTTGAATACAATAGTCACCCAATGCGGCTTTCTACACATCTAAATTGCCTGAAAATCTGGCCCACGCTTTTTCATATTAAACTAAGAATAAGCCACAAGCTCCATTGTGTGACTTTTGTAGCCAAAATGTTCTCCTCGTTGGTAGATTAACCTCAGTAAGGACTAACTGCTGTATGCTGTACTCACTTTAATGTGGGATTCCTTCTGTGTGCTTTTCCATTGGCTTATCCAGAACACTTTGTCCAGTTCTGGTGAAACAGTTTATCCAGGTCTCTAGGATCCAAAAGAACTCAGTGTGACTCCAGATTTTGTCACCCAGGTGCCTTTATTTGACATACAGCAAAATTACACTGACCTGATCAGGCTCAAACATGGGGGGATGGGGCGGGTATAGGGTGTACCACACATCCAAATTTACACAGAAAACTTCTTCCTTTATATACATTTACACATTACATTGCATTTACTATACATTGAATAACATGTTCTAGGATTGTCTTGGATAATGTTCAGGAACCAATCCCTGTGCAGTATGTTATGTCCATGCATATGCTTAACCTACTCTTACCTACTCTTTACCTCATCTCTATATTCCTAATTTATCTTGTCCGTTGTTAGTAAATGGTTCCCTGGCTGTTCTCCTTATATTAGCTGGCTCAGACATTCTGTCTTTTTAGCCTACTGATCTCTTCACTTACCTTATGTAGCACAAGTGTTCTGTTTTCTACCTAATGATCTATTTACCTCCCTAGTTCTATCATCCAAGAGAGGAGACTTCTCTCCAGGTGTTAATTATTCATGTCAGGCCAGGCCTCAGCTACATTTAATAGCTCTATTGATTTCAATAAGACTATGCATAGAGTCATAGAAGAGTAGGACTGGAAAGGACCTTGAGAGGTCACCTAGTCCAGTCCCCTGCATTCAAGGCATATCAGTAGGGAGTGCAGTACATGGACACGTATAAAGACATCAGGATCTGGCTCAACATTATCTGTGTTAGTTTTCTTACACATGCTTTCACGATTCTTGCCATATTTTTCATGTGTCACTCTCATTTTGAATCTTTGACCCACTTTGCATTCCGCATAGTAGGTTATGAGCTATGTAGCAGAGACAGAATCTTGTAAACTCCTTTCCTATTGCTGTCATAGATTTCTGATTATTTTTTATTAACGCTGTTGCTGTACCTGGCCTCAAGCAAACTCTATCCAGTCCCAGATGGCCAATTTTTAAGGGTGTGTAGGAAGGAAGTAGTGGTTTGACAGCTGATCTAATAACCCTGTCATCACTATAAATGAGTAAAGCTGAGAAATGCCAAACACAGAGCTGAGAAAACATCAAGGGAGAAAAGTGAGGCTAAACAACCTCAAAATTACATTAAAAGAATAGCGAGTGGACTGTCTAGATCATACAGGTAAAAAGACATTGTGGAGCATCATAGGTTTAAAAAAAGTAATTTCTGAAACAGCCCGTGTTGGGGACCCAAAAGCCAAAATAATATGTGGTCTAAAGTCTAGTTAGTGTTATTAGACTGACCTGGGCTGGGGAATAAGTATCAGGACTACTTAGACTGTAAGCTCTTTGAGGCAGGGACTGTCTTTTTGTTCTGTTTGTACAGCACCTAGCAAAATGGGAGCCGGGTCCATGACTGGGGCCCCTAGACAATAAATAATAGCAGAAAGTCTCTCCCCTTTCACACAATCAGGGAGGACCAGACAGAAACTTTTTATATTACTGTCTAATGAACCCATTACTATGGCATCTAAGCTACCACTAATGCTCTTTGAATGGACCAGAGGAGAGCAGATACAACCAGAAGGGTGCAGGAGCCCTGGGATCAGCTGAGTTAAGGCATATCTAGCATTGAGAGATTGATGGAGTCCCACATTAGAAATCTCTTCTGTTGATGTTGTTCCACTTTAATTAAGTAATTAAATATTAATTGGGCCAGAGCAAGAGTTAAAATAACCCTGTGATGAGCACACTCCCCTGAGCAGTGACAGAGCCCTGTTCATATCCCTTCTCCTCATCAGAGGAAACAGGGAATTGAACGAGAGTCTCCCCCATCCCAGCCCAGTACCCTAGCCACTAGGCAAAAATTATATGAGAATCCACCCACCTCTACTCACCCTGACTGTTTTATGTGGCATTAGGGGGGGCTCTGATTAGGCCCTGCACATAACTTAGGCAACTAAATGCCTATTACAGTCCTGTTTAAGGCACTGAACTCCAATGCCAGGTTTTAGCACATACCACTTTCATTGGCATCTTCCCTGGCCTAGCATAAATGGCTCCCACCTAGCATTATGAATCACATACTAAGGCTCCTGTCTCTCCCATTCATCACAGGGAGTCTAGATATCTAACACAGACTGTGTGGAGCACAAGTATTGTTTCTGTGATTTTCTAGGCACCTAAATGCAAGGCATTGTGATGCTCGCAACACAATGCCTAAATCTCTTTCATGAATCAGGGCCTAAGTGACTTGCCCAAATCAACATCACAAGTCAGTGACAGTGGCAGGAATAGAATTCAGCTGTTTCTTGCACCACCCTACTAATAAATCATAACAACTTGCATTTCTGTAGTGCTTTTTATGTAGTGCTCAAGGACCTTTGTAATAGTGAGAAAATAGCATTATCCATATTTTACAGATGGAGAAACTGAAGCACAGAAGTTTAGCACTGATGGTGTTTCTGAACAGTGGAGCTGGATGTAAGCATACGAGTCCAAAGGGAGCCATTAATGTTCTTTTCCTTCAAACCTTGTGTGTTTTGCTGGTTAGAGGAGAATGGTTAGTGAGTTAGTTATTTATCTACCTGTTATGTTTAGCAACTTTAAAAACGCCTAATGTGTGTGGTGTGGATGAGGTGAAGTCGCCTGGGTAACTACATATATAATTTACTAACAGTTTCAGTTGGAAGACTTGTCATTGTATTCTGGACTATATCTGATTCTGACTATGTGGCAGAGTAGATTTTCCTTTGTAGACCTTTTGAAAAAGGATTTAAGTTAGGTTGGTCCTCAGCAGAGTAATAAAGGATCAAGTTTCCAAGTCTCAGAGTCATCAGACATGCTATGCAGAAGGAGGACCTGGGAGAGGGTTGGAGGTAGTCAGAAAAGCAGAGGAAAGTGGGAGTACCCCCGCATCATTTTGTTGGCTATTACCACTGCATTCAAGGCATAAATTGGCAGGCACTGTTGGAAGGACACTGTAGCATTCTACCCCTCTACTGTCGGCTGCAGTGGGAAAGCAATGTATCCGCAGAGAATCTAATCCGAAGACTGGATAGGATCCAAAAGATCAGCATTCATTTGTAACCCAACTCTTGTAGCTACTGTCTCTTTTTAATGCTAAATTATAGCACTGTATCTTACTGTACCAATGTAATCGCTAGCAAATGTTCTAGCTGTTGCTCTTTGAAGTTAGAGAGAAGCTAGCATTTTCCAGCCGTTACTGTGGAAAAATAACAGAGCAAAATAAAATACATTTGAACTCACAAAATATGGGGGCAAGAAAGCTGGGGCTTCTTTTGACATGCAGAGTAAGGGAAGGAGATATTTCAGAAGAGAGAGTTGGAATTGCTTTTGGGAGGTAAAGGGGTGGAATTATTTTCTTGCTTGCATATTCATCAGACCAACTCCAGTTTAGAAAAGCAGCATTTGATTGGCTTAGATATTGTAAAAATAAATTAATAAATAAATCAGAAATTCCATCCTGCTTTAATCATTGTCCACTGCAAGTTTATTTAATGACTTCCAGCTGCATTCTTTTTATGCTATTGTTTCAGTACAGCTTCCAGACACAATTTGGATCTGTTAACATACAAATAAAAAATCCTTACTCTGCCTTCCACTCTCTTCTAACAGAAAACAGATTTCAGTTTGGTTATATAAATATGTGATGAGCTGGAGAAATAAAATGTCCACCGCTAACTTTCTTCAGTCTCCATGAAACCTTCAGTTAGGAAGCAAAGGAAAATAAGAAAAACAAAGATAGGCACATGAATCCCTATGCAGGAAAAGTGGAATTTCTTTTCTCTATTTAAATGGAAATGTATTTCTAGGTACAACAGTACAATAAAATTGAGTTTAAAAAAACCCTCTCACTCTTTGTAATTGCAACATGCCTTTGAATAATAAATACATTGATTTATGATGGGAAACACTGGACTGGGACTCAAGGTGTAGTCCTGGCTCTGACACTGGATTTCTAGGTGACCCTGGGCAGGTCACTTCACTGTGCCTCAGTTTGCCCATCTGTCACAATCTTTTTAAAAACACTTTTCCCCCACTTAAAAGTCATCTTTCATAGCTGATCTGGTTAGTGGGGCAGCAGGTTATATAGCAGTAGTATATAAAATAGCCATGCCAGGCTGCTACATATTCTAAACCCTAAACCCATGATATATGTAAGGTACCATGGTTCCATTTAAGCATTAACTTTTTAAGTGAAAAGGAAGTTTGTCTTGGGGGGAGGGCTGACTCTGATGCACAGTTCCTCCTGGGGCTACTCTTTACATGATTCAGTTTATGACCTGCCCCTCTGGGATCCTATTGCTGTGTAATATCTATCCCATCATTCATCGCTGAACAAAAATATAAGTAATGTTATTTAGCTGTAACATGGGCTCAGCCATGTACCCATTCCGAGTTTTGCCATTAACTTCAATGAGGCACATTAGCCTCATTGTAAATTGTATCAGGAAAAAGAGGAAAATTCTAATTCTGCCTACTGAAGTGACTTGAAGAGCCTAATTTCTAAAAAGTGAGACCCATTTCAATGTAAGAAAAGCAAAACTGATTCCAAAGGACAGGGATGGCTTTAAAAAATATGTCTTGTAAATGTGGGCTACTCTCATATCAAAGGCTGGTTCACCTATAACTGACCTGGTTTCTAGGTCAACACAACACATTCCTACTTGGGGACATATAGGCCAGGTCTACAGGATAAGTTTATATTGGTATCACTATCTCACTCAGGGGTGTGAAAAATCCACACCACTGAGCAACATAGTTACACTGACCTAACCCTGATGTAGACAGCGCTATGTCGATAGAAGGGCTTCTATAAACACTAAATGGAGTGTTTATAATTATGTGCATTGGTTAACTTCATTTATACCTGTGACCATCAGAAAAGGACAGTATATACTTACATAAACATACAAAAGTAGCTGTATTCAAAGCAGACTCCCATCTTTAAACATTTTTTCTGTCAAATTATAATTATGAGTGCTGTATTCACACAGTTCAGTTATGTCTGCTAGTGATTGTCCACGTAAATTATAGGTCAGTGCTCTCTAATCATATTCTAGATTAGGGATTAACAACTTTTCTCTACAGAGGGCCCCCTCTTTCCAGTTTTAAATCCTGGTATTAATTTTATATAAAACTACAAAGTCAGAATATATATTGGGGCAAGGAGGAAATTCTCTTACAATGATGATGATGAATACATGGAGAGGAGGGAAAGGACACTGGCTTTGAAAATTATAGTGTGCTCCAATAGGGCTGCGCTCTGCTGAGTGACTCCACAGGCCAGCTGCTATACCTGCATAAGAAGCAGTTATTAGAATGAGGCCAAGAGTCTTTTTCTCAGTACCTGTCATGGTGATTCCATTTTGGGTAGCCTCGTCTGGGTGATGTGCAACATAGGAAATCTACTTTTTGTCTCAATCATTCATTCATGTTCACTATGTAGTATGATGAGGAAGTACTATGCTAATGAAGCACAGTGAGGGAGTGCCAGCAGAACAATAAAATCAGTGATAAGGAAAGCTGCTGCTGCTTGGCTTTTCTCCTCAGCCATTTCATTAGCCCATACAGTACTGATGAAGAAATGGTATACCATGTCTTATTAATTAAATAAATCCTGTAGTAATAAAAGCAAAACTAACATCACCTGCATATTGCTAATGGGGGGTTTCTAGACTGATATAGGGAACCTCACAAATTCTAATCTGGAAGAAATGGGGAGGTATTGATCATGAACATATCATTTATATGCAACTTCTTAGGCCACATCTACGGAACCTGCCAGATCAGCAGGTACTGATCGATCTATCAGGGATTGATTTATCACGTCTAGTGTAGATGCGATAAATCGATCCCCGAGCGCTCTCCTCATCAACTCCAGAACTCCACCGCCACGAGAAGCGGACGAGGAGTTGACGGTGGAGAGGAAGCAGTCGACTCGCCACCATGAGGAGGCCGAGGTAAGGCGATCTAAGGGCTGGTCTTCACTAGGGCGGGGGATCGACTGCAGATACGCAACTTCAGCTACGTGAATCACATAGCTGAGGTTGGCGTATCTGCAGCCGACTTACCTCCAGTCCTCATCGCGACGGCAGTCAGCGGCGCGCTCACCCGTCGACTCCGGCTTACTCCTCGGGGGGAGGTGGAGATCCGGAGTCGACGGGGCCAGCGCTAGTGATCGATTTCTCGCATCCTCACAAGACGCGAGAAATCGATCGCTAAAACATTGACCGCTGCCCGCGATAGTGAGGACGTACCCTAAGACACGTCAACTTCACCTACACTATTCACATAGCTGAATTTGTGCATCTTAGGTCGACACCCCCCGACAATGCAGACCTGGCCTTAGACTAAGTAGTATAAATAATACTAAGAAGGGGACCCATTTCATTTTAAATGAAAAAAGGACTTGATGGCTCAATAGATTGGTAAAGATCTGTATGGACTTTCCACCTCAGAGTTGCCAATTTAAATCTAGCACTGGTCTAATTTCTAGAATTTATCACCAGTTGGTACCTATTTAAAGTCATGATAATATTAATTGTTTTAAGTCCTACTGAACAGGAGTTTCCCCCCACATCCACGAACCTATAAGAACATAAGACTGGTTGTACTGGGTCAGATCAAAGGTTTATGCAGCCCAGAAGCCTGTCTACCAACAGTGGCCAATGCCAGGTGCCCCAGAGTGAGTGAGCCTAACAGGTAATGATCAAGTGATCTCTCTCCTGCCATCCATCACTCCCCTCTGACAAACAGAGGCTAGGGGCACCATTCCTCACCCATTTTGGCTAATAGCCATTAATGGACTTAACCTCCATGAATTTATCCAGTTCTCTTTTAAACCCTGCTATAGTCCTAGTCTTCACAACCTCCTCAAGCAAGGAGTTCCACAGGTTGACTGTGTGCTGTATGAAGAAGAACTTCCTTTTATTTGTTTTAAACCTGCTGCCCATTAATTTCATTTGGTGGACCCTGGTTCTTATATTATGGGAATAAGTAAATAACTTTTCCTTATTCACTTTCTCCACACCACTCATGATTTTATATACCTCTATCATATCCCCCATTAATCTCCTCTTTTCCAAGCTGAAAAGTCCTAGCCTCTTTAATCTCTCCTCATATGGGACCTTTTCCAAATCCCTAATCATTTTAGTTGCCCTTCTCTGAACCTGTTCTAATGCCAGCATATCTGTACTCAGTATTCAAGATGTGGGCACCATGGATTTATATAAGGGCAATAAGATATTCTCTGTCTTATTCTCTATCTCTTTTTTAATGATTCCTAACATCCTGTTTGCTTTTTTGACTGCCACTGCACACTGTGTGGATGTCTTCAGAGAGCTATCCACGATGACTCCAAGATCTTTTTCCTGATTAGTTGTAGCTAAATTAGCCCCCATCATATTGTATGTATAGTTGGGTTCATTTTTTCCAGTGTGCATTACTTTACATTTATCACATTACATTTCATTTGCCATTTTGTTGCCCAGTCACTTAGTTTTGTGAGATCTTTTTGAAGTTCTTCACAGTCTGCTTTGGACTGAACTATCTTGAGCAGTTTAGTATCATCTGCAAACTTTGCCACCTCACTGTTTATCCCTTTCTCCAGATCATTTATGAGCACTTCTTTCAATGGCAATCCCTGTGCAATGCAGAACTCAGCATGATGTGGATCCCCTACATAACATTTACACAGAGGATGAGGCTAAAAGATTGAGGGCTAGATTCACAAAGGGACATGGGTGTTGCAATGCCTGAGTGCTAGGCATCCAGCTGTCTGCCGGGTTCTTCAGCCCTGGGTTAGGTGCCAAGACTCCTCACACAATGCATGGGGATAGTTAGGCACCCAAAGGAAGGGACCTTCAGAAGCCAGCAAGTTGACGAGGAGCCACCTAAGCTACTCAAGTCGGCCCTTTCTTATTCCCCCCCCCCACCGCTCCCTCATTATAACCAATTGCTCTAACTACTGAGTTTACTGCAGAAGACCCACATTCAAATATCTGCCCTGCCTGATTTGAACCAAGGTTGCCCAATAAAGTGCCTAACCACTAGGTTACTGGGCATCCTGGTGTGGATCTGCCTCAGTCTCTCCTATTGTAGCTGGTCCATTTTGATCCAGTTAATATTTAATTATTATACAAGGGTATGAACCTGACTCATCCCAGCTGAGTGCTCTAACCGCTGGCCTATTCGGCATTCTGGATACATAAATGGACCTGAGCCTGAAAAATTCTCAACTCGCTCACTCCCAGCTGCCTTTTGTGTGAGCCCCAGTTTGGTAGGTGTGCTTTGAGAACACCCTGCTGGGATGATAAACGGGGGAACACCAAATCTGAGAATCCCTCTTGGTTGTATGAATGAACTAGACCTCTGAGCAGCTTGCTGGCTGTGGGGTGGCATCAGGATGTAAGCGGCTTTGTGCATGCCTATATGGGAAATATAGGGGTCTACAAGATTAGGCAGCAACTGAGTAATGGTTTTAAGAAAGTCAGTGAAAGTTGGACTTAGGTGCATAAGTACCTGTGTGGATCTAGCCCCTGTTGCCTCACTAGTTCTTTCCTCCTATGCCCTCCCCTCACATGGGGCTGGTTGGCACATGAGGGCCCTAGAGAACCTACTCTAGCCGTTGTTTTTTAATACATTCTCCAAAGCTGCTCATTGTGGGCTGGATGGAGGATTCCTCTGCACATCTTGGCTCCCTGCTCATTTGCTCAACCCCCACCCTGGCTACTTGGGAGGAGCAAGAGCAATGAGTTTAGATGCAGCTGGAAACCTCAACAGAAAGCCAAGAAAGCAATAGGCTTTCTCTCTCACTCCAGATCAGGACATCTCAGTGGGGCAATGTGAGGAAACTTTATCAGTAGCTGCCTGTGCTGTAGGGCATTTCAGTCTCTAGGCCTGCCGGATTGGTACCATTCACTGACACTTAGAGCTGGGCAAATTTTTTCACATAAAAAGTTGCTTAGTAAAAAAAGGTCTTATTTTAAAAATGGAAATTTTTACCAAAAAATGTCAGTTTTGTTGGAACTATGTGTTTTCCAAAGTCTTCCATTATAGTTTTACAAACATTTTACTAAAATCCTTTAAAATCATTATAAATATGTTTCATTTACCAAAAACACATTTTCTTACTAAAAACCATATTTTTGAGAAATGAAAAATTTCAAAACCCTTTTTGGTTTAAAACAATCAAGGTAAATTTAGCAAAATAAAATGGAAAATGGGTCTGATCCAAACCTTGCAAATAGAAACAAATTTGAAAAATCTGAATTTTTTTGTGAAATAATTGTCCTGGTTTTTGACCAGCTCTACTATATCAAAACCATTATTTAAAATTCCTCTTTTACTTTAAAGTCTTTAAAAACTTCTAATTATTCAAACTGGCACATAACTGTAGCATATCTGAACAGCTCAAGTACGAAGGGATATTTAACAAAGGATATCTCTGGATTTCATCCAGTCTTGAGCCATAGCAAGACCCCAATATACATTATGATTTGTATCTCCTTGACACGTCACAAAATGAAACAAGCAGCTTTCTCTTGGGCACGTTCCTACATGAGATTCTTTTTATCTTAGTCTGCACAGTGCATCCAAGTCCCTGACTCTATCCTGGCTAAATCTGCATGTGTTTTCCAGATGAAAATGTTAACTGCACAGCAATGTGAACCAAGCTCAGATTCTAAGTTTTTTTTAAAAAAACTGCCACATATAGTGTTTGTCTTGTGGCAAAGAGCAAGGAAACTTTTTTTCCTGCTTTAAAAAAGCCAAGCATTTGCTGTTCATTAAAATTGCTCTTCCCAATCCTGCTTTAGAGACTATTGCTCATGCAGTATGCACTTTTTCTTGGAGAAAACTGCAGTTTTTTTCTAGCTGCAAAGCAGTGGTGCTAAATAAAAGTTTATTTTTCAACCAAAACAATGCAACTGAGCAAATATCCTTTCCTGTATTTTTGTGTTATTTCCTTGTGAATGTTAAAAACAGCACTGTATCAAATGTAGTTGTAGCCCTGTCGGTCCCAGGATATTAGAGAGACATGGTGGAGGAAGGTTTCAGAGTGGTAGCCATGTTAGTCTGTATCAGCAAAAACAACAAGGAGTCCTTGTGGCACCTTAGAGACTAACAAATGATGGCCAATGTGATATATGTCATCATGTGCCAACAATGCCCCTCTGCTATGTATGTTGGCCAGACTGGACCATCTCTATGCAAAAGAATAAATGGACACAAATCTGACATCAGGAATCATAACATTCAAAAACCAGTAGGAGAATGCTTCAGTCTCCCCGATCACTCAATAACAGACCTAAAAGTGGTAATTCTTCAACAAAAAAATCTTCAAAAACAGACTCCAACGTGAAACTGCAGAACTGGAATTAATTTGTGAAGTGGTCACCACCAGATTAGGCCTGAATAAAGACTGAGAGTAGTTGGGTCATTACAAAACCTAAACCTAATTTCCGCAATACTAATTTCCCCCTACTGTTACTCACACCTTCTTGTCAACTGTCTGAAATGGGCCATTCTCATTACCATTTCAAAAGTTATTTTTCCTTCCTTGGTATCCTGTTATCAATTAAATTGTCTCATTAGACAGACCTCTCATTTGGTAAGGCAACTCACACCTTTTCATCTTTTTATACATGCACCTGTATTTTCCACTCCATGCATCTGATGAAGTGGGTTCTAGCCCATGGAAGCTTATGCCCAAATAAATTTGCTAGTCTCTAAGGTACCACAAGGACTCCTTCTTGTTTTTATGGTGGAGGAAGTATCTGAAACAACACTATAATCACACTATAAGCCAGGAGCAGTCAATTATTTTTTGTCAAGGTCCAAATGTATTGGTTAAAGTATAGTCAAGATCCAGACTCCAGAAAAAAATATTTTTAAAATGATGATAATAAGTAAATAAAAATATTTTGAGTCCATTCAAAGATGTCTGGTGGTCTGAATTTAGCCCACAGTCTGCTTATTGACTTCCCCTGCTAACCTAGGTGCCTTATCTAACTTTGACCCTTGCATACAAATAAGTTTGCATTTGTAAAGAGCTGAACACCTTGGAAATACTATAATTGATAAGGAATGAAAACCCTTTAGTAATTTGAGCTAAACTGAACAAATGCATGGAAAAGAATGTACAAATCTCCTGTTCCATTGTGAAAAAGAAAAGAGAACTATCTTTCATTGGGCTCCAGACCAAACAATAGGAAAGAGAAATGCACTTGGAAAGAATGTTGGCAAAACATGTGCGTATGTGCTAAAGTTGCAAACGTTTTAACAGAGTGCAAGAAAACCTGCAGGTTGAAAGGCTAAGGATTTTTTTCCCCCTCCTGAATCTCCATAACACCATTCCAGAGACTTGAGAGCTGCAGGATGACGTGGATGCAGAGGGTCATAAAATCCTGTTAGAAGAAGAGTGTTCCATAGCCTGGATTTACTCAGAGCAGGTCTAGGCACTTAAAATTAAAAGTCCCGGGGAGTGAGTCATTTTGCCTTGTAGACTTCCACCACTCTCCCTGAAAGAAGGAGCAGGCAGAACCTACGAAAAGGGAGTCAAAGATTTCTCTCCCTTACAAATTTTGGGCCTGATCTAGCCATCTTTATTCAGGAACAGCAACAGCTTAGTTTATGCATTTGAGGGAGATGAGACAATAAATAACATAGTCTAGCAATTCTAAGCATTCATAGGACAGACCTTACCATTTAGCAAAATCTGAAGAAATCTTGGTGATACATATTCTGTGTCTCTTTTTACAGTGCTTTTAATCTGGAATTGCTGAATCCCTTGGTGTTGTGTTTGTCACAAAAGACAGCATGAATACTGTATAACTGGGATGTGATTCAGTCAGTTGCCACGTCTGTAGAGATCCAGTGCACAAAAGGGGAGGCGGAGGTAACAGAAATACCTTCTACTGTATTTGACAAACGAAAAAGAACTAACTAGGGCGGCTTGGAATTCCCAGTGCCACATCAGCAGGAGTAGAATCCTTGCAGTCCAGAGTTCTTAAAGCAATACAGAATGTAGCATATACAGAACAAATATTAGTCACAGCATAAAGCTGTCATTTTTGTCTCAAAATCCTGTGCATTGTGCCTCTCTGCCCACACCTTCTAACTCCAAATGTATATGTAAAATTTCAAACTTCAAACTAAAAGCCTAAAAATAAGTCACCTATATCCATACATGAATATCTTAGGCACACATATGATCCCCATGATGAGAGTATCTGAGCACCTCACAATCTTGAATATATTTTCCTCACAACACTCTTGTAAATTGGGAAGAACTGAGACATACAGAGACTGGATGACCTGTCCAGTGTCACACCTGTCCAATGTCATACTGTTGGCAGAGCAGTCAATTGAATCTGGGTTCCAGGTGAGTCCTAACCCTTGATCATCCTTCCTCCCTTTTATTTAGGAACATAAATGAAAGTGATCTGATTTTCAGATGTGTTGAGCCTCAGCTAAAGTCAGTGGGAGTTGTGGATACTCAGCACATCTGTAAATCAGCCCACTTTTATTTCAGTACCTACATATGATTTTATGTGCCTAAGTTTTGGCAACCAGATGTGAAAAATGTGGTCATTTTATATCTGTGAACTTTTTTAGGCTCTGGTTCCTATCTTCAGGCTGCTTCCTGCCCCCTACCCCTCAACTTAGTAAGCAAAATAAAAATTAGAAATGGATATTTCTGAATCATTTTTGATGAGAGAATAGATGTGCATTTCCTTTAAAATATTTATATATACCTCCTTACGGTAGATGTTATAATACTATATTATTTATAAAATTTTATTATACTTCACCTCTTTTACCTTAGTGTTTTGATTTTTAAAAAATATTATTTAGTATTTGTATTGCAGTACCATCCAAAATGCGTTTTCCAAAAACTCAGTCTCTGCCCCACAGAGCATACAATCTAAATACACAGAAAGCCTAATTAGGACTTGTCTACACATAGTTTTTGCACCAATTTAACAATAGAGGTTTAGAAACTGGTAATATATCAATGCAATTCCCTAGTATGGATGCAGTTATACCTTCATAAAGGTGTTTGTTATAGGGAGCAAAGTTAGCACTGCCTAAAGTTAAGGTTGCCCTGCACTTTTCACTATAAGGCCCTGTGTTAGTTGTTTGTAACTTTGCTAAACTTTAAATACTAGGGCTGAAATTTTCTATGACACAGGCTTAATTTTTTAGTTAAAACGGTTGAGCTGTTTCTGAAAAAAAATTAGGGAAAAATACATTGTTTATCCCATGTTAACAAACTGGTTGTAAGACTTTTTTTAGATAATATATAATATGAGATCATGTAATTAAAAACTATATCATAATGAATACGCACAACAGGGTGAATTAAAATTACACAGGCAACCTGAAGTCCAGCATTTCCTAACTTTTGAGTGCTTGATTTAGCAACCTTAGCATTCCTTTAATACTGTTTTTTGAATGTAATATCAGTTATTACTTTGTTTCAGTAAATTTTCTAAACTAATACAAGAAAATCAGTTCAAAAACTATGTGTAGATGAGGGCAACGGTTTGAGGAAATGATAGAGAACAGATGAGCAAAGTGATCAGGGCAGCGAAGAACACTTGTCTTATTAGTTACATGCTGTTGAGTTTAAGCATGCTAAATTCCCATCCTTGTATTATTCAGACATTCTTCTTCCCCCTAGTTGTGGCTGGCTAGTAATCTCCAGCCACAACTGTCGTATCTTTATGCCACTCCCTCCTAACATTCATCCCTTTCCCTCTGCATAAATGAGCAGTACACTCAGAAGATAATTAACTTATTCAATGAATTAGGCAGCTAATTTCTTGTATACATTGCGGAAGCAGTGTGTCACTTGGAATGACGATAACTGAGGAGAGGGTTTGAGGATCATCTTGTGAAGGACAGCGTGGGAGAATGCACTGAGAAGGCTGTGGGGAAAGCAAATGTCATACATGGAAAAGAGGGAAAGAAGTGTAACTTGATATTAGACAAAGTCAGATTGGTAGGGAGAGGCAAAGTTAAGTAGGCACTTGAAAGCAATCACAAGAAGCTTGAAGCTGATGCAATGAAAAAGGGGTGGAGAGATTCAAAGGGAGGAATGACATGGACAAGGACAATTGTTTTAGTGGTTACATTTTATATGGATTGGAGCTGATTATTTTGGAAGGTCATTGTGCATTGTTGCTTATTTGGAAGGACATTGTACAGAAAGTTAAATTGTTATTGGTTGAATTATTCAAAAATATTGACAAATGTGGTAATGCTATCAGTTATTTGATGTTTTCTGGCATAGTCTATGTTTATATGTTGGTTATCTAGGAAACAGAAGTAAACATAAGCAAAATATATACTTCCCCTACCTAGTAAACAGTGATGTCATTCACCATGCTTCCCTCATTCTTGCTAGTTTGGACAAGAAGATATTACCCCAAAATTAGCTGTCCTCTACTGGATCACTCATGGTGTGAGTAAAGGTGGCAAGGGTCGGAGAGGGCAAGTGGGAAAAATCTGCCTCAAAACAGAGGGAGCTCAATAGTTTTCAAGTTATTTATCATCTCATTGGTTTAATACAATGGTCTTTTTCAGTGTGACGGGGTGCTTTTTCCTCCCCAGCTCTGAAAGGGTTAATGTGGGCCTGGTGGGTTGGCCAGACATAATTAAAGATGAAGCCCAAAATGGGGAAGGAGCTTGGAGATGACTATAAAAGCAGAGAGTCTGGAGCAGCAGAGAGCTGCAAAGAGAGAGGAAAGAACTCTGGACCCACCCTCTGGGATTAAAGAGTAGACAGCCTTGTAGGGTCAAGGAGGAAGCCCAGGGAGAAAATAAGCCTTGGGACCCTCTCTGAAGTAGGGAAGTCTGGGAAAAGGCCAGGCATGACATGGAGCAGCTACTGTGGTGGAGTAGGCTCTGGTAGTGAGCCCTGATAAAAGGGTCAGGATCTGGACATCCAGGAAGTTCACCTGAGGAACTATGTAAAAAAAAACTTAAGAGGGATGACAGGTCAAGTCTGAGGAGGGCAGAAGTTGAGTTAAATTACATTTCTAGTCTGAGATTTATTGGGGGAATCTAAAGGAGCACCCTGTGAGTCCCAGCCCTGAAAGAAGGGTGAACTTGCAGAGACCAACTGACCAGGATATGGCAGAGAGGCAGCAGCATGGCATCTGAAGGAGCAGACCTTGGCTGCTGGTTATAGATCCTTGGACTGGACCCCAGTTTGGGAGAGTGGGCCTTCCTTCGGCAAAGAAAGCTTCAGTGTATTTCAGCTCCATCTTTTTTCACTTTAGATCAATGACCAACCTCACTATTCTCATACATATACTGTCAAAAAAAATTCAGTAAATAGCACCTCGGGGTCCTTGGTTAAACACATGAGACCCCTTTGCACATGTCATTTCCATGATTGTGTGTGAACTGGAAAACTGTGCATGTGCATGGCCATTTAGATGTTTGAAAGTTGTTAACACAAAAATACTGATTTGTCTGTGTAGTTGCATGCTGAACTCTGGCAATTAAATTTAAAAATATGGCCCCACTTCCCACTATATTTTATTTTACTTTATTTTAAAAAAGAAGCTTGAGGTGATGCGGTAACCTCCTGTATTGTGTTAATGCCTCTCCTCATTTCTGGATGGGAATTGCAAGATTTAGATGCCATGTTAAAGGACTTTTTTTTTCTCTTGAATCAACAGCTGGCTCCTTGCTGAGCTCTACAGGAGTTAGCTCCAGTGGTTTCTTGAACTCTTATGTGGTTAGAGTTCTGTTTGGCTAGTTTAAAAGGTCTATCGTGTAAACGGACTTGGTCAGCCTGGCACTGTTTTCTTTGGACTTATTGATGCCATGGGATTTATGTACCTCCATGATTTTAAGGTCTCACTAAAACCGCTCCTGAAGTGTGTACTTAAAGCCAGCTACCATTAAAAAGAAAAAAGCTGATTGATTGATTTTCTTAATTTACATGCCTTTTTTAACATGGGGGAACCACCATTAGATTAGCTTCAGTCTGTCATTTTTATAGGCATTTTTGTTCTTAATAATCTATATTGCACACAAAAACACATGCTAAAACATCAATAAGTTTGTAAAGCTAAGCACCCAAATGTTAGCAAATGCCAGAATTAAAGTTACCTGTGCATATACCTGTTTGTGTATATGCATTATGATATAGTCTTTAATTATGTGATCACATACATAGGACCCTTTCCCCATTCAGTGCACAGAATGGACCTGCTCTGAAGGTGAATCAGGGTTATATAGTGGAGCAGACTTTTGTCTGTAGGATCTCTGCCTTTTTTGCAGAAGTTGGAAGGGGTGCAGCGAATGAGGCAAGGGATTGCAGCACGAGAAAGGACAATCTCTTAGGTAAGGCCCTTGAAGGCTGCTCTGGAGAACTGGATTCTATCCCTGCCTATGACACAGAGTTCCTGTGTGATGCTAGACAAATCTCTTAAACCAAACTTTTCACAGGTGGTCACTAAAGGTATGTCCACACTACAGCTGGGATTGTGCCTCCCAGCCCAGGCAGACAGACACATGCTAACTCTGCTCAAGCTATCCTGCTAAACATAGCAGTGCAGACATTGTGGCATGGGTGGCAGTGTGGGTTAACCCCTCTGGAGTACAATCCCATCCAATCCCTTGGGTCTGTACTTGGGTAGATAGCCCATGCTGCTGTGTCCATCCTGCTAGCACATTGGTTCAAGTAGAGCTAGTACATGTCTGTCTACCAGTGCTGGGAAGCATGCTTCCACCTGCAATGTACACATATCCTAATTGTGTGCTCCTCATTTTCGGGGTGCCTGATTTGAATCCTGGGGTCTGATTTGCTGAAGCTGCAAACAGAAGTCAATGGGCGCTGTCCTTTGAATATAGAAAGTGCTACACAATACTAAGTACTTGAAAAATCAGGCCCTAGTTGTGTCAAACTGGGCAGCCAAAATTTGTGATTCCATTGACCATAATCTCTTTCTGTGCCTGAACTCCTCATCTGGAAAATGGGGATAATACCACCCCACCCTTACAGTGGTGTTGTGATGATAAATGTATTAATGTTTGCGAAGCACTCTGATATTATAGTAATGAGTGCCAGGGAAAAGCCTAGAAGGAAATTAGTAATTTTCAGAGCCAGGTTTGTGTAGAATGCAGTAACTGAGCCATGGGGCCACATGTTGAGCAATGAGGATAAAACGTGCTGTTGAATAGTTGTTCATTAATTGAGTACCTTTGATTCTGTGTACTGAATGAGGCAGGGATCTTCGGGGAAAAATAATATGCTAGTAGTTTATTTGACCAAATGCATTTTGAGTCAACCCAAAACTGTTTGTGAATTTGTGAGTCTATGGGCTGGTCTACACTAGGGGGAGGGTTGGACCTAAGATACGCAACTTCAGCTACGTGAATAATGTAGCTGAAGTCAGCGCATCTTAGGCCAACTTACCTGCTGTCCTCATGGCTGCAGCGGTCAGCAGCAGACTCCCCCATCAACTCCAGCTTGCCCCTTTCGGTGAGCTGGAGTTCTGGAGTCGACAGGAGTGCCTTTGGCGATCGATTTATCACGTCTTGATGAGATGCGATAAATCGATTGCCAATAGATTGATCACTACCCGCGGGTACCCGATCTGGTAGGTAGTGAAGACATACCCTTTGTGTAACACTGTTGCAAAAAAACAAACATCATTCTGGGATGAATTAGCAGGAATGTTGAAAGCAAGACACAAGAAGCAATTCTTCTGCTCTACTCCATGCGGATTAGGCCTCAACTGGAATATTGTGTCTAGTTCTGGGCACCACATTTCAGGAAAGATGTGCACAAATTGGAGAAAGTCTAGAGAAGAGCAAAAATGATTAAAGGTCTAGAAAACATGACTTATGAGGGAAGATTGAGGTTTGTTTAGTCTGGAGAAGAGAAGATTGAGAGGGGATATTATATTAGTTTTTAAGTACATAAAAGATTGTTAGAAGGAGGAGGGGACAAATTGTTCTCCTTAACCTCTGAGGATAGGAGAAGAAGCAATGGGCTTCAATTGCAGCAAGAGCAGTTTAGGTTGGACACTAGGAAAAGCTTCCCAACTCTCAGGGTGGTTAAGCACTGGAATAAATTTCCTAGAGAGGTTGTGAAATCTCCATCACTGGAGATTTTAAAGAGCAGTTTAGACAAATACCTGTGAAGAATAGTCAGGATAATATGCAGTCCTGCCCTGAGTGCAGGAGACTGGACTAGATGACCTGTCGAGGTCCCTCCCAGTCCTATAATTCTATGAAAATAAAAACATAAGCTGAGTATGGGTGGTATATGTGCCAATTGGAAGAAGCATGTACTTAAATGTTATCTTTATTCATATGAGGAATTTATCTCCTCTTTACCCTTTCTCCAGGAATAATTCAGCATTCAGACTACACAGCAGCACTCCCTCTTCTACACGATCAGGTTAACCTGCACTCCCTGCGCTGCTCATCACATTATACCTTGCATTTCAGTTTGCCAGAGACCTACTAGATAAACAAGGTAGAATCTTAAATATGGAATGGGTTTTTTTCTCTTAAATGCAGTCTCCAGTTCCAGTACCTATGAGGCTATGATTTGTGCATATGGACAGAAACTTGGTACAACTTTCAAGTTAAGCAGCAAAATCCCTCTTGGAGGAAAGTGGCCAGGTTCAGGATCACTTGAAGTTTTATTACCTGGAGAAAATGAAAGAACCCAAGTGGTAGAGTTTCTGACTACAATCACTTTACAATCACAATCTGTAAATGACAAAGAGTATAAATTCAAAACAGTATCAACAGGCCATCTTCTTTTATATCTTGAGTTCTACTACACAAATACTTCTCAGTCCTTTCTTGAAAGAAACACATCCCTTGTTAAAGCTCTGAGTTTAACAGGCTCAGAGGCAGCTGAATATAACAGGTGCAGGTAGGAAGCTGGGATGTGATTCCAAATTTTTTACATTGGTGGCTAGTTTGGGAGGAAATTTTCCTAGGGGAACTACTGTGACAGGTTCATCATGGCTAGAAGTCCTAGTCTGGTAAGCACTACAACGGGGGGGTTTTATGTCCTATCGTGATAGTCTATAAGATTTAGACCATGTAAAATTTTTCTGCAAGAGAGGAAGGAGTGGCAGAGATTAGGAAACACAATGATTGGAAAATAATGAGGGAAATACAGGAAATGTGTACACCTAAGCAGAACTGATGGGGGGTTTTTAACATATGGAATTTTTTTGCTCAGATTTACATATAGCTCTAAACAAAAGGATTATCTCAGAATTGCTGCATTTCTTTGGATCATACCTAAACTCTTTCTTCAGTCACACAAACACACACACACAAAATACTCCTCAGACTTTTTTTCTTTCATAGCATATAACAGCCTTTTATTATCAATATGTCACTTCAGACTTCCTGGCTTTTTTTTATCTCACACTTGAAAATTGCCAAGTTCAAAAAAACTGACCTCATACTTAGTGTTTTCTTTCTCTGGATCTGCTTTTTGCCTGCTAGGTGGGAAAATAAGTTGTATCAATAATTACACTGAGAAGTGGGAAGGGAGAGGAAACAAAGAGCCAGTCATGGCTCCCTCTTTGGCTCCAGTGATCAAGGACACAAAGGCACAAAATGGTTGCAGAGTCATCTTAACCAACTTGTCAAGGATTTTGCTGATACAGAAGAATCCTTGGGAGGCCTAAAAGTGAAGCCCTCTCTTGGTTAGTCCTTCTTAGTCTCGCAAGGACAATGTCAATTTGCAACCCAGTCACTTACTAGAAAAAACAAAACATTCAAAATGGCAGTAGGTACTTACTACACCTTCCCTAGAGTTGGCAATTTTTGTAATGTTACAGGCAGTTTCCTATTTTTTAAAAAAGTTCTCTCTCTTAGCTGCAGCGTAACAAGGCTCATGAGAAAAGGAAGGGAAACCACATGGGCACAAGGATCAGCTGAGGTTTTATTTATTTGAAGTCCTGGGCAGGGGGATGGGAGGTTTCACAGACACCTACACAGAACCCTGTCAAATATACAATGTAAACCAACTGAGGCCTCATTTAAACAACAAGCTACTTACAGGCAGATCCTTGTACCCAGGTAGAGCTCATTGAAGATTGGAGCCTGAGAAGGGAAACAATTTTTTTCTCTAATCTCTTTCAGTCTAAGAATCTTGGCTATTACAAATAGAAATAGTAAATTAAATGTGTTCAGATCAATATGTAAGTAAGTTGCCTCTGTTTCATAAAGGAAAAATGTTTGGTTTCTGGTAGTCTGTTACAATGTTAATGTCTGTAATTTGAATTATTTAGACACTGAGTTCTGTGATATATTCTCCATTTTCACTTTGTTTGGCCATTATCTGTGTTTGGACCATATCCTTTGAATTAAAAAGCAAGCTGTGTTCTTTGCTTTGTTGCACAATCACCATTCATTTTTACTGATTATGGTTGAAAAGCAACATTCTAAACTGTAATGGCCTGTCACTTCTTTCACCCCAACCCAAAAAGAGAGATTCCCACTTATGATGGGTGAGCTACTTCTAATAAAAAAAGAACTAATAATTTTTGTCCATTTCTCAAAGCAAACACAAGCTGATGTTTTTGAGGGTTCTAGAAAGTTTAATTTTTTTAAAAAAAAGACATTGTGAGCATCTCATGATAGCCCCCACAGGATTCAAATAACTCCTGTTGAAATAATAGGATATGATGCCTTTCTGGTAAAACACAAGGGGGCTAAGAGTGATGAAACATTTATACCCTGGACACTTCACTGCCTCCTCTAGTTCCCCAGCACCCTCTGCAAAATGCTGTTGCTAAAAACTGTCTTCCTATTCTGTCTCTTTGTCCATTTCACTGCCATGTTCAAATCCCATCACTGAATTTTCTCTCTCCTTTCCCTTAAAATTCAAACTTCTGGACTTCAAAATTATGTCCCATTTTATCCCCTGCCCCCATCTCTGTTGTAATTTCCTTCTTCTACCAGTCTCGCTCCCTTTATTCTAAGCTTTCTTTTCCTTCCACTCAAGGTTTGTACCTTTGGCCTGGAATACCCTCCTTGTCTTTGCCAATAAACTTCCTTCTCTTTATTCAAATGTCTCCTTTATAACATTTCTTCTATGGAGCCTTTCAATGATAATCTGCCAAATATAGATAAATAAACTTTTCAAACTGCTCAGAAACTGTATTTTCATTCATGTATTATGTATGTGAACTGCATTATGTGGTCTGATTAAGACTGTAAATTCCTTAGGACAGAAACTATTGTTGCCTTCCATATTTACATATTATTAAGCACACAGTGCTTAATAAAATACATATAATAATAAAGGCTCCAATCTGGCCTCAGTCTGTAGTAACTGAGGATGAAATACCATTGATTTCAATGGGACAGGACTTCACCTAGAAGTGCTACCATCTGATCATATGGACCGGTTGGTGATCTTATCACTTATAGGCAGATTCAGCAATAAGGACAAGCTTGACTAGATACTCATCTCTATGGGCAGGGTTGAAGGATATTGGTGGGCAGTGCAGGGAAATGCAAACTGTGGCTTCCCATGCTATACCAGTTCTGAAAGTAGCAAGAAGACTTCAGCATCCTGGTCTCTAACTTGCAGCATATGAGTAATTCCTTATAAAACACTTTAGTCTCTTTTAATCATTGCTTGCTGCCAAGTCTGCCACCAGGTCAAAAGGTTCACCTTTAAACTATGCTATTTAACATATATCACTTCAGCAACCATCTGGCATTAGCAGGAGCACATTCAGCAGGGAACTTCTTCTGCACAGTGCTATGAAGACAGACTGTCTATATGACATGATGGAAACTGCTTCTCAGTTCAGATTCATGATGTAATGTGTGCCTACAGGCTGAAACATGCATTACTACCTTCTGTGATCAAAAGCAGGTGTTTCCCTAGAGTCGTATCTGAAATAAACTCTCAAGATCAAATTTTTACTGAACCTACATGGTTATTCATCTGCATACATTTTATTACAACTACTACTGTATGCAAACCACATTGCTTGAACAGTTACACTTAGACAGTCACTTAGAAATAAAGATACACGTGTATAAATAGAATGTCAATAGAACTGTAAGTGTTTTTTTCTGGTCTCACATGTACTAAAGAACATGACTTACCATCTTTCATACAGTTTAATAGATATGCAGTGATGAGGTAGAATTTGGGTGTTTCCTGAAAATAAAAGTAATTAAAGTGTTTTTGGTGAACACAAGGTTCACACAAAATATTCTAAATGTTCACATGGTAAAATATATGTTAACTTAAATATGCATCTATTACACAATACTGAAAGTATCCTTGTGTTGTCAGGATTTTGATAATTTCTATAACTTTGGTCAAAATTCTCTCTTCAGGTTTGTACTGTATGGCACTATAAGGGTTCTTTTACCACTTCATCACTATGGTATCTGAGTACTTTGCCAGATACCATACCATCACTATGGTATCTGAGCACTTTGCACTGAGCACTGTGTTTCTATCTCCAAAAGTCTACTAACCCCTTCTCCTCCTGCACTCTCACTCCTCATTCAAAGCCCATGCCCAATTAAGCATTAAAAAATCATAGGAAATAAGAACAGGGAAAATTGGTTTTGAAGTACTTTGGACTGCTGCACACACAAAACTTGCATGACGCAAACTGCGAAGAAATGAAAAGTTGAGTTGAGCTTGCAGCACATAGTGTGTGGTGTAATGGTAATTGCAATGGTATAGTGTGTGATCGTGAGTGGAGGAGTAGAGCAGTATATACGGTTAGGTGAATTTGCTCTTTATTTCCTTGCTTTTATATATTTGTGTGAGATAGGGTGTATGAGTGTAACAACCTTTACTGTTTCACAATGAAATTTTCTCTGTATTATAGATGGGGCTGGTAGCTCCACCTGTTAAGGTTGCCTGATGCTTCCCGTCAAGAGATCCTGTTCTTAAATATCATAAGACCCCGTTCTTAATTGCTTATAATGTCACCAAATTTTAACAATTTGGACAGAAATTTTCCATGCTGTGTTTCTTTCTCAGGATGAAATTTTGTAGGGTTTCAACAAAATGCTGCAGCCATTTCTGAGGACCAGGCTAGTGAAAAATAAGTTGTTTTAGCCCATGAATAAAAAAAAATCGAGTGAGCTTTTCAAAGCTCAAGTGTTCCCATGCTTTGAAGCAAAGACTTGAAATTTGGCAAGGGAAGCTGCCTTTGTGCAGAGATATTTCCTTTTGCCATCTCCAGGAAAATACAAGCACATTTGGCCATGTTATAGAATCATAGAAATGCAGGGCTGGAAGGGACTTTGAGAAGTCATCAAATCCAGTCCAGAGTCATTTGGAATCCACCCTGAAAGAGGTATTATAAATGTAGAATATGACAGAGAATATTCTATCTAATATTAGACTGGCCCATACAGTGGCAATTCCCACATCTGAATTTGGATCTCAAGCTTTATTATTAATTATTTATATTGCACTAGTGCCCAAAGGGCCTCGCTGTCCTAAGTACTCTACAAACATATAGATAGACATGTCCTCTTCTCTGAAGATCTTACAGACCCAGGCCCCAATACTGGAAACCACTCCATGGAGGTACAGGGGGCTGCCTACTCAAAGAAACTTCCAGGACCAGATTGGGGGGATCTAGATAAAGACAAAACACATAAACAATAGAGAAGTAGGCAAAGAGGACAAATTGAACCTACAACTATAACCCCTTGTCCTCCTTTTGCTGGTCCCATACCCCCAAAGAAAGTGGCCCTGGGTTTGTTGCATATAATTTTTAAATAATACTATTGTATTTCATCTTTCTCTGTAGACTATCCCTCCTCTCAGTGCATATTGTTAAACAGGAATTAGTAATGCTATCTACACACCTCCCTCAGAAGCTTCCTATGGGAGGATCCTTCTCCATGTGGAGCTGGAGACTTCCAAGAACTCACAGATTCTCCCATTCTCTGTGCAGCTGTCCATGAGATATGGGCATAAGAGGAATAATGGTGACAGAGACCCAGGATAACAGTGGAGAAAGTTTATTGCCAGGCTGTTTCTCATATTTGAGAGGATCTCCCTATAAACAGCACCAAAGCTACCTCATCATTCTCCTTTGAATCCCCCCTCAAATCTACCCTTTGCCATGATGACTACAATTAGGCTGTTGGTATGCTGAGACCCCGGTCTCTCATGCTGACCAATATTGTCTCATTTTTTTTCCTGGTACTTCCCCCTTCTGTCTGTATCCATGGGTTGTGTCTTGGTTTATACTCAGATTGTAAACTCTTTGGGGCAGGAAACCATCTTCTTGTTCTGTGTTTGTGCAGTGTTTAGCACAATGGTTCCTGGACCATGACTTGGGCTGCTGGGCACTGTGGTAATACAAATAATAAATAATTAATCTGATAATGGCACAGAAACCTTCATGCTTTGCAGAGGGATATAAAACACTGAGAAATACTATGCAAATGCTAAATGCGTCTGCAAGCTTAGAAAGAATCAAAAGGCCAGGGTAGCATTGCCGAATGGAGAGCATCAAGAACACTAGATAACATTATTATTTATTTGCATTGCAGTACATTTATTGCAATAGTATCCCTAGGCTCCTATTGGGCTCAGAGTTCTATTGTGCTAGGAATTATGAAAATGCATAGCTATAAACAAGTGTGACTCCATTGACTTCGGTGTAAAAGTCATGACTTTCAATGTGGAAAATTAGAGAATCTTGCCCAAGATTTTTTTTTCTTAACTTTCCTATAATATTTGTGAGTGATGTAAGCTGCACATATATATTTATTCAACAATTCATGAGGTTTCCATGAATGCATCTGTCATTAGCAAATCCAAAAAAGTCCTCTGAAGGGAAAAGAATAGTGTAATATGATCTAAAAGGTGCTGGTAATCCAGTACATTATGGACTAAATTGTGCTCACCCTGCTTTAGTACCTGGAGAGGGAAGAGCAAGGACCCTATTTCCTCCTCAGCCCTTTGTGGTTGGACAGTCCAGGCCCTTCGATTCAGAGAGCATGCATTCTGCTCCTAACTCGCACCTACTCACAGAATCATAGAATCTCAGGGTTGGAAGGGACCTCAGGAGGTCATCTAGTCCAACCCCCTGCTCAAAGCAGGACCAATCCCCAACTAAATCATCCCAATCAGGGCTTTGTCAAATCTGACCTTAAAGACCTCTAAGGAAGGAGATTCCACCACCTCCCTAGGTAAACCATTCCAGTGCTTCACCATCCACTTAGAGAAAAAGTTTTTCCTAATATCCAACCTAAACCTTCCCCACTGCAACTTGAGACCATTATTCCTTGTTCTGTCTTCTGGTATCATGGAGAACAGTCCTCTTTGGAACCCTCTTTCAGGTAACTGAAAGCAACTATCAAATGGCCCCTCATTCTTCTCTTCTGCGGACTAAACAATCCCAGTTCCCTCAGCCTCTCCTCGTAAGTCATGTGCTACAGCCCCTTAAAGCTAGCCTTTCCAAAGGGGGCAGGAGGGAATGACAATCAAACAGACCAGTGGGCCCCCACAAGATGGTGAGTATCTTGTGCCCTTTCAAAAGTGCAGAAGCAGCTGTCCTCACCAGCACAATACCTCTACAAGTTGCTGCTGGGGTGGTGTGCTTCCACACCATTCCTTCAAACCACAGCTTAGTTGTGTACACCAGCTTTTCAAGAGATCACTCCAGTGTAATTAACACTTTAAAAAACCCTCTGTCCCCACATGCATAATGCTCTTCATGGGTCACTTCTGCAGTCTCAAGAGACAAAGTATAAATACCCCTCCTTATCTGATTTAATCGTACCTAGAAATAGTTGGACCTTTGACCTGGTAAGGTGTATAATCTCCCTGCAGACTGTAAGGTGTAATGCAGACACCTGAGTCTCAACTGGGATGAAAAATTCAGAACCATTATACTAGAACTAATGAAATCCTACTCTTTGGCTCTAATGGACAATGACTTGCATATAAGATATGTGGATTTTTCTGTGCAATTTGACTTAAGATGATGGGAAACAGCCCGCCAAAAAAAACCCCAAACCCAAAAAGAATCCCTAAATACATAATTCCCTTCCATCCAACACACTTGTGCTGCAATTTGCTTTCATGGAAGGAAGGGAGCACATTCCAAAAAAGGACTGGGATTGGGTTTAAAAAGTTCTCTATGCTTAGTCTATTCTTTTCAGAAAGGAAAAAAAAAAAAGACAGATTTAAGTGTGGAACTCAAAGCTGCCTGGAGGTTTTTCTAGCCTCTGTGCTTGCTTTTTAGTTTAAATGTGGAGGTTTGCCATGGAAACAGCTGTGTCATGTCCCACCCATGCAAAGACATAGAGCAAAATCTTAAGATATTCACGTAGCAGCAGTCAACCAAACCCTGAGGCTCCTATTTGCTTTTATACAGTTCTTTCTCAGGCCAAACTCTTTTCTATGCCTGAGTAAAATCCAAGGATTTGGCTATTTGTAAGTGTAAAATCTGCTTCTGACCAGTGCAGTTCCAGTGCTCAGAGTTGGGAGAACAATCTTCACCACCATGCGCCCTATGCAGAGGCCGAGTCATAACCTAGCTTTTGTGGGGTCTGAAGAGGAGGACGACCAGAGTCCAGCACTGTTGCTGGGGCCAGACTCCCTAGAGGAGTAAAAATAGGGTCACTCATGACCCTGCACTTCTTGCTTCAGCCATTGGAGCTGGCTCCACACTGAGCAGAGCACACACTGCTCTATGACTGGGTGGTGATATGCTTTTACTGCTGACCTGGAAGCATTGTGCCTGCCTGGGGCACTGTGCAGGATCAGGCCCCTATGCCTGCGTGGGGCACTACGCCTCCAGAAGCTGCTGCCAGATGCTGTCCCTGTCCCTTACCACAAGCTGTGGATTACTTCCACAATTCCTCCGGCAGCGTCACTGACATTCCTTTACTGAAAAAAGCAGCAACTTGGGCTTTTCTGTTTGTTTGTTTGTTTGTTTTTAACAGAAAGAAAATGGCTGGGTGAAAACTTTGAAAAGGAGAAAATGAAGCAGACCTTTTAGCTGCAAGGGGAAACTAGCCTAAGACTGCAATGTGTTCATTTTTTCCATACCATTTTGTTTATAACTTCAAAATTTTCTCTCAGACCACAGCATTCAGCTGGCAGCTATTTCTAGGTTATTGAGAAAGGTCTTACACAAATTCCAATTCTGCCATGTGACCAGAACTTTCATGGATAAGAAATGGAGCGGTGGGAGTACTCATGTTGATATTTACATTTCTCAGCCAGTGACTGTACAAGACAATTAATAATACAGCTGGGCTACAAGTCATTAGCCATGTATATCAATTTTTTTTCCTTATGAAGGGAAATTCACCTAGAGTTTGCTTAGAGATGCAGAGAATGTTGTCACTAAGGATTCCTGCTATTTTAGCTCCAAAGCTGAGGTCTCCTTGAGGTTGTTTAGGGTCAGAGGGCCCTCATTTTGGGCCAGATACTGAAAAGATGTAGGTCAATGTAGCTACAATGGTTTACACCCCTTAAATGTCTGGCCTTTTAATACTAATGTTGCCTGATTAATAACTTTGCCCATTTCCTCCTGTCAGCTTGCAGCACTGCTCAGAAGTGCTGTAGACTGGCTAGGAAAATGAATCTGCCCAATTTCCACTTTCTCAGATTTATTTTTTTATGTCAGGTTTAGACACACTTCAAGACAGCAAGAATGTAAGTAATCACCTCTCCTGTCACAAAAGGAAACTGTCTTTAATAATAATAAAAAATCATTCTCTTCATTTTTATCCCTTTTTTCCCTCCAAACCTCTCAAAGCACTTTAGTAATTAACAAGTTACTATTTAAGCCCAGCAACACTGCTGTGAGGCATTTAGATACACAAGGCTTTCTGTACATATAACTGAAAGGGAATGCAGAAACTAATGCTACACAACACTTTAGGACATATACAACTGTGACTGACAGCAGCTGGCATGGGGGTGAGGGCAATTGCACAACCAGCTGAAACCATAGAGAAATTTAAGTAGGCAGAATTCAGTGAGGTGATTTTTGGATTCCACTAGAAGGCCGAGAAGACTTCACCAAGCTGAGAAACAATGATGAAAACGTTTGCAGTGGGAATGCTGGGATTTGTTTCTCCACCTTCCTCTCAGATCATGCAAACGCATCACGATGAACAAGGAGGGCTTCTAAATTCCCCCAGCCACTCTTCTTCCTGTAACTTGAGGGGAAAATGTAATTGCTGCTAGGATAAGTTCCATGCTTTTGGAAATAAATAAAGACTCTGATACCATCTTAATATATAGGCTGAACACCCAAAGAAACAATAGCTGAGATAAGGGAAAGCATAGAGAATATAGTGATTTATCCTTAATTTTTAAACTTAAAGGATTAAGTCCAATGTGAAAAATTGGGACAGGGGTTGAGGGGTAATAGGAGCCTATATAAGAAAAAGACCCCCAAATCAGGACTATCCCTATAAAATCGGGACGTCTGGTCACCCTAGGCATACAGTTACATCTGCTTTGGGATATCCCATTTTCTGCACAAGTAATGAGACCCCAGCAATCTGTTTATGCCTGGTTTTTTTCCCCTTTAATCTCAAAATGAAGTTCCCTCCGTAGGAGGTTAGAAAAGAAAACATAGTCTCTTGCTACAAACTGTTAACAGACTCTTGGTTTGCTTTGCTCACTTTAAGTATTTTGCTTAGTTTGGCCCGTCACTCTGTTTTTGCTGGAAACCTCATTTTTTCTCTTGGTCCGCTTTCCAAAACCACAGTGCACTGAAAATGAATTCCTACTCCAGGGTGTCGCTGCTTTAAGGACTTTTTGCTTTATACATTAATTTTATCATATACCTGCGCTAGATTTTAACAGTTGTATGTGTACCAATGCAGGATACTTATACCATTTTGTTCTTAACATTTTAAATGCATAGTGTGAAAGTATTAGCTAGTTGCAAAGGAGGATCCAGCTGGCGTCTTTAATGGAAATGATTACAGCAGAAACATTTGCAATCACTTAAGAGTGGGCTCCCATAATGCTTAGCAGAAAAGGCTGAAAACAATTCAAAGTCAGTGTACTGTTATCTAAACGGAGAAGATGAAAATGAAAGACAATTTGTGGCAAGCAAAGGGGAAGATTTCCTCAACATTCAGGGCCTGCTAGGTGCAAGATTCTTAAATATGTTACATCTGTCCTACTACAAATGTATAAGACATAAATATGTATGAAACACAAATATTTTGCAGCTTGGCTACAGTCATTGACATCTGTTTCTGCTTTAAGTTATACCTCACTTTGGAATGCATTCAAAGATCAGCAGTACTCTGCAGTGCAGTAGAAGTTTAAAAATAAGTATATGGGCCATATACTCAAGTGATGTAAATTTGTGTAGCTCCCTTGAAGACAATGCAGTCTTTCCACGTATTCTCTGTTTTTGCTTTTGCTCTATGGAAAGGTATGATGGGCAAAGTCCAGACTAGAGCTCCAGTCTTAGGAACATAACATAAGAACATAGGAGCGGTCATACTGGGTCAGACCAATGGCCCATCCAGCCCAGTATCATGTGTTCTGACAGTGGCCAATGCCAGGTACCCAGCGAATGAACAGAACAGGTAATCAACATTCCCAGTTTCTGGCAAACAAAAGCTAGGGACACTTTAGAGCATGTTTTTGTATCCCCGCCCACCGTGGCTAATAGGTCCATCAATGGCTATCCTCTGTGAACTTATCTAGTTCTTTTTTGAACCTTGTTATACTCTTGGCCTTCACAACATCCTCTAACAAAATGTTCCATGGATTGACTATATATTGTGAAGAAATACTTTCTTTTTGTTTGTTTAAAACCTGCTGCCTATTAATTTCATTTCAAGAGCCCTATGAGAAGGAGTAAATAACACTTCCTTATTTACTTTCTACACATCAGTCATGATTTTATAGACCTCCATCATAGCCCCTCAGTTGTCTCTTTTCCAAGCTGAAAATTCCCAGTTTTATGAATCTCTCTTCATATGGAAGCTGTTCCATACCTCTAATCATTTTTGTTTCCCTTTTCTGTACCTTTTCCAATTCCAATACATCTTTTTTGAGACTGAGCAACCAGATCTGCACAAAATATTCAAGATTTGGGCATACCGTGGATTTATATATAGGCGATATGCTATTTTCTGTCTTATCTATCCCTTTCCTAATGATTCCCAATATTCTGTTAGCATTTTTGACTGCTGCTGCACATTGAGTGGATGTTTTCAGAGAACTATCCACAATGACTCCAAGATCTCTTTCTTGAGTGGTAATAGCTAATTTAGACCCCATTGTTTTATATGTACAGTTCACATTATGTTTTCCAATGTGAATTACTTTGCGTTTATTAACACTGAATTTCATCTGCCATTTTGTTGCTCAGTCACCCAGTTTTGTGAGATCCCTTTGTAACTCTTCACAGTCTGCTTTAGACTTATTTAACTTGAGTAGTTTTGTATCATCTGCAAATTTTGCCACCTCACTGTTTACCCCTTTTTCCAGATCATTTATAAATACGTTGAACAGTATTGGTCCTAATAAAGACCTCTGGGGACACCACAATTTACCTCTCCCCATTCTGAAAACTGACCATTTATTCCACCCTTTTTTTCCTGTCTTTTAGCAGGTTACTGATCCATGACAGGACCTTCCCTCTTATCCCGTGACAGCTTACTTTGCTTATTAAAATACTCTGGTGAGGGACCTTGTCAAAGGCTTTCTGAAAATCTGAGTACACTATATCCACTGGATCCCCTTTGTCCACATGCTTGTTGACCCCCTCAAAGAATTCTAGTCTGATAACAATTGTATATAAACTACTGTGTAATGTTTTGCTGGGAATCATTGGAGTTAAGATTGTTGTGCCCCGCCTAGTCCTAGCCTTCAGAATTGTTCTTGTGTTGGCCTTTAGAATGAAGAGTTTATGCATGTTAGAGGTATAAATGGCTGAAAAGCATTGATGCTAAAATAATGTGAAAATAAAGCAAATTGCTTGGGAAACGACTCAGCGTGCAAAGAACATTCCTCTCTCCTCCCCACACACACCATGCCCCCCCCCACATTAAATGGGTGGGTAATTTCACATGTTAGGGAATTAAGAAATTAAAACGGGGGGAAATCCTGGCTTATATTTATCCAGGCCTCTAAAGTTCATGTAATGAACCTGCTACCTGTTCTCACCCCCGTCCTTGCATTTCAGGGTGGGTTCTGTCTCTGTTGTGTACATAGAGCAGTGTTGCCAACTCCCATGATTTTAACGTGTTGCCATATATGCTGTTTTACTTAAATCCCCAGCTCTTGGAGACAAGTGATTTATGTGAGAAACTTACCTTTCATTTTTAAAAAATTGTGAAGAAAAGCACGGAAAGTGATCCAAGTGCACACTGAAATTTCAAAAACTAGAAGACAAATGAAAAAGAGCCCAGTTTTTAAAAATTATCTTATGATTTTGATGGGATGGACTTATGATTTCTGAACATTTTGGTTACTAATTACTACATGGAGTTTAATATAGCTTTGGAGTCACTGGGCCACAGAGAGTGATAATGACTATAGCCTGGTGATTGTAGTACACAGCAAGGAGGTGGGAGACCCAGGATCTAGAGCTCCTGCTCTGATAACTCTTTAATTACTTATACACGGTGGAGCAGGTTCAACAACGGTGAATGAGGGGTCCCCACATCAGACTATCCCATAGCTCACTGCAGACCCAGATTAATATTTATTGGGGCCCTGGGCACAAAGAACATTTGTGCCACCCACCGCACTCCCTTGCCACGAGGCCTTTCCCCTTGCTCTTCTCCTTCTCTGCATAGCTCCACCTTCTCACCTGGCCAGAAGCTGGGCTGTGGTAAGAGCTATCCAGGGAGCCCTGGACCCTTCCACTTGTCCTGGGAGGCATGCCCTGGTGGGCAGGGTCACAGGCCAGGAGCTGCTTTTGAGCATCCTGGCCCCCCACCCAGGGCAGGTAGAGGGTCTGGGGCTCCCCACAGCTCCCTGGGTGGCTCTTACTACAGCCTAGGCCCTAGGGTGACGATACATCTCATTTTGGTGAGGACTGTCCCTCTATTAGGCCCTGCCACTGACATCCTGACTTTTTTGGCAAAACTGGGCATTTGCCCTGTTTGTTCTTGCTAGCTGTCAGTTGCTCAGGGGGTGGGAAGTGAGTGTGGGGGGAAGAGGCTCAGGCCAGGACCACGCTGGAGAGGGGGGTAGAAGAGAGGGGCTCAGGCCAGGTCCGTGTGGGGAAGTTGAGGGGCTCAGACCAGGACCACATGGGAGGAGAGGGGTTTGGGCCAGGTCTGCGTAGGGCAGGGGGGATCAGGAGAGAGGGGCTTGGGATAGTTTGCATGTGGGGGGGTGGGGAAGAGCAGTTCAAGCGAGGGGCTCGGCCAGCTCTGTGGTGGGTAGGGGAATATGCTCACCCTATTACAGCTGGGTTCTGGCTTCTGGCCTAGCTAGAGGTTGGGGTGTCAGAGGGAAGAGGAGGAGCAGAGTGATAGGGCCAGAGTTCCACAGTTCCTGTGGAGGCCCCCAAATTGGCTGGGGCCCCTGGGCACAGGCCCCATGGGCCTATGTGGTAATCTGCCACTGGCTCAGTGGTTCGACCACTTTCCTGAGAGATGGAAGACTCCTGTTCAAATCCTTTCCTCCATAGCACTAGGGGATTAAATCTGTGTCTTCCATATCCCTAGAAAGTGCCCTAACCTCTGAGATATAAGTTGGTCACCATCACTGCTGCCACCTCCTCCTTCAGACAATTTTTGAATGAGTCCAGTCTGGTGGGCAGCCTCTGAGCCCACCTATCAGATCAGACCCTGCAAGAGGGATAGGTATTCACCTGCCTATCTTTCCTCAAGTTGTGGGTCACTCTGGAGCTTAGATGGACGATAGGTCCCGATACCCAGAGTGAGGCCACAGAGCATAAGCTCAGAGTCAGAAACTTAGCCACTGATAGAACTTTGACTCTGAAAACTGAGGCACAGAGTGAATTTAGAAGTCTATAGGGTTAAGCAGCAGCAGACTGAGGGTTTTGTGGACCACAGTGGAGCCTAAAACTGGGGCTTAGATGCATAAGTCTGGGGTTTAGGTGCCTACGTACCTTTGTGGATTTGGGCCTAAGTGACATTCCCAAGGTCACACAGGAAGTCTGTGGTGGAGCAGGGAATTAGAACCCATGTTACTGACTAGTTCCCCAACCACTGGACCATCCTTTCTTTTGAAATAGGGCCCTGGATTCTCATAGTAAAAGTCTGATCCTCTACTGACTGAGCTGTCCGGGCTCATAGATTATCTCATGGACACCTCTGATCCCATCCTCAGTCATGTGGACTATCTCTCCTTCCATTCATGATCTTAACATCCCTATATCAACTACAGCAGCATGGTAGGAAGTATTTCATATATTTTAGCTGTCTTTTAATGTGATTGGCATCTGGAAACAAGAGGGAAATCCAGCACCAGCCAGCTCTGTGGCCTGCCAATATGTCAGCTCTGCAGACCACAGTTTGAGAATCACTACTATGGTATTTACAAAAGTAAAGAAACAGCAAGGTGTTGCCTACCTCCCTGCCTGCCTGACATCTATCTATCTATCTATCTATCTATCTATCTATCTATCTATCTATCTATCTATCT
>ML677349.1:31939434-31984802 GCA_007922305.1 Dermatemys mawii
GGCCCTCCACACAATTTTGAACCCCAGTGTGGCCCTCGGGCCAAAATGTTTGCCCACCCCACTGTATAGGCTGGTAGTTATGGTACTCACCACAGCTGTGGGAGAGACAAGTTGAAGTTCCTACTCAGAATGGGGAAAGCGGGGAGTTGAATCTGGATCTTCCACATCCTAGGGGAGTGCCATAATCACTGGGCTATTGGTTATCCTGAGGTGGGACTTTCTTGTGCTGAGCAGAAATTCCATCCTGGACCTGAGAAAGTTTTTTGTCAAAACTTTGATATGATACTGAAACTTTCCATAAAAAGGGTATTAGTTTCAACTCATGGCATTTCCCATTGAAAAGCCATTAAATCACAAAATTCCTGACTTACTCTACTAGATTGTGTGATTTATACACAACGCCATGTAGGGGAAGATATGGAGCAGAATGTGTTTTGGGGGCACTGAAGTTCCTGGGGAATTGTTCGTTCTCTCTCTGGAGCTGATCCTGACAGATGCAGGGATGCTGGATCTAGGGGTACTGAGAGTGGGGCAGCATCCCCTGGCTTGAAGTGCTTTCCATCATATACAAGGTTTATGGTTTTGTTCAATGGCTTTCAGCATCACCACTGTAAAAAGATGTTCCAGTGCCACTGGACAGATGTTGACTTCAGTGGAAGTGGAGTCATTCATAACACCTCACGGGCTCAGATCAGGGGGTGAGGAGGGAGGGGTTGTATATTGCTCAACTGAACCTTAAATTTTAAAGTCACAGATATGAAAGTTAAACCATTCATAATTGCAGCAGAATTAATAGATGAGCTCGTGTTGTATTTGAAAGGGCCAATCCTATCTCCACTGGAAGATTGGACCAGAAGTATTCCATTGTTTCTTTCTCTCATAATCTTCATTATGTTAATTGGTGAGTTCCATACTTCCTGCTTAGGAAACCCACCCAGTATGTGTGAGAGAAATGTATTTCTATGGAGGCACTTGGATTGCTCTTTGTTTAATTAATTTGCCAGCCTCCCACCTGATTTGTTTGGACCATGTGCCTGCTGCAAATATTCATATTCAAACCTTGGGGGCAGAGAATGCTTTTCTTTTTTCTCTTTTGAGCTCATAAATATGAATAGCAGATTCTGAGTGCTGAGCGCTCCGTGGAGCTTAAAAGGATGGATGTAATAACAGAAGAAGCCTATTGCAGTGATAGCAGCAGTGCCACATAGCTGACTAGATGGCACAAAGCCAAGCCATAGCTCTTCAGACCTCTCCTTAAGCTACTAGCAAACGTGGCTCAGCAGTAAATTCTCCAAACCCAAGCGCATGCTCCCAAATGAAGGAATTTCAAGGAGACTTTGCCACGCTCTCCTTAAGTCTGGCATTCTTGCTTTTGAACGCATTTCCTATGCTCCATTTCTCCCACTTCTCTATCCTTCCAAATCCACTTTTTAGTACCCCTTGCCAAAGCAGACTGATCATGTTGGTGAGAGCCAGTTCAATCTTTTCCAGACTTGTCTCTCTTAAAACCCTGCACAGTGAGGTACACAGTCACTAACCAGATATTTTTGAGCATTAGCAAGCACACTGTCAGGTTCAGTCATTAGAAAGAGAAGAAGTAGAATGTTGCATGGTATTCAGAGTGTCCAATGGCAATTATAGCTTAATTGTATTTTTGCATAGCTTCCTCCAGACAGGAAATGCCAGCAGACACTTCAATCTGAAGCATATGCAGACACAGTAGTTACCAGTGAGTAGTGAAGAGTAAGACAGCAATTCCACTTTTGACACAAAGTACAGCAAAAGGACTAATAAAGGGTCTCCCTGAGTCAGGTGATGACATGAGCATCTCAACTTTCATTTAACAAAACAAATCTCACCTTCATGGTTGAAGGGAGAACTTTGAAAATTTAACCCAAGTTACCCTTAAACACTCAAATCCAAGGAGAAACAAGAACCCCAAATGTGTTTCTCTTTTGTAATATATCATGAGTTGCGGGGGGAAGTCTGACTCATGATTTTTGCACAGTTGGAGTTGGCAATACTGACATCTAGACCACACCTCCTGATAACATCACAAAACCCCTGTCCACCCACCTCTCAGAGAATTCTGTCATCAGGGGGTCTGTGGACTGCCTTTCCCCACATATTTTAAGAGAGCAGGAATTGGGGCAGCAAACATCAGCCCTATGTTCCTTCTCCAGTTGTGGGTTTTCTGGCATGTGCCTGTACCTACATGGCACTGTGATTTTGGCCTTCAGTGGCATGTTTTCACATAGCTTAGAAATGGATAGATTATATTGTCCAAGACATACAGTGCATACAATGCAATTACTGTGAATGAATCACCATTAAATTCTAAAATGGGAGCTTTGTTGATCATTCTTCTTTAAATAAAAGAGTACTGCTAGATGCCCTTGCCAGATGGAGACCAGAGTTCCATCCTACCCTTCCCAATTGCCATTCGTACCTTAGAGTAATATATATATTTAGTTCTTTAATGTGTCTGGTTTAAAAAACTATAAGTCATGTGGATTTGGTTGCAAGCTAAATAGCTATTATACTGACCAACGGGTGTGCCCTTCCATGGGCTTTTCATTTTTTGTGACCGTGTTTATATGCAGCAAGCTCAGTGTCTGTGAAACATGGCACAGCACTGATTACGGGGAATCAGGACAATAGAAAGTTTTATTATCTAAAACAGGTTCTAACAAAGCAGCTAAGTAGTGCTTTTATATTTTGAACACCTATGGGTTCGTGATATACCATAATTTTTGTGTACATATATAACAATCTCTCTTTCCCCCCAAAAAAACATAGCTCAGACATTTTCTGGGTCTAACACTCCTCCTTTTCCCTGAATCACTATGTTCAAGAAATAACACTCTAATTTAGAGAATTTGCAGCCATCCAGCTTTCTCTTTATACATTGCTGTAACTTACTTTTTCTTACTGTAACGTTTTTCTTACTGATCATTTTCCCCCTATTCTGTACTTTAAAGTTAGAAGCATAATATAAATGAACTTTCTTTGCTTAAATAGTGAAATCAAAAAGGAGTTGAAAACAGTTTTAAATAACTGGAAGAGCGGGGGAAATGGCTGCATCTCTAAAGTGTATTTGGAGTTTTAGAGAGATACTGTACTTCCCAGCCAGCTGCAACACATCAAGGCAGACCAGGAAATGGCTTTGTAGCAGTTTCTCAGAGCACATTGGAAAGCAAGCCTGATGAGGCCATTTTGACTTTTTTGTTCAATGGTAAGGGAGGCAGAGAAAGACAATTGTACTGTATGCCCCTGCAATAGGCTGGTGTAAATATATACTTAATAATAAAAATAATATAGAAAAATTTACATCATAGTTTTACTTATACATTGACTATATATTAGACAGATTCAATACAAACAGGATGCTATACTGTTAATAAATATGAATGCCTAAAAATATGGTTAGTTTTGGTCAGATTCTGCTCTTATATATACTGGTGTACGTCTGGAATCATTTCATTGAGTTAACTTCAGATTTACATTAATGTAACCAACAGCAGCTATTTTTTTCTCAGAAAACAAAAGCCATTCCTCTAATGTTGATGAGGGCTGTGTTTTTACTTTCTTCCTCTTACATATAGATAAAATGCTGTCGAAGGGGAGGCGAATTGCCTGGCTGCAGTACTGTCTGTGTCTATCTAGCGTAAAAGTTGCAATGATCACAGGTCTAAGGAAGGAGTGTTTCTTCCCCCGGATTTGAAAAAGTTAAGCTGAAATTGCAAGAATGTCTGAGCTGAGTCCTGTCTGACTCCCTGCCCCCATCCTGCAGACTACAGCTCACTTCAATAAACTATCTGGGATGGAAACCATTCCAGAGGTCTAGTGTGACTCATGCTATCCTCTCTGCTTTACAATCTTTAAAACACATCAGGCTTGATAAAAGTTCTGTCTTATCTGATAAAAACTAATATATGCCAGCAACTTCTCAATCCCTTAAACGTATTGAGCTTCATCCGGCCATCCTTTACTTCAGTAGCACGTCTCAGGTGAGCAAGGATTACAGGTTCCTACCTCTTTTTCCTAAAAGAAAGTATCAGATTTTCTGGGGTTTTACTTGCACAAGATGATGATGATGTAGATATTTTTCATTCCAAACTCTCATGCTCTGGGTGAAATCATAGCCCCACTGAAGTCAAAGAAAAAAACTCCCGTTGATGTCAGTGGAGCCAGGATCTCACACTAAACTTATTCATTCCAAACTTTTAGTAATTTAGAGACCAGTCCAACAAAATAGGAAACTTTCTCATACCAAAGACAGCTGCCCAGAAGTGCCCAGAACTAATAACTACTGATACGTCAATAAGGCCCCAGTCGTACAAATACTTGCCCTAATACTTATTACTAATACATGGGAGTAGTCTCACTGAAGTTAGACTTAGATTCTCCCCCATCATCTACACACAAAAATACAATGCACCTATCCAGTTATGCAATTTTATACAAAACTGTAATGAAAAACCTGTGTATAACTGCAGCTGGTGACCAATTTATATTATGAAGTGTGATGACTGATAGCCCTGAATAATTGTGATCCTAGTTAGCACAACCGTATTTGCTATTCAAAGTAATATTTCTGAATCTTGCTAAGATTTAAATAGACCATTTCATCCTGAAGCATTTTACAAACAAGAAACTAATACACATTTAGGGCTTCTCGGGTTTTGGAGTTTATTAATTTTTTTTCAGGCTTTATTTTGAGCAATTTATGAATTTTATGTAGATGTCCAAAATCAGGGTTTTCTCTTTGTCTATACTGTAATGAGTAATGTGCATGTTATTATGTATTATATATTAAAATGAGTAATCTCTTTGTAATTTTGCATAGTGAACTTTAACATACTACTGTTTCAAACAGCACTATGGTAAAGCTCATTAAGGAACCGGGGTGCTAACCAGTAGGGTCTACACAGACCAATTAATGTGCAACACGTTAGTGCAATCACACACCCTCTGTAGTGCATATTGTAGACAAGCCCTTACATACAAGTAACCATTTCCGATGGTTTTCCAGTGTTTATCCAACTGATTTTTTTTTTGTTTGTGTGTCTATTGGGGTGTTTTATCAGTGTTAATTGGTCAAAATCTAAAATCAGAAGCCCTATACACATTTCATGCTGCACACGGCACACTTCCTCCACCAGTGAAATGCAATTACCTCTGGGCTGAACCAAATCTGCTGTTTAACAGTGCACAGTAACATTACACAAGAGTTTTTAGGAAAGAAAATGAAAACTATTACGTAAAGACAGAACCCGATCAGTACAATGAACACCCAGAAACCCTGGGTAGCTTTAAATTAGTCACCATTTAGACCCAACATCACTAAAGTGGTTCAACAAGAATATCTCATCAGAAACCAAAGCATTAGCGAGTGCCACCTCACTGCAATGTTAAGTCAGCTCCCCTTCTCTGCCTCAGCAGAAAATCCCAAATCCTCTGTTTTGCTCTCTCTTCTCTCCTCCCTGCCATTCTTACCAGTGAGCCTAGTGCTCTGTGCACAACAAGAAGGCAGCACAGCTACAGCTGTTAAGTGCCAGCTGGACAGCCAGCCACTTCTCAAAGACTCTCTGCCCACCTGGCTTCCTGTTCAGCCAGTGTTCCCCTCCCTACCCACATGTCTGAATGCCTCTTCAAAACAGCATTACCAATATCACCACATCTGCACCGCACAGTCACTCTGGGCTCATAGGCTATTACAGGCCTGAGTTCAGGCAGGAAGAATGTAAGTACCCAAATTGAAATTTGACTAGGACACCTGGCTTATCAGTTTAGGAATTACCCCCTGCTCCTTCAAAAAAATTGTCTTGGGATATTTAATCTTCACAGTCCACAGCGGGTTAGATCCTCAGTTTCATGTCAAAGATAGCAATTCTAGCAGCACAGTGCTCCTTAGAGCCCTAAGGACAAGTCGATGCATATTTAGAATTCTATGGTGGGGGAAAAGTATTGAGATAAGCCAGCTGTTGTCACACCACCTCCTCTACCTTCCCTCTCTGCTCCAGGCCCACCCCATCTCTCCTTTGTCTCCCTCGCTTTACTTGAAATGCACAAAGTACGCTAACACAGTAACATACATGTCTATTTTGTGCACAGACTGACCTGCCTGCATGAATCCCTGATTGGCAAAGCCATATAACTACCGGCATAGATGCCTATTAAGCCCTCTGTCAGTATACATCACAGATTTGGATGTGTATATCTTGTGTAAAGTAGGCCTAAAGGATCAGATTCCCTGGTCTGTTCTGGCCCCTTCATGTCACTCTAGTTGCTCACAGCGTCAGCTGAGGAGCCCACTAGCGTGTACAGCCAGCAGAGCAGGCTCTAGGCCACCTCCCTAATACCCCCCAACTCCTCCCCACCCCCCCCACACAAACGCCCTGGTGTAGCAAGTAAGTAGAGGTGGTTAGGAATTTTTTGACAAAACATATTTTTGTGACTCCCTTCGGATGTGAGATACCTAGGTTCAAGTTCCTGCTCTCGGTCAGTCTCTTGACTTATTTATACAAAGTGGAACAGCTGCAACAGGAGAGCGTGAGGCAAGATGAGAGACTGCTCTGTGTCTTAGTGTTTAGGGCCCGCGCCTGCTCCCTGAGAGACCCAGGTTCAAGTCCCTGCCTGGAATCAGGTGGAGCAGGCACTTGAAATTGGATTCTCACCTCCTGTGTGAATGCCCTGGAGCACTGGGCTATTGCCTACTATGGAGTGGGGTGTGCATGCTCTCTCTCTCTTTTACTTTCATGAAAAATCTCCAGAGGTCTCAGTTTTATTCCAATGCAAACAAATTCTGGTGTGTAGCTATTGGGCCGCGTCTTGAAGGTAGTTAAAGCTGGGTAGGGAATCAATGGGAGCTTCTAGTCCTAACTTCAGAGATCCTCACTCACTCTCATACAGCCATGGCAATGCTGTTAGCTTTCTGCCAAGCTGCCACTGCAGCCACTCTGGTGCAAATCCTAGAGTGCATGTAACACTGACAGATGCCGGTTATCAGGCTTGAACCTGGGACGTCTGGTACTTAGGGCATAAGCTGGTATTGCGTGAGCCTAAAGTCCTATGGCTCTTAGCTAAGGCTGTAACATTGTCTCAATTTCTCTCTGTAAGTGGTCTTGGTGCCACTAGATGGGACAGAACACCACACCCAGGAGCTGTGTGGGTTACATACTTCCCCTAGCTGAAGAAGTACATTCTGAGCTCCAGAGACTTCCCAGTTGAAATCCTGGATGAGCCCCCACTTGTAATACTGACAGACCCTCGGTCATCAGTGGACAGGATCGCACCTGGGACCTTTGTAGCTTACTGCATGACCCTCTACTGCATGAGCTAAAGTTTTAGCTGAGGCTGTAGAGCAGACTCATAATCTCTCTCCCCCTCTCCTTCCCTCTCCCACCACTAGAAGGGACAGAACACCACTCTCAAGAGATGCATGGGTTACATACACAAGATGGGTTAATGCTGTTTAGGAAGTATTAACTGATCTGAACTTTAGTATAATATGAAAGGGACCATGCAGTTTAGAGGAGCTGGTTTCTCTGCCAACATATCTGTCTGTGGACTGCCCAGAAAGGGCACCAGGGGCTATGTGCTAGAAGGGAAACATTCTGCATAGCCCTCATTCCCATCCATATGACTTGTATGTAGTTAAGCTTCCCTCCACATCATGCTGATAGGGAAAAAATGAGGGCCAAAGAAGGCTATCTCTTATGATGCTGATTCTTGCTTAGCAATTGTATCATGAAAGGGTCAATTCTACCTACTTCTAGAATGTGTTTCTGGGATAAGATAAGTGTTATAGATTACTCATTGCTAATTTCTTTGCAGATGTGCCTGACTTAAGTTTTTGCTCAGGCTTCATGTTGTTACACATCCGATATGTGTCAGTGAATACATGCCTGCTTTCCTTTCTACAGACAGGCAGTGAGGCCTAGAAGACATTTGACTCAGTGTTTATCCTGCTCTTTTTAAAAAATTGAAGTGTGATTTCAGCTATTTATAAAATACTATCAAACGCACAATAGTTAAAAATATTCAGGATAAATATTCTGTTCTATTTTAAAATTACATGGGGGATAGGAGAGGTGCTTAAATCATTTCAACCAGAGATAGAAGAAAATTAGATTAATTTTCCCATCCTGACTTCTGTGCAGGACTATACCAAAGTACTTGGTATAGTCTCAAGTACTTTGGTCCAATCTTGGATGAGGCAAACAATGGGATCTCCATCATCGTTAAGATTTTTTTTCTGATACTCAGCCTGAACATTCTGTTACTGAGTTCCATCTAATCACTCCTAATTAAAATGTATCCCCTTGGACCACCCTCAACATTTCCTCTCCCTCCTGGGACTCAATTATCGCTTTGACTAGAATTCTCCCCTTGAACTGCATGAAAGATTCAGACTCCCAGGAGAAAGAGGAATCCAATAGTTTTTTTCCACCCCTAATTTCTATGTGTGCTTCAGGCAGTGCTGCTCTGTATTCTAGTCAAAACTTAGCATTACAGAAATTTCCAGGCTAGTCCTATGATTCTAACCACCTCACTTTTACCCCATGATATGAAAAGTGCAATAGAACATTTATTCTAAATATCTTTAATTACTGTGCCTTTGACAGTGTTTTATAAACAGCTGAAAACCTACTGCATATTTTACAAAAGAGCACAACAAACAGTGACTCAGGTGTTTACTAAAAAATTGACAGCCTTCAGATACTTGCCATTTTTAATAATCTCACCCTACTATAAATTCTCAGTAGTAGCTGGAGGCAGAATATATTCGTAAAGGAGAAAACAACCAAATAGCTCCTACAGAAGATGAGCAGGTTGATGTTTTAGACATCAGAAAACAGACTAAAAATCTATTTCTCAGTACAAACCTTACATACATAATTCACTACATAAATATGAAGAAACAGCCTAAAATTTGTGGGTTTTTAATTATAAGTTATTTCTTATTCAATTCAGCTGCTGAATTCTGCATTCCTTCAGCCAAAGGGTGAGGGAATGAAACTTTACACCATTTATTAACCGATTCACAAATCTGAATCATAAAACCCCCACCGAAGGCAAATTAGCCTTTGTTACCAGCCAGCGTCTAAGTTAAAAATTGCAGAGTCAAGAGTTCTCCTACAGCAGTTATGTCAGGGTTGGGGGGCAGGAAAGTACTGCTTTTCTATACCTGTTTTATTCATTATTCCTTATCAATGAAATCCACATTAACCAGTCAGAAAATGTCTTTAATATTACAGGCAAGATGACATGTACAATCTTGCATCTTCTAGAAGGAGACTACTACTACTGCTAGTCAGTCAATCAGGCATTGATCCTGTCTCCACTGAATATAATGAAAAAACTCTCATTGATTTTAATGGGACCAAGTTCAGGCCTTCACTGTTACGATTTAACAAAATCCCACAGTGCTAGATGTATCTTGACAAAACTCAGAGTTCACAAATATAATCTCAACAGTTGGAGTTGCATAAGCATCGAGAGGTATAATTCCTTTTATCTCTAACTCATTTTACTGCATGCATAGCCCAGCATGATGGTGTGTTTCATTACACCTGGTGCTCTTCCTTGCATTTGGGGTAGCAGTCTGGTTTTTGCTTCCAGCAACTTGGAACGAACTGAGAAATCTGAGAGTCTGGAAACTTTGCCATCAAAAGTTCATCTGGGCCAATGCAGTCTAAAAATCATCTGGAATGTGACACCCTCAAGTGCTTTCCAATGTAAATTATGGATTTGGAAGCAGCTGCGGAAAATGTAATTTACCCTTACTCAGAGCAAAGAAAAAAGTGAACTTCCTTACAAGCTAAGACATGCATGCCCTCCTGTAGCTCACTTTTCTCTTCACTACACCCCAGATGCTTCTGACCTCCTGCATATCAAGTGTTTGTGTACTATAGCTGGAGTTCAGAAATGCTGTGTGATTAATTTTGCTCTAAACTTTTCAAGTTTAAACAAACAGTAAAACCCAAATTTTTAGATGCGAGTTTGTCTAAAGTGAGTATGCAAAATGCAAACATGCAAATTGAGGCTGCATGTTTTCTTGCACAAATCCTTGAGTTACACAAGCACATCAGGTATTTCAGGTGCACAACTAGGGCATGTGCAAAAAATATGGACATACTTCTTTGTGGTCACTTTTTAAAAAATTAGACCTGGCAGTTTACTACAAAAATATTAACTAAGGATATGACTGTCTCATATTTTCCACCAAGTGCAAAATAATAGCTTCAAGCAATATTTCATAAGAGATCTTAAATCCTGAGTTGAATTTTATAAAGTGGTGTTTAAAATAACACTCACAAAAATTAGAATATGACCAGGTACTCCCCTTACCTATTGAGCAACACGTAACAGAGCTGAAAGCCTTTAATATTTGGCTTCTCTCCAGTTTCATGAAAAGGGTAAAAGGAGGAAGCCAACTTTCATTTGTAGCCAGTATGGGGTTTTTTTGTTTGTTTGTTTTTATATGTAAGCAGTGCATCCGCATAATGAATTCAGTGAGGGAGTTCAACTCCAGTTGGCTGCATCACCCAACATCTATTTCCCATTAACTTACAGGGCAGAAAACATGGGCAGTCACACTCGCCTTCATGAATGGTGAGCTTTTCCCAGGAGATTGATAGAGAGAAATTGGGGGGGCGGTAACCCTAAATCTCCAAAAGTCACTGCAATTATGTTGTTTTAACCAATGATCATGATGCTAGCCATTAGATTATTAATCCATTTCAGACCTAGTCCTGTAACTTTGATTCTCACAGATATGAATTTCAGAATCAGATTATTTAGGTCAGCCTAGCTTAATACTTCACTGAAGTTCACTTTACTTTCAGTAATGACTAAAAGAAGCACAAATAAAAGAAATAAAAGCTTGATTTTTGTAGGGAGTCCAATAACTGGCATTTTTAAAGGTCTAGAACTGGCATGATTAAAGGTCTAGAAAACATAACCTATAAGGGAAGATTGAAAAAAATGGATTTGATTAGTCTGGAGAAGAGAAGACTGAAGGGGGACATGATAACAGTTTTCAAGTGCATAAAAAGTTGTTACAAGGAGGAGGGAGAAAAAAAAATCTTCTTAACCTCTGAGGATAGGACAAGAAGCAATGGGCTTAAAAGTTCAACTACGTTTAAGTTAGGGAACAGAAGAAAAAAACTGTACTTTTCTCACATAGAGATGGGGAGGGTGTGTAATAATATATAATATTCTGTTTGCAACACATGGATTCTATCATGTAAAATTTGAAATGTTACAGAAAACAAATAAATAGCGGACATTAGAAACCAGATATACATCCCACTGAACTGTCAAATTCTTGAATGGGGCATGTGATCTTTTTAATGAGATTCTGTCTAATGCATGTACCTAACAATAAAGTGCTCAACTGCTCTAAAGTGCTATTCAAGATCACTCTTCTGGTAGTCTCTCATTCTTACATTTTTATTTTTTATGGCCTTTAGGCAGGGAGGATCAGCTACTTAAATAGCTCTAAACCCGTTACTGAAAAAGCCTCTCAGCTCTGTCACAGCAGCATCAATGGCCACGTTTCTTGGCATAGAATATCCAGTAGCTTGCCCTGCACAAGACTTGAATAATCACAGTGCCAGTGAAAAACCTGTTATGAGAGCACTAAGGCCTACCGGGGTGCACCAATGGGTGGGGGAGGAGGGGTGCAAGAGGTTCTCTGAGGTGGAGAAGGTTAAAGAAAACCCTTTTAAAAAACAAACATGCAAAAGAAAGCCCATGCAGGCTTATTTTCAACAATTTGATATGGTTCATCATAACAGATGGCTTACTGGGCCTTTAAAATTAATTTTGAATTTTATTAATTTTAAAACTCGCTTAATGATTAATAAGTGATATTAAGACATAAACTGGCAACATATATAATAATAGTTGAGAGCCTGGGACCTCTTGAATGAGTCAGGTGCTCTAACACTAAACTGAATGAATGAATGGTCTCATCTCTGTGTTTCCCCTCCACCTTCCAGCCTGAAAAACAGTTTCAGATTACAAGTAATGCAAAAAAAACAGTGTTTCACATTACAAGTAAAGGAAGGAGGGGCACAACAAGTCCTGTGAATGGTAAGGGGGAGCACAATTGGAAAAGTTCTAATAGAAACTGCTTATTATTTCACATACTTGCCTGCCTTCTAAAGGACAGTTTGGGCCAGAATCTTATATGGCTATTCAGTGTGGGGGCGAGTGGAAAGAGCCTTCACTTTGTGTGTGAAAGGGCCAGGTCGTGAGGAACAATTACAGTTCCTATGTCCAAGGGCAGATAGGCACTGGTCTTACTGTATTCCTAGGGGCCCCCAGAGCCCCAAAGGGGTGGGGAGGAGATGTGGTCATGGCCCACACCAGTGCACAGAAAAGGACTTGTACATAGAGTGTCTGCTGTATGCTGCAAAGGGACACTCCTGGTGAATGCTGGAGTCTACGTCCTGCTGTTGAGCTGGATTAATTCCTGGCGCTCTTCTGCGGGCGGGTAGCTCTGCACCAACCCCCTCACAAAAGGCACATCTGTGCCTTAAATGGGGGCAAGCTCCATTTCAGTAATCTGCTTATTGAAAGTGTTCACCAAGCAGACTGCACCAAAACATACTGTAATATTAGAGACTTGTCAGTGCATTTAGAATTCACATGCACTTATCATTACTATGTGTCTTGTCACCATCTTCATAAGTATAAAGGTGAGTACACTCATCAGGACTGCTTGTGAGATGTAGTACACTCCTTTCTTTTCTTCATAAAAGGACCTATATAAAACAACAGTAGTAAAAGTGTAAAGCATGTAAAGAGACTCATTTCCAACCTACTAAATGAAATCTGAAGCGGCATATTCTTCCCTGGTGTAACTTTATTGGCTTCTGATTTGCTATTATTTAACCTGGGGTTTTTTTGACCAATTGTTTTTATTGTGGTTGTTTTGGGGGGTTTTTGGCGGGTGGGGGGTTGGGTTTTCTTGAGGTTCCTTTTAAAAGTAGTTTCTTAATTTTTATGTCCTTTTTGCTTCTATAGATCATAATCCTGTCAATATTAAATTTGTCAGCCTGGTAAGTAGAAAGGGCCAACAGAACTAACTTTATGTGGTGCTTAAAGTAGACAGAGAAATAACTATAAAATTCTGTCATGTGGCTTTTTCAAAAGAACTCTACATCAGCCTGTCTCTGCTACTACTGAAGTCAATGGGATTTTCCATTCAATTACTTCAGTGGGAATAGAGTCAGACCAATGGTGAGAGCTGTTTTAAAATTCCAGTTGATGGTTTATAACACTTGAAAATGGTCTAGAGATGAGGTGCATAGTATTCCAAAAAACAGCATCCTTCCTAATTTGCTGTTAGGAACGTGAATCTTCAAAAATTGCCACATAAATATTGTTTGTCTCTGCATTAAAGCATTAAAGTTGGCCTAAACTAGAAATATTGGTTGCTAGGGATCTTAAAAGTAGAGAGTGCATGCTGGGACTGGTACATCTAGCAACGGAATGACAAAATGGTTTGGTTAAAATAAGAACCAATCTGAGCCTTCAGTCAGGATTTGAACCAGACCTTGATTTTATTGGCATTCCAGGAAGCCTCTTGGCCCCTACACAATGTATAGTATTTGAGGGATTAAGAGAAGATGGGAAATACTGTACATATATTAACTAACAGCTACCACTATCCAGAACCTTGACTGGCTGTCATGCTAAAATTTGTGTCACATTTGAGTAGGATGACTAGTTAGTGGAGCAGTCCTGAACTATTCCATTGAAACTAAGATTTTGTCCTTGTTTCAGTATAATAGTGGGAAGTTCTCCTTTTCGTCTGGTCCTCTTGTCCATACAATAGCACTTCTCCCTGGGCTATCAGGTTGCAGCTGCCACCAACCTCCCCACTTTGTGATCTGTCCTCACTGGAAACAGAGGTGATAGTTGCTCCTCCTGACAACAAATTAATTTAGCACAATTATTTTTTATTTTTAAGTGCCAACAGCCCATGATATTGGAGGGATGGGAGTCTTAAGACAGCAGTGATTGTAGCTCTGTTCTTTGTGCTAGTAGAGAACCTGTTGGGCTTGTTCTCATACTGTTAAGAAGGACCTAATTCAGCAACTTCTCCAAAGAAATTTGGGAGGAGAGAGACTAAGCTAAAGGAAAAACTACCTAATAAAGGAACATAAATATCTATTGTTGTTTCTTATCAAGAGTGAACATCAGACTGATTGGCCATGTCCTCTTTTACCACGACAAGTTTTGTTACAGTTCTTCACAGATTATCTTCCAGAAAGTGAGATAGGATCCAGCAATAAGAGGTGCAAGTAACAGTACACACAGCTGGCGTGGGAAAAGAAAATAGAGAGCACTGAATTCTTTCAATTAAAAAATAAATTCTCACCCTCCTATACTGCACTTAGTTTCATTAGCATATATGCTTTAGTTGAGAAAGGCATAAAACATACTATAATTTAGGCATTTCCATCCCTATTGTGGCAGGATACAGTAAATATAGCAATCAACATTTATTTATACTGGCTAAATTCTGAGAGTTTATCAAACTGTACTTTGCCTTAAAATTAACTATTGAAAAATTTGGCCGCATGGTGAAAAATAACTGCTGATTACTGGTGAACAACCAACCATTAGTAATTTCTAAAGTACTAAATCCTAAATTATTAAGATATTAACAATTGCAGTTTTCCATATCTCTGTACAAAATCCTCTTTTCAAACACAAAATAATTTCTAGTCAAAATAAAGAGAATAGAACTGCCTATTTAGAAAAAAATCTTCCCAATGTCATCTAGTGAGCTCCTTCCCTGTACAAGTAAAGACACATTGCGTATTGCACGTGTCATCTAAAACAAGACAAAGGATTTTTTTTATAGAAAGCAAATTAAAGGGAATTGAGCTTCTGAAGTGACTGAGTTCCTGCAGGCAATGGGTAAAATTTTCAAAAGTGCTTAAGTTTCATGTTTAAAAGAGACGTAGGCACCAAATCTCACCCTTGAGACTTAGGCTTCTACATTACTCTGACACTTTTGAAAATTTTACCCAAAGAGAAAGTTCTCTCCTTCTGGGGCTGCTTTAATAAAAATTCCATGGCTACTGAGTGAATAAGGCATTTTTTGCTCCTCTCTTCACTGTGAAACTAATGGAGGGATATGTCTCCGTTATTAATATCTTCACTGTTGCGAAGCAGGGGGAATAGAAAAAATTGAGGAAATTAAATTACGAAGTAAAATACAGAAAATTATCTAGGGAAGCTGAAATATAGCACTTAGACTTGTCAGGGACAATCTCATCATGTAGTGAGCCAAGTTGATCTCTGATGTAACTTAATTGAAGTTATACCAAGAATGAATTTGACCTGATCTCCCTTGAGAAATACGCAATGTTTATAAATGATAAAGTTGGTCATTGATGCCTTTACATGGATGCAGTGAGGAGGAAAATCCCTTTGTTTTGCATACCCCATACAAGATCTAGGCAACTGCAGTCCTCACTACTCTCCCAGGGACAGGTAAGGAGGGACTGAAAAAAGACAAGACCTTGGCTCTTGCAGCACAATTATTCACAAAATGAGACTAGTGAAGCACAGGAAGTCGGTTTCACCCATCCAAAAGCGTGCAATGGGGGCCTGCCAACAGTTTCCTTCCCCCCAATTCAAGTGCTGGAGATCACATTCCTACTACTTCTGACAGTCTGATATTAAATCCACTGCTTATTAATGAAGCTAGTAATCAATAGCCATCAGTCCCCAGCCAGCTCAGGAAATAAATGCACTGAGTCCTAAAGGACCAATTTTGACTTTTCCATTGTGAGTGAATACTAGAGTTAAAATGCCCTCTTCCAAGATGGACTTGTTGCCTCCAAATAGCTCAGTCCTGGTGACAGACAGCAAGGACTTCCTATTGACTTCAGTAAAAGGTGAATTGGACTCCAAGAGCATTCCAACCAATCGTAAAGGCCATTTCTGTATCTAGAGGTGGTGGTTTCAGAGATGTAGACTCTTCTCTGCATACTATAGCTCTGTAATGGTGCATTTTCTAAGACCAAAGGATTTGCCATACTAGATTAAACTACTGGACTGGACAACTATTTTGAATTGAAGTAGAAATTCAGTAATGACCTGAGGATTAGCTTATAGTTCTTTGAAGAAATAAGTACGGAAAAATTACTCTTTCCATAAGTGAATCCTCCCACTGGAACTTGTTGCAAAGAACTCTATCTTTCTGACCATTTACATGAGCTTTTTTTTTTAATAGGTATGCTACAGGATAGAAAATTATAAGAAATAAATCTCATTTGGCTTCCTCTAGAAGCTCCTGTCTTTCTAAGCTTGCTTTTGTAGCAGAGCTGTCAGGGAATATTTTCTATTATTAGCAATTTCAGTTTGAATTTTGCCTAGAGCATTACTGGCTACAGTTTAGACAAGATAATTTCTTCAGATGCTGAATAAGATGTAATGCAAAAATGAATCCCTATAGTTAGGTGGCTGATATTATATTTTTCTCCATTTTCTCTTTTTTGGTTAGGGCTGGTTGGTCAAGGCATATCTGTTATACTAAAGGCTGCAAGGGATGTCATGTTACTCTTTCCAATGAATTTCAATGTGCCTGTGCTAGCAAAAGTGTTTACAAAGTAAGAACTTTGCAATACCATTATTTTCCACTTCACAGTGTAGTTCCAAAAGGAGAGAGAATTCACTGAAGACTCAGTGTTCTTCGGAAACACTTGATCTTTCCAAGCATCTGAGATGGCCTTATCATTCTTGAGCAGACTTGCGAAGCAACGTTTGCCATCTTCTCCTGAGCATACCCAACTGCTATGTGCCATGATCACATTAATATGAATGAGACCAGCCTGAAGACCTTGGAGAAAAAGAATCAGATTCTCTTTTAAGGAGAATAAGAATGATGATTCTTTTGGACACACCCCAAAATGAATGAATATTGCTTAACTTAGAATGTGTGTGTGGTGGAAGAGAAGAAGAGATCTCTCTAACCCTTCTCCCCTTTCACCAGCCCAAGAAAGAAAAGATCTGGAGATTCACTTTAGTAAAGAACAGAAAGCTGAGCTTCTCCATTACATGTCTACCTCCCCCAAATCAGGATGGCCCAGGGTCAAAAGCCAGTTCTGAGTCTGAGAATACCATTCAGAATGTGCTATTAGTCACTCTAGCCCAAATTGTGTCTGGCTGGTGTGTGGATGCACAAGGAGGGACAGATATCCGAAGTCTTATTTCTGTTCCCTACTGCCTCTCTGCAGCTGCCTTGTACAGTCAGTCAGTCTCTGTCCAGAAAGAAGCACAAGAACTACTTCCACCTAATCACCCAGAAGGGCTCCAAGTCACCCTAAGGGGGGTAGAGAAAAAATTACTTCTTTGTCCTCGACCCACAAAGTGGCCAACAGAACAGGGCAGACACAAAGGGCCTGACTGCGAATGGCCCCTGCATGGTTGCAGAGAGAGGAGAAGAACGTTTTTCTCCTTCACATGTACAAGGCAGATTTTTTTTACTTGACACTGAGCTCCAATGGGACTACTTCAGATTACACTAGTACAAGCTGTTAGCTAGGTTCTCTTTTTTGTCATATTGTATTTCAGTCACTATCACACACATGAAATACACAACTGCAGATAACATGTAATGTTTTATGCTAGGTCGCATTGTTTTATTACTGTATTATATTCTTTCTCTGGTATAGGGGCTGGAACTAGGAGTGTTGGGGGCTTGAAGTGTATTCCATCATCTAGGGTTTACCCTTTGGTTAAACAGCTCTCAGCACCTCATCGGTGCTAATTTTTCCAGCACCCCTGCTGGTGTGTGGTAGGGTGTATTTTGTCAAGTGGATACATGATTTGAAGCTATCCTTTAGCCACACTAGGTATAATTAGGTGTTTTAGGTAACAGTATGAAGGTTTGTTTGTGATGCTCGTTTTTAACGTCAGGGTTCTTGCTGGTTAGAGCAAGTCCCAAACCCTGACTGAGTATTGGTCTGGACAGAAACACGCTTCCACACAGCGAGGATCGAGGGGTCACTCGTGTCTCCTTTGACCGGTCTGGTAACGCTCCTGGCGCAGAGCCGTTCAAACGAAACAACGTGGCATTAGCTGCGGAGTCAGCGTGGCGGGCCCGCTGAACTTCCGCTGCGGCTGTATCCAGTGAAAACGGAGGCGCTTTCTGCCCAGGTCCAGTGCCCCCAGCAGCTCCCGTTTCCCCACTCCCCGGCACCTGGCCGGACCCGCCTCACCTCGGACCCGAACCAGTTCAGCGAGGGAAGGAAAACGAGAGCGCAAAGCGCAGCAGCGCATCTCCCGCGCGCAGAGTCAGCACCGCCAGAGGGCGGCTGCTTTTCTCGGGCTCTGCGCTGCCCTCCGCGGGCTGCCCTGCCCCGCGGCCACGGGCACAGCAGCCTTAGGGGAAGCGGGGACCTGTTGCTGCTCCTTCCTCTGTCTGAGCAGGAACGTCTCTGCCTTGCAACAGCAACAAAAAGCAAAAAGAGGGGGAGGGGGAGAAGTTGTGAGCAACCGCAGCCCGCAGGCCCCTTTCTCGCCCCTTCCGCCGCTGAGCGCGGGGCCTGGCTCGCTTGGATCCCAGCCCCCAGGCGAGTTGCCTTTTCCATTCAGCGCGTCTGCTCTGCTCTCGGCTCCTTCTAATGCAGCGTCGGGTTTTGAGGAGGGCTTCCACTCACTGGAGGGGGGCTGGGAACTGCTCTGCGCGGGCTGCACCTGAGCGACCTCCAGGCTGTCTCGGGCCAGGCCAGCGGGGGCTGAGCTGTCGGAAACCCAGACTTGGCACTGGGGGGGTGACCACGTCAGCTCCCCCTTTCCGCCACCGCAGATCACAGCGAGCGAGGCCGCCTGAGGCAGGGGAGGAGGCGAGCGAGCCGCTGGATGCTGCTGCTGGAGACAGATTTAACCCCAAGGGCCCCTCTGTGGCTGAGGCCAAGGCAGAGAAAATCTGGCCCTGTACGAGACTGGGCAGGGCACTGGGGAAAGCTCGTCTCCTGGCGTCCCGCGCCCTGCTTGTGTGTTGCTCTGCGAGCCAGCCAGAGCCCTACAGCTGGCAGGGTGGAAAGTAACCGGGGAGTTGCGGGGTGGGGGACTAGGAGGTGAGGGCGCAGGGGTGTCCGGGATTCAGACTTCAGGGCGCTTAATTGAAACGGCTCGTAAATGTGTGACATCGCCGATCAGTGGGATTTCTGTTCTGAAAGGGAGGAAGGGGGCAGGTAGCACAGACAGGAACGAGGGAGCACTACACGTGTATATATTATACTATAATCTGTTAATAGCGCGAACGTCTATATAGCTGGCTGCAGAAGACGTTATAAGAGCGGCCTTTTGGTGGCTAGGCGCTGCGCTGCTAAGGAACATCTGGGACCATCTGCTCAGACTCTGTTTCTTCTCTGGTAACCGCTCAGACAAACTGTGCACCCACCCAAACTCCCCCTCCTCTCCCTGCTCTCCGCGGGGCGGAGGGTTTGCGGGGAGGGTCAGTGGGGTGGGAATTGAGCAGGACCCGTTCCTGATCCCCAGCGCCCCTGCGGACCCCGAGAGAGGAGAACACCCTGGGCGCCCGGGTCCTGGCTGGCGGTACCGCCTGGGGCAGAAGCAGGCTGATCGGGAACTGAAATCTGCTTCGGACAGATGCAGGCGGGGTGCTGCTGGGGCCGGTTGCCAGCCTGTGCCAGACAGCGGGAGCAGGGCGCCTACCCTCGTGGTTTATTGCTGGGGGCTGGCTGCAGGCGACGGATCGGGGGTCTGGGGTGAAGTCGTGCGGGGGACGCACGGGGATCTGGATCTGAGGGAGTCGGCAGGAGCGTCTGGCTTGGGCTGCTACCCTGGGGGAGCCTGAGGAGCAAACCCCCAGCAGGCTCCAGCTTTTCCCTGTCGCCCTCGCTGCTTCCCCCTTCCCCACCCACCTTGAGCCGGGCAGGGCGCGAGGTATCGCAGGCCCTGGACAGCTCCTGCTTTGAAAGCAGCTTCCTGGCGGCAGCTCGAAAGCTCCCGAGCAGGCAGGCGGGCAGCTCCCCCCCCCCCAATTCCCCTCGCATCCCCCACCCCACCGGGGAAGCCAAACCAGACAGCGAGTCAGATTTTCCTTTTTAAAGCCTCAAAGTGGCCACGTCCTCACGAAGAATGGAACCAATTTGCCCCCCCCCCGCGTACCCCCCTTTCCAGCCCTCTGCCCCGCCCCCGCTCCGCCCCCCCACCACCCCCAGCGGCTGCCAAAGCTGCCGGGGCAGGTCGGCGATAAGGAGCACGTGACGGCCTGGGAGCCTCGCAGGGCCCCCAGGGCTGCTGCTCCGCCATTGGCTGCGAGGCGTTGGGGGACCCGCCAGCCCCGGGAACCTCCTGCCGTATAAATACGGCCGAGCGGGGCTTTATTATTTTAGCATCCCGGGCAGCAGGTTTCTGCTAAGTTTGGAGTTACTCGCCACGACTGTATGCCTGCGTCCCATAGGTAATACCCAACCACCGACCAGGGGCTCTGCAACACAAGGAGTCTGCATGTCTAGCAACTAGACATGCTCAGCTTTGTGGATACACGGATTTTGTTGCTGCTCGCAGTAACTTCATACCTAGCAACATGTCAATGTAAGTGCTTTCAGCTTGTTTGCGGTGGGGGGGTTTGTCTTTTTTTGGGGGGGGGAGGTGTCCTAGACTCCCCATTCTCCCTAGACTTCTTGTCCTGGGGAGCGGGGGGATCTGTCAGTGTGGAGCTATAGAGCCTGCATCTAATGTCATTGCCACGGAGCCAGTGCAGATTGTCCTCCTCCCAGTTCGGATTTTCACATTTTTAACCCCCCACCGAAAAAGACCCCGCTCTTTTTCTGTCCGAGGATGGCAGGAGGCCAGGGCGCTCCCCCTTTTTCCGTAGAGAGGATGGGCTGTTTTCCAAAGGAGAATGGAAAGTTTTTATTTATGAGCAGATGCTTCAGCTTCTGACAGGGGATATTTTATAGGAGGCAGAGCAATCGCCCTAGCTGCACTTACATTATACTTGTGTGGCGCTTCAGACTAACTTTTAAAAAGGGTCCATGAGGGGGAGGGGTTGGAAAGCAACAGCTTCTTACCCTCTCCTTGCAAGAACAGAAACGTTAGGGCGTTGTACAGCTTTGTCTGGGCAGCTGCTGCTGGCCTCTGCCCAAGTGGCGCCCTCTGGAGGGAGGAAACGAGTAGTGCAGGGGACCCGGTCTCAGAGCCCGTGGAGTCGGGATGGGTTTTCTTTGGACAGGGATGGAGCGTGGCTCGGTTTATTCGAGCCAGCGCCAAAAGGAGAAGTTATTAAAGTTCAGATCTCTCGGGGGTTGGCTGGTTGTTTTCTAGAGAAGCTAAAATCGTACATCTGGAGAGAGAAAGAAAACATTTGTTAGGAAAAAAAATCTGACAGTGTGAAAAAATGTCTCTTGAGCTATTGTGTAAAAAGTGAACTAATATTCCCAGTATTGCCTTGTGAAGACGCTGAGCTCTTCTCTCGCACGCTCACTTAACTCAGGAATAGTGCCCCCTTCTGGAAAACTTTCAAATCAGACGTTAGAGGTATTAACAAGTCTTGTCTCTTAACTGAATGAGAAATTCAGGAGTCCCTTTGCTTTAGCGCAACATTTGAAATTCATTTGCACACCTAACACTTGTTCCTTTAAATGACTTTCTATAAAAATGAGCTGCACCTAGAGCCCACGTGGAAGCATCTCTAGACAAGTGATCTAACTGGCTAAATACATCTGTGACAGCTGTGTTCCTTCAAGTGGCACATGGATGCCATAAGTAAGCTTTTGAACACAATATTCCCATAAATTTCCCCTAAAATATCCAATATGTGAAACACAAGCAAACTCTGATTGTTCTACAGATGATGCTTTTACTCAATTACATGCTTTCTGATAAATTCATGATCTGTCAAGAGCATTGTCAGCAATGACTTTGCAATGGTGAGAGCAGTGTTGAATAACTGATTGTTCAGAGCACAGAAAAGGACCTAAAGATGTAAAAATTTATCATTGTAGTATCTTTACGACGATACTGGCTTCCTTTCTTCCACTATCTACTTATTATCAATTTGATCCTCACAACTCCCTAGCTGAGGCCAAACATAGACATTTTTCTCCCTCTGGTGGTAAGAAGAAATAGTAGCACATTTTGCAAATCCAGTAACATTTTAAGAAAGAAAGAGACCTTCCCCCCAACATGGGGATTCTTGGAGAAATCCCATTATGTCAGTCAACCTGAAACTTAAGAACATGTGACCTTATCCAAAAGGATAATAAGGAGAGAATTTAGCCTGAAAGAGTTATCATTTAGCACCCATAATTTTACATTTTTATATTAAGCTGCTGGTTTAGATAACTAAAATTCAGTTTGGTATTTGGGAGCACACCAAACTGATATTTTATTCATATGTCTTACATATCAATATTCTGTATATTGGATTATGCAGGCATCTTTCTGTTAAACTGTACCAGCCACTGGCATTGGTCTTGATCCTAATAAATCGCCAAACTGAAAATTTAAGAGACGCAAACCCAATTTTTAAACATGTCATTTCAGTGTGGCCAAAATATAGTGTAAAGTACAAATTAATATGCTAAATTTTGACCCAGAATAGACGCCCTTTGAGTAAATTGCTTGCAGTTTGTAAAAATTAAATAAAATGAGAAAACATAAGTTTATAGATTTTTCATTTTGGGGATTTAAAGCACTAAAAAGCAGTGAGAATCCCTTGAACAATTTGTTATCTAGTACTAAATATCAAAAGTGTCCATAAAGAAAGTTATTTATCATTTAATGGCTAATTACTTTCCTATACAATGTATCTGTAATCATTGTGCTTAGAATTCTCATATCAGAAATATTGGTGAGTTGAAGTAGGCCCCTCCCCCAACTTCATAAAAATGAGCTTGGAGCCATTTACAAGAAAATGGAAAATTATTCCTTTCAATCAAGATCTTTGCAATGCATCAGTGTTGCTGGATTTGTCCCTCTGTCTGTCTCTCTGTCTCTCTTTTACACACACATCCAGACACTCTTGCTCTCCTCTCCTTCTTTCCCCCACCCCAATCACTAGGCCAAATCATTATTTTGATGGGAGATTTTCCTGAGAAAGGGCTGCAGGATCAGGTCCACATAGTACATCCAAGTCTTATCATATAAAATGTAACTCTGTATTTAATTTCCTTAGTCAATCTGTTTCTCCACATAAAATCTCAGTAATTACTACTATAAACTAACATTTTAATAATATTAATTAAATGTTGGGGTATTTTACAAGCATTGAAATGTAAGCTTTTTAAAGTTATTGTAACCTACAATCTATTTTTCTTTTTCCTTCTTTTTCCAGCAAATGAGGTCAGTATAATTTCATTCTATATACAATATTCACTCTTAACTACCAAGTTAGGAACCTTTTTTCTTCAGAATTGGCATTCACTTACCTTAATTCCCAAGATGATCATGGAAAAGCTAGCGATCATTAAGTGCTATAGAGACTGTCTAGAAATGTGCCCACCCCAATTTCCAAATGGGCAGGGCTTTTTAAGAGACTGCCTTCATAGGTGAAAATAATATAAAGAGGAAATAACATAGCGGTGACATTTGGATATTATACATGGCCCTTGGGTTGGAGATTATTATATTTTAAATCTCTATAAACGTCATTTCATCAAAAGGATTGTGAATGAATTCAGGTGTGCTTTTATTTATACCTTTTTTGCATGCTGTGGTAAATATAAACCAGCTAATTTCATACGTAAACTTTAAACAGATAGCTATATACATTAATAATCTAACATAATGTGTACTATATATATATAATTCCTCTTAGATTTTAGAGCAATTTCACAAATATAGTCAATATTTTAAAATACATATATACAAATTATAAAACAAATATATAGAGAGAGAGAACTTGATTTAAGAGGCTGAAACTCTGTGTTTGTACATTATAGTAATTTAATGGGGTTTGGGATGAAACTGTTATTAATTTCAGTTTTGTTATAATTCATTCCTTTTTAGGCAACTGCAGGACGGAGGGTAAGCATTATTATTATTTATTATTGTTTGTTTAAAAATTTTGACAACATGAAATCTTCACAAGCAAACTAACATTTTGTTGGATATAGGTTGAAAGGAAACATATTTAACCTTTTTTCAGTCACTTGACCAATTTAGCACTTAAATTATTAGAAAGTAAATAGAATAAAACAGCTGTTGGACTATATTTACACCAGTGTAAACATAGATTCTGGATTTACACTGATTTACCTGAGAGCAGAATTGTTCACACAGAGAACTAAATTGTATTTAGGAAAGCATTCTTGAGAACATTTCAAAAATAAATCGATGACAGATACACATTTTACACAGCCATGATACCTATTCAGTTCTATAATGATGGAGAAAATACATGTTGTTTTTAGAAATAAATAACATATTAGTGTAAATTATTCCATGTGGAGTTAACAAAAATCAGCTTTACCTGGTTGTGTTTCCACAGACTATTCTGCGCTTATCTAACTAAAATATTTTTATGGTCTACTCCTCCTTCTCAATAAGTTGTATCTATTAAGTAACTATAAGTGACATAATACAGTCGTTTTGTCACGCTTTCACAAATTTATTATTCTAAGCAATACAATTTGTTTATATGTGTTCATATATTTTTCTGGAGGACTGAACAGCAAATTACATTCTTTTCTTTGTCTTCCTGCAGGGTCCCAGAGGAGACAAAGGGCCACGAGGAGAAAGGGTAAGGAACTACGATGGTTATTCAACTATTTATGTTAGAACAATTGTCTTTGGAGGAACAGTAGGAAAGAACCAACCACATTAAAGCACAAGTAATTAAATAAATTCACTTGTGGGGGTTTTGTGTACACAATTTGATAAAATGTATAGTTACATGGCAGACCAAATTCTGCCCTTAGTGACATTTATGCAGCCTGGTTAAGGGGGCTGGGTTTGCCCAGTTGTCAGTTCAGAACTTGGCCTAGTACCTTTGGTCAATAGTCTGACGAATAATTTCCAACTGTACACGGTGGAGGCAGGTTACATGAAAGTGGAGAAGAAAAGCTGACACGGAAAGGTGTAGACTCAGAGCTGGTTCAAAGCATTGGGTAAAGATAAAACTATGCAAAACACTAAGCAGAATAGACAAGACTGCCCTGAGAAGCCTTCACTTATCGTAAATGAAATCTACATGGCTTGAAAAAACTTTTGTAGGCAAATATATGCTGTGTGTATTCCACTGTTCTGTGAGAAGGAGGTGTTCATTAGTGGAATTTGTTTATGTAACTCTAAATGAAGGTAGTTACATATCTAATTACGACTCTCACATACAGTACTCTTATTATTTAAATCCATTTTCTTTTTCTAGTTTGCTTTGGTGTCACACAGCAGTTTTTTGGGGAAGCATATTTTTTATTTTCATAAGGTGCAGTAGTGATGGCTGTGGTTTTGCATATATTATATCATGGAAATGCCATGATATGATGCATATTTTGTCTAATGATAACTTACAAGTTTTCAAACTCACCTTGTAAACCATCAGGAAGAATACATATACTTGGGGCTGTATATTTGCTTTACACTACTTCTATCTAAATCCATTTAAGAATTATTTTCCCTATTGTAACAATATATAGAGCGTGTGTGTGTGTGCGCGCACGCGTACCATGGTCCCAGTCTTGCTCCAGCTGAAGTCAATGGGAGTTTTACCACTGATTTCATATAGAAAACAGTTTGGGCCCAAAATACAGAGTACACTAAATGCTGTCCTCAGTCACACCTGTAACTGAAGGCACAATGTAGCGGGGTTGCATGTGTGTAACTGAGGACAGATTTGGCTCACAATTTGGCAGTGTATATGCAATTTCAAGCAATTATAGCAAATGAAGATTATCGTCAATTGTGGTAGAGGGACAGAACAGAAAATCTTTACAGCACTCTGTTTTGCTTCTGTTATCAGATTTGTAACTATATTGGGCCAGATCCACAGCTCATGTAAATTGGCCTTATTGCACTGAGTGTAATGAAGCTATGCTGATTTGCACAGTGGAGGGTTCTGCCCAGCAAGCCTCAGCTGACTTCCCCCCCAGTTTTCAGGGACAATTTTGTACACCAGTCATTTGTGCCCACAGTTGTTGCATGCCAACTTATTTGTACCTGCAAAAGTCTTAATTTGTGACAATTGGACACAAATGACTATGCCTGTGTCCACCGCCCATACTCACTTTGAATATCCCCTTAGTGCTACTTAGTGTGAATAGGGATGGCAGCATCAGGCCTTGTGTGTGCAGATTGTGGATACAAAATTTGACAGTACTTCAAAATTGAACACCCCAATTTAGAAGCCATTTTTGAGAGCCTGGATCTAATAAAAGCTCCTAAGAGCTTCTAATGCTCTAAAATGTAGTAAGTGTGCTGTTATGGTGAAACAACGTGGCAATGGACGTTCAGACTGTGCTAACTTTTTAGAAGTTAACGATCAGTGTTGAAGTTGCATGTATGGGACTGTTGGAGAGTATGTCCTAGCTTCTTTCTTACCTGTGATTTCACAAGTTCAAAGTCTTCTTCAACTACTCCTAACATTCGCTTCATTTTCATCTTCTTGACTCTAGGGTCCACCAGGTATTCCAGGCAGAGATGGTGAAGATGGTCCACCAGGGCCACCAGGCCCCCCTGGTCCTCCAGGTCTTGGCGGAGTAAGACATCCACATTTTCATTACTGAAACTGATGATTCATGCATTGTAGCTTCAGATGATTAAATATACATTTATCAGAAAGTAAAGGCCTTTCACTTGAGAATATGAGAAAATATTCTGTTGGGCTTGAAATGGGGTGGGATTCTTCATTCCATTTCACTGAAATGTTCTTCAAGGGGTATATTTCCCATGATGAATTTGGGACCCATATAAATATGACTAGAGTGCTTAGCACATATATGAAGGGGAGAATTAACTCCTTGATTCCCTAATACTATTTTTTTTCTTGTCTGAACATCTCAGATCTGTGCACCCATGCTATTTTTTTTTATTCAGGAATTAACTAAATGAAATCCATACTGATTAAGTACAGGGGCAAACAAGACAGCACTTTTTTCTGTTGGCTTCTGGTGCGGGGAAGTTAGTATTGAAACCAAATGTAGAAATAATATAATATAATATATAAAATAAAATAAAAATATAGCAAATGTACCATTATGGTGAAAGAACATGGCAGTGGAAGTTCAGACTGTGCTAACTTTTTAGAAGTTAACAAGCAATGTTGAAGTTGCGTATGTGGGAATGTTGGAGAGCATGTCCTAGCTTCTTTCTTACTTACTAGCTAATAAACTTACATCTTTCTTCCCTCTGAATTTTTCAGTATGAACAATATTAGTGTCTCAGAGCTTAAATGGATGGTGTCTCCTCTACCCTTTTTGCAGAAACAATGTGTGCTTCTCTTGTTCTCAGAAGGCCTTCATATGCCTGTTTAACCCTTTGAGCACCCAACATTAACTTCATGAGAGGCATAAGGTCTTAGAGATGACGAGTTAATGGGCAGGCACAATAAATCCCTGGGGCACCAGGGAAATTAACCCACTTTCATCTTCTCTGGGAGAAGAAATGGGTTTGTTTGTTTTTTCCCTTTTAGCAGACATAAAACTGAAATAAAAGGATTAAGTTAAAATAATAGAAATTTAAAAGGAACCCAAAGCATTAAAGGAATATTTTCTATTTCATCTTGGTTTAAGAGTTGGACAGAGCATTTTCTCTCTACAGATTTCAGTAAGGAAAACATCTCCTTCTATAAAAGTCTGCAAGGTTCATGTTGATGGGGACTCATAAAGTCAGCTATCATCTTGAGAATGTAGGCACTTCAGATCTTCTGAAGTTTCAGAGCCCTACCTCACTTGCAGGCCCAAAGGGGTGGAGCATTAAGTCCAGCTGGTTGGTGCAATCATAGATATACATAACATCTCAAATTGAAACCTGTCCAAAATAATTTAGGTGATTTAAGAATATTTACCTCTTCTAAATGGGCATAAATTTTATGTTCTGAATTTTCAACTCACATTATCAGTCTCTCTCACTACTGTTGAATAAGTGTTGCCGAGAGAGGTGTATAATATGGCATGCTTATTACTAAGGAAAATTTAATTTTTTGAATGAACACAAATGCACTAAATAAATGTTGCCATTATTACAGCTTTTAAAGAAATTAAAATAAACCATTATCCAGCAAATATAACAAAAATCAGATAATCTGAGCATATGAAATAGATCTAAAAGCCTGATAGAATTAATGAAGTTCTTATGTGTAGTATGAATTTCAAATATTTTCTCTCCTACAGAACTTCGCTGCTCAATATGATCCATCTAAAGCAGCCGATTACGGTCAAGGACCCATGGTAGGCAACATTCTCTTTCATTCAACAGCTTACATAGATATGTTTATTAAATGTTTTATTTGGATCCTTACTACATATCTTATGTGTATTATAACTGACAACATAATTTAAAATGGATGTGATGATCATATCATAATCTGAGTCAATGTAAAGTTTTTGCTGCCCTTTTGATGTAGGGGAATTGAAAATGTTTACAATGCATTCTTAGAGCTAGACCCTTTGCTGGTGTATCTCAGTGTAGTTCCTTTGGCATCAATGTAGTTCCTTTGCCAATATAGACCAGTTGAGGATCTGACCCTTATTTTGTCAGGGAAGCTCATGGTCTGATCTTAGGTAATAATTTTGTTTTATTCACTATCCCTTTCCCAATAATGAGACATAGGAAAATTATGTTTTGGGAATAAAGGAAGTTGACAGTGAAATTAATCTCAGTCATACTAAGATAGACCTATTTCAATCATACCAAGAGAGACGTGGTAAAAGCTATCTCAGCTAATTCATCTCATCACCACTGATATGATGATCTAATGGGAGCAAATTCTACCCCCATGACTGTACAACTCCATTGACTTCATTGGGGGTTACACAAGTTTAATAAGGGCATTATTTGGTCCCTGAATTCCATTTTGGTTCATCTATTTCCAATACGTACCACATCTAAGAGTAATTAGGTAAAACAGACATTTAAAATTGCTCTCACAATACAGAGTGAATTGAGTAAAGATGAAATTATATTTGATAAAAACATACAGGCAAAGCCCACCCTGAGAGAGAGCCTTTTCTACCTTTATTTACCTTTATTTACTTGTTCCCATAATATAAGAAATAGGGACCACCAATTGAAATTAATGGGCAGTAAGTTTAAAACAAATAAAAGGAAGTTCTTCTTCACACAGCGCACAGTCAACCTGTGGAATTCCTTGCCTGAGGAGGTTGTGAAGGCTAGGATTATAACAGGATTTAAAAAAGAAATGGATAAATTAATGGAGATTAAGTCCATCGGTGGCTATTAGCCAGGATGGGTAAGAAATGGTGTCCCTAGCCTCGGTTTGTCGGAGGGGGGCAATGGATGGCAGGAGATAAATCATTTGATCATTACCTGTTCGGTTCACTCACTCCGGGGCACCTGGCATTGGCCACTGTCAGTAGACAGGACACTGGGCTGGATGGACCTTTGGTCTGACCCAGTACGGCCATTCTTATGTTCTTATGTTCTTATTACCTACTACTGCTAAATCTGTAGAAATTGACATTTTAGAAGTATATTTGCTTCTCCATTTGGATCATATTGTACGTGTATGTGGATAGCAGAATATGGGCTAAATTCTGCCTTCAGTTACATCTGTGTAACCCTATTGTAGTCAGAGGTGTAAATTAAGGTAGAATTTGTCACTACCTCCAGAAACAGTGACTATACACAATTTTGGTGTTGTCAATGTACGTAAAATGTAATCAGTGAGTTAAATTCTGCCCTATTTTACAGCTGTGCAACCCCTATTGAAGTTACTAGTGGGTGTATAGTTGTAATTCACTGTAGGATTTGTCTCCAACTTGTTCAGCTAAACTGTTCAATTCTGATCAATTAGTGTTTCCATTCCTGAAAATAGCTTAGATATGAAACTTTCATAAAAAGATGTTGACACACCTGCATGTCACAGCATTAATTACACTCATTCCCTCTATAACCAATATATATTACCGTTGTTCAGATTTCTCAGCTGTATATGAACTCTGTTAAGAGATCATAAAAATGTATTTGTACTTTCACAATGAATTGAGAAACAAATAGGGTGTCTCATAATGTTTCAAGGACAACTCTGGAGAAGGATAAAACAATTTACAACTGAGTATCTAGATGGAGGCTGTCTCTGTCCCTGGGAGGAAGTGAGAAAATATAGATGAGAATTCATTCACCTGTGACTGTCACTATTGCAAAGTGCTAACTAAAGAATTTTCCACAAAGAGAGAACAAACAGAGTATATCAGCCCCCTACCCACCCACCACCAGCAACACCGATGGTGCTACATGGACAGAGATGAGCCTGTGCCCCCTTGTTAACTGATATTTTTTTCTCCTGTGACAGCCCTAAATAAAAATGTAATGCAGTGAAAATCAATCTGTATTCAAAGCTTTCCTTATCTTCAATGGGAAATGTAAGTGCAGAAGCACTGAAAGATTGGACAGAATGGAATTTATACATATTCAAAATGAATCTGAGCAAAGCTCATGTTTACTGTACTCCTACTCCTACAATAGTGTATATAACCAATCGTGTGAGAGTAAATAATTATGGTTTACATGAAAAGGTAATTTTGGGTAAATGATGATTTTTAATGGAAACCACTGTATCTACAGGTACTGAGTAAATTCTGTTAACTTGAATGAGAATAATGCACCCATATGGCAAGAAGAATGGACTCCTTACTCATATCCAAAAATTGTGTGGTTTCATAGTGAGAAATCTTTTAGATCTTGAATTTTAGCAAAATCTGCTTGTAGGAAATATTGTATTCTTTTTTTCTAAAGGCCCCAGAAAAAAAATATGGAAAAATGGGTGTGTAATTCACCTTCATGCAGAGAGCCAGTACAAGGCCTATGCATCTCTCCAGTCCCAACTTAGACCCTATCTTGTGAGTTTAAGTGAGACAAGAAGTCCACAGGGCTAGTTCAGGGAGTCCACATAGCAGGAATTTTACTCCAAATCATTACATATTTTGGTAACCATATCACGTATTGTAAAATGACATTTGTGCAGTCTCACCACCCACTAAGATTTCTTTCAATCCTATAGGGAAATGTGCTTTCAGTAAGCATATGTTGCTTTCATCAGTTTTAATGAGGACTGTCCACATTTTTAAGAGACCCTAATGTTACATAATCTGATATATTGCAAAGCTGTTATATAGTCTTTCAGAATATCTAACATATATAGTCTTTCATAACATATATAGTCTTTCAGAATATCTCTCAGAATATCTCTCAGAATATCTCTCAGAATATCTAAAAATGTTCCCAAATTTGTATATTAGATTATTATAATCTGTTAATACTTAATTATTTCAGTTTTGACATAAAGCACTCTAGATCCTATAAAATATGAATTTGTATGATGGAAGTTTAGATAGCAGAGTTTGGTTTTTTTCAGTATTTTCTTTGTAATATATAAAATAATTGTTAACAGATTGTATGTTAGTCAATTAACAATCCTCCTTAAGGGCATAATATCCCTTGGCTTCATAATATCCGTTTAGCAGAATAAGCTAGTAACACTTTATGGATTGCCTTGTGAAGTTCAAAAAATGCAAAATAGAGAATTTAAATTAAAATAATTTCTCTATATCTGGCAAAATATTACATATGCAATGTATACACAGAGTCACTTTCCCAAGTAGTACACTGACAGGGATTTTGCCGTGTACAGTAGACTCTCGATTATCCAGGATTATAGGGAAAAAATTAATCCTGGTTAATAAAATCCTGGATAATCACCACCCATAGGAAATATGGGGAGGGCGGGATGGTTCACTGCGCCAGGGAAGGGAGGTGTTGGTTCACTGGCTGCCCTGTGCCCTGGTGGGTTGTGGGTTTTTTTGTATGCTTGGGGCGGCAACAAAGCCAGAGCCGGCCCTGCGAGTTATGCGTATTTTTTTTTTTTTTGGACATCCTGGTTAATCCACTTTCTGGTTAACCCAATCCTGGATAATTGAGAGTCTACTGTATAGTAATAGTAGCATATATAATCATTCATTATCATTTTTTTCTCTTATTGCCCTGCCATGATATCAGTTTTCATTTTTCAATATCTCTTCCTTTCCTTTGAAGAGCCACTGACAAGGTTGAGAGACCCTAAAATGTAATGTTCTGTAACAATGGCTTTTTTGTTGTTTGTTTATGACTGTGGGGATGTCCATAGTTGTGATATCATCCTTTCACACTGCCTGTTTGCTGACAAGAATAGTACAGGCAAGCCAGGATGAGGAATGACTGTGGGCAGCAACAGCACATGTATCATATTCTCACGTACAAGCCAAAAAGAAAGTGGGAAATCTAATGACTTGTCAGCATTGCCAGTGTGCCTTTAATAATTTAATTATATCCCATGTATACTGTGATGAGTTGGTGGTAAGCAGACTCAGGGAACTCCTAGGTTCTATGCCCAGATCTGCCTTTAACTGGCTGTGTGCTTAACGCAGATCACTTTAACCTCTTGTGCTTCAACTATTGCACAATGGCAGCTGGAATCCCTTCCTACCCCTCAGGAATGTTGTCAGACTTAATTAATATTTGTAACATATTTTGTGCTCCTCAAATGAAAACTGCTAGATAATGGCCAAGAGTTATTATTATTATATCAACAGGTTCTTTATATTTTTTTTCTAGGGTATAATGGGACCCAGAGGCCCACCTGGAGCAAGCGGACCCCCTGTAAGTGTATTCAGATTACAGTCATTGGGGTGGGCTAAAGGAGAATATGCATATAGAATATGAATAGTTTATTCTATGAGATGATATTAAGAAAACTTATTTTTTCTAGGGTGCTCAAGGTTTCCAAGGACCTGCTGGTGAGCCTGGTGAACCTGGTCAAACAGTAAGTAGATTTTTTTTCCCCTTACTGTTAATCTGAAGTGGATCTGAATTCTGAAATTTTTATATATGTGCATGTCCAGGGGTATTTGAATTTGTTGTTTCCGTTTGCTCCTGTACACAGTCGGGCCCGAACAGTCAGGCTCAGACTTTCACAAGTCAAAAGTCCATAAACCACAAGATCAGTGGCTTCCATGAAACTTGGGATGGAAGGACTCAGAACCAGGGTCCCACGTCAGGCCATCTCTCATTCACATTGAACATCAAAGCAACTGAGCAGTCTCACTTCAATTGTCTGACTTCATAATCCTTGTGTTTTTTTTATAGGGTCCTGTTGGTGCCCGTGGTCCAGCTGGTCCTCCTGGGAAGACTGGTGAAGATGTAAGTGGTTATTAAACACCGTTCCTCTTCATTAGAATCAGATGTTCATGATTAAAATATCTAAATCAAACTAATCTTACTTTAAAGGCACCTCTAGGTGGTCTGGTGACAATTACTTAAAAGTGTAAAACACACACCAAAAAATAAACCACAACTCCCCAAACCATTGACTTGATAAAAATCATGTTGCATTTTGCAAACATAATGTAAAACAGACAAATTTTAAATCTTTCCAAATGTGACTTCGATCCTCAAAAATATAGCAAAAGTGAAATTAAAGGAAATGTACCATCCATGCACTGTAGATAAGCTCCATCCATTTTTAAAAAGTGGTTCCATTTCCTTTGTTATACAACTAGTTTTCTTTCCTGTCACTTTTTAGGGTCACCCTGGAAAACCTGGAAGACCTGGTGAGAGGGGCGTTTCTGGTCCTCAGGTGAGAAATTGTCTATCATATATTAAACAGAATAATTGCTTCGTAGCTGATAAAACTTGGGGACATTTAGAGAAAGGAACATATTAGCAGACTACTAATACTGGCCTGAATGGACTACTCTGCTATTCTGCTGCCATTCCATACCCTAAGGGACTCTTCTGTATGTATATTCTTCTGTATGGAGTTAGAGATTCTGTGTATCAGAAATGTTTAGGGGCTTGTATTAATTTTTTTTTGGTGTGGGGGAGGGAATTGCACAGAAGAAGAGAATAGATCCTTTAGTGTAGAAGACTACACTAGTATAGAATGTATTTGGTGTCCTAACAACAGCTATGATCTACACCCTATGCATCACACATAAGAACTTGGAAATTGACTACTTATTGTTAATAATTTTGCTTAATAGTTAAGGCCTGACCCTGTGAAGGATGGGAATTGACAATGCTGAGTATTTCATAGGTTTGGGCTCTCAGCCTGTAGCTAAAATCTTTTTCCTAATTTAGTCAATACATGAGTATATTTTATGAATGTTATCGTTTTCTCTGTAGCTATAATTGTTACTGTGAGCGACATTCCTTCACTCTCCCTCTGTTTCCTTTAAGGGTGCTCGTGGTTTCCCTGGAACTCCTGGTCTGCCCGGCTTTAAAGGAATTAGGGTGAGTATATTTCTTACCTATGTGGTCAAGTCTGAAAATATCTCAAGATATGGAAGTCCTCATAAATCTTTCAGATTAATGTGAGAGACATTGTAAATGTATGGACTAGGAAAATGAGTCTTGTTAAACCCTTGAGTGTGTCCATGATATAACAAAATGGAAGGAAAAACAACCATATGATTAGTATTGAGGGATAGTGGACAGATGGACCTTCCATGTGTGAATGACAGTTTGTAGGCATGAATAAAGATTGGCAAGAAGATACATTTTAACAATTATTTTTTATCTAATATAGGGACACAATGGTCTGGATGGTCAAAGGGGACAAGCTGGTGCTCCAGGTGTCAAGGTAAAAACTAAATCAGAATAATGGAGTTTAAAACATAGGGCACTTACAACTTCTTCCAACAAAATATACATTATCTCCAGTTCATCTCCTACATTGTCACCTAAACATGTCTCAGGATGAAATAGCTCCAACGTCAGCTGACCCATATAACAGAAACACATGTCATTTCTTAACAAAAGAGATTGTGCCTGGGGCCTTGAGCTGTTACTCATGAGAGTAGTTCTGCTGAGTAAGAGCTGCAGGATTGGGCCCCAAATGATTAGCTTTCCAGCAGTATTAAAAAAACCCATGATTTTCCTCCCCCTAGACCCATTACAATGAAAATTTCTCCCCTTTCTGAAAAATGTTAGAGGATTGTTAGAGATGCATGCGTCCGATGAAGTGGGTATTAGCCGACGAAAGCTTATGCTCTAATACTTTAGTTTTTAAGGTGCCACAGGATTCTTTGTCACTTCTGTAGTTCCAGACTAACACGGCTACCCCTCTGATTCTTGAAAAATGTTGTTTCCTTAGCCGTGTATTGTGGTGCTGCCTTCTCTTAGAACATTGACCATTAGTGATGTTGCTTTAATTTAGATTGAGTTGGTCTTTCTGGGTTTTTTTCTTCACAATGCCACACCTTAGCAACAGATTTAAAGAGCAGCCTTGCAAAACTGAATTTAAACATGGCAGAGAAATCCAGAATCACATAAATGTAGACATTTTTAACAACTTATTAGGTTCCTCTGTCTAGTCATTCTTTCTTTCCTTCATACTTTTCCTTCCTTTTTATTTCAGTCCTTCATAGCAATGTTGATAGAAACAACCAGTTGGGAGCTGGGATGCTTCTGTTTATTTCACACTAGAGGTTTGATTTTGACAGTTATTAAATCAAAAACACACAATTTTCACACTCAATTCCTTTCCTCACTTTTTTCTGTAGGCCTAATGCATGCTGTTGATTATGGTACAGAATTCCCATATCTCTGTGCAGCATGCTGACTTCTTTAATGGCATGCTATTAGGCTATCAAAATTTCTGTTAAATATTTGTAGGTGAAAATCAGACAAAAATAGTGAAATGAATGAGAGAGCAATTATTAACTCATTAGTTATGAATACTAATGACTGGAAACAGATTAAGCCAAATTAACTAATGGTGTATCTGTGCTGATTACAGGGAAGTTACACCAGGGTTAAATATGGCCTTTTCACTCTTTTGCAGGATCCATGATTAAGGGAGAACAGACATTTTCACAGAGACTAATTTACATGAATCCATGACAAATAGACTACAATTATAACACTGATTCATAAGGCTAAATGAGCCACTGTTCGGGGAATTTTAGCTCTGCTACACATTATATTATACCTTTTTGTTGTCACAAACCAAATACATCCTATGGTATCACTGCATACAAATATATGTTACACTGTCAACCAGCAACATTTATTTGTTCTCTAATTACCTCGCAACAGTTCTTGCAAAACCATATTGTAGCTTCATAATACTTTTACAGAACAAAATAGTAGTGCTCTAACACAGTGATATATTCACTAGTGGGACAGCATCCTGGGCAACATCTAGTGGTTAAAGGACAGAAAAAGGTGTGTTTAGTTGGATGACTCCCATACATATCTCTGATCTCTGGCCTCAAGATACAAGGCACTGGGATAATGGCTTAATTCTGGCCATTACATGGGGTGGGCTGACCCAACATTTGTAATCTTGACCTAAGGCAAAAAAATGGTGGGGAGCAGGCAAAATACTGATCAAATCTGGTCTTTTACTCACTGTATGGGTATGTTCTACGTGTTAGATATGTAAAGTTAGGGACTTTAGAGGCGGATATGCTCTTACTGAGGACAGTGATATGATTCTCACTGAGATCAATAAGAGTAAGATCAAGCCCTTAAAATCTCTGTAGGGTCATTGAACAGTCGGTTAGAAATGTAATGTAGGCCTAACTGATGAGCAATTTTGTATTGTTAATAGGGTGAACCTGGTGCCCATGGTGAAAATGGTAGCCCAGGACAAGCTGTGAGTATTTGCTATTGTTCATAAATTAGAAAATTGCTAAATCTGTAAGATATTTCTCAGCTAACTCTCCTAATGCTTGCCAATCCCTGTAGTCAATTTTGTTAAAGTCAGTCATCCTAATATAAAAGAGCATGTTTAACTGGAATGACATTCTTTGCCTGATCAGAATTAAAATTTGAAACTTATTCCTCTGAAGGATGTTAATACAGTGATGCAGGCAAAACTGGAGTCATGCCTTGCCACACATGTACAAAATAACTAATTCAATGTATTCTTCCAGGGTGCTCGTGGCCTCCCTGGTGAAAGAGGAAGAGTAGGTGCTCCTGGACCCAGTGTAAGTGACTTCATATCTGCATATTTTACTTACCGTAACTCATATGTATTGTGTCTTTTCAGCTGGTGTTCTTCAATCCTGAGTCAGAAATTAATTCTCATATTTTTCTCCTGTAGGGGGCTCGTGGAAGTGATGGCAGCGCTGGCCCCACCGGTCCTGCTGTAAGTTACAACTCTGGTCATTTGGGGCAGAGGGGTGGTGTTATTTTAGGTCTTGTAGCCATCTCCTGAATTATGCAGAATTTCCCATTGGTCAAACTGTGGCCTTTTCTGTTTATGATTGTTAACCAGCAGGGTATCAGTAAAAATATGAAATATAATGTCATTTTCAGTCACCACTTGCTGAGATTCTCAGACATTAACATTGGTAGAACATACCTGACATCCAAAAGGATCAAATTGTGCTCTCATTTGCTTATTTATATACCAAATGGACCAGGTAGCTGGGATTTTATTTTACTTTTCAAGGGCGAAACTATACCATTTTAATTGTTTCAAAGGCAATTTTTCCACACTGAAACAAATTCAGACAAGTTACTACCGATGTAAAATACTAAGTAGTGACTGACTTAAGTGAAATCACTCTGGATTCACAGTGATGTGAGATCCAGATCAGATTTCTGTGTGTGCAGAATTACTAACTTCAGCAATAGAAACAGAATGAGATGATGACGATGCCACTAATTGGTGAATCATAGTTATGCTTTCCCTTAATAAGGCTATAAATCCACAAAAACAAAGAAATTTAGTGCTATCCCTAACTCATCCTGTTGTGTGTAGGTACTGTATGCCAGAGTATTTTTCCCATAATAATTCCAAGCACCTAGATATGACCTAGATATGACAGGGCCAGTGGGATAGCAGGTTAATGCTGAAATATCTTTGTTTTTGCCGTTTTTAAAAACAGAGCCACTTTACTTGAATAAAGTGTTAAATTACATTAATATCATCCTGAGAGTCTATGTCGCAAATGTAATACAATTTGCCACTCCAAGGCCACACCTCAGTTGTGTATTCAGTGAGGTAGAGATCGAAACAGTTAACTGGCTAAAGTGCTGCATAAGTGTTTAAATATAACAACCCACGGTGAGTAGTGCTCACTGTGGATTGCCAGAGCTACAGAGCGTAAGTTGTCTCCTATTCATCATAATGGAAGTGAAGTCGCATATTGTTTCATCCACCCACAAATCCTGGTTTCCTTTTGGAGGTAATCATGGTAACTATTGTACAGTCCATACACATCTTAGGGTCAAATCCTGCCTTCAGCTGCCCTATGGCCAGATCCATCACCTACTGAAGTCAATGGAAGGACTCACATTGATTTCAGTGGGGTTTGCTTCAGGCACTAGAGTACTTGCCAAAGTAATGCAAAGAGTTCAGGGAACTTTTCCCTCTCCCATGCAAGCAGCTGTCCAGTTGCCCTACACAACACACATGCCTAGTGCAGTGGGTTGTACAGTTGATAAGCATCAGCAGCAAGGAGTAGCTGGTGCACTGTTCCTGGCCACAATAACATGCTCCCCTTTTGTTTGCTGTGGTAGTTTGCTGTGCGGCATCCTGCCGGGCACTAGCAGATGGCTGGCTCTGCCCGTCCTATAATTTCCTGCCCTGCTTATGTGTTTTGGTTCTAGGATAGGAGTCTTCCATCATTTATAAAGTCTTAACCCACAGTGCAAATATTATTCAGCATCAGTCCTATTTCTAATTGTTTATAGAAAGCTGAACTTGTCACTTCTGAGATTCAGAAGATGCATTGATAAGTAATTGACCAGATACATTTGTAGTTTGCCATATATTTATTTCAGCAACTAAAGTGCCTGTGTTTTCAGTAATCTCTCTAAACACTTTGTCTCTTTCATTTTGTAGGGCCCCATTGGTGCTGCTGGTCCTCCAGGTTTCCCAGGTGCTCCTGGTGCCAAGGTATGAATATCTTCTTTAAGAGGAAGGTGAAATGTACCATCTAATTCTTATGGACAGCAAAATATGCACTCCCATCTGACACTGCAGTGCTTTCAAACCAAACATTATTGTTACAGATCAGAATGAGGAAAAACCCTTACCCTTTTGGAAATATTATTATATAATAATATTTTGAAATATGGCAGCTTTTCCACACAGCTAGACTAGTCTGATTTATTTTCCTTAAATAATCACAGGGAATGTTTGCCCCCCAAATGATCATTGGGAGCACGTGCCCAAAAGGATTACATAAAATATGTCGATTGCTTACGGGATTGTAAAGTCCAGCTGTGGGCTCTTTGGTACCAGTCTGTTCCATATTCAGCACTCAAACTGATTGCTGCATCGGCACTGATGTAAACTGAACTTCTCGGAGCAGAATGAATGCAGAATAATCAGCAGAGGAAATGCCAGTAAGACACTCATACTCTGGACCTGAAAGCAGGATTTCCTCTATAGTTAATAGTAGATTAAATGAAATCTGAATCTAAGAAATGAACAGATAAAGGCACTTATGGAGATACAGAGCCTGGTTCATCACTGCTCACGCCTTGTGCAGTTATGTACACCTATGGCAAGTGGAGGTGAAACATGCCAAATCAGAATGGTAGCGTTTTACACCCACTTTATACAGGTTTCAAAAACTATACAAGGTGCAGTTTGGTGGAGAATCAGACTCCTTATTTCCTGAATTCCAAAAATTACTATGAAGAATCTACAATTAAAAATAATTCTAGCTTCACTTTAACCCTCAGGTAAATAACTTGTCCCCATCGCAGACTATAGGTAAGATAATACACTTGCTATAGGTCAGATCTTCAAGTTCCTATTGAGTTAAAACTCCCATTAAATAAAATGGGATTTTTTGATGGAGAAAGAATGGCAGGATTTAGGCCAGTGAATCAAGTTATGCTGCATTTGGGAGCTGTATTTACAACTTTCCAAGAAGCCAAGGGCTTCTGGTTTTGAATACGCTAGAGTAGTTTGTCGGTGCTACCCTGCTCCTTAATATGGGTGTGCTTCCCATGAAGACTATGTGTCCCAGCAGACAAATCTATCTTAATTCATATTTAGATCAGAATGATGGACAATTGTTTGCTGGGATCCTTAGTCTTTACAAACTGAAACTCTGTATTGAAGATGAGGACACACGCAGGCCACATCCTTGATAGATGGCAATAGCTTTAGGAACCAAAGAAAACCTTACCCAGATTTTAAGATTAGCGGCCGTGTTAGTCTGTATCCGTAAATAAGACAAGGAAGACTTTGTAGCATCTTAGTCTCTAAGGTGCTACAAAGTCTTCCTCGTCTTACTTACCCAGAGTGTATCCAGTAACAGCACAGAGTTTGTGAATCTGTTTATGAATACATAAGTAATCCAAACAATTGTGGGTTCGAGGGCTGAGTTTTAAATATAGCCTCTAATTCTGATGTACCATTGAAAAAAAGAAAAAGGTAAGATTCCATAAAAATGTGTAATTGATACCCTGCCAGTATCTTATTATAAGTTCAGATGCCAAAAATTAAATTGGACATCCCTTGCCTGAAGGCACTTTGGAACCAATTCACGGTTCCTCGCACCTTGTGTCATTATTTGCAACAGTGCAGACCAGTTCCACAATTGGCTTGCTGTGTGATCCTGGGTAATAACATATGGTCTGATTTTTTCAGAGGTGCTGGGGATCCATAGCTCCCACGAAAGCCACTGACTTCCATGGGAACTACATAGGCTTCCAAGGCTCAGTGCCTCTGAAAACAGGTAAAAAGGCTATGTCTACACCGTGACCTAGGGGTGTGATTCCCCGGATCGTGTACATATCCTCATGTTAGTTCTCATTGAGCTAGCACAAGTATTAATAGCAGTGTAGCTGTGGTAGCATGGGTAGAGGCAATGGAGGCACAGCTAAACCGTGCTGAATACACACCCACCCACCTAGCACCAATGGGCATTTGGCATAGCTCAGCAATGCCTCTACTGCCACTACTCGTGCTACCACGGCTACAGTGCTAGTTATACTCACGCTAGCTTTCACTGAGTACATGTACACAAGTTGGGGAGTCACACCGCAGCTCATGGTGTAGACATAGCCTCAGTGTCTTCATCTCTCACACAACAATAACAAATGCTGACTTTTATTATTAATCTCAGGTTGCAGTGGTAGGAGTAGTGTATGCTGAAAGACACCATGCTGTGATATATCCACTGCACTGTGCTTGTAAATGAAAGGTCTGATACCATTTTCTCAAATAGGGTGATGTCGGAGCTGCTGGTGCTGTCGGTCCCAGTGGTCCTGCTGGTCCAAGAGGTGAGCCTGGACTTCCTGGTGCTTCTGGCCCTGTTGGCCCTGCAGTAAGTTAGCTTCAATCTTGGTATCAGCAAATGTGAATTCTTGGAGCTCGGGGAAGTAAGCAGAAGATTATATTATCCAATACCTTTTGTCTTTCTTATTAGGGCAACCCTGGTGCTAATGGCATTGCTGGTGCTAAAGGTGCAGCTGTAAGTATCTTTAAATTCGAGTTGAGTTGCTTCAGAAAGCATGTTTCAATTAAAATGACAAAGAAGATAATGAGATGGTTATGTTCTTTCTTTCTTTTTTGCTTAACAGGGTCTTCCTGGCGTTGCTGGTGCTCCCGGTCTGCCTGGTCCTCGTGGTATTCCTGGACCTTCTGGCCCAGCTGGTGCAGCTGGTCCTAGAGGACTTGCTGTAAGTGGCATAGTCTATAGTATATCTCTATTGTATAATGGCCAAAGTACCATTACACTTGTAATATCTGCTGGATATATTTTATCTTTAATGGCAAACAATTTAGGTTTTCTTTCCAAGGCATTTCAAGTTACACACAGCAGCTCACTTCCACATTTTGCCACCGCTTGGCTTGTTGGGACTTAAGAAATCATGTGTTGCACATCCTTGGGGTGTGATGACCATAAAGCACAGTAGTTCTTACACACTAATGCTGTCCAAACTTGTCTAAGGCAGAAAGATGCAACAACAGTCTTAACGCCAGGCCCTTGGCGGTATAATGCCAACTGAGGAGCAGGCCCTGAACGTTTTAGATTAATTGATGTTATTTTAAATGATCTTTTAACATATTGTTTTCTATGAACATTCCATGTGTGTTAAACCAAAAAAGTTCATCAGACACACACCAGGAATGGTCCACGATTGTCTATAAAAATAGAACAATGCAAGATACCCCCGTTAGATTACTGAATAGTTCTTTGCTGCATAGAAAGCTTGTACAGGTGGAAGAAAGTATTTTTTTTAGTGTGTTTAATTCTGTGACCTCTTTGCTTGACTCTAGGGTGAGCCTGGCCCTGCTGGATCCAAGGGAGAATCTGGTAACAAAGGTGAACCTGTGAGTATGGTAGCACATGAAACATGTTTCAGTGAATGAATGAATTTTACTGTAGCCTGTCGCATAAGATTCTGATCTTTTTCTCTATTCACATTAAAACAGGGTGCTGCTGGTCCACCGGGTCCCGCTGGTCCAAATGGTGAGGAAGGCAAGAGAGGCCCTACTGGTGAACCTGGTGCTACCGGCCCCGCTGGTCCAGCAGGCCTAAGAGTAGGTTCTCCTTGCACATTTCAGCCATAAGCAAACAAGAAAGGAATTGACACAGCAAAGCTAGAACGACAAATACAAATAAAGAAATGAAGAATCTTTAACGCTGCTATCCGTGCTATTCCAGCTAAGTCGAGCCCCAAGGAATATGCCTGTTGAACAGATATTACATCCAGTGATCTGAGCCATTTTCACATAGTACATATTAATGCTGAAAATTATACTTGTCCTCAAAGTATATGTTTATGGTTGGTTTCAATTATTTTTTTTGTTTAAATATTTATTGTTATTGGAGCCCCACAAATGCACTTAGCCCTTTAAAAACACATTGATACACGTAAATGCAATCCAAAAGCTAAGAGCTCACTCCTGCTAGGCTGGTGAGGATCTCTGACAAGATGCTGGTGGTACCTACTGCTGGAGGGGAGCAAGGCCAGCTTCCTGCAGGAGGCACTCCACCCCTTGTAGGATCAGGCGCTCACCCGGAGAGGAAAGAAAACGGAATGCTAATCACATATGTGTTTCCGATGAAGATTAGTGGTTGGCTATAGACAGGCCCCGATATTGCAATCTGAGCTGCCTGGGCAATTCCTTGTATGCATGTGGAACCTCCCAGGTGTGAGTAAGGCTCTGCGTGGGTGCAAGGACCCACCTGCATGGATCATAGAAGAGGATCATGGCCAAAGTCTGGCCCCAGATCCAGAGCTGAATTTTACCAAAGACTGAGGATGCTCAGACCAAAAGTTCTAGTTCCACCCATTAGAGCTTGGGGAAGACACAAAGTTTGGATCTCTCTCTGGATCCAGATTTCCCCACAATTCAGGTTGCTCAGATCCAGGCCCAGCAGTTCTCATTTGTATTGTGAGTTTTAGCAAACTCCACTTTAGCATGTGACTTAATCTCTTTTCCATTCTTCATCTGTTTTGTGTTTGTTATTTGTAGGGCGTTCCTGGATCTCGTGGTCTCCCTGGATCTGATGGCAGAGCTGGTGGTATTGTGAGTTTTTGTACAATTTACTTCTAGTTAACTAGTGTAATGCAGGATTTCTTTATGTATATGGATGATACTTATGGCTAATTGTCTCTGCTTTGGTTTTAATTTTAATTTTTATTTTTGGTAGGGACTTGCTGGAAGCCGTGGTGCTCCTGGTCCCGCTGGTGCTAGGGGTCCTAGTGGTGATTCTGGTCGCCCTGGTGAGCCTGGCCTCCTTGGTCCAAGAGTAAGTCTGAACTCAGTAGCTTTGTTGGAGAATTGCAAAAAGGGAAATGACTTCCAATTTATGGGATAAAACTATTCAAAAATTAGCGGATATATTTGTCCATTATCACAGAGGATAATTGGCCAATTTCCATCAGCCTCTCATTATATAGATCTCTTGGTATTATGACTGCTTTCTTCAACAAAACGATTAAACAACATCAAAACATTTAATGGAATTAATTATTATTATACAGTGCTATCATGGTAGCAACCAAGGGCCCCAATCATGGAGCAGGACCCCATCCTGATAGGCACTATACAAACATAGAACAAAGAGAAAGTCCCTGTCCGGACAGTGATTCCACTGATTATTACTAAGGCTACATTTATGTTATGGAATCCAGAATCCATGACTTCCAGAGACCTCAGTGACATTTTCTGCGTCAGCCCCTGGGGCCATGGAACTGGAGCTGGCAGCCAGCAGGGCCCTGGAAGCGTTCCAGCAATGGACAACAGCCTCCTCAGGAGGCCCTCCTTAGGGTTCCAGTGACAGATGACAGCCTCGACTGTGTGGGAGGGAGGGAGGAAGGGGAACCCTGCAGCTCCCAGCCACCATCGTGGCAGGAGACACTATGGAGCTGCAACAGCAAAAGTCACATACACGGTTTCTGTGAATTTTTGTTTATTGCCAATGACCTGTATGTTACTTATACTAAAATTAACCATGACGAAATCTTAGCCTTAAATATTACTTATACAGTCTGGTAATTATGATCATAGTTCAAATTTGTCTGTCTCTTATAGTGTTCTCTAAGCCACATTGGCCCATGTTATTCAGGTTAACTGAAAGAACAATAAATCTTCTCCGTAAATTCACACTAGTTGATAAGTTATCTAGAGATCAGTCCTGCTCCATTAAAGTCAGTAGCATTGAGTTCAGTGGTGCAGGATCTGGCTTTAGTCTGCCACTGCCTTCATGGCACTGATTTTATTCTCTCTAATTCACCTCTGTAAAATTTGTCTCCATCAGCTTTCTAATGAATGTATAAACCATTAGCCCCCAATTCTGCAAACACTTATGCACATACTTAACTTTAAATCTGTAAATGTTTGCAGGATTAGGGCCTAAATGAGTTTAACCAAGTGGCACCCCTATTATAAAATACCTATATGGAATTAAAATGACTGTTTTCAGTCTGTGTGAGAATATATTACTGAGTTCTGCTTTAATGTGTTTTTGGTGCAAACAATAGGAAATCAAGACTTAGTTACTGTACCTTATTTAGATAGTATATAGAAAAAGTTGGGAGTGGTTCTGATTTGAATGAATTTCATGACAATAAAACGTTTCTGTTTTAGGGTCTTCCAGGTCAGCCTGGTAACCCAGGCCCTGCTGGCAAGGAAGGTCCCGTTGTAAGTATTCTCTTTTTTCTTTTTCTTTTTCTTTTCTTTTCTTTTCTTTTCTTTTCTTTTCTTTTCTTTTCTT
>ML677349.1:31984812-32015495 GCA_007922305.1 Dermatemys mawii
TTTTCTTTTCTTTTCTTTTCTTTTCTTTTCTTTTCTTTTCTTTTCTTTTCTTTAGATTTTCCAAATATATATTAAAACACCACTAATCGCTATATTTAGAAAGTTGAAATCACATTGCTCAGCTTTAGCACAACTATATTTAAAGTCAATGAGATCTGTTTCAAAGTATCCATTAAAGTTATGTATTTTATTGCTCAAGGGACTGATCCAAAATCCGTGGAGGTCAAGGGGAGTCTTTCCATGGGCTTTGGATCAGGCCCATAATCCTGAAAAGTGAAGTAACAATAAAAATATGATTACCATTGTCACAGAAAGGAGAAAACATGTACTGAGGGTGACTGTGTATTCAGATATACTCTCCAATTTTTAAAAGTAAACCATATGCATTAGAGGTTTGCTAACTCTTTTCTTTACATTACAGAAAGAAACTGAACCAAGGGCCAGTGATTAAAAAACAGCCATTCAAAAGTATGATTGATTTTTCTAGGGTTTCCCTGGTGCTGATGGTAGAGTTGGCCCAACTGGTCCAGCTGGTGCAAGAGGCGAGCCTGGCAACATTGGATTCCCTGGACCAAAAGGACCCAATGTAAGTACAATAGAGCAGAGCTGTATATCATTGTGAGCCTATTTCTTGGTAGAGAGTTATATTCATAATAATGATAGTTAAGCACTTGAATCTGTTTGCAATCCATTGCATTGTTATTTATTGAGCATATTTATTGAGTATAGTATATTTAATGCTATCAGGACATTTTTGTCTTTCTAGTAATTTGCGCAGTAACCCAAAATAGAAACAATTTTTTTTCAGCAAACCAGTAGAAAATGTTTACGTTTGTTGTCAGATTAATTGCATATTATCATATATGTTCATTTTAGTGCTATTCACTATATTTAATTGTTCTACAAACATTGGTTCCTAGTATGCATCTCACCTACAGAGGAACTGCAGGGTCTGGCCCTTCAAAAGCTCTCTGAATATGCCTGAATATATATGGTCTGATCTAAAGCCTATTGAAGCCAGTCGAAATACTCCCATTGACTTTAGTGAGTTTTTGATCAATCCTGTACGTGAGATAGGTAATTTTTACACTCAGCCCCCTGGATTTATGGTGTTGCCTAGTGAAAGCCACCATGCCCAGCATCTCAGAGAGCAGAACTCAGCCCTGCCAACATAGATGAATGGGATTTGAAAAAAGGGACAAGGTAATTATTTCTATTGTATAGATGATTTCTCCGACCTCTTCGACTATCCAGTGAAAAGGTTTGAAAATATAGGGATAAAGGAACCTTATAATAGATTTTATTGGCATGGAAAATAACAATCTTTGATTGTCACTTCAAACGTTTCCAAAATAATGACTTGTTTAATTTGTTTGTTTCCCCAAACCCTCCCTCCCCCTTTAACTGTAGGGTGAACCTGGCAAACCTGGTGACAAAGGCAATGTTGGTGTTGCTGGCTCACGGGTATGTGTATATTTTATCTAGTAACATATAGATAGGAGGTAGGAGACCAATAGCAGATATTTAAGGCCCCCACAAAGAGAAGATAGCATTAGTTTGTGCAAGTGAGCCAAAGAATAACTGATGAAACAAGAGAACACTCTGTAAACATGTGTCTTACCTTCTATCAGTACACATTGGACTAATGTTAAATATAAATTAGTCTGCTTGCTTCGCCCCATACATCAGACCCCTTCCCATATAAATCAATTTCGAAAAGGAAAGCTTATTCATTTCCAATTTATCCCTCAAGTCCTATTTTCTTCCTATTATTTATGAGATTTACTAAGTCTCCAGTGGAAGGGATTGCTGATCATCCACATTCTGCCATCAAGAACTCTTCTCTCTTTCCATGGCTGATGGATCTTCATAGAACTTCATGAAGGAAGTTTTACCAGGGATGAATATGACCCCATGACTTCAAGTTAGTTCTAGAACCATAGCCATCCCACAATACACTTGTGAGCCCTTCTGCTAACTTCTTACAATGCGGCTATTAAACACAAATGGATAGAAAGTTGAGCAGGATAAAGACTTATTAACTAGACCAGTTGCAGGTACAAAATAAGCTATTATGGCCCTATACTGTCAGAACCAATGTGTAATTCAGAAAGACAGGAAAGCTTAGATTTATAAATGAGTCATTAAATCTTTCTCCAAATACTGTCTTTAGGGTGCTCCTGGTCCTGATGGCAACAATGGTGCTCAAGGTCCCCCTGGCGTTGCTGTAAGTAACAGCTTCTACATCATAAACCTAGTTGCAGAACATTCTTGGTTTAATGTTAAACTACAGGATTTTCAATAAGAAAAACCTTCTCTTGTATTCCCAGGTCCTACTTAAGCATTTTTCTTTTTAATTTCTTCTAGGGCAATCCTGGTGCAAAAGGTGAACAAGGTCCAGCTGGCCCCCCTGGCTTCCAAGTAAGTAAATATTCACTTGCCAAATATTATCCCATATATTTTATCATTCATAGTAGTAAACACTATCATTAATATTTAACTCTCCTGTTCTTTGTAAGCCCATCTTCATCCATTCAGAACTTTCTTAGTAGATCTCTATATAGCCAGCTGAAATCTCAAATATTTAAACTTCTTCAGTGTAACTGTGTCAAAGCACTCAATTTATGAATAAATGTCAAAAATATTTGGGCTCAGTTATCCTTTTTTACTCCCATGCAGTGGGTCTATACAATTGTTCTTATAACTTAGGACCTGATCAAAAGTCCATTGAAATCATCTGGAGTCTTTCACTGGGCTTTAAGTCAGGCCCTGAAAGCAAAACATGTCCCTTGTTCTTTCACGTTCTAAACTTGGCCTTGTACTGCTTCTTTGCTGTAAGATGTGCAGGCTCTTCGGTAACAGTCTGAAATGCATTCAGTATTTCAGATAATAACTTTATTCATACTTGTATTTCTTTTCATTTAGGGTCTCCCAGGCCCCTCAGGCCCTGCTGGTGAAGCTGGTAAACCAGGCGACAGAGTGAGTAACACAAGTATTAGTTTGCAAGTAGTGACAGTTGAGTCACCTAAGTGCTGTGAGTAAACTCATACATAAGGTGAAGAAAAACCAAGTCTAGTTTAGATCGTCCATTTATCAAAATGAAAAATGTTCCGTATTGTATGCAAAGTTTCTATCTAATTTATTAAAGGCAGCAACAAATCAAGACATTCATTTAGCAGTTGAGTATTTCTTATTTCAAAGTTCTAGTATGAACAAAGCCAAACCCTGATATGACTTTTCAAGCCTGATTTGACTTACACTATATATTCCAGGTTGAATATCTTTTAAAAATATACTGACAATAAACGGAAATTATCTGACAGAAAATTTCCATTCCAAAACTTCAGTGTCTGCTATTCCTCCAGCATTATTATAGTTTTATGCTAGTGTAATTCCATTCAAATCTACTGAATTACCTTGGCATAAAATTGGGGTGACTCAGTGGTGAAGCAGGCATCAAGAGCCTGCATAAGTTTGAAAGCTAGGCCTGCCAGTGCCATGGGATAGTGTGTGACTGCATGTATGGGGAGGAAAGGGTCTCTGCGTTTTTTCATCCTCACCCATCTTTGTGCACCAAAGGTCAGGTTGTGATGTGCTGTATTTTTCATAGGTTATTGCACTGAAAAGGATTTCTCACTAGTACACCGGACCCCCGCTAGAGTGCACGTCTGGATAGCGTGGATTCATGTAGAGCGCGGTCGCAGCCATGAGTCCCAAATTTAATTACTTTAATTGGGATCCATGGTAACGCGGTATTGTGCATGGATCCCAAACCCCACATCCTAGCGGGGGCTCGGTGTATTTAAAATCACAAATGTAAGGCCACAACAATCATGACAAGCCTGCCTTAGAAATCAGCTTAACCCATGTTTTTCTTTTGTCTAGGGTATTCCAGGTGAATTTGGTCTCCCTGGTCCTGCTGGCTTAAGAGTAAGTTACTCTTCATGGCATATTTTCAGACTCTGTCTTGATAAAGTTTTCTTTATTTATGTGCATTTCTAATAAGACTTCATAACCTCAGGAGGAATGAGAATTCTCAGCCCCAGTGCATGCGTCAGAGCCTGCTAACCCTCCCATGTAGTGGAAAAATAAAGGGGATGGTCCTCCCATATCATGTCTGACTGCTGCATATGCTTAGAAGACCTGGTCCAAAGCACAGTGAAAACAATAGATTTCTTTGTGCTATGAATCAGGTAAGTTGTGCACTAAACTACAGGCCATGACCCCAACACACCTAGTCACTTCCAACCCTACCTTACCTCCAACCCTAGCATGATAGTATAAAGAAATGCTGCAGAGGCTTCTCTGCATTGTGCAAAGTGATGAAGAATCCCCCTGCTCATGCTCAGAAGTAGACAAGACACTTTACTTCTGCAGTGATGGGCAGAGAATGCTGCTCCCACTTTGGACATTGGTTCTTTAAAACACTTGTTTGACTAAGTAACAGAGAGTCCTGTGGCACCTTGTAGACTAACACACATATTGGAATAATAGACGTCGGATGCATCTGATGAAGTGGGTATTCACCTATGAAAGCTTATGCTTCAATACGTCCTTTAGTCTATAAAGTGCCACAGGACTCTTCGTCACTTTCGCAGATCCAGACTAACACAGCTAGTTTGACTAGTTGCTTTTCAAAATTTGTCCATATGGCTACTAGCAGAAACAAAAAACAAAGAGTTCATGGCCGTGGTGTTCTCCTGCCATGCAGGAAAAGCTCTGACTGGGAGAAACAATTTACATGTTATTTATGTTGTCCCTAAACTGTTTATCAGAAAACTATCTGGTTGGCTTTAAAACACTTAGAAACTGGGAGCTGCCTTTTTTTCTTTTAAAAACTGTATATATAAACACGTGATGTTCTTAGGGTGATAATGAGCATTACTGAATTAAAACAGACAGTAAAGATGCTTGCTTGATAATTGTGATGGTCCTAATCCTGCAAGCTGCTCCATATGGGTGGACCCCATTAGAATCCTAATCCTGCCTTCAGATTGGCATCTGGGGCATCAGATCACAATTGTGCATACGGAATCTTGTTAAGAGAAGTTGCATGCACCCTGTCTAGAGGCAGAATTTTGTACTTAGAAAATATTTGTATTTTAACTGGCAATCTCTCTCAATTAAAAGCTTTTAGGATTTTATATTGGTAGATATGTGTCAAAAACTATGGACCAGATTCTCTACTGCCTAGTGGTGTCTTTTATACCTGTACAAAGTGGGTGTAAAACTGCCATTCTGATTTGTTTGCATTTTGCACCCAGTTTGCACAGGTATAAGTGGCTGCACAAGGTGCAAGGTCTTGGAAAACCAGCCCCTTTTGAAAATGTCCATGGAATATATTTTACACGTGTGAATGCCAATGTAATTGTTTTAGTTTGCATAACTCACATCAAATAGAGAGTTTGGTGCAATCAACCAACCCTTTAATGGCTCTGGTTTATAAAAAACAACTCGAACCAACCTGTCTCTTTTAGGGTGAACGTGGTGCTCCAGGTGAAAGCGGCGCTGCTGGTCCTGTAGGTGCCATAGGAAGCCGTGGTCCATCTGGCCCACCAGGCCCCGATGGTAACAAGGTAAGCCTTTGCAAACTGCTACTGCAATGACTACTGAAACCTTGACGGCCAAGTGCATAATTGTAATGACAATTACCTACATATATCCCTGAGACAATGGACCAGATCCTCAGGTGGTGTCAAATGGCAAAGCTCCATTGAGGCCTAGTATATACTAGTTGTTATGTACTGGAAATTTTCCCTTCACAGAGGATGGGAGTGGGATTCCAGCTAGGAATCACAGATACAATTTATATTAGCTAAGTGGTCCATTTGCCTTTTTTGAACTGGATTTATACTGTGCCTGACTCTGTGTGCCAAACTTTCATCAATGCAAACATTAGCACCTACATTTCTATATCTTAATTACTGATATCTGTGCAAATGTGTGATCCCAATGATGAGCTGACACAAAACTGCCCCCACAGAAACAAAAGTCTGGTTGAAGTCCAGGTGAATCTCATGCTTAAGTTTACTTGACCCGCAGATCAAGTTGCAAAAACTTTAAGCAAGAGCATCATTTAGTGACTGAGGATCACAGCTGAAATCACAGAGAAACAAGGAAAGCCAGGCATTGTCTTATCTTTGCAAAATATCATCAGTTAAGTTGAGTTTGGAATCCAGGCTCCATTCTATCAAGACCTCCAGATTCTAAAGAGTCAGGGAAATGGTTCTGATTTGTGTCTTCTCTCTAGTAGAAAATTGGGGCGACGTGGGAGGGCGGGGACGAGTTCCTGAGCAAAATGGAAGATTACTGTTTTGGAAGATCAGGCTGTTCACCTGAAGCAAAATTTAGCCATGGAGTGAGGAGGCACTACTCCACTGCCTTTAAAGAACTCTATTGAAAGCAATGATGTTGCACCCATTTACCACAGGAATAAAGTTTAAAAAAAAATCTTCTACAATTCAAGGCGTACTATTTGAAGAGAAGAATGATTTATTGAGTCAGTTCTTTCAGAAATTAGAAGGAAGATGGGGAATTCAGTGCTAAGATAATTTTGCTGAGACTCTTCCAGAACAAATCATTCCTTTCTTACATGTTCCCTTGTTACTGCTAGGGTGAACCTGGCGTTGCTGGTGTCCCTGGTGGTCCAGGCCCAGCTGGCCCTGGTGGAATCCCAGGCGAGAGAGGTATTGCTGGTGTCCCAGGAGGCAAAGGTGAAAAGGTAAGTCAGCAGTTTCAACCAGTTTCATTGCAGCTGAAACACATGTGCACAGGTTGCGGGGACGAGGGGGGATTGTGTTTTTAAACGGGGATGGGAGGAACTGTTTGTGTTTTGAACATAGAGGTCACCTGAATATAACTTTCACCAAACCTGAAAAGTTACATGAAACTGTATTTCACAGACACCCACCACTACCCACCACATGAGTAAATGGACTATTTTCTCAACAAAGTCATGATCCTGTGAGGTGTTAAAAGCCTCCTCTCTGATGCCGGCACCCTTGAGTACCTTTGGGAGTCAGTAGGAGTAGTGGTCTCTCATCGCTTTTCAGGACTGGGCTCCATGAATTTACTGAGAGATATATTAAACTTGTCTTCAGTGAGTACTAATTACAGCAAGAATGGAGCTATGTAAAAAAGGCTCCACCTACTTTGCTACAACTCACTGAGGGCTGAGCACTAGTTACAAGACCTGTAATATTTATGACATGTAGTTAGCAAATGTAGAACGAGTACTTACGGCATGGTACTTTCCTTCATCTGGCTGATCCATTCACAATTTTATTCTTGGAAAATGGATTAAGAAACTCTGATTTTAATTTTGGAATTAAGAATGCCCTTTGGTTTGCCTCAGCAATTCACCCCCATTCTTATTACTACTGAGTATAAAACTCAATGATGAATTGCAAAATCTAGTGTAATTCTGTCAGATACTTCAAATGTGAAGTGCCTAAGTGTTTGAGTAATCTAGGTATCCAAGAAGAATCAGAGAAATAGCTCAGCAACCAAAGCCTTTCTCGGGCTGTGAGAGTATGAAATCTAGTGAGTGACCTCTAAGCCTGAGATTGGCAATATTATTTCATTTGTTTTGACTAAAGGAATCAAAAGGCTTTCAGCTAAAGATGCAGTCAAAAAGAGATCAGGCCTGGAATTGCCTGACACTCTTTATAAAACACAGTACCCCAGTAGCTGCCATGTATATCAATGCAAAGCAATAGTACGTATTTGAGAATAAGAATTAGGGCTGAATTGTATTCTGATTCCTTGAGGTTACAATGATGGCCAATGACTATCCTTCTTGTGACCCATGTTCACTATGTAACCATTTATATTATCCCATTGTGTTCAACAATTATTTTTCCTGCTCTGAGCATAAAGTATAGTGCAGATTCCCAGGAGAATTTGTATATATTGCTTTTATGGGCCAAAGGAAAAGGAGGAGGGATGGATTTACACTCAGCGGCCTGATTCATATCTCACATTGGTGCAAGCCAGATTGAGATCAGTAGCAAGCCCCTCATTTTTTTCACAGATTGTAATTTGTAATTGAATCTTTAATCCCATTCAAACACCCTGTGACCTGGGTGGAAGGTCTATGGTATGGAGTAGGATTTCCACGTTGGGAGAAGGGGAACCGAGCTTGCAACTCTTTTAACCTTTCTTTTATACTTTTTGGGGTGGCCCTATGTCATTTCTCTTCCTCTGCAACTTCACTCCACAACTCACTTCTTAGCACAAACAATGGCACACTGAGCAATGCATTTGCTATTAAACTCTCATTCAGGAGAGTCAGATTTTAGTCTGCATGTTAAAAAGAGAATGTACCCCAAAATGAAGCTTTCCTTTTGCACTCAAGATACACGTACAATAACTGCACATAAAGAAGGAAAGAATTATGTCTCCGTGTATGAATAAGAGTTGAATGGGCACCGTGATGATGCAGTTAAAATAGGCAGTTTTTAGATCTCTTTTTTTATCTCTGACCTTCATTAACAATATAACATGGTGGGGTTTGTTTGTTTTTTCCTGTTTCCAGGGTTTACCAGGCCCCAGAGGTGAAGCTGGGGCAACAGGAAGAGATGGCTCTCGGGTGAGTATATCAAATCATTCTGTTAGCACTTAATTTACCTCCAGACACTTCAGAAATCCTTCTATTGAAGGAGAATGAACAAGATTTACAGGAGCATGTTCAAGCCTTTCCCAGAGTCCAGATCTGTTTAGTTCTTTTGCACAGTCAATAGCAAAATAGTGTTTAGACTTCAGCTCTCCATATTTTAAAGAAAAGCTTTAATATATACTGGCAAAGTAAAATAATAACCTTTATTGAGTAATACTGAGAGAGATTAATCCAGAGGCCCAGCTTTCTCTAGTGGAAGGGAACCAGAAGATATCTCAAGACATTAAATGTTTTGCATTAATGAACTCGAGGATCTCACACTTCACTGCTTCCATAGGCTGAGCTCCTTGCACACCCCAGGGACTCCTTGCATCCCTCCATTCCAACCTCACACAAGTTACATGTGTGCCACCTTCCCATCCCCCTCTATTTCAAGGCTCCCTGCAACTCTACCACTCCTTTCCTCCGTGCCGAGGCTCTGTGTACCCTCCCTTTCTTCCCTTCCCCCCCAAACCAGGGTTCCCCATTCTCCCCCCATCCCAGGGGCTCTGTGAACCCCCCATTCCTCCCTTCCCCCATCATCACCTCCATTATTATTTCTTTTCTTTCTGCCTGGTGATTAGCCATTCGGAGTGTTTAGGGTTGGGAAGATAGACAGGGCTAAGACAGTGCTGGGAGGTATTGATGGCTGCCGTTAACTGTTTTTTTGTTGTTGGTTGTTTTTTTATCTATAGACAATTACAGACCTGGTGGAAGTGGATGGTTCTGTTAATCAGATACCAGGGGCTTTGTGTGCCCTTCGTATCCCCCTCTGCTTTTCACCAAAATCAGTAGCATTCTGCCCACTAATATATAGAATGCTCCCTAAAATTTCAAAATTGATTGGATGCTGTGTTTTTAAGTTATCTGGTTGCATACAGACAAATGCCATTATCTGAGTATATGGCCTTACTTCACTCAGACAGTTAAGCAATGCGATATTACCCTTAGTTACAAATATTCACACTATATGGGCCCGAAACTGCAAACCCGTGAATCACAGGAGTAAAACTCATGTGAGCCAAGTAAGTCTTTCATTGAAGTCAATGGCTCTGCTCAAGTAAGTTTCCAGGATCAGACCCTATATATCCTTTATACATTAAGTGATGTGGAAAAGGGTTAAACAATAAACATATACAAATTAAGGGCCCCATCCCTGCAATTGTTCAGTGTGTGGACTCCAACAAAAATCAATGAGAGTTATGAGTGTAGAAACAGTGAGGTAACAATGAGTTCATTTTTCATTTGGTCTAATTGAAGATCTCTTGTATCCCAAAGGCACATTAGTTCTTTAAAGAAGGCACTCATTTTAATAAAAGCGACAGAGTCCTGTGGTAACTGATAGACTAACAGATGTACTGGAGCATAAGCTTTTGTCGGTGAATGCCCTCTTTATCAGATCCATGCATTCACCCACGAAAGCTTATGCTCCAGTACGTCTGTTAGTCTATAAGGTGCCACAGGACTCTTTGTCGCTTTTGCAGATCCAAACTAACACAGCTACCCCCTGATACTTGGCTCATTTTAATGTGAATGCTCAAAGAGGCATTGGGATACTTGTAGTCTACCTGGGAACTTATACTTTGGGAGGAAGAGAGTAATGAAACATTTTTTCCTCACAAATTTTGCATCATATAAGTTCATAGCTAATAAAACAACATTGTCACACTGCTGTCTCCAGAAGCAAGAAAAGAAAGGAAAGGCAATGGAGCAGAGAGAATGACCACTCTTGCTTCCATGAACGTATGTAACCAGAAATCATACCATGTTTCTATCTTCTCTTTAGGGTATTCCTGGTGCTGTTGGATCCCCTGGCCCTGCTGGTGGCCCTGGTGATCGGGTATGTCTCCCTTTGGTTTTTTGTTACCAGGATAACTTTTGTATGAACATTTAAAGGCTGCAGGGGAAAATATAACCAGTCTCTATTTAGAATAAAATGAAATTCCATTCTAGCTGGTGTTGTAAATAGACGCTCTAAATCTTTCATATACTGTCCAATCTCTGGCAAGTGGAGGATTGCCACAGCACTGCTCTGTCCTATGCAAACAGGGTCAGGGTGGGAAGAGTTGTAGGAAAATACGTAGAGAAGGTTCTGGATTGGGCCCTGCCTTTCTGTCTTCACATAGAGCCTAGTTCTGATTGCACACAACATTCTGGTGGTGAGGGAAGCAGGCAGGGGCGATGGAGGAACACAGATCAGCTCATCGTTTGTTTTGAAATACCCTGGCATTTAATCCTTGGTGACAATTTAGGACATGTCCAAAAACCATGAGAAAAAATGCCACTCAGTAGCATTACATAGGTGAAAACTGGAATATTTCTGTTGAAGAGTAATATATAGTGGCGATCTCTTCTCACTTGCATGCACAGGGGAGATGAGCACATAATTTCCCCATTAGTCAGAGAGAAGGCCATATTACCTAGAGTACATCCCCATTCTGATTACCGTCAGTGGGACTGCCAATGGCACCTCATAGTGAAAATGTTCTTTGATATATTTTAGGGTGAATCTGGTCCTGCTGGCCCTGCTGGCCCTGCTGGTGCTCGTGGTACTCCCGTAAGTAGCAACTTAGAGAACATTTCCGGGTGCAAAAATGCTACATTCAGAAAACAACTACTCTTGAATGCTGACAGCTTTAGTCTTGGGTTTCTTGTCTCTCTCTAGGGTGAACGTGGTGAGAGTGGTCCTGCTGGCCCTAATGGATTTGCTGGACCTCCTGTAAGTACCGAGTGTATGATTAACCATGAGACACTGCAACATTCTGTTGTGTTCCTTTAAAATATATTTTAAACATTTTTTTATTCCTCTCTGTGTTTTTAGGGTGCCGCTGGCCAAACTGGTGCTAAAGGTGAACGGGGTCAGAAAGGACCTAAGGGAGAAGTTGGTCCACAGGGTGCTATTGGCCCAGCTGGCAATAGTGGACCAGCAGTAAGTAAACTGGATGTGCTATTAAAATACACTGATCCTTGATTAAACTGTGCAACCAGTATAGCTGGCAAGTAGGCTTTGAACTTTAAACAGTTTTGTTTTATTTCTTTCTCTCCAAGATTCATAGTTTCAAAACTAAAGTTTTAAGCTGTGAGAAAGGTGGTGATTTAGGTTTGTGAGAACTTTGTCATCAGTTTATTTGGGAAACTCAAATGAACTCCCTTACCTCCAATGATTCTGATCTTGATTTAAAACAATGAAACTTTGAGTTAAAAGCAAAACCATAAATGTGTCCAGGTTACTAAGAAAACCTGAGATCATCAATACACCTGCAGTCAAGATTCTTGTGGTTTCAGATAAATTTTAATAGATGTTATAAAGGTTTTTATCCATTTCTCTTAACAAAAGCTGTTATAATTTACACCGTCTGTTTATTTCCTGTTTATAAAAATACACCTAGCAAAGACTGTAAGCTGAAGTGTACAATTTAATTTTTTAAAAGTATGTAGAACAAATTCAGGTTCAGCCAGGGTCAACATTAAATTCCTCCTAAAACAAGAACCAAAAATCCCCCACAGCCCCGTCACTTTGTTCATGTCCACTCAACTGACTCCTTCAGATAGAGGTTAGGAAAATAACTAAGTTTTGCAACATGCTATGAGAGTGAATATATTGAGGCTGTGTTGGGCCAAGCAAAGAGATTGGGTTAGTTAATTCCAAAGTTGTGAGGTAATTCCAAAGTTGAGGATCCCTCACTAATGGCATCCTATCAAAGATAAAATATGTTCTTCAGGGGCTGGACTTTCAGACCCATACTCCTCTTGTACATGTGCACCTACACATGTGTTTTGATGGAACTATCTTCACATCCAGGTGATGTAATGTAAGATGTGGGGACCAGGTTGAAAAGTTGCTGAAAGTCAGGACCTAGATCTTTAACTTTTCCCATTTTGAAACTTTACAAGAGGAAATTTCTTTACAGGATTGTTTAGGGCTTTACCCTTCTCCATATGCTTCCAGCTAGAGCAGTATCCGCCTGGGCCTTAGTCGGTCTGTATAGTTGTTGTAATATCCATACAGCACATAAGTAAGTGGTTTCTTCATGCCCTTTGCCAAGTAAGCCATTGTTATTTTGTTTTGTTTCTGAGTTTATGGGTATGCGTGTAACATTTGGAAGCCAGTTTAAATTGAAAAATCTTTCACTTAAAGCCTGAAGCCTTTACTTAGTTTGTACCAAGTCCTTGCTATGCTGACTTCCATGAGTTCAGCTGCATAAGGTATGCGTGAAAGCTCATTAAGGAACTCAGGATTTGGCCCCAGTATTAGAATATGTTCTCTGATATTGGAGGGGGTGGAGCAATCCTGCTTTCATTAAAGTTGATGGAAAAACTCCCATTAACTTCAGTCGAAGCAGGATTGGGACCTTATTCTATATCTGGAACTTGGGAGGTGTTTTGTTTGATTCATCATTTTCCCTTTCTCCTCCTCGCATGTAGGGTCCCGTTGGTGCTGCAGGTCCTGCTGGTGGTCGTGGTGACGCTGGTCCTCCTGTAAGTCTTCAAGCTTCTCACACCTCCATTTTCTATTGGCTTTGAATCATCGTTCAATGATTCACTTTCCAATGATTCAGCCCTCACCTTCCCCTTGATTTTTATTTGTAGGGTGCCACTGGTTTCCCTGGAGCTGCTGGCAGAACTGGTCCTCCCGGCCCTGCAGTAAGTAATTGATGAAAGTAGTTTATCAGATGACAAGCTGAACTACGTTATGGACAAATCCTGATCTCAGTTCCATCTATATAAACCATTGACGTGAGAGGAATTATACAGGTCTAACAGAGATCAGAGACAGGCCCTTAATTACTTAGCATCAAGTGTTTAAATGTGCTTAGGTTCATAAATTGCAGATGGGTGCCTAGTGGGAATTTCAAAAACTCCCCCATTGGAAGTTAGGTGCCTAGGACTTTTTGAAATCCCACTAGGCATCTGTCTGCATTTCTAGATGCCTAAATATCTTTGTAAATTGTACCTTTTGTCCTAGTTTCTGCCACCCGTATTCACACTGATTAGCAACTTACCCTGGGAGCGGTTCCATGAACATCAGTGGGAGCGTTCCTAGGGTAAGGCAGTCCTCAGCTTGGGAAGGTGTGGCAGAAAGTCACTTTTTGCCCACATTTTCAAAACTGAAATTCTGCCCTCTTTAAAGTACCCCAAATTGAGCACCCAAAAATGAAGGGACCCCAAATCACTAGTTCCTTTTGAAAATTTGGACCCTTAATTTTTTCCCTCCCAAAGCTTTTCTTTAAGATCCAGTATGTAGTCTAATGACACATGCAAAGGCTGGCACATTCATCATGAAAGTGCTTCCATTCATTTGAAAAAGACCTCCTTTTTGTTTCCTTGGCTGACATTCCTGTATTTAATTATCTAATTATGTTAGATATCACCACATGTCCGACAGAGCTAAAAGCTGCTATAAAGGGTCCGGCCAGAAGAAAAAGAAAATACCCAGTTATAAAATTGATTACAATAATGTTAATAATCACAGCCAGTAGGCACAGAACCAAGACTATGGTTTATTCTGGGCCAAATGGTACCACTCTAATACCACTGCTCCTTGGGTAGTTCCATTAATTTCAGGCATACATGGTGAGTAAGGGAGGGAGAGGCTGGACCTTCTAACTTTCTAATGGAAATTAGACCCCCTTAAATACCTTTGAGGATCTGGGCCTAAATCCCTAATAAACTATTGCTGAGTGCCTTTTTTGTTTCACTGAGGAATGAATAATCTCTGTCTCTGTGGGATAGTGAATTTATGCTTATATTTAATCCTAGGGTATCACTGGTCCCCCTGGTCCTCCTGGCCAATCTGGCAAAGATGGTCCTAGAGGCCCACGTGGTGATACTGGTCCAGTTGGTCGTCCTGGTGAGCAAGGTATCGTTGGCCCACCTGGTTTCGCTGGTGAGAAAGGTCCATCTGGAGAGCCTGGTGGTGCTGTAAGTCATACAACATCTCTTCACATTCCTAAATGTTGCTTTTAATGTAAATATTACAAATTCCATCACAGGTCTTGTGCTTCAGCAGTTTTCTCTTTTAGCCCCTATCTGGCAAAGTGCGTAAATAAGCTTCTGAGTATGTCCCTAAATCCCACTGAAGTCAATGAGATTTAAGTATGTGCTTAAGTGCTTAGTCGAATTGGGGCTGTGAAGGGCAAAGTGTGTTGTAAGCTCTGAGTCAGCTTCTGCTGCCTTTACTCCTGCTGAGTAGCATATTAGTCTGAGAACACCCTTCTGAGACCAGTGGGGCTGTTTGCAGAGGAATATACTATTTGGACTGAGTAAGGGTGGCAGAATTTGGCTTTCTGCCATTTTGCTGTGGGGTAAGCATATTGCTTTTCCACACAATAAAAGACCAAATGTGATGCTAAGGAAGGAATTTGTAATTATATGTTTTAGACAATTTCAGGTCACTTATGCATCAGAATCCCTAATAAGTGGATGAGATCTAAGTGATCTAAACTGTAGGTTTAAAATTGTACAACAACAACAAAATTGATCAGCGCTCTTCAGCTTGAACTCTCAGAATTACTAGCCCTACCAAAGCCCAAATGATATTTTGAGGTCCTAGAGTATATAGGCTATCTTGGACTATCACTGTCTGCTTCTCTATCAGTTATTCTTTCTATTTTATTTACAACAAACAATTAAGTTTGTAATGCCACATATATGATTTGTGCATGCAATTGTCAATAATGCAAATGAAAGCTGTGTAGTTAAATCTTTATGAATCACACTTAAAAATATCTCCCTTATATCCAGTGTAAATCTTGGTAGAACGTTGCTTCAAAAGAAAATCTAATTCTGTATGAGAAGTATTGGATAATTGAGTTAATAGGCCTGCTTCTCCACTATTTTAAGCCTAGCATAGTCATTTGCGCCTGCCTTAATAACATGTTACACTTACATTGCATAGTTATAAATGAATATGGGCCCAAGCTGACTATTCAGGAACCAAACTAGCTCACCCCTTCACAATTTCAGCAAAGCAAAGAGTACAGCAAAGGATCTCAACAGCCTGTGTTCACATTGGTATCTTTAAATCCTTCCAAAGATTCAAGGATCCATTTTTATACTGTAGCGTCTCTTTAAATAGATTTATCCGATCACTGTACTGAAAAATACCACATTCCTTATGCACAGCCCTCCCTCTATGGTATGCCAAAGGCAAGGGCTCAGCGGAACACGGAGAAAAATAAATTTTTCACCAACAAAACTTTTCATTGGAAAATATTTTTGTTGGAGGAGTTTTGAGCAGCTATATATATTAGAGACTTTAACTTTGAAATGTAATGCAAAATACAGAATGTCTAGCTTCTCTTATATGGGAATTATTGCAGAGAACTATGTAGTGAGATTTGTCTGAAAGCACTTGGTGCAGTTATGGGATAAAATCAAATTGTAAAAATTTAGTGTTGGTAAAAAATCCATCCAGATTTTCAATGCCACTGCAAAGTTCCATTTTCTATAGACAAGGACCATAACATTTGATGTTCTCTTCCTGCTTCCTCAGGGTCCTCCTGGTACTTCAGGACCTCAGGGTATTCTTGGTGCTCCTGGTATCCTTGGTCTGCCTGGCTCTCGGGGAGAACGTGGTCTTCCAGGCATTTCTGGAGGAACAGTGAGTCTATGACCTCAGTTATATATATTCCTTTTATCAGACAACTTCAGAGATAAAATTGGCATTTTCTTTAACATTTAATTTAGGACATTTAGAACCAGATTCTGATCAATGGAGTTAGAACAATGTAAGGTGTGAGATCAAAGAGTGGCTCACTATATTTAATGCTTGCTTCAAAGAAACAGTAAGACTGATTCTGAGATATGGGATTTAAAGTATAGTAGAACCTCACTAATTCTGACTAATATGCTAATCTGTACATTCCATCCCTTAACTTGCACCCCCAAAAAATCCCTTCTTACATTTTGGTGTGCATCATCCCCTGTTCTTTTTAATTTTGTGTGTTTACTTTTCCACTATTGCAATGCACAGTAATTGGTAATGGATCTCTCTCTCATTAATGTCAATTAATGAGATTCTCTTTTACTTTGTATCCAATGAGCTAAATCAAGTCAGTTATACACTTATGAATTAAAATGTTCTTGTCTAAAATGACACACAGATGCTCATGTCACAAATCAACCTTCATCAAGATCTTAGCGAGACAAGGTGGGTGAGGTAATATCTTTTATTGGACCAGATTCTGTCTGGGGGACAGACAGGTTTTCAAGCATATGCCAAGATTTTCCAAATGGCAGCAGTCTAGGACTACATGCAGAAATCCATTTGCAATGTTGTGTCTAACTTGCATGTTAAATTACCACAAATACACACACACACACACCTGGATATTGTGCATGTCCTGCTGGGCATTTCAACAGCCATTTTCAACTATAATCACCTTCTTTGTGTCTGGAAATAAGGATACTGATTAGGCATGCATTTATACCTAACCCTTGGCACTTCCCCTTATGAAAACCTGTTCCAGGATGTGTAATATTAATCGTTCACTATGAAACTTTTGTTTCCCACATTGTATGGGGGAGGGAGAAGGCACAAAGCACGAAGTAAAGAAGATTGCTTTTGTGTAGTCAGATGTGTATGTCAGTTTCTCCAAATTCTGCTTTACTTCTGGAACTCCTTAAAGAAATATTTCTTCTATGGGTGCAGTTCATGGGCAGAAATAAGTATTTGGAAAAGTGTTACTCGATGAAGCTAGTATGTGAAATGCAATACAGTTCCTACTCTTGTTCCCTTGCTAGGGTGAGCCAGGACCTGCTGGTATTTCCGGTCCTGCCGGTTCACGTGGTCCCTCTGGCCCCTCGGGTGCTCCTGGTGTGAATGGTCCCCCTGGTGAAGCTGGCCGTGATGTAAGCTACATTTTATATCGTTTTGGGAGAGGTGGGGTTAGTTCAGAATAATGGGAAACATATGTGGGGAAACAGGATATTGCTGGAGAAAGTTCTGCTAGCAAAATTACATCCTACAGAGTTTTAGGGGCAGATTAAAGCAAAATCCTTGAGAATCCAGGCCCCACATCAGAGGGGTCCTCAATGGAGCAGTGAGTTCAAATCATAGTGGGAAGGCAGCCAGCTTCCCTCACCTCCTATGCTGCAAGCTCTTCCGGGCAGGGATCATGTCAGAATAGGGCCTCAAACATGACTGGGGCTTCTGGGTACTCTGGCAACATAAATCAAATCTAGGACTCAGAAGTGAGAGGAAGATAAGTGTCCATTAGAGGAGCTGAGAAGGATAATCTATCCTGAGGGTAGAGGACTGGGCTAGAAGGAAGGATTTATCTGGGAGGCTAGTTATCCCGTAATTTTTAAAGTACTCAGAACCAAACATAATTTAGACATAATTCACCTCTGCTGCATTTGTATCTCTTGTAGTGAGTTAGTGAAATGTAAAACCAGCATTGAATGGGGAATGCAATACACATAATCCTAAAAACAAAGTCTTACCTTTGAATTCAAAGCCAATATTAGGGGACAGAAATTAAGCACATAACTGAAGCTTTCAAAATGTAAAATGGTAATGATCCTACAACACCTAGCATGTTTTAAACATTATCAGAGAAACAATGGGAGCTAACTGCATAATATTTCCTTGTGTGCTTGAATTAACTGGAAAGAGCCCATAAAAATTAAGGATTTTAAAACCTGAAAAGACGTATGCAGCCTAAAAACATTAAGGAGCAGACTATGCCTTTTAAGACACACTTCTATGCAGTGAATAACATGGAGCCATCGGTCCAGAAGGCACAGTCAGTGCTGAAGCTGCTTCTTGTGCACTAGGGAGAGTGCTAGGAGAGCCATCTGCTCCCCATGATGTATTGGCCCTACTCTGCAATCTGGAAGGGAGGGCTATTGTTCTACCTCCTCTCTGCCCTCTTCCTCTTCCATCGGGAAGCGGGGGCAGAACCAAATCTTTGAGAGTGGAAACCATTTGCCCAACCAGGCTGTGAGGAAGGCATCTTGCTCAGCCATACAGCAGTCATGCATAATCTAATCCTCTGGAGAGAAAAAATAAAGTATAAAGAAGTTATTCTGCCCCCTAGAACTGTACAATAATCCCCTCGATTGGCACACACTGGTGAGACTTACCTGATAAGTTTCAATAATACTTCAGATTATTAGATGCTAACAGGAACACCATGTGATCAGAGAACATTCACTTTATTTAATTAATTTCTTTAAACATAAATAACTTCTATGCTCTGTGAGCTTTTCAAGAGAACACTAGTTAAGCATCCATAACATCAGGGAAGCAGCTGAAATCAACCAAAAGGTCACAGAGGAAGAAATTTATGCTTGCTAACACGAGTTGGCACTAGTGAAGTACCACAAATAGAGTAATTGGGCCATGATTCTACTGTCTGAAGTCTGTATAATGCCTTACATTGATTTCACCACCCCCGTGCCAGCCACTACTACTGGCACTTTTTTCAAGTAAGCAGGTGCCCTTTGCTAAGGTGCCTGTTAAATGAAGGCTACTGCTGTATTGATGTAAAGATCATTTTAAAGGATGGAGGTGGAAAACAATTTTCTTCTTCTACTGACCAAAAGAAGGCTGAGGGAAGATAGATTGCTCTCTATAAATATATCAGAGGGATAAATACCAGGGAGGGAGAGGAATTATTGAAGCTCAGTACCAATGTGAGCACAAGAACAAATGGATATAAACTGGCCATCAGGAAGTTTAGGCTTGAAATTAGATGAAGGTTTCTAACTATCAGAGGAGTGAAGTTCTGGAACAGCCTTCCAAGTGGAAACGGGGGGCAAAAGACATCTGGCTTCAAGACTAAGCTTGATAAGTTTATGGAGGAGATAGCCTATGATGGGATAGCCTAATTTTGGCAATTAATTGATCTCTGACTATTAGCGGTAAATATGCCCAATGGCCTGTGATGGGATGTTAGATGGGTGGGATCTGAGTTACTACAGAGAATTCTTTTCTGGGTATCTGGCAGGTGAGTCTTGCCCACATGCTCAGGGTTCAGCTGATCACTATATTTGGGGTTGGAAAGGAATTTTCCTCCAGGGCAAATTGGCAGAGGCCCTGGGGCAGGGGGTTCGCCTTCCTCTTCAGTGTGGGGTATGGGTCACTTGCTGGAGGATTCTCTGCACCTTGAAGTCTTTAAACCATGATTTGAGGACTTCAATAGCTCAGACATAGGTTAGAAGTTTATTACAGGAATGGGTGGGTCAGATTCTGTGGCTCGCATTGTGCAGGAGGTCCGACTAGATTATCATAATGGTCCCTTCTGACCTTAAAATCTGAGTCTATGAATCTGTCCCCTGCCTTCTAAAATATTTGAATTCCATCCAGTCTTTTGTATGACTTGAACATATTTGACATATCTGAGGATGGCCTTCATACGGCACTTAAAAATGTACACCTTGTCAGTATCCCTCCAGAAAGTAGGTAGCAAATATAATATGTAAAATTTCCTTGTAGGCTATGGTTGGTTGATTGGTTGGTTGTTTTTGTTTGTCAAGATTTGTGCTATCTTTTCTTTTTAATGTCTGATAAGTTTCATATTCACAAGGAACTACAACTGGATGCACAGCTCTCTGTTGATATTAGGGTGACTGGTTTCTTATGCTGTTTTAACAGGGCAATCCCGGTAGTGATGGTCCTCCAGGCCGTGATGGCGCTCCTGGTTTCAAGGTAAGCTTTTCTCCTTTGTTTCATACTTTTGTGACAGATAAGTGTCGATCCTTATAAGAAGCCAGTTTTGATAACTGTCTGCTTCCTCTTCCCTTTCCTCATCTTCAGGGTGAGCGTGGTTATCCTGGCAGCAATGGTCCCGCTGGTGCCGCTGGTGCTCCTGGTCCTCAGGGTTCAGTTGGTCCTGCTGGAAAGGCTGGAAATCGTGGTGAACCTGTAAGATAAGACTTTAATTTCTTGTATTACTTAAAACACTTGCTAGTCCATAACATAGATCTTAACCAGGGAACACTTACTGCTCGCTTGTCTTGGCAACAAGTAGATACATGAGGCATGGAGCTTTTCCATGAATGTGATGTGACAGCTTACATGTATTTTATGTGCCTGTTTCAGGGTCCTGCTGGTGTTGCTGGTCCTGTTGGTGCTGCTGGTGCAAGAGGTCTTGCTGTACGTAATTTTTTTTAATCTCTCAGCAAAAAAGTTGAAGTAAGAAATGAAAATGAAGAAATGCTTCGTTGCTTATTAAGGACCCAGTCTTGGATGATAGAGTCCTAAGAGGAGAATTATGGATTTGAAAATATTTATATACCTAGAATTGTTCGATTTGAGATCTGTATCTCCCTCCCATGGGACTGATCCACATTCCCGTGCGCAGATTCCACACGTGTTAACAGAATCTATGTGAATATTTCACGATGAGAATATGACCAGCTGTAGACTCCTCGTGATTCATTTTCACATTGGTTATCCCTGTCTAGAAAATGTTTCAAAACATTCCATTTTATGTTTCTTCTTTTTTTTTTATGTGTTTTTCTTCTCCAGGGCCCACAAGGTCCACGTGGTGAGAAAGGTGGAGCAGGTGATAAAGGACCTAGAGGCCTGCCTGGTTTTAAGGGACACAACGGGTTGCAGGGTCTGCCCGGTCTTGCTGTGAGTAAACATTTGTAATAATTTAGAATGAGGAGTGCAACAGAAATAAATAAAATTACCACAATGTAAGAAGTTTCATATGTGCAACTCTATAGACTGACACCACCCCGCAAATTTTTCAAAGGCTGTGAAATATGCCTAGATAGTTTAGTGTTTGTCGCCATTCACATCAAATATTAAATTTTTAAAAGGCCTCTAAAACTACTCCTATGAATGTCATACAGCAGAATGACACACTTGAAACATAGAGACACAATTTTAGAGATTGGTGTTGAAATGTGGCCAATGTTATATTTAAAAGCATATTCATTTCTTATAATACAATATTTACCCATTTCTGTTATAATGTTGTAATACTTTAGCACAGAAAAATGCAAAATCCTCATATAGATTGTATTCCCTTTAAAAAAATTGACCTTTTAATAAAAACCTCCTTTATTTATATAGAGGAATATTATTGTCTTAAAACGTCCTCCTTAGATTCCAGTTGATTTTATGGTGCTTTTCCCTTCCCATGCCCCCAAAAACAGCTACTTTACTTCACTAAGGAGGAAAGGTCAACACCAGATTCCCCATTCTCAGAACTCAAGCCTTGGGGCATGGTTGACCAGTATCATATTAATATAACTGTATATCAGCATTTTTAATCCTGGTGTGATTTTTCTTTTTTTCATTAGGGCCACCATGGAGATCAAGGTGCTCCTGGTTCCACTGGCCCTGCTGGTCCAAGGGTATGTGAATTTAAGTGAATTCTCTCTGTTCATTTGGAATGTGGAAAGGGCAAGTAACGCTGTCCAATGCCTGTGACTTTTTAAAAATATATTCCTATTTCTTTTGTATTGTTTACTTCCATTAAGAAGTTGTTGTTCTGTTATAGGGTCCTGCTGGTCCTTCTGGTCCTCATGGTAAAGATGGTCGTAATGGACTTCCTGGTCCTATTGGACCTGCTGGTGTGCGCGGTTCTCAGGGTAGCCAAGGTCCTAGTGTAAGTTTGATTATTTTTTTATGTGATAAATTAAGGGCATAAGCTGAAACCATCATTTAATAGCCTCAGTGCCTAGAGTAGGGATGAGTTAAGAAGAGGAAATGGAAGAGATTTCTAAGTTACATTTTTCTTAAACAGGAGTGGACTTTTTATTTCACATTCTAGCATGTTTCCCTACAAAATTAAGATTTGTTACAGGATAGCATTAAAGACAGCTATGTACAACTGCTTATAGGGGCCTACGGATGAAAGCACAGAACTAGGATTCTGGAGAGCTGAGTTCTAGTCTTGGTTCTGCCATTGACATGTTTTGTGACCTTGGGCAAGTCACTTAATATTTTTGTGCCTCGGTTTCCACAGTGCAAAATAGGGATAACTATATTGGTCTTAATTTGGAAAACACTTTGAAACCCTCAAATTAAGAGTACTGTATAAATGAAAAGTGATATCATTATTATTATAAATATTCCTATTCTATAGTGTGACTATATGACTGATCCTGGCCCTCACATTTCTGGTATGCCATTCAAACATTTAAATTAGTCATGTAAATTAAATGTGGGGCCAAGATGAGAGACTGAAGCAGTTCATCTAATTTCTCTCTCTTTATACAAGAATACCAACCTTAGACCTAACTGCAGAGCCCTCATTCAAGTTGATGAGTGCTTATGGTTTGTAGCCAGTGAGTACATACACAAAGAAGATGCAATGGCCCTAAATCTTGCATCTATTACCCTTTTACCCTAAAATACTCATCAGAAAGCACTCCCTATGAGCTATTTGAGACTGGAACTGAGGGATCCTGTGCCTTAGAGTAGGGCTATTCATGCAAGTAAGTAATTGGGTCTAGTGTGCACATCAATGCAGTGCCCAGACTTATATATTGGGATGCTCTTTGTCTTCTGACACTGAACTTTTTTAGGGTCCACCCGGTCCACCTGGTCACCCTGGCCCACCTGGTCCCAATGGTGGTGGATATGAAATTGGCTATGATGCTGAATACTACCGGGCTGATCAGCCATCTCTCAGACCTAAGGACTATGAAGTTGATGCCACTCTGAAATCACTGAACAACCAAATCGAGACCCTCCTGACCCCAGAAGGCTCCAGGAAGAACCCAGCCCGCACCTGTCGTGACTTAAGACTAAGCCACCCAGAATGGTCCAGTGGTATGTTAATGCTAGATGGATGCCTCTTCTGGCTCGCTGGTTTTATTCAGCTTAGTAGCTTTCTTTCAGTGTGGTTTCCTGATTGACTATGGCCTGATGTTAGCAGTTTTATTCTTTAAGAGTGAAATTTACCCCTGTGTTGAGAGCCAGCATAAGGCATATACACTTTAAGTCTTCTTAAGCTCAATTTGTGGTATTGAAGATATGTATAATACTCATGCTGGCTATTGGCCAGGGGGTAAATTTAACTATTAACACTCTGGACAGGCAATGGATATTATTAACCTAATAAATCACCAGTGAAACAATAACTGCTACCTCTGCTGACAGCACAATTACACGATCTTACCCTAGAGAGTTTCCCTTCATTTTCACTGTGGTGCAATCCCCACCACAAAATCAATATGATTATTATATATGCTCAGCATTCAACAGTAATGCAGTGTCACACAGTAGCAATATTCAAATACGGATTTCTTGTGGTTTGCAGGTTGCCACTGTAATACTGTACACAACTATAGTGTCTATGTCATCCCGTTGGGTATTTATGCTGTGCACACTACATAGCAGCTGAGTGCCTGCAAGGGGCTGAATGCATTATTAGTGACCAGGGTGGTTTTTTTTCAATGACAGGTTACTACTGGATTGATCCCAACCAGGGGTGCATCATGGATGCCATCAGAGTGTACTGTGACTTCTCCACTGGCGAGACTTGCATCAATGCTAATCCAGAAACCATCTCCTCTAAGAACTGGTATGTCAACAAGAACCCCAGGGACAAGAAGCATGTGTGGTTCGGCGAAACTATCAATGGTGGTACACAGGTGAGTGGCCAAACACTTCAAACTCAAGTGAATTTGTTTCCTACAGTGCTGTCTAAAAAGCTGCCTGTACAGTAACCCTTTGCAAAAGCACAGACTAATGAAGACTCTCTCCTAGTGGAGGGGGAGGAGGGAATGCACCAGCCTTTCATCTTTGGAGAGCAGAATTCAAGTTTGGTTTTGGTCACAATTGCAAAATGGGTTTGTTGGAATCATCCTAGTTTCCCTTTGGGAACATCACAGAATCACAGCACAGTTTATCGCAACTTAACACGTTTACTAGACGCTGCTCAAGGGAAGCCTGTGATTGGTATATCAGGCATGTTCCCAGTCAGTATGGGGATACAGCCGCTGAATAGGAATACGTATCAAAAATCCATGCAGGACTTTTCTTACATTTTTGCAAACTTTATAATTTGCAGTCATTTATCTTTAACATGTTGCTCTGACTTATATTGGACATGCTTGGGAAGACCTTTACAATGGAAACACGTCAGTGGATTCCTCCTAAAGTGATGCCATCATAACTCTTCACACTACCATAATTAAAAGAAGAGAGATGCCCACCAGTGTGTGGATGTTTACATTTGTAATTTCCAGTAATATAATGAAAAAAACAGACCTCCCCCAACCCCCAGCTGTAAACAATTCCATTTGTTCAGTCACATAGATCTAATTAGGTTATTTTTTTTAACTGAGTAGTTTTGATCTTGTGGTGAAATTTCAAAGTGCTCAAGATCACAACCCCCTGAATTCCACTATTTTCACATTCCTGTAGCATCCCGGTTCACTTTAGACACACGTGCACACACACACATCCTGTGAGCATATTACAACCCATTACAGTTCAACAAATATTTGATTTAGAGTTCTTCCCTCCTGTTTTTAGTTTGAATATAACGAGGAAGGCGTGACCTCCAAGGACATGGCCACCCAACTTGCCTTCATGCGTCTGCTGGCCAACCATGCCTCCCAGAACATCACCTACCACTGCAAGAACAGCATTGCGTATATGGATGAGGAAACTGGCAACCTTAAGAAGGCTGTTATACTGCAGGGATCCAATGATGTTGAACTACGAGCTGAAGGCAACAGCAGGTTCACTTTCAGTGTTCTTGAGGATGGCTGCTCTGTAAGTACTACTGAAAGCCTGGTTTCCTGTTTACTGTAGTGGTAGAATTGGATATTGATATAGAGCTAGATTACCAATCTCTTCTGCAGGACATTAGTCATTAAAGTTCTTATTGTCTGAAAGATAGTTAATCTTGAGTGTTGAATCCTACAGCCCTCTCAATAGGTGTCCACAGGCCAAAACACAGAGATATCACACTTTCACTGTACAGGTGAGCCAGAAGGTGGAGAGCACATTATAGGCATTTCACCCCTCTACATGCCAAAGAGAAAGCTGCATGCAGCTGTCTAACCCAGAGCACAGAGGGAATGACGTGCAAACTGGAGAAGTGGCAAAAGTCCACAGAGGCAGCATATCCAGTAGTCCAAAATTCTACACCTGCTACTCCTCCATATCCTGCCTAGCCACTGGAAAACATCTCCATTTGATTTGATCCCTAGTGCCTATATTACTATATTAAAGACAGAACACAGAATCTGCTATTCTGAATGATCAGATAGCTGATATGTTAAGTTAAAAGATTAAAATAAATATGTTTCTTTATATGAAAGATCTGTAGTTGGGCATCTAACTGATGACCTGTGCTAGCAAAAGTGATTGTAACAGATTTCAGAAGAGATTAAATTCACTAAAAGAAATGTTGGTACTATAAACAGTGCAATAACTCTTCTAACTATCACTATTATTATCTTACAGAGAAAGACCAATGAATGGGGCAAAACAATCATTGAATACAGAACGAATAGGCCATCTCGCTTGCCCATCCTTGATATTGCACCTTTGGACATTGGTGGCGCTGACCAAGAATTCGGTTTGGACATTGGCCCAGTGTGTTTCAAATGAATGAACTCAAACTAACTTAAAACCAAAAAAAAAAATCTCTCTTTGCCATTTCTTTTTTTATACTGAAAGCTGACTCCTTCCATTTCTTCTGTTCATCTACTTGCTTAAACTCTGGGCAAAAGAGAAGGAGAAGGATTGATTGGAGCATTGTGCAATGCAATTTAATACAGCCCCAAAAGGACTCAGAAGTCTTTCAAGATTTTAACACCTTGTTTTGAGAAATGTCAGCCTTTGTAAAAAAACAAAATAAAAAATCATGAAAGTTTGCACCACTTGTGGCCTTTGAATATCTTCCAGAGAGGAAGTTTAAAACCACAACTTCCAAAGGTTTAAACTACCTCAAACACTTAAAGCCAAGTGTGATCCACATCCACAGTAGGTACTTCTCCATATGATCTGAGGTGCTTTTAGTTCCATTCGTAATACAAAGGTGCTAATTTCGGTATGATAGAGGATCTTTCCAATACTTGAACTTTGATGGTGCTAGCAGCATTTGAAATACCACTTTTCTGTATTAAGTTGTATTGTTTCTTTGGAATCTGTCTCAAAACTTTAGTCAGAATGTCCCATCTCACCCCCAGATTAAGCATGTGGATCATTTCTCTCCCTACGCCCCCTCTTCAACTTCTTCCTCCAAATTCAGGTGCTCATGCTTTTAAATCTCATTTTCATCCTCTACGGTGGGTAAAAAGAAAGCATCATTTCTCAAAAAAATTGTACCTATTTTGTATATGTGAGATGTTTAAATAAATTGTGAAAAAATTGAAATAAAGCATGTCCAGTGTTCCAAAAGAAAACATTGAATGAGTAAAGTTCCTTGCTTAAATGCATCAATAGATATTTGTACCCAGTATATGCATTGTTAATTACCTGACTTCTTAAAGCAAAAAAATAAAAATTAATAGCAAGATACAACACTTCTGCTAAAATATCTGGCTACATCTAGGCCCATATTTGGTTGTTCTGAATTATCTGTTTGCTAAATACACTAAAACATTCATTGAAAGCCTGCTTGAGTATAGTTAATGGTGTAGCAATAACACAATGCAATGCATTAAGCTCCAATTAATGCTCACCGTTTTCTATAAACTATAAATGTGATATAACCCAGGGTCTGTCCTTCTTTGCTAATTCTTGGGTTAAATTAGTTATACAAGAATGGGAATATGTAATCAGATCCAACATTAGAGCTAGAAAAAAAATCATATTTTCTTTACTCCAGATAGCAAAATACCTCCTTGTTTAATCATGAATACTCTGCTCAACTGCAACATGAAATGGCATTTTAAATTATCATCTTTTTCTCTGTGCATGCGCGCACACACACACACACACAAAGTCTTATCTGCTCTTTCTGGCATTTAATCTAATCAGTGAGGAAGTCGCCTTTCTCTTTCTGAACTAAGCATGCAATACATTTACATAGTTTCATTTGTCTGTCATTGCCTGTTTGTTGCAATGAGATATTTATTTGCTGCATTCCGAGACCATATGGAAATAACTTGTTGATATGTTTGTCTGCTCAACTCTTCAGTTCAACATCTCTGTTTTGTAAAGTCTACACAAAATCCAGCCGCGCTAGACAGCCTGGTGGGACACTATCGATAAAAGCAATAATGGATTGTTGCCTTTTGTTAAAATATTAAAGAGATTCATGGCCAAATGCCATCTGGTGTGGAGTGGGTGCACAATGTAGGGAGGGAGCACAGGGATTTGCATCTCGCCCACTCTCTATATCCAACAGCAGCAGCAAGATAGGATTCTTGCTTAGCACTGATAAAAGACAGAGGACCCAATTACCCTGGTTCCAAAGGGCCATTGTGTCCTAGTTGGCGACAGACTGTTCAATCAGCTATGGTAGGAACTTTGACTTTCTTGAATATGTATGCAGAAGTCAAACCAGAGAACTATTTAAAAAATTGTTCTCTAGATTATTAGAGGAGGATGTTTTGTTAAGCACTAACAGTACCTCAGCACCATAGAAGACACAAGAGATGCTACAGTCCCTACCCCCAAGGAATTTACTGTCTTTGGTGGATGGCGGTACTTTCCTGACGTAGCTGGACTGAAATTCTGACTGGACTAGCATTTCTGGGTGTCTGAGATTAGGATGGAGTTTCAGGGACAGATAGCAGCATATAGCACATAAGGACACCCAGCGGCAACAAAGCAAGTGATGAGGTGGGCTTTGCTGACAGATAGTGTGTGAAGGTAGATTTGCAGAAGGTTTACAGAACAAAGTTCTCTGTAACCAGAGTGGAAGTGCCATTGGAGAGGTAAGACACCCCTCTGAACAAGGTGAAATCCAAAGAGATCAAACTAGAGCAGGGTGAGGAAGGGGGAAGGTGGAGGGGTGTAACCCCACCGTCTGATACAAAAAAAAGGAGCCCCTTTAAAGCCTTGTTTCTGGAAAGCTGAATAAGACTAAAGGTCCAAGTTTCAAAACTTGTTCTTTATTTGTCCACATGGACCTTTTACGTGTCAACAAATGGAGTCCAAGGTCAGACTGCTGAAATTATGGCCCTTTGAGTCTAAGGATATGAATGAGCTGGCTAAAGGGTCACTGCCAACTTGAACTCTAATCAGTTTTCAATATAAGTGAGAAGTAGTTTCAGGTACTATACCTGCCCCTCAACCCACCAACCATTTTCTTATTTTAGTTCTACGATCATATTTTCCTATTTTAAAAAAAAAAATCTCTCCTTACCTCCACAGCTGTATAAAATACATTGTTTAAAACTGCAAATGTTTTGGTGCTCACCTGGATCAGCTAGAGGCCAATTAGTTTCTACAAAGATAGAAGTGAAAGGATCTCAGTAGGGTATAAAAATTTCCCCATGTTCAAGTGCCCCTAGCTGCACTGAAGTACCTCCAGCATATCTGCAGACCTAAGGATGGCTGCAAAGGTGTCTAATAGAATTGGGCACTGTCCCTATTCATCTTATTAGTGTTTTGGGGAAGAGAAAGACACTAGCTCAGCGATCATATAATTACTTAAAATATAAGTAATTGAGGCTGGGATTTTTCAGAGTGGCCTAAGGGAGTTGGGCACCCAATTCACATCTGTGAAATTATATTTTAGGCATACCTGTATAATTGTTGAGCTGGTCCAGGACAGGGTTAGTTTCTTGCTACTCCCTGGACATTAAGGGGCTGGATTGCATTAGTGTCTACTAAGGGTCCTTGCAGACTCCCTACAGTGGCATTTCTAAATCCTAATCTAGTTATTTCTTACTACTCAGACAGTTATGTGCCTGTAGTGTGGGTGAGAGCACCACACCCACATCCATGTTCCTATAGTCTTGTAAACTAAAACCTTGAATGCACCCATAATGCAACCCTTTAGCACCTTTGCACTTCTCCCTGTCACGGACTTTTGCAGAAGTGAAATGTGATGTTGGTAGGGGATTCTGCCTCAGATAGGCTTAGATTAAAAAAAAGAGAAAACTAAGGGATGAGGGAAATGGTGACCCTCTATATATTTTAGACTCCCGCTTGGGGCCATGAGTGGGGGAGTAGTCCTATAGGGGTGTGGGACAGGGTTGAGGCAAGAATCAGGATGAGGGTGGGCTGAAGAGGGTTGATAAGGAGTCTGGGTTGAGGCAGTGTTGTGAGCAGGTATAGACTGGAAACAGTGATGGTAAAGGAATGTCTCAGGCCCTGGGCAGATTGGGGAATGTTTGCATGATTTGGTGCCATCAGGTTGGTGAGAGATGATTAGAGATCATGGGAGGGAAGCTTAGGTGCAATCCAGGGTAGGGAAGAGGCAGGACAATGGGGGCATCCAGGAGTAAGTAACCTTGAGCTCACATAACTTGCAGACACTTAAGAGTAGGAAGGAAACTACAAAAGACAGCTGATAGCCACTCAGCTGCCTTCTGGCTTCTCTCCTATTCCAAGTAACCTATCACAGAGCACCCTCTGCAGCTTGGATGCTAAAACACAAAAAACTCCCATTTAACCCATCCTGTGATGCACCAATGGTAACCTCTAAAATAAAAACGTACTTTGAGATTGTATGTATTACACATGGAACTAGCGTTAGGGAAACTATTTACAAAATAGACTCTATGAGGTATAGCCACAATACTCACAACTAACACTGACACATGGGCGTTATACAGATCATCCCAAATGAGTGCTGATAAAACCTTTCTCCACCATCAAGTATTCACCGCATGCATTGCAGAAGAAAGTAACTTTCCTCTGAATTACACTTTTTAAGGTAAGTGAAATTAATAGGCAGCAGATTTAAAACAAACATAAGGAGCCTCAAGTGAGATGGATCTAGAACAGCTGTTAAAAATGGGTCACTGAAAATCATCAGCAGCAACAACAGCAGCAGCAGCTGAAGGGAATTAGTCAAGCTCCAACAGGAGTAACAACAATCCCTGGTACAGCAGATGCTGGCTGTGCTTCAGCTTCAAGGAGCAACCAGAGTGACGGCAAACACTAACCCCTCTGCCACACACACACACACACACACACACA
>ML677349.1:32015505-32115024 GCA_007922305.1 Dermatemys mawii
CATCTGCTGCAGAATGAGCCCTGAAAAATTGGGCCGTGCTAATGACACTTCATTTCTTGGGCCCGGCTCAAACTGCCTTACAGGAACTTGACTTGGCTATGTGAAGGTACAAGAGGCAATCCTCAAATATTTAGACATCACTGAGGAGACCCACCGGTGGCAGTTCCAGGCGGTGTGCCCTTCAGGTGCATGCCCATGGATGGTAGCCCAGAAGTTAAAATCTCTCTGCTGGCTGTCGTTGAAGCCGGATAGGTGTACAGGTGGCAGCACTTGTACTCATAGAACAATTCACCCAGATTCTACTGGTGGGGTGACAGGCCCAGTGTTAAGGCATCAGCCTGAGACCCCGAAGACGTCTTATGGAGAACTACCTAGACTCCTGCAACACCCCTGAGATGCCTAATGGGGGTAGAGGGGAGGTCACTGACAGACAAGAAGACATACCAAGAGCAGTTGCATGGGCTACGAGGTCCGACTTGGCCCCACAAAGATCCTTGACGGCACAGAAGAAGGCAGATCTCCACTCCAGAGCAGTGAGGAAGGACGGCAACTTGGCAGAACCCTCTGCTGCTTTTAAGGGGCCTGCAAGCCCACATGGTACAATCTATGGCAAAGCCCCAGAGGAGTCAGACCGACAGGGCAACAGCTTGCCAGGCCACACCCCGATGTCTGTGCCATCCAGCAGGAAATGTTTCTCCTGTGGACAGGCGGGCCACTTCTGTAGGGACTGTCCCTACATGGAATATGACTTTGCAGAGTCTAGGGCCCATAAGAAAAGCCCTGCCAAGCTAATAGTCCTAGTGTTGATGAAGGGAAAGAAAATAATAGGGCTGGTGAACTCAGGATGTAATCAGACCCTAATCCACCAGCAACTCGTAGATTTGAGGCAGGACGCAGAGGGAACGCTATTCCCCCAGTGTGTCCCTGGAGACATAAAGCCCACAAGTTTCTACCCAGGGACAGACTCAAGTATGGCTGAAGATGGGAGAGCATTCAGCAAGCATGTGGATAGATTTAGCTGCTGGGTTGGCCCACCACTGACCAGATGTCCCAATTTTATAGGCACAGTCCCAATTTTGAGATCTTTTTCTGATTTAGGCTCCTATGACCCTCCACCCCCTGTCCTGATTTTTCACATGTGTTGTCAGGTCACTCTACACTACCCCCTCACTGCCCGGACCTAATGCTAATTGAGCCACAGGCTAAGAACTACTGCTGTAGATAAATAGCTACAGTGCACCACCTATTGGCTTAAAAGGTAACTACTATGTGTTGAAAATTATGTAGCTTTGCTTGCATTCAGATGAACCATTTTTCACTGTCATGACTACTAAAAGCCTGAATGTATTCTCAGCCTTCTGAGTTACTTGTGACCAAGAATACCACAAATACTAATTCTGCAGTAGTCAGCTCTTTTAGAAGAGGTGGTTTGCTGCAGGTACTGCCAACATCTATTCCGCTAACATGTAGGATGTTGCCACGCAACAACCCCCATCTTATTTTAAGTTGACAACACATGCTGTAATCAGCATTGCTGAACAGGTAACAGCATAAGTATTAGAAACTCTCTTCAGCTAGAGTTATGGCAAACAAGTGGTTTTTATTTACAAACATCCAAGCAAATCATGTTGAGTCTGATCCAGCAAACCCTAATATATAACAAGAGGGAACCGGGTAACAGTCTTCAGCTATCTGAAGAGCTGTTATAAAGAGAAAAGTGCTCAATTGTTCCCCGTGTCCACGCAAGCTAGGATGAGAACCAACTGGCTCAATCTGCAGCCAGGGAGGTTTAGGTTAGTATGATGGGGCATATAAACCCCACACTGGAGGACAAGGAGTGAAGGAGCAGCTATGGGCTCTCGCACCCACACCTGCAAAATCTGTGCAAGCTGGAAATAGAGTTTAAAAAGGGAAGCAGAGCTGTTCAGAGGAAGTAGCAGGGGAGGGAAGTAGGCATCTGTTCTGGGACAGTACTGCGTAAGTGCTCTTGTTGCCTGAGACTTGGCAACACAGATAAAGCCCGCGAAGGAGAGACTGGTGATTAATTGTGACAGTCAGAAACTTTATTTGTGGTTCTTTAATTTACCTCATGGGAGACACTTAGGTTTCTTAGGAACTTAGGTACGAAGTGATCCAGGAAGGCAGTTGCTTAGCACCCCAAAGTGCAGGACTTAGCTGCCTACCATTAGGCTCTGGATTGGAGCCTGGTGGAGAGAGTGAGGCTGGGATCCCCTGTCAACTCCAGAAGGTGTGACAACAATGGGAGCCTTTGCCTGGGTGGAGAATCCAGCCAGGGAAGGCACAGAGGGTATGTCTATGCAGCAAAGCATAACTGGCCCCTGCCAGCTGACTCAGGCTCAGGCTGTGGGGCTGTTTCACTGCTGTGTAGACTTCTGGGTTCTAGGACCCTAAGAGGTGGGAGGGTCCTAAAGCCTCGACTCCAGCCAAGGCAGAGCCCCATGAGCCCAAGTTCAGGTTTTCCTTTGCTGCATAGACATACCCTAAATGTTCAAGGCCCAGACCAAAGTTCCCTAACTTAAGGTGAAAGCCCTGAAGCTCTTGGAGGTGCTGAAACACTTCTCTGTGATAGTACCAAGTTAGCAAGGGACATCAGCCAATCAAGTTTTTCCCTACTAGAGATGGCTTTATTTACTTCCTGTTCTAAACTGTTGGGTAGCATTAGTATATGCCAAAAAGGGTGGACTGGAACATGTGTCCTGGCTGGAGGGCTGAGTCACAAAAGGAGGGACCAGAATTGTAACTGAAAACATGGGATGTTAGGGAGGGAGAGAACCTGCTGCACCTCTGCGCATGAGGTTGCATTAGTGGTGTGGTCCCTTTTACAGTTAGATATTAACAAACCCTTTCTGACTGTAAAGATAGTTACGCTCCGGAATAGCTTATAAGGGAGGTTGTGGGATCTCTGTCTTTGGAGTTTTTTTAAGTCTAGATATACTTGGTCCTCCCTCAGCACAAGGGGCTGAACTCGATGATCTCACGAGGACCAGTCCAGCTTTGCTTTTCTGTGATTGAATCTCCCATTGATGTTAATGGCAGTTCCAAGCACAGTAGCAGTGGACTTCCAGGGTCAGGCCCTTTCTCTGTTTCACATCTCAAGCATTCCTAGACCTTGTGATTTACTTGAAGTTCTAGGTATGAACAAGTTCAAACACGCAAACTTTGCTGAAACTACTATACTGTACCCAATTTTTGGTGAACCCCACAGATTTCTCATGTTTGCCATGCTAACATATGCTCCACTGAGGTCTATTCTCTAACCTCCATGAACCTTTCCATGACCCTGGCTGATCTGGTAACAGCTGACTTAAAAACTGATCAATTAAAGATATCCCTCTGCACCAGGGGTTGGCAGCTTTTACAGGTGCTTGCTGACTTTTTAATCAAACTCAGCTGAGTTGGATATTTGTGTTGAAAGCAGTCCAGAAGCTAGCTTTCTCTGGCTCTTGGGCTCGTTTGGAAAAGTCCTATAAGATAACCTTTCTATACAATACTTTATGAAACTATAGAATCTAATGATATCCCAGCTATAGAATTCTATAGCCTGGCTAAATCAACCCTCTAAAAAGACTAATCTATATTAAATTTTGTGAGGCAGAGCCTTGGCCCTACTAGGCTACACAAATGAGCTGCAAAGCTAAGTTCACTGACTATGTGGGGTTTCTTTTGTGTAAGGGGAATCCCAAAGTGAAAAAGAGTGGCTCTATGCCAACCCCATCTAAGTCTACTATCAGGAGCCATAGTGGGACGTAAGGTGTATGGACAAAGCACCCCTATGCTCCAATAATCTTCATTCATCAAAGTGGTCATCTGGGAATCACAGAACAGCACCAAACTGCACTGGCCTCAAGATCGGAGAGTCATAAAAGTAGCAAAGCCATCTTTGCCCCCCATCCTCTCCTCTTCCCCCACAAAAGTCATTCGGACTCAAGTATCCAACCCAAAAGGATTTGGTTAATTTTTTTGTAGAACCCTTTTGTTTTCATCTTTTTAGAGGACTTTTCCATAAAGAACTAGGACACATGGATCCATAAAAACAGAGATATGAATTGGTGTGCCAACTTACATTTGAATGTTATTTATCAGCTATCTAAACAGTAAATGAACTTATTTATACAGCACCTTTCATACTGAAGGATCCCAAAGCACTTTAGAAAGGATATACATATCATACACCGAAATCCCTTCATCCACTGCTGCAATGTGTATGCCTATGGGATTAAATGCAGTAGCTGTTCAGCACTATGCAGCAACTCTACACAAAAATTTAGAACAGGAACTAAATAAAGCCATCTTTAGTAGGGGAAAGTTTGGTTGGCTGAAGTCCCTTGCTAATTTGGTACTGTCTCTGTAAAGTCCTCATTGTGCACCTTTGGAGTCAATGGGTATTTTCCTACTGACTTCAATAAGAGTTCAGAACCAAGCCCTAAAGGAGTTAAACAAGGAAGAGTTATTTCTAACCTGCCCTGCCTCACCAGATACCAAAGCCCTATAAAGTTCCAGGAAATAGGCCATAACTCTAAATTGACACTGTGTAGATAGCATATCTTTACAATGTTGACTTCTTCCACTTCTGACTTGGCTATATTTTTCTACATGTTTTAATTAGGTATAATTTTACAATGAATCATAAGTCCAAGTGCATAAACATTACTTGGGTGGAAAAATCAGAAATGACAAAAAGTGTTATAAAGATAAAAGTGCCTTCAGTCATTAATAAATAAAATTCTTTTTGTGTTTTCCATTCTGTTTTTTTATCCCATGTGTTTGCCCTGCTTTGTCATTTGATCTTTAAGTTTGAATAACAAGTTCTGCAGTGAATAGGAGTCAATTTTACAGGCGCACAATTTCAGTGCCTGAAATATTGTCAGAACAAATCAGTAGCATTCAAGGATGGCAAAGGAAAAGATTGTAAATAGAATACTGCTAGAAAGCTGCAATGTGAAACTGGAGTGTTCTGAACTGCTGGTCCAGGCACTTTGATATGCCATCTCCCCAATGCTATTAAATTGTGCTATTTCCCAGCAGTGTTTGTGGTGTTTCTAAAGCATTAAATTGGGAAGATTCAACTGAAATTAAATAACCTGTGATCAGTGTTGGCCTTAAACTCTGGTTGAAAATTCTACCTGGTGATCATCTCTAGCAGATGTTGCCACGTGAATCTACAGTGTCCTCAAGAGTGATGCTAGGCAAGTGTCATTTGTGACATTGTGACAGCGTGCTGGGCAGGAACTGCGGAGCCAGCCCTCTCTCACAGCAGTTCCAGTTAAGGGAGTCAGACAGAAAGGGGGAAGCCAGGGAGTGGAAGGAGACTGGGAGATCTTTTCTCTCCTGACTGCAGAGGCTGGGAATTCCTCAGACTGAAAGCCCCCTGCTGTATATAATGAGAAGGTGGTGGGATTGCACCCTATAAATAAACTTCATCAGTGATTGCTGAACCTGAAGGTCTCTGAGTGGTTTTTGGAGCAGAGCAGAGGCTGGACCAAGGGAGCCCTGCTATGCCCTGTGACAGACTTTGACGCTTGTTTGCATAAAGCGAAAATAATTGGAGGGAAAATGTTTTTTGAGGCCAGTGATGCAGATTGTGCATGAACAAGTCCTGGCTGAAAATCTCAGAGCACTGCCTCTCTTCTTGTGGAATGCTGTGGTAGCTAAAATCAACAAAGGGAGTGGAGCTAACAACCATTCACATTAAAGGGGAAGGTGCTGGGTGCTAGACAGCTCACTACCCCCCTTGGTATGACAGCCTGAAGATGTTGGTTTTTAGGGTATATCTCAAGGTAGGTTCTATTCTCGGAAGGTTTTAACGTTGGAGGCAGAATAGGTGTGTGTTCAGTGGGTCATGGAGAAAGGCAGTTCCGATCTGGTGCATTCAGAGGGTTGACACAGATCCTGTTAAATCTGTCTATTTATAAAAAGGAAACTGGTACAGGTGCTTGCTACATTTTTATAAACTGAATGAAAACAGAAAATATGAATAAAAACTGTTATCTTGGGGAAGTTCTATGGCCTGTTATTCAGGAGGCCAGATTAGATGCTCACAGTGAACCCTTCTGGCATTGGAATCTACAAATCTATGTGCTCATTACCACTTGACTGCTGTATTATATTTATACATTGTGGGAAATACTACTATCAAATTCTAGAACAATATTTTTGGCTTTTATCTTCAAAGACTACAGATGCTCCAACAGGCTTTTCTGAAAATGAGTTCAGTTAAGTAAAAATTACTCTTTTTTCTTTTTAAAATAGAAATGAGAACCCATACTTTTAGGGTTTCGTTCTTATTCATAGTCACCGTAATATAAACTAATTTGTAGTGCACTTTTTTATATCAATTTTACTAACATTTGCCAGCTGTGACACGTAGTTTACTAAATCAATATTTATATTAAGTCCCCCTAAATCTAACTGCAGCTTCATGAAAGCACATAATCCCACAGCCAAGAGGGCAAACAAATTTGGCTGGGATTTCCAAAGGGGCCTAAAAGGAATCAAGTACTCGACCCCCATTCCTTTATGGTCCTCTGAAAATCCAAGCCCTTATGCACGTGACTCAAGATAAAGACATTTAACATTCCAGATTGATATCACCCAATATGTCTTTAAATGGTTTCATTTTAAGAGTTGTAGAGAGACCATTGTAAGAAAGTTTTCTGCAGGGCATTGCAGAATCTGAAAAGAGGTTCTCACAGCCTTTCCAAAGCAACATGTGACCGCTATGAATCATTCTTTTTGCTGACTAACCCTCTCAGATGGCTGATTAAAAGCTGGGCACCAGTGGCACCAAATACAAGGAGTGCTCTTACTGGGAGTGAGTTTGAGGAATAGCTGGAATGGCCTGAAGAGCTGTAGGAAAAGTTGAAGTTTTAATCAATGCATCGTCTTTCTAAAACTGTTTGTTGACAACAAAAAAGTGAGCTTTGTGGTTTCCCTAACATAATCCAAGCAGACACTCAAACACCTTGAGAGACTGTATTAATGTTTTTTTTATAGAAACTGGTTCAGCTCAGGACTATTAAACACCTTTTGTATATGAGCTCTTTTAAAATGGCTTTCCTGTATGTAAATATTTTTCCTTTTGTTAAAAAACACCAACTACTATATAGTTCCACTCCTATTTAATTACTCCCTAGTAGTCTTTTTGAAATAAGACTCCTCTGAAATAAGAGTGTCTAAAGAAGGATCTTATTGTTTTCACTAAATAAGTTTAAAAATTCTTTAAGTTAAACTGGTGCAACTTTCTTACCAGGCAAGACTCAAGGAACAGGAAAATGTGGGCTGGAGGAGCCAACATGGATACTCACCTATGCTGAGGGTTCAAAGTACACATCACATAGCCCAAAATAAGGAGAGTTTTCTAATATTGTGCACAAAATCAAATGTGTCCTTTAAAAGAAATCACCTATATTTGAAATCAAAGGAAATCTTCTCATAGACTTAATTGGGGGGGTGAGATCAGGCCCTCAAGGAATAGGAGGCACTAGCTGTGACATAGGAGCTAAGAAATCCAAGGTGCAAGCTAAAAGAGTGACATGTCTGTCTAATCTAGCATGTATTTTATCCATTTTGAAGAAAATGAATCATACTGTCTCTCTTTGCTCTTCCATTCATTCTGATCTTCTGCATTCCCCTCTTTATGTCTTTCTGCTACCTGGTACCTTTCTCTTGTTGTACATATTTTACTGACACCAAGTTCTCTTCTACCCTGCTGCCCTTCGTGTACCACCTGATTCCCTTCTGCCTTGGATGTTCCTCTCCCGTGACAACTCCTAATAGTGCCTCCTGTTCAATGAGATTGCTCCTCCTCCTCCCTGTTTTGTTTTTTTTAGTAGTATTAACTTAATGTGGAAGCAGGGAGACTGTTTTATCTGCCTTGTTTCCAGATGCTTTTATAAGTTTTCTGCACTTCTTAGAAAGCCTGGTGTCTGTGGAAACAGGTGGAGACAAGAAGGAGGAGCCAGAATTACATAACTTATCAGCTCTGTACAGATCACTAAAAAGTGCTTTGTGGTCCACATTTTGGCAGCTGCTTATCTAAAAGTAATATTTTGTTTAAAGCAGAGCTGTATAGTACTGCCGATGATCCTGAAAGCTCATTGAGGCTGAACATATTACTTGGTCAGACAATTAATAGATTGTGAGAATAATGGTTCCTTGACATACCTGGACAAAGACATTCTGTAAAGTCTTTGAGTTCAAGAAGGAACTGTAGGGGGCCTGAGAAAATCAATAATTGCCTGCAATGTTTTTCACCATTTTCATCTAGTTGGTAGAGGAGAAGCAATGCTAAGAACAAGCATTTACAAACCAAAAGCTCAGTTTTGACTTATTAGAGGGTCTGTCATCTTTCTCAGTATTGGCAAGTTTACGAGCAAATAGGGAAATAAGGTACTAGGTTTATAGAAATTCTAGTGTTTCTTCTAATCAAGAGAAATTCACTTCTGGAGTCAGTCTCTTAGTGTATCTGGCAGACTGCGTCCATCCTGCTTGATATGAGTTATATTTTTTTTATCACATTTGTGACTCTGATTCTTAAGTGTGGTATTGTGATGCCACATGACAGTAAGACTGGCTGCAACAAAGAGCTACCTGTCGTAAATGAAATTTTATGCAAACCTACAACTACTCACTGCTGGCAGCTCTTAGATCAAAAGTATTAGATAGAAGGAGTGGAAACCCTTTTAATAAAATGCCAACCAGTATCCCTACAAAAAACAGGAACAGATATTTTCTTCGATCCATATAATAGTTTAATCCTGGACATACAAATTATCCTGATGAAGTTACTTAGACTAAGATCTTCAGCTCAGAAACTACCATTTTGTTCTTTGTTTGTACAATGCTTAGCTAGTCTGTGACTGAGTCCCCTAGGACAAATAATAAATAACAGGTTTGCGTGACAGGAAGACATCGCCTCAATAATGAAGACACCCCAAAATGATGTAATGAGTTGGGTAAATCCCTCATCTCCACCCGAACAGACAAAAGGATGCTTAAAGATTTTCCTTTGAATACACATGCATGGTTTCCTGGGGGACTTCCTGGACGGTCTACTGAGATGGTGAACTGGAACAGCCCTTGACCTGTGAGATAAATGAGTGCTTTCTGCTATACTAGAGTTACAATGTAGAGCAATAGTAACTTCATAGTGTAACTCATACCATAGTGTAACAGGTGTAACTCTGTTTAGCTACAGCTTTATTTCCTGCCTTTCTCCCTGTTATCTACAGCATGACAATGTTATCTGATTTCACTTAAGATAACTGGAAATAGCTGAAAGAACGACAAGTACTTGTGGCACCTTAGAGACTAACAAATTTATCTGGGTATAAGTTTTTAAAACCCACCTCATCAGAGGTATAGAGTGGAGCATACAGTAAGAAGATATATGTATATACAGATAACATGAAATTAACTGTGGAGACTGTTAGCACGGTAGTTGCTACTGGGACATATCAGAGAAAAGGACTGTGATCTTTTTTTTTATTTCAGAGGAGTTAGGAGTAGAGTAATTGCTTCAGTATCAGGATCTCAATCCAAGTGAAGCCCATGGAAAGATTCCCATTAGCGGTAATTCCCATTACCTGGCTCTCTGGTAAGGACACAGGGATTTCAGTAAACTCTCTAAAATATTCCAAAACACATTGACCAGATGCTCAGCTGCTGTAAATCACTGTAGTACTATTGAAGTCAATTGAAGTAGGTATATTTATACTAGAGAAGGATCTAAACCCTTCTCTAGAGTTAAGCAAATAGAGCAGGGTGGGCAAACTATGGCCCGTGGGCCACATCCAGCCTGTGGGACCGTCCTGCCTGGCCCCTTAGTTCCCAGACGGGGGGGGGGACTGCCCCTGGCCCTTCCCCTGCTGTCCTTCTGAAGCCACGCTGCCGCGCGAGCAGCGGTCTGGGGGGTGGGGCTGTGCGCTCCATCAGGGCAGCGTATCTAGCTCCATTCGGGCTGCTACTTTAAGTGGCATGGTAAGGGGATGGGAAGCAGGGAGATTAGATAAGGGGCAGGAAGTCTGGGGGGCAGTTAGGGGACAGGGGATGGTTGGTTGGGGTGGAGGTTCTGGGGGGGCAGTCAGGAGACTTGGAATGTGGGGGGTTGGATAGGCATGGGTGTTCTGGGAGTCTGTCAGGGGGCATGGGTGTGGATGGGGTCAGGGCAGTCAGAAGACAGGGAGCAGGGGGTTGGGTAGGGGGTGGGAGTCCCAGGGGGTGGTTGGGGTGGGGTATCTCTGGAGGGGGCAGTCAGGGGGCAAGGAGCAGGGGGGAGGGTTGGATGGGTTGGGGATTCTGAAAGGGCAGTCGGGGGCGGGAAGTGGGAGGAGGTTGGATAGGGGGTAGGGGCCAGGCCATTTGGGGAGGCACAGCCTTCCCTACCTGGCCCTCCATACAATTTTGGAACCCCAATATGGCCCTCGGTCCTAGGCTGACCAGACAGCAAATGTGAAAAATCAGGACAGGGGGTGGGGCTAATAGGAACCTATATAAGAAAAAGACCCCAAAATTGGGGCTGTTCCTATAAAATAGGGAAATCTGGTCACCCTACTTGGGCCATATAATTTGCCCACCCCTGAAATAGAGGAAGCTACTATTGAGGAAGGCACTTATTTCAGTGTTTTAACAAAGGTGAAGAATGTCCAATTCTTGAGAACTGCTGTCTAGTAATGAAATAGCTGCTTCCCTTTGAGCTTTGTAAACCATCTCACACTGCAACAGGCAATTTACTGAAGACAACTATCCTTGACTTTATGCATAATGACACTTATCTCCTCAGAGAGAAACATTCCAGCTGTCTTAGCTATAAACTTTGATCCAGCATAACTACAAGCCATTATTCTTCCACATTATTCTGGATTGCATATCTCTTTCCTCTGAATTCATACCCAACAACAAGTCAAGATAGTTAAACTGCATGACAAGAATCAGAGGGGTAGACATGTTAGTCTGGAATTGCAGAAGTAACAAAGAGTCCTGTGGCACCTTAAAGACTAACTAATACTTTAATTAGTCTTTAAGGTGCCACAGGACTCTTTGTCAAACTGAATGACACCGCTCTGCATTTTCTAGTAATAAGATTTTGATTTCTGGGTTCCCAGAAACATAAATGCACCTGGAGACTTCTTTAAGAGAGAGAAGTTGGGTTTTTCCAAAACTAAGCAGGCTTTCAGGCCTGTAGTTAATTGCTAATTGCCTGCCTTAGATATGTGTGAAAGTCCATATTGTTATTGATAATGACTAAGGCTGTGAGTCTGTCTCGGAGGTCACAGATTCCATGACTTTCCGGGACTTCTGCATCAGTTGTTGCTGAGGCAGTCTCTGGCCACCGTGCCCCTCCCCTGCAAGGAGCAGCAGGAGTTTGGGTGTGGAAAAGGGCTCTGGGCTGAGGCAGGGGGTTGGGGTGCAGGAACGGATTGGGGCTCTGGGCGGCACTTACCCCTGGAAGTGGCCAGTATGTTCAGCTCCTAGGCAGAGGTGTAACCAGGCAGCTTCATGTGCTGCCCCCGCCCACAGGATCGCTCCCGCAGTTTCCATTGGCCACGGTTCCCAGCCAATGGTAGCTGCAGAGTGGGCACTCCAGGTGGGGGCAGAGCATGGAGCCCCCTGGCTGTCTCTCTGCCTAGGGACCACAAGGACATCCTGGCCACTTCCAGGAGCCTTGTAGGGAGCCTGACAGCCTCCCCCATTTCTTCCCCCAAGCACTAGGAGGGGTCCCAGGCTGCGTACTGCCACCCGGCGCTCACCCCTCCCCCCCAGAAGCAGCAGCACCTCCAGACCATCTCCCCAGGCCACCCAGAGCACCCCTAGGCTGCCTCCCTGAGCACCCAAGTTTTAGATAGGTAGAATTTTTATTTACTGCCCATGACTAGTCCATGACTTTTACTAAAAGTACCCATGACTAAAACACAGCCTTAATGATGACCTTCTACTAATGAACAAGGAAAGGCTCTGGCTAATGTTGCTAGAACTATCAGCATCTTTTGATACTATTAACCATGATGCTTCATAACATGACTATGGGACTTGGGAATAGGTGGCTGGAATAGCTTTCAGTTGGCTTGTTTCTTTCCAGATGACAGTGTTGGTCAATTACTCAGCTTCCCCAACAGCTCACAGATACAGAATGCCATCTTTATCACTCTTTGTGTTCTATATGAATATAAAGCAATCAGAAGAGACTGTGCGGTGTTTTGGACTTCAAATCATTTATCAGAGTGTTTACTGTTGCTATTTCTCGGTAAGTGAAGCAACAGTAAAGGACAAAGGTTTCTAATATTGTTTGAAAAAATAAGGCGAGTCAATTTGTAATTAATTCTGCCATTTTTTCAGCTTCAAAAATAAAATAATCTATAAAGGTCTTGGTTTTGTTCTTTCAGAAAATTTTCAACAGTTGCAAAAGTGTACACTTGGAATTAACTGGACAATTTTTCCCTCTGAGAAACAATGAAGTTGAGCATTCTTAAAACACTAAAGAAATCTCATTGGGCTTTTGTGTGCATTTTGGGGGGGGGCACAAGGGGGAGAGGTTTCCATGAGTAAATTGAATTGAGAAGTTCATAGACTACATGCCAACATATGAAAGATTATGATAAGCACATTTAAGAGGATGGATGGAAACAAGGTGTTACTTTTGCTCCCAAAAGAAATTTTCAGCCGATCCTAATAAAAAGAAAACATTTTGGGTCTGCAAAGAGTGGGGTTTCACAGTCTGTTTGTGGCTTTACCATGTATCTTTTAGTCCCAATTGCTATTTTTGATTAAATAGAAGGTTATTATAATGAAATGCTCTCTCTCTTGACTTAGTTGGGGATTGGGCCTGCTTCAAGCAGGGGGTTGGACTAGATGACTTCCTGAGGTCCCTTCCAACCCTGACATTCTATGATTCTTTCTCCTTATGCAGCTTGTCCTCATCTCATTTAATCATTTTTTTCTTGTATTTTATACAGAGAAAGTATCTGTTTCTATAGCTCGACATTGGTTGCACAGTTGTTCCTCTATGGATTTGGATTCAGACAGTTCTGCACATTTAAAATTTTTATTAAAGCTAATGTTTAAAAAATTATATAATACATAGGATGAGAAAAGAGTGGCTGTACATCTGGGTATAGTGCTTAGATTATCCAGAAATACGAAGTTTGTTTTTAAAGTCATAAGATACATATAGTGCGTAATCAGCAATAATCCAAATTTAGGTGAATGAATTTAAGAATAGAGTTTAGATATTTAGCACCCATGCTATCAAGTACATTACTCATGAAAAAAGTTATACGGAGTTAGGGGTGGAAAGCAAAATATATCAATGAATGAAAATTGTTCCTCATTAATTGAGAAGTTAGGATTACGTTGTCCATTTAGAGAAAAAAAAAACAGCCCATCATGAAAGTATTTGAATTACTTTCCCAACTGCACTTCTTTTCTACATCTAGTTTAACTCTGCCTTTCGATAGCTGTTGAGGTAAACTGCGAGTTTATATTCTGTGTGGTGTCATGTAGTAGTCTAGTTTGTTCGCTGTTTTTAAACTTTTTCTCAAATGTTCTTCATGGATGGGTATAGTAAGTGATAGTGATTTCAATACATATGCAGCATTCCAATGTTTATCTCCTCTTGTGGGCTCTAATCCCACTTCTCTTTGTTGAAATTTATTTAATTTAGAACTCCTGCAAGGTATTATCTGCCTCCTGTGGAGAGGTATATGGAAAATACAGATAAAATGTTCTCTTTTCAAAAAGACAATACCACAAAATTTCATCTGTGATATGTGTCCATTTGCTGATTGTGGGATCATTCCTCTGCCTCCTTGCCTGGATTGCTGCCATGCATCACTCATGAACTTGTTCCTCTGCCTCCTCATTGGCACCTTCCCTTGGTTCTCAGCTCTGCCATCTGCATGTTATGCTTCCAGTAGATAAAACAACAAGAAAACCTTGAGACCTTGTTAGAGACTAACAAATTTATTTGGGCATAAGCTTTTGTAGGCTAGACCCCACTTCATCAGATGCATGGAGTGGAAAATACATTAGCAGGTATATTTGTACATGGTACATGAAAAAATGGGAGTTGCCTTACCAGGTTCGGGGGGAGGGTCAGTCTAACAAGACAATTTAATTTTCAGTAGAATACCCAAGGAGGAAAAATCACTTTTGTAGTGATAATGAGGGTGGCCTATTTCAAACAGTTGACAAGAAGGTGTGAGTAACACTAGGGAGAAATTAGTACAGTAAAATTAGGTTTTGTAATGACTCATCCACTCCCAGTCTCTATTCAGGCCTAAAATCCCTCTTCTAATAAATTACTCATTGCCTTAACACCATTGCTCAGCCTACCCCCAGCTATAGGAGGGATCCATCATTCACAGACAGCCTCCTACCTTGAGACTGACCCTGCAACTTCTCAATTAAAACCCCCCTCAGTTCCAAGCCTGCTTTTAAAGGACTCACTCCCCGCCCCGTTAATCAGGGTGGGGAAATTCTCTCCTGATTTTGTCGTTCTTTTCAAGTTGTCTGATAGTCACAGGTACAAAATGATAAATAATACAGTTTTCAATCCTAACCTGAAATATGGGACTGAGTGGATTCTATACAGAATATTGATACAGATTACAAGACCTTATGCATTAAACAAAAAAAGTTCTTTTTAAAATATGGCAGATGGTCAGCTGTATTTGATTGCATGCTCTCAGGGGACATGGATCTTGCCTTCCTATGTTTGTAAAGCACCACAACTATATCAAGGGGTATTTTTATTTTAGGCCCTGATCAGAGAAACACTTCTGTAGGTGCTTATGTCATTATTTGCAGTAGTATAAAGTGTTTGTAGGACTGGAGCCTTCAATTGTAAACTCTTTGAGACAGAATTGTTTCCAATATGCAGTGCTTAGGACAATCGGCACCTTATGCTGATAGGAGACTCTCATAATTAACAGGCATAGCAGAATTTGACTTTTTGTATAACTTTCAGGGATAATAGTGATGGGTTTTAAAGCTGTTTTTAGGTTTTTATCCATTTAATTGTTCACAGTGCAAAATTATGGGGGAGTGTCAGACAATAATTAGTGTGACTCAGAAAGTTAAAGCTTTATAACCAAATACAAATTGTCAACATTCTATGTCACAACATACAAAGTAAATAGCTTTACATCAAACTTTGAGTTTCTAACCAGCATTTTTCTTATTGCATCTATCTGTAAATTTTGATTGTTATTGATGGAAATTTTGTCAGTTTGGAGGCACTGGGTCAAAGCGACACTTACTGACAAAAATCTAATCTGCCAAATCTAAAATTAACCAATGCCACGTAGGCCACACACACTTCTTAGTTTCACTACACAGAGGTCTTTATTTTAGCTTCCTTGTGTCTCTAGATCTGCTTATGAATTTCAGCTAAATGCATTGACAGTAGGTGAGGAAAGGGTCCTTGCTCTGTGTATTAAGTGTGTGTGTGTGTGCATGACTGAATGCACCCCTGTATTCACATCCTACATGGTATTCTAATAAGTTCTATACGAAATATGCTTTTTGAAGTATAATTTGAAAACTAATAACTCACTGGTTGATAATATCATGGTGAAATGTTTGTAGCAACATTATATGTAAAGGTATAAACATAAGCTAAAATTAGTTCTGAAACATGTTTACCAGACAAGTCTGGGTAAACCAGTTTCTGAAAGACAAAGGACAAGCAGATTCCGCTAGCCAGCTGTCATCAAAGTTAGATGGACAATCACCTGTCAAATGGCCATTCTTTGGCAAGGAAGTGGGGCAAGAACAAACACCAGTATTTTAGCAAGAAACAAGGAAATTCTTCCAGCAGGAGACTCCTTGTTTACCCCTCAGGAAAATGTATTTGAAAGGGAGACTAGATTATAAAGTGAGGGGCAAAAACACCCCAAGGTATGTCCTTCTGAAAAAACAAAGGAAGCAGCTACTTGACTTTGGGAGAGATACTGACCTGAAATTTGATCAGCCTTATTGCTGGGAGCATGTGAATTTTATCTTGAACCAAGTTTAGTTTAAATGATAGGACTAGAAAGTGTTTGATCTTGTTTTCTTATAATCATTTTTCCTTAATACCTTGTACTTGTACTGACTTAAAACTTCAGCTTTGTAGTTCAATAAACCTATTTTAGTCTTTAATCAAGCTAAGCTATTCCACTTTGGGTAACTTCAATTAAAGCAGCAAACAGCTGGGTATTCTTCCCTTACAGGGGCAATGAACTGCCCAGGAAAGGGCTGCACACACTGCAGAACACACCGTTTGGGGGGAAAATTTGGGACTGAGAGTGTATTGGGGGCACCCTGCCCAGCGTAAGCAGGAGTGGTGGAAGCCAACCTCTGGCTACAGCTATCTGCAGACACTCAGGACATGCTCTGTGGGAGCAGCCCAGCCCAGGTTAGGTGCTCCAGCGTGAGGAACCCGACGTTGCTGGGAAGAAGGTGGTGGCACAACCCCTCACTGGCCCCCTGGCACAAGGGGATGTCCTCGTGTGTGTATGTGACTAACAGGAGAGACTCCCCAGGGTTCCCCAAGGGCTTCAGTAGCTGGGCCCCAGCGTGTGGTGCCGCAGGGCAGAGGAGGGTAGCGACGCCCCATCCCAGGTGCGGTGCCTGCCTGGCTGCTGGGCAGGTGTCCAGGACAGGAAGCGCCGCTTGGCCACCACCGAGCCCCGGGGTCGGTTTATAACATCAGCCCAGGACAACGGTCCCCAGCCAGGAGCAGCCACACCCCTGCCCGACACGAGCCCCAGGCCCCGCCCCTGGTCCATGCCCAGGAGCAGCGGCAGGGCCCGCGGCCAGGGCGGAGGCGCGCGTGGGGAGGCACCAGGCAGCGCGGGGCGGGGAAGGGAGGGACGGCCCGCTCCGATCCGCTGCGCTGCTGGCGGCCGAAGTAAAGCGGCGCTGCCGGGAGTAGGGGGTTGCGCCACAGGGCTGGGAGGGGGCGTCCTCTCGCCGTCTGCGGGGGCGTCGGGCACCGCTCCGCGGCGCTGCTGTCGCCGGCGGCAGCAGCGGAGGCTCCTCTCCCCTTCGCCGCCGCCGGAGACCCAGTGCTGCCCCGCTGCGCCAGCCCGCTCCATCGCACGCTGTTGTCATGGAGGAGCCAAGATGGCGGCCCTGGCCTACACCCTGGGCAAGCGGGAGATCAACCACTACTTCAGCGTGAGGAGCGCCAAGGCGCTGGCGCTGGGCGCCGTCCTGCTGCTCGCCGCCTGCCACGCCGCCTTCCGCCGCTATCGAGGTGAGGGAGCCCCGCGGGGAGGGGGGACCCGCCGCTACCCCGGAGAAGGCATCCTGGGGGTCGCTCTGACTCCGCGGCTCCTGCCTGGCGGGGGCACCTGGGGGCTGGCCCCGGCGATGGGCGCTGCGGCTGCCGGCACCAGCCGCGGGACGGCCCCGAGCTCTCCCGCGCGGAACGGCCGGACGAGGTGGCTGGGTGCCCCGCGGCTGATGCTCGCAAGCTGGTGTCGCAGGGGCCCAGCACCGCTTTGAGGGATGGGGACGAGGACGGGGGTGGTTGCAAAACTTCGCCACAGTTGAGCATCGTTCCTCCCCCATCCCTGCCCCCCGTTATTTGTTATGGGAGCCGAGCTGTTCGCGCGGACTGTTGGGGACACCTAATAAGGCAGCTTACGACGGGAACACCTTTTGGCTGGTGTGTTGAGTCGAGTCCCTGCCCTGAGGACCTGGCAGTCTAGCCCGCTCCAGTGCAAAGCGTTAAGGGGCGGGAGAGTGAAAACAGCCCTAGCTGAGCCGGCGCTGGAAGGCTTGGGGAGGAGAGGAAGGAGTTTTTGGAGGGCAGGGGATGAATCCGAAACTCCCATGGATGCTATTTAAAATGGTGGATGGCACCAGTGTGTTATACACCAGCCCATGGCTTTGTTCAGATTGGACTATACAGTCAACAGAAATGTGCCTCGGTCTCAACCACCTTGCAGATTTCTCCCCCCGCCTCCTCCCCACACACACATTACAAAACTTGCATAGGTTGTTAGGGATTTACAATTGTGTGTGGTGATGTTCACCTCTAGGCCACTGGTTGGGACCAAAAGTCAACAGCTTTGTGTAAGCACACAAGTTGGACTGCTTTAGCTATACTGGTATAGTTTAAGAAAGTGGTACAGTCTCCCTTCCAGTGAATGCAGTTTTACATGAGTTAAAAATACAGTACTTATACCAATATTTTTTGTTCCCATACTGAAAGGGGAATAGCTTATACCGTAGAACTGCTTTCAGACCTGTGTATGTGCATCCACAATATCAGTATAACTATTTTGGATTGGAAAAAAATCAGGTCCTTGACTGAAATAGTAATAATGGTATAAAATATTAATTGTTTGATATATGCCCTTGTTTCATGTGAACAATTGACCTAAACACAAAAATTACTGTCACAAATGCCCCGTTTGGTGAAAGCAAATAAGATACTAGTGTCAGTGTGTCTTCCTGGGTCACAATTGAGAGTACCAAATTCAGGACAAGCTGCTGGTAAAAGGGCAGATGCCCCAAAGCTGGTGGTTATTCTTCCATAAGGTATACCAATCCAGCAACAAAAGTAAACTTCTGTCTTACCACACTGGCTAACAAGAAGTCAGAAATGCAGCCTCCTTAGGTATTCAAGTCATGGATTCAACACCCAGACACCTAGACTTAATGATGAATGGTTCTTTAAAACAAGTTTTATCAAACAAAAGGGTTCTTCTGATCCCAAAGGACCAGCAAGATAACCAGATCAATATATAACTCATATCTTTACCCAATAATCATGCTGTTGCCAATCCTTTAGTATCTAATCTCTAAAGGTTTATTTATTAAAAAAAAAAGAAAGGTGAGAGTTAAAATTGCATTTATTGCATGTATTTGATTCTTTTAACCAAAGTTATTGGATCATGCTTATAGCAGTGATGAAATAAACTGCTGGCTTGTCTCTTGTTGCTTCCAAATCACTGGGAAGTCCTCAGTCCCTTAGTTAGAATGCTCCTGTTAGAACAAGTCCAGAGGTTTGAAGATAACAAATTGGAGATGTTTCCAGGGCCTTTTATAGCTTCTGCCAAGTGAAGGGAAACCCATTGTTCTTCTTTGTGGAAAATTACAGGTAACAAGATGGTGTTTGGAGTCATGTGGGCAAGTCACATGTCCATACATGCTTTGCTTAGTCAAGGCCGTTATCCGCACTCTAGTCAGAACAGTCACATGAAAGTCAATCAGGTGTGGCTGGACGTCTTCCATGGTACATTGGGAGTTAAGTGTTCTTTGGTGGGTCATTTAACTTGATTAAGTTTAAGTTTAGCAGCTGTGTTAGTCTGTATCCGTATATAAGATGAGGAATACTTGTTGCACCTTAGAGACTAACCAGTTTATTTCAGCATAAGCTTTCATGGGCTATAGTCCACTTCATCGGATGCATAGAAGTAAGATTATTTATATACACAGAAAACAAAAAAAGTTGTACATTACCATACCAATTCTAAGAGGCTGTTTAGTTTGGATGGGCCATTAAACAGCCTCTTAGAATTGGTATGGTAATATACAACTTTTTTTGCTTTTTGTGTATATAAATACATCTTACTTCTGTATGTTCCATTCTATGCATCCGATGAAGTGGACTATAGCCCATGAAAGCTTATGCTGAAACAAACTGGTTAGTCTCTAAGATGCCACAAGTGTTCTTTGTTTTACTAACTTGAATAGTCACTTTGAGATGTGCAGGCTAAATACCTTGTTGGAGTTACCACAGAAACAGACTTTTGAAATAAAGGTACATAGCTAATATTCATAACTAAAGATACAAAAATAATACATACGTACATACAAATAGCGAAATCATATTCAGCAAATCATAACCCGTCCATAGACTTGACACACTTTGTACAAGATTTGTTACAATTATGTAACAGCAGTAGCAACAAAGATCTACATGGTCATATTTTAATCAGATAATGCCACAACTAAGTAGGTAGTTTTTGGGGTTTTTTTTAGTAGAAGAGCCAATGGATGAGAAAGTACAAACATAGTTCAATTTCTGTATCCTTTGAAATGACTCATTTTAAGGTTGAGGTATTTTGGCAGGACAGTACAGAAGAACTTGCACTGCTGCCTGTTCAGCAGATAATTAGAACATTTCAGTTCCAGTGCTGCAAATCCATAAACAGCAATGAAAAATTTAAAGGGATCTCATCATCTCTTTCTAGTTTACACACACAGCCCTGCTTCACAGTCCGGTGGGTAAAGTAAGAAGTTTATCCACAGTACGACGCAGTAGGCTTTGTCTACAGTAGGAAAACTGGAGATTTAAAAATTGAACTCAGTGTACAGTTAGGTAAAAATGCTTGTGTCCTATTATGTTACCACATTCACTCTTGTTACTGCCAGTGAAGCTGTTTTAATGCTGTAGTATACATCCACATTTTTCCAATATAGTCTCAGTCTGTTTCAGAGATGTCAAGGAATGTAATGAGCACTCTCTGTTAGTAGAGGCAGGATAGAGATAGTGAAGAGGGGGTCTCTGTACAAATCAAAACCAGAAAAATGTCTGTTTTTTTTCCAAAAGGTTCATGAATAATCACTCTTTGCTAATTTTTCAAGTTTTTGCATAAAGTGAATTTGAAACTGTATGAGGAAGAGAGAACCTTGTGACAGGACTGGGTATGAGTTTCTTAGGCCATGGTTACACTTACAGAATTATAGAGCTTTTGGTTATAGCAGTCCCCTTATACAGCAATATGTATAGCGCTATTGCGTGTCCACTCTGAGATGCGCGAGTGGTATAGCATGGCCACATTTGCGGCACTTCAGGCGGCATTAAGAGCAGTGCATTAGGGCAGGTATCCCAGCATTCAGCTGGGTGCAACGTACTTTTCAAACGAGGGGGGTGAGGGGGGATGTGTTGTGTGTATGCGGAGGGAGAGAGCCAGTGGTTTTCCCGTCCTTCTGAGAGCCTGTCAGCGAGCTCCATTCACAGAGGGCTTTGTTTTCACATAGGCTCCCTCCTTAAACATTTGCATTGCTTATCTGCCGAGTTAAGAGAGAAACTCTAAAGAGGTACTTCTGCATTCCTCCAGCCGAGTTCAAAAGAAAGGGAAGAGATGTCAATTGCCTTAAATGGCTCTAGGCATCTCAAGAGATCACTTGTAGCGCAGTGGGTGTCCACATTCTCGTCATAGTGCTACAGCGGGAGCGCTACAGCCCTTATTCCCCGTGTGGAGGTGGATTACCAGGAGCGCTATAACTCTGCGGTTATAGCGCTCTACGTGACTTGCCAGTGTGGACGGGTAGGAAGTTATAGCGCTCCTGGGGGCTTTATAGCGCTATAAAGTGCCGGTGTAACCAAGGCCTTAGATAACACCATGCACTGCTAGTCATATAAAACCTTAAAAGGTTAAGAAAATTACATGTGTTTTTGGAGAGAAATCAGAAGATTGTGCATTCATAATTTGCTACAGCCAGTAAAAATGTGGGTTTTTTCCCCTCTCCTGTGCTATTTGAAAAAACCAAGCTTTTAAATTAATTAAAAGAGCATAGGATTAGACTGTTGGCTCAGACTGTTTGTATGTTGAGGCTTGTTTCCTAAGTCAAGTAATGGTCATTATCTGATCCTTTAGAAAAGGGACAAAAACCTTTATGATTTGCTTAGTCAAATGTGCAGTGCTACACCTGGAGACAATTAGTCAATAACATATTTTTTCTCTGTGATGTTAAAGACTAGTATTGTGGACTGATAAAACAGTGAGCATAAGAAAGGCAATAGCCAGTTACTAGAAAAGCATCTGAAAAAGAACGCAGTCCTAAAAATGGGTGAAGACGTGAAGATGGAGGAAATTATAATGTGCAATGATTGTTTAGTAGTAGTAGTAATCTCATGTTCTCCAAATAGGCAGGGGAGTGGAGGTTAGTATAATTATAATGTTTTTTGAATAGTAATTGGATATTATGTAATTTTTGGTGGCTAATCTGACCTTTCACCTTGTTCCTTAGTCCAGTGGCTCTCAACCTTTCCAGACTGCTGTACGCCTTTTAGGAGTCTGATTTGTCCTGCGTACCCCAAGTTTCACCCCACTTAAAAACTACTTGCTTGCAAAATCAGACACACAAGTATCACAGCATACTGTTACTAAAAAATCACTTACTTTCTCATTTTTACCATAGAATTATAAAATATATCAGTTGGAATATAAATATTGACTTGCATTTAAGTGTATATAGTGCAATATAAAAATATAAGAACCACTGCCTTAGTCTGCAGAAACGTGACTACTCACATGAGTAAAGCATGTGTACAGATGTTTGCAGGTCAAGGCTTTATCTTTTATTGTTTCAGTGGTCTTTTTCTGCTTTTGGCTGAGGAGATGTTGTACTTGCCAAATATTTTTGTTTGTTTTCTATTGAAACTTGGTAAAAATTGCTCTTATTGCATGTTTGGAAGAAAAGTTAGTAGGCAAATGATGGGAAATTGTAGGTCTTATTGGCTAATTTTGGCCCTAATCCTGCAGCTGCACATGGGAGTAAATTTACAGATGTAGGGGCTTGTCTACACTGGCACTTTACAACACTGCAATTTTCTTGCTCAGGGTGTGAAAAAACACAGCCCTGAGCGCCGCAAGTTTCAGCGCTGTAAAGTGCCAGTGTAAACAGTGCAGCCCTTGTGGAGGCAGCACTTTAATATTGCCAGTGAAGACGTGCCCTAAGCTATTAAATTCAGTGGAACTATCAACTAGTGTAAAAACAATCATGTAAGTGCAGGCAGTATGTGGAGGCAATGGAAGCTTTCCTACTTATAAAGAGACAAACTAAAATTTGATGCAGCTTTCAAATTAACTGCTAATGATATGACATGTGGATACATAGAACTTAGTTATAAGCTTTGATATAGAAACTGTCTTTATGCAAAATTGTATGAAAACTAGCTTTAACCTATCTATATATCTTCCAGAGCATTCATTTGCCTAATTGTTTATAATATGTCAGAAATCTTAGCATTAGTACTGTGTATTTTGTCATCTTAATAATATATATGTCAAAGGTATGGTGTTGAAATTCTGTTGGGGATAGGTTTTTATTTATAATTTTGGGTTTTTTTTCCTTTATTAAATGGATCAGCCAGTATTCTGTAGTTAAGTACTATTTAAAGTTATTTTACATTTAACAAAATATTCATCACAGTTTTAATTCATGTATCTGAAAATAAGGAAGGTGAGTTCCTTGTCCATTCGGATTCAGAGCTTGTTTATTATGAGATTGTGTTGTTTTTGTCAATTATTCCATGAATTCAGTAGAAAGATATATAGAAGGAATAACTAACAGAATTAAATTATGTTTTCTAGCAATTACTATGTGTGTATGCAGTATGCGTGCTTATGAAATTTCATGAATATTAAGCTTAATTTATTGTTTTTGCTATTTCAAATAAAACATAAGGGAAACAAAGAATAAGAACTTCCTACATTTTAGCTATACCGGGACACTTTTTAGGGTTATTCTCATTATCACATAAAAGGAATTGCTCTCAATAATGGTCAGAGATAGGGTAGGTTTTTTGAAGGTTTTTTTTAAAGAAAGTATCATGGCCCGTTTTGTTTTGTTTTGTTTAGTCAAGTGATTTATCCATCTTCTGTTGTTCCTAGCGCTTCCTAATGCCTATGTTGGCTTTTCTTGGAGACACAATTTATGGTGGTCTGACTCTGCTTATTTTCTCTCCTCATTTTGATCCATGTTCTTTCCTTTTCTACTCTATTCCTACCCTTTCCTTCACTAACCTGTCTGTTTTTGCGTCCTCATTTGTCACTCTCCATCCCTTCCCTCCTCCAAACTCCTCCATCTCTCCAAAAGATCTTCTATTGTTACATGTTAACAGAAGTTCTTATGTCTAATGATAGAAGATAGATTTTCAGATGATGAGAACATTTCTAGTGATCCCTTGGAACATGCTGTCTCACTGACCTAAGGAGCTAAAATGTTCAAACCCAGTTGTTGAGAGTGTATGTTGAAGATGTAGTCCCATGGTCTGAAATTATCCCTGTGTTTAAAAGGATTATTTTTTGGATGTATATACTCTTGCGAGTGATGAGTATTTGAGATTCATCCTATTAATGATGTGTGGTATGTGTGAGAGAGCAGAGATTGTTACAGTTGCACATAATAGTGGAGTCTCAGCTTTGATATGGTTAAGGATCAGGGCAGGTCTACACTTAAAAAACTGCAGCTGCGCTGCTGTAGAGCTGTCGTGAAGACTCTACTATGCTAGTGAGAGAGCTTCTCTCATTGACATAGTTAATCTACCTATGCCAGAGGCAACAGTTGTGTCAACAGGAGACACTCTCCTGTTGACATAGCGCTGTCTACAGCAGGGATTATGTCAGTATAACTAGGTCATTTGGGTGTGGATTTTTCACACCCCCGAGCAATGTAGTGACACCAGTTTAAGTTTGTAGTGTGAGAGACCTGGCCTCAGAATCACCTGCTGTTTTAAAGACTATTTTCAGTGCTCTTTGGGTAGGTCTACTCTGCAGTCAGGAGGTATGATCGTAGGATGTATAGGCATAGGCGACTTAGTTGTGATCTAGTTATCTCACTAAAAGTAGCAGTGTAGTCTAGCCATTCATGTCTAATTCCACCTGGGACTCTGGGTGGGTAGTCAGCGAGCTAGCCCATGCTGCTGCCTATGAAGTTGTGGCTACACTGCTATTCTTAGTGAGCTAGTCTGCTTATGCTTACACATGCTGCAGTAACACTTCCTGATTGCGTGTAGACATGTCCTAAAATCCAGATGCTGACTCAATTGTCTTAAAATTTGTTGCTCATTTTGGGGTTGTGAAGTAGGGGTAGTGGTCCAATTTGGAGTCATTTGAGCAAGGGATTTCACGAATTCAGTCCCTCTTTCTCCTCCACTCCCTCCAAATCATGTGTTTACAAAACTCTCTTGATTCTTAAAACATTTACTTGTCAACAGCTGGAGCTCAAACTATGGATCTTATCTTCCCTGAACTGATCTTACCTGCTCAGGATTTCTCTCAGCACTGTTCAGTATCCACTGTCCCTCTTTCCCCTTCTCCCCTTCCTGGGGAAGCAAAATTAAGAAAGTTATTGAAAAATTAAGTTTATTATTCTAGATTGGGTTGACCCTAACCGATGAACCAAAGAGAGTGAATTCTGCTTGTGTAGCAAGACTAGGGCTCTGTTGTCATTGTAACTGGGTAGCGTAGCTCAAGGTGCTATGCTCTGATCATTGAATCTGAGCCATAAGTATATATTCTTGAGTTTCAGCTCTATCCTGAGCAGTTTTTAGAGAAATCTGTGTTATGCACATTAGCTGTTTTCTTCCTGCATTCTGCTGGAGCTGTTTTTGGAAGTTTTGCCCCAAGACCAAAGTTTCTGGTTTTAAAGCCAATGTTTTTAAGTGCTCTAAAATAGAAGTACATACTGTGAAGGAAGTGAACATTAATTAAATAGAGGGATGCTGAAAGGCTAATAAGCACTTAGGATATGTCATTTTGGTGTTCGGCTGTTTCCTGAACAATGCGAGTGATTGTGAATAAAGAAAAGCTAGGTAAGTTATTTTTCAAGGGGTTGACTGATGCACAGCATCCCTATTGCGAATTGCTCATAAAATTTTCAGATTTTTGTATCTTTTTTTTTGGTGCAAATCTAGGGAGTATAGGGTGTTGAAGCAGTGCAAAGGGTTGGGGGGGGGGAGCCATGCTTCAACCTTTAGGGCTGCATTCTGGCATAACTGCTGAGACTCCAGAATACCCCTAAACTATTCTTACTAGCATAAACCACCCACAGCCATACTCTGCATTTCTGTCCCCACATCAAAACATGTCCCACTGACTCTTAGTCCCTGCACTGTTTCTGCATCCTTTGTCCAGTTCCTCAATCAGTAGGGCCTCTACTGATGCCTACCCCTTCATGGGGAGGAGGATTAGGGAGGGAGGATTGGACCAGCAGAGAGATGAAAAATGATATAGGGACTCCCATGCCTTCTGTGACTGGTTTAATCATTGCCCAGGGGTGAGAGTCTGGGAATAGCTGATCTTTGAAACATGGCATTGCTGAGGGGTTTTTTTGTTTTGTTTTTTTGTTTTTTTAAAAAAGCATGCATTATTAACTGTCCCAAACCCTTTTTTTTTATGGAGAGTTAATGTTGTGAATTTCTCTCATGCTTTTCTGGGCCCATTCTGCCAGCCTACATCAGATACTTGATTACATTTTTAAACAAAATGTGCTTTCTCCTGTGCTATTCCTCATGTTTGGGAAGTACTCCCCATAAACATCTGCAAAGCTAATGAAGTATTCTCCTTCCAAAACCTTCTCAAAATTTTCCTTTGCCATGATGCCTGCAAAAAACACATGACATTGGTAAGGATGCAAGTGTGCTGGGATCATTGTCTGTCATGGTAACCACATATTATCGCCTGTCCTTTTACTCCTCTGCCTGTATGTCCCTATCTGTCTCTTGTCTCATACTTAGAATGTAAGCTTTTTAGGTCAGAGACCATCTTTTTGTTCTGTATTTGTACGCTGCCTAGCAGAATAGGCCCTGGTCCATGACGAAGGCTTCTAGGTGTTATGTTAATACAAATAATAAATAAAGATAATGGAATGCTATACCGTACTTTGCCAAGCTGATTATCAAAAGTCAGATTCCCACAGATGAGGACACACCAAATCAAATCAGCACTAGACTCTGCCAGAACAACAGATGCAAAACCTGCAAACATATCTTCACTTCTGCTGTGATCAATACAGCACATCTATACATGTTTATCACAACATATGGTCTATCTCATCCAGAGCCCTACATGTCCTTACAGCAGCTATGTGAGTGAAACCAGATAATCACAATGCTCGCAAATGAACTCCCATCAAAAAGTGAAAAAAGACAAAAACAGTGCATCACCCACGGGTGAACACGTCACAGTACAATCGTTCCATACCTGACCTCTTAGTCCTTGTCCTCAAAGAAAACACCACCTTCAAAAGATGAGCCTGGGAACTTAAAGTCATAACTCTGGTAGACACTTAAAATCATGGTTTTGATTATGGTTCTTTACAACAATTTGTAACACACCCTATTCCCTGTTAAAATGAAGTGCAGATTAAACAGTTAAGTAGTCCCTTACAGATGTGTGAACCCCCTATGCTTAACAATCTGTCTCAACTTGTATTTAGCTTACACTCTGGCTATTTTGCCCAGATCTGAAGGAGAGCCTTGTGAAGCTCAAGGTTTGTCCCTCCCACCAACAGAAGAAATTGGTCCAATAAACAATAAATTTAAAATCCAACTTTTTTTTAGTTAGAAGACAGGTCATGCTGTAAATATCTCATCTCCCCAACAACCAGGAAATATAACATTATATATATATATAATATATTATAAATATATATAAAATTTAATTAAGCGGCATATTTTTTCGAATAATATCCAGCAGTATATTATTTCAGAACAAAAGGTTTAGATTGGGTGGGAGATATAACTTGCATGGGATAAGAGAAGAAATAAGTCATGTTTTGACTGCATGCCTTAACTATTCATTTTTGAGGCAGAGGAGCTATTTTGTGAAAACGCTACTGTATTTTTGGGGTGGAGGGATGTAAGTTTAACTCATTTCATATACACTGTCAATTTTAGTTATTAATGTTTTTGTTTAATATATCTTCACCCAACACTGAAATACATGCAGCTATTCTGTGATAGCAACACTACCCTATATTGGGACCAGTGAGTTGTTGTCTTGAAGTTGTACTTAGAAAACTGAAGATACAGGTTGGGGAAGGTATATCAATTTAAAAACAAACCCCGAGCAGTTCTGTTCAATGAAATTTAGTCAGGCTACGCTATTCCCGTTATCACAGCTACATCATCACCATGTGAATCTGCTGCTGTCTGTGTAAAATACTTGGATAAGAAAATGGCCTTTCTTTATTCAGTGTGCTTATTTCTCCCTTCCTCTTCCACTGCCTCTTGTCTCAGTGCAGATCTTCAAGTGGTCTGTGCTTAAGCTCATATTAAGCAATTTCAGCATGCTCTATCTCTTCCCTACAGATTTTCCTGCAACTTAGTTATAGAAAATTACTGAAATAAATATCCCCTGTAGTTTTCTTCTCTGTCATGCAGGGGTAGGCAACCTGTGGCACGCATGCCAAAGGCAGTACACAAACTGATTTTCAGTGGCACTTGCACTGCTTGGGTCCTGGCCACCGGTCTGGGAGGGCTCTGCATTTTAATTTAATTTTAAATGAATCTTAAATATTTTTAAAACCTTATTTTCTTTACATACAACAATAGTTTAGTTGTGTATTATAGACTTATAGAGAGAGACCTTCTAAAAATGTTAAAATGTGTTACTGGCACTTGAAACCTTAAATTAGAGTGAATAAAAGAAGACTGGGCACACCACTTGCGAAAGGTTGCCAACACCTGGTCTAGTGCCATGCTATAAGAAACTAGTGTTCAGTTCGCTTTGCTGAAGCTCTGCTCTCCACATAAAGATTCTATACGATTTTTCCATGCTATGAACCAAGTCTAAGGTTTAAGCTATTAGAACAAAGTGTGGTGTACATATGTGAGAATTTTGTTAGTTACTGCAGAGGCTGCAATCTCATCATACTTTTCAAGATAAGCAGGATTTGGCTGGGTCAGTACTTAAACACCTCCAAAGAAATCTTCGGTTCTTCATGAAGTGGTGATGATTCATTAGGTAGCCTTCTCTTTGAGTCAGTGTTTGGGGACACTTTATAGTTAAAGGTGTCCTCTTTTGAATCAGATGCACAATTGAGGCTTAGGCTAGTGATAACCAAAAATCTCATAGTAGACTTCTCAAGATTAAGATGCCTAATCCTGATGTCCAAACAAATTTCAGTTCAGATAATTACATTTTTCTAGTGTGTAATGTTGCTGTGAACTGCTAAACAGTGGGTGCATTTTACCTTATAGGAGGCTATAAACCAGTGATTCCTAATTAGTTTGTAAGCCAATGAATATCATTTATTTTTTCATTTTTGGGAGAAAGTTTAGTTGTAACTTTTTCAATATTGATTAATTTGAAAAATAACATCTTGGCAACAGCAGTAAAATCTTTCCTTTTTCTTCAGGCCCAGGTATTCATAACAATTTTAAGGAGGCCTTATTTATTGGTTTAATACTTAAGATGTTCGTTTACTTGAGCCTGTAGAAAAAGATCACCATCTCTGTAGCTGACCCTTAGTTTGCAACTTTTAGACTGAAGGAGTTGACTGCATTGCAGAATCAGAGGCTGCAGGGAATTCCTATGCAAACCTCTTTCTGCTGAAGCATTGAAATCTAATTCTGTCTGCTCTAAGGTGGTAATTACATTTTAAGCAAACAAATAAGAACAGATAATCCTGCACATTTCTTTTTTAGACTTAGATTATATATAAAATGCTTAAAGTATATTCTACATCTTTACAGAAGAGCATTACATTAGAATACCAGTATGTTAATCACTTCACCTTATGTTGTTGTTATAATTGTAGGATGATAGATGGCACAGTGGGTTGATGCTCTGCTCTTTTGACGCTGGAGGCCCAAGTATTAATCTAGTTCAGGTCACTACCTGCTCCTCAGTAGAAATTAGGCAATCGTCACCCTTTGCCTGTGGACAACTTATTCATAAATGATTTGGAGGAAGGTGTAAACAATGAGATGGCAAAGTTTGCAGATGATACTAAACTGCTCAAGATAATTAAGACCAAAACAGACTGTGAAGAACTTCAGAAAGATTTCACAAAACTAAGTGATTGGGCAACAAAATTGCAAATTAAATTTAATGTGGATAAATGTAAAGTAATGCACATTAGAGAAAATAACCTCAACTATACATACAATATGATGGGGGCTAATTTAGGTTCAACTAATCAAGAAAAAGATCTTGGAGTCATTGTGGATAGTTCCCAAAAGCAGTGTTCCTCAAACTTTTTCAGCTGCAGCCCCTTTCCGAGCTGCGGCATCCACTCGCGGCCCCCCCGGGTATGTCCGCCGAAATGCCACCGAACAGAAAGCTTCCGCTTTCTGTGGCGGCATTTCGGCGGTACAAAAATAGACTGCTGCCAAGTTCAGTGGGAGCGGCGGCGCTGGGGTCTCATGCACCCCCAGGGGTGTGTGCACCCTACTTTGAAGACCACTGCTCTAAAGACATCCACACAGTGTGCAGAGGCAGTCAAAAAAAGCAAACAGGATGTTAGGAATCATTAAAAAAGAGGCTAGAGAATAAGACCAAGAATATCTTATTGCCCTTATATAAATCAATGGTGCCCCACATCTTGAATCCAGTGTACAGATGTGGTCTCATCTCAAAAAAGATATACTGGCATTAGAAAAGATTCAGAGAAGGGCAACTAAAATGATTAGGGATTTGGAACAGGTCCCATATGAGGAGAGATTAAAGAGGCTAGGACTTTTCAGCTTGGAAAAGAGGAGATTAATGGGAAATATGATAGAGGTATATAAAATCATGAGTGATGTGGAGACGGTGAATAAGAAAATGTTATTTACTTGTTTGCAAGAACTAGGGGCCACCAAATGAAATTAATGGGCAGCAGGTTTAAAACAAATAAAAGGAAGTTCTTCACACAGTGCACAGTCAACCTGTGGAACTCCTTGGCTGAGGAGGTTCTAAAGGCTAGGAATATAACGGAGTTTAAAAGAGAACTGGATAAATTCATGGAGGCTAAGTCCATTAATGGCTATTGGCCAGGATGGGTAAGGAATGGCTGTCCTGAGCCTCTGTTATGAGAGGGGGATGACGGATAGCAGGAGAGAGATCACTTGATCATAACCTGTTAGGTTCACTCACTCCAGGGCACTTGACATTGGCCAGTGTCTGTAGACAGGATACTGGGCTGGATTGACCTTTGATCTGACCCAATATGGCCGTTCTAATGACAGAAGAATGCTTACATACAGAAGTGAAGGGCAATGAATGGCAAAATTACATGGGGAAGTTTATATGGGACCTCCTTACAATATATACTTGGCTCTAGATAGTGCTAATGATATCATACGTTTGTGTGGTCTAAATTTCAACTATTTATTTTTAAAAAAATAAAGTAGTTGGTTATGATATGTTTTGTGGTTGGATTCTAATTCTAGTGTAATTTTTTTAAGGTGATGATACGTGTGAGTATCTTCTCTCCAGTGGGAGATTTCTTGGGGAAAAAGTATGGCAGCCCCACAGTTGTATGATGCATAAATATAAAAATAGGTAAGGATATCACCTTATGTTCTTTTATTTTTATTCTGTTCTCTACAGGGGAAGGTAATAAGAAATCTGAATACTGGTCTTCAATCCTTTGAGTCCCTACAGCAGGGGTGGGCAAACTTTTTGGCCCGAGGGCCACATCGGGGTTCCAGAATTGTACAGAGGGTTGGGTAGGGAAGGCCTCACGCCCAATCTGGGCCCCACCCACGTCCTGCCCCTTACTGCCCCACCTCAGAATACCCAACCCATCCTGCTCCTTGTGCCCTGAATGCCCCCTCCCAAACTCCCCTGTAAGGGTGCGCAAAACATTGTCACGGTGGAATGCTAAGGGCGCTCTCATCCTCGACTCCAGGGAAGAAAGGGGTGCTCACTCCCCTCCCCCCCCCACTCCTGGGAAGGAAAGGGTACTTTTGTCCACTGTTATCAGTTCCTGCCCTGTTATCGCATACTTCCCATGTCGGAGTATTTGGTTCTCACAGTTTGCTTGCCTTGAAATAAAACACCTGTTTGCATTCTGTGATACTAACAAGACAAAAACATGGTATTAGTTATTCATGAGGTATGCATGAGATGCAGATGTTCCTGTTATTTCTCTGCCTGTGTGCCCACGCGCAGTGGGCTTCTTTCCCGGGCATTGCTCCGATGCATCGGGTCCCCGTTTAGTGGCAGCAACGAAAGGGAGCCCCCGTTGCGTCTGTGCCACTTTGTCTTCAATAAACTCACTTCTATTCAACAGCTGTTTGTGTGCCTTGTTCCCACAGAACACGAAAGTACCCTGCAACATCCCCCCAACCACCACCCCGGGATTCCACCCACTCCTTGTCTTCTGACTGCCCCGATCCCCATCCCCTCCCTGCCTTCTGACAGACTCTTGGGACTCCCTCACCCAATCCAACCCCCCCGATCCACATCCCCTGACCGCCCCCCCAGAACCTCTGCCCCATTCAAACCTCCCTGCTCCCGATCCCCTGACTGCCCCCCGGGACTTCCTGTCCCTTATCTAACCTTTCCCCAGCCCTTGACCGCCCCCCTCCCCGAACCTCTGCCCCATCCAACCCCCCTCCTCCTGCTTACCATGCTGTTTACCCCCGCCTCTCCTGGAGCCTCAGCACGGCATGTCCAGAAGCAGCCCTGGACAGCGCTGGAGCAGCATGGCTGGCGGGAGGGGGTGAGCTCCTGCCGCGCCGCCCACTGGAGTTCGCAGCCCCGCCCCCGTACCACGCTGGTCCCAGTGGCAGCTCAGGCCCCACCGGAGCCACGCTGCTGCAGCGTTGTCCAGGGCCTCTCCTGGACATGGGGGAATGGCATGGTAAGGGGGCGGGGCTGCGAGCTCCAGTGGGCTGTGTGGCAGGAGCTCACCCCCACAGCCACGCCACTGCAGTGCTGTCCAGCGCTGCTCCTGGATGGGCACGCTGAAGCTCAAGGAAGGGGGGACAGCAGAGGAGGGGCCGGGGGTAGACTCTCCAGCTGGGGAGCCGGGCAAAATTAGCTGGTGGGCCAGATGTGGCCCATGGGCGTAGTTTGCCCACCCTTGCCCTACAGCATCATATCTTTTGGCTGTCTTCATGCTTACATCTGATTGCCTTTAAATGGGTTACAGTGAAATACCTTATTTATCAGAGATCAGAAAAAGGCCCTTAGTGTAAGTCCTTTATGGCAGATATTCTTTTCATTATGTGTCTAGAGTGCTAAGCATAATAGGATCATGCTACGAAATATAAATCAGTAAGAGTGATAGTAATAATTTATATTGCACGTTTTGTTTATTATAAAGAATTTCAAGATAGTTCAAGATGCATCACATGTTTTATATATGGTTTCAAATTGTGATTTAAAGGGCAAATACAATTCTTTGTTATAATATCCCAAATAGTTAATATATATACTCCTTTTTTAGAATTTTTTCTTAAGAAAATGTTGAGAAATCAAAGTATCTATCACTTTTCTCCTCATTCACTTAATATAGAAACCATGACTGATAACTTTATCACACAAAATTATCTGGTTACTTAACAAAGTTGCACAACTACTCAGTCTTATTTTTCAGCCACTACCTAATGGGAAAGAGTCCTTTCATGCCTACAGTAATTTGTGTAATCAAATGGCCAGGGTGGCTCCTTATTTCATACTTATCCCTTGTCATATTTAATGCATACAATATTAAAAAAAAATTACCCTTCTTTAGAGTTAGATGTAATGTTTAGAATTTTCTGTATAACATTCAAGATTTCCTTTAATGAATTCTCGATTTCCTTCATTAAATTGATTCCTTAAATAATGTAATATGTTAATTTTGTAATGCTGTTTCATTTTGCAGTGAAGCAAAAAACTGCCTCCTAGACAAACATATTGCATTTATAGGAGATTCCAGAATTCGCCAGTTGTTTTATTCTTTTGTAAAACTAATAAATCCTGAAGTCAAGGAAGAAGGAAACAAGGTAAGACTGTTTTCCTCTCCCCCTCCGCCCAGTTTGCCACTTAACTGTTAAAATTTACTTAACTTCCAGGTTGAAAACATCAGAAACTGTGATTTTTCTAAGGACTTTGATGTCTGGAATGTGCATTTGTTGGGAAATAATACTACTTGCTATCCTAATATTCAGGAAAGGGAACCATGTAGCATAGTTCTGCAAAGAAACAAATCAAGCACTTGAGCGAGAGATTTGGCCCAAGCAATTGTCCAAGGGTGATAACAGGAATGTTTGACATCCTGGATAGTGCAGTGGGAAGTTTGCAGATGGAAGGTTCGGCAAATGAGACTTGAACAGCCTAGGAAAGAAAACTAAGGTGGCTTGTCCAATGGCAACTAAGTGAGATTTGTTTTTCTGATGAGAAAATATGGCTATCACAGTGTATGATGACTTAGAAATTTTGTCTGTACAATTTATGAATTCTCTGTGAGATTATGAACTCTATGTATCTTTACCAAGCTTCAAACTCTGTTTTGAATGTGGGGACAAGGTGCCTTCTCTGTGATCTCTTTACCTCCATATTGAACTGAAATACCAAGGCATAGTGATGCAGGACTGACAGTAGACAGTTGTTAAATTGGTATTGTCCTCTATTCAGATACAAACATCCAAGACAGTAGGATAATGTCTACCCCAAGAACTAGCTAAATGGAGAGGGGTCACTTGGTAACAAAGTCATCTGGTATTGGGCTCTGGTCACCTAGGGAGGCTGATCAGGAGGTCACCTGACAGAGGGACTGGAAGCTTATAAAATCTGCTCTGTTGGGAGTTCTTTAGTAATTTTTCACCAGTATAAGATGCGGGAGACAGCCGCAAGAACTGGATGAGGTTGGGACAGGAGGAACTTGCCTGTCTACCTATCTGAACATAGATGGTCCTGCAAGGGAAGAGTGAACTACAGCGAGAGGCATTGTGTTCAGGATGTATAGTGTTTTCTATAGGATCTATACCCTCTATGTACTTGTCATGCTTAAGTAAAGAGCAATAAAATGTTAGTATCTGTGTTACATGTTATACCTATCATATGGCCCTCTGAAGAGGGGCAACTAGAAGGCTTACACCTTTGAAGTTCTGGGAAAGGGTGTTTTTAAGCTTGGGGGTGAGGGGTGGCTGAGGAGTTAGAAGTGTGCCAGAGGGACTAGGAAGCTGGGCCATATGGTTTCAGCCTAGACAGAAGATCTGTGCTCCAGAGATGTCCCTAGGGACCCAAAGACAGGCACAATAGGCTTTGTTCAAACTTCAGAGGCTTAAAACACACAGGTAACCAATGTCAGGGGCTCCTCATTGGAAACTGCTGAGCCACCAGCAGAGGGAGCCCAATCTGATCTATGTCAGAGTTTTGTTTTGTTTTTGTTTTAGCCAGTATTAATTAATTCAAATCTTGTTGTAAGTCACTTCTTGAAAGGTTAATTGCTGATTTAATCTGCACTGAAATCCTTGGTGCATTGACCGATATACAAGTTTGATTGGGGCTGAAATTTAAAAATCGCTTTCTGCCTTGTCTTTCTTGTAAATGCCACTGAAACAGTTGAGTGTTCATTTTCTGAAGATAAGTGTGATGCACAGCTTGTTAAGTGGAGCCAGAGAGAGATTATACGCTAGTGTCTTTCAGGCAGCCAAATCGTTAACTTTTTCTGCTGTTCAGGGTTTGTATTCAGCTTTAGGTCAGACTTTTTGTCAAGGCTGATTTCCCATTCTGGCACTTTGACTGCAGAAGGTGGGGACCCACAAGGACTCTAAAAATTAATACTGGCTACAATAGCAGCCTGGCTACTCCAGGCTTGTATTAAACTTCCAAGGTTAGAGCTTGTCTCTGACCTTGGAGTGGTAGGTGCTGCCACCACCCAAGTGCAGAAGCCCTTTGAGAACCCAAGAAGACGCACTTGGGAATTCCTTCCTCAAGCCCTTTCACTCCCCCCTCTGCCCCGGAACAGCTGAGAAAGAAGAAAAAGAAGGAAATCATTTGTTGCCACCAGCTAATTAAACAACATGTGCACAAACTCTTAAGACACAAAAATCCAATTCTGTTCTTAAAAATGGTCAACTTTATTAATATATATATAAAAAAGAAATAAAATACACCTGGGAACTTGGGCTTTTGCTAGATTTAAAGAAAAAATCTACAAGGATTAAGCATCAAGAATAGCTTTCTTGAGGTCTAGCTTAAAGGTTACAAGCAAAACATGGGGGTTAGAACAGGGGAGTCCACAAGCCATAAAGAAATAAAAAGAGCTAAACGTAATAGCGTCTTCCTAGACATTTCCTGATCTACTTACCTACCTGGGGTTCAAATGAGCAGTTTTTTGCTGTAATACTGAGGATTTTTCATACCAGGCCTCAATCTTCTTACAGCATAACTGCAACCCTGTCTGCCTCTCCCTGTAGAACAACCACAGACAGAGAAAAGGGGAGTCATTTTTCAATTTTAGAAAGTTCTAGCCTTCCCATTGGCTCTTTTGGCCAGCTGTCCAATCACTTCCTTTTACCTCTGCATAGCAGTTAGACTTTTTAAACCTTTACAGGAAGAGCGATTAGAGAACAGCTGCTAAGAGGGATTTTATAGCTGCTGGCTGGCTGGGTGTCCATAAAAGAGAACTATCCTCCCTTCTTTCATTTATCACACTTGTCAATTTTTAATACAACCAGGATATTCAAATGCACAATAGCAGTCTGTCTGGCAGGCATTATGTAATTAAATTTTACGTGTCAAAGCCAGATGTTTGGCTGATTGGATAACAGGAGCTTTCCTAGCCTGGGGGTTGGTGTTGGATTGCTTGCCAGAGGTGAGGAGTAGTTTGGCAATTATGAGAGTTTAGTGGGGAGGAGTAGTTGGGTTGGTTCTGAGCTGGAAGACCTTTGTGTCAAATGCTTATGAAACTGATGGGTAACAGTGCATTTAATAGACATTGGAGGATATCTGAAGTTTCAGGATGGCTGAGTAGGGGGAATCACTGGCTTATGGAGAAGGAATGGATATATTTGTCTACAGTACCTCAGCTCAGTTTGTGGAGGGAAAGTGTACATGTCCTTTTTGTTTCAGGAATTGAAACTGAAATAATACAATTCAGTTTAATGTTAAAGGAGTATCTGTGTCTACTGTAATTAAGGAAACCTAACTTATTCCATTTTAATCTCCTGTTTTCAGTCAATAAGTTCTGCATTATGTATTCCAGGCTTGATTTCTGCCTGTGGTGATTTTATTTTTTTCTGGAAACTTTGAGCAAAATTGGTTTAGTTGTTAGAGTACTGGGGAGCAGGAAAGTAGGCATACTAGTGGTATAGACCAGGGCAGTGTGAGAGGAAAATGTTTTGTTCCTATTTTGGTTCTTTCAGAGAAATATTAAGGAAAATTTTACCTTTCTAGACTTTTTGGATCATTTGGTAATAGAAAACTATGGTGTTCCCAGGAGCTGCTACAGGGACATGACATATTCCCGAGCTACACTTCAAAGTTTTGCCAGCATAGCTGTTGGAACTCTGCACTTAAAGTCATCCTGGTTAATGTTGTTATGTTGCTGATCGATTAGGGAACATGCTCATTTAAAGTTGTGCCATGCTCCCTTTTAATGTTGTTTGGCTGCCTGCTCTGTCCACTGCTTGCAGGAGGAGCAGCCCATTGCAGCTAGTTGATGGGGGCTTGGAACCAGGGTGGACCAGCACCACCCTATCAGCTCCTTGCTCTCCTAAGTTCCCTGTGCCGCAGCCACCCAGCAGGCTCTCAGTTGCCAGCAGTTCAGTTGTCCCTCCCCCCACTGCCATGTGCTGTCCTGCCTTCTGCCTTGGAGCTGCTTGATGTGCGAGGGGAGGAAGAGGGAGCTAATGTCAGGGTGTCCCCTTCCCCCCTGCTCCTGCACCCTGCTTACCCCTTCTCCATATATAGCAGGATGGGGACACGGAAGGAGAGAGACAGAGAGAGCTTGGGGCAGCAGCTGCTGTCTCAGCTTCCTGATCCCCTTAAAAGGACAAGGTGCTTAACAATGCAGTCAGCTTACTTAAAGGGGCAGTATGCATCTCTCTCTCTTTCCCACACACAAGGTGTGTGTCTGTATCTGTCTGCTATGCTGTCTCTCTGCTGTAGAGTGTGAGAGGCTACATTAACAGCGTGTTAACCCTTGAGGGCTCAGCCAAAAGCTGGCTCATCATTTAGCACTTGTAAGACATTCCCTGGGAAGTATCCCACCCTCTGACTCCTCCACCTCAACCAAGCTTCACAATCATCATCACTGTGTACCAGTATTAAGTTGTTTGTTTAAAACTTATACTGTGTGTATGGGTGTGTATATGTGTATATAAAATATAGTCTTTTGTCTGGTGAAAAAAATTTCCCTGGAATCTAACCCCTTCATTTACATTAATTCTTATGGGGAAATTGGATCGTCTTAACATTGTTTCGCTTAAAGTTGCATTTTTTCAGGAACATAACTACAACCTTAAGTGGGGAGTTGCTGTATATCTGTTAGGAGCATGAAAAAAAAATCAGTTACACCAGCAACAAAAAAGCAAAAAGCAACTTTTGCTAGTATATCTTATTTCTTCCGGGAAGTGGTGTAAGTTGTACAGACAAAAGAATGATTTTCCTGATATAAATTGTCTCCTCTAGGAGCTGTACTAGCAAACACTTTTTAGTGTAGATGAGGCCTTAGATGGGACATGAGTAGAGCCCTGTGTGGACACCAAATTTGTATCCATGCCCGATCCGCAAAAATAGTCCACAGATATACGCAGACTTACAGGGCTCTAGAAATGAGAGGGATCAGTATTTGAATATACACTACCTTCCAGTAGAACAAGTTTAACTTGTTTTTTATTTTGGCAGCATGGAAACATTCTTTTTGAAGACAAATCTGTATCAATTCAAGTGGTAAGTTTTTTGTGGTAATAAGCTCCAGGCTATAACAATCAATGTATAATTTTGTACACTCCTCCTATGCTTCAGGTGAAAACAATTAAGGACCTCTTTTCAGAGATACTGATCAGTCACAAATTAAATAAAAGTCAGTGAGGATTACAGGTGTTCAGCACCATTTATGGTCTGATTTTTTTTTTTTCCTCTCCCTATAGATTTGTATCTTAATGTTTAGTGAAATCCAAGTAAGGTCCTTAGAGGTATGTTTGGGGGGTGGTGTGGTTTTTTTTGTTGTTTGTTTTTTAATGTATCATTTCCATTATCTTATAGGAGCTTTGGACTTGATAATAGTGACATACAATATTAGTCCTCTCTTCAGGTCTCATAATCGGCCCTTCCAATGGAAGTGGCTTGTGATACTTGGAGCAAGGAATGCAGTGAATGCAGATGAGCTTTCTGTGCTACCCCAACCAATTCTCTGCCCTGGGTCCACTTTGATTGTAGTAACAGAGTGAGCCTGATGCATCACCAGTGAAGAAGGTTTTTAAAAACACACACATACACAAACTTGTGTGTTGTAGGTAGGTTTTGAGGAGAACTCGGTTCTCCTTCCTGATCCCCAGTGGTTTGGGAATGGGGTCTTCCTCCTATAAAGACCTCAGTGACATTACTTTATTCCCACCACTTTCCATATAATTCATCGAGAAACTGCATGTTGAGTGGATTACTTAGGTCTTTGGAGGGAGCTATGATTTAAAAAGGATGGTCGGTATTGTGTTCAGGAGAGGAGAAGTGTAACTTCGTTCTAAGACAGTCTTTCTGCCTTCATTATAAAGTTTTCTTGTAGTTCTTTCTTTTGTATTTTCCCTTTGATCTGACACTGTCTCCACTGTACTTTTTTAGGAGACTGCAGTACCTCTTGATTGTGGAAGCAGAAACTACTTATATCAAGTAGCAGGTTGGGCCTTAAAGGGCCTCTCTGATTTATTTAGGAGAGGGAATAACATTAGCTGAGGTATAAATAAAGTTTGATATATATCATTTGAAATTAATTTAAAGATTTTATTTTTATTGAGTGGAAATATTTTAATAAAGTGCAAGTCATTAGCCCTTTTTGTTTCCCTCTGCTCTACTTTTAGAAGCCAGTAATGTGAAATGCTAGTGTTAATGTTAGGACACAAGATAGTTTGAAACATTAAGCTTTCAGAAAATTGAGTTTTCTAGTTCAGAGATTTGCAAGATAGCTGTTGTGAAAAATTGTGGGGAATGAAGAAAAAAGTTAACTAGAATACACTGATGTGATGCATTATAAACCTTAAAACATTTGTTTCTGTTCTTGCTATTATTGGAAAACTTTGCCTCCAACTGGTTTAAAGGTTTAGATTCTATGTGAAATCTTGGCTCCATTGAAATAAATGACAAAACTCCCATTTATTTACCCTTTGTTCCTAGCTGATTAAGACATCAGATTTTTCATCTATGATTGGTCCATGAATGTAGTAAGAAAATGAAGAAAAATTTGGACCAGTGTAATTTTCCGTGTATGAAATGCTTTGCTTGCAGTTGATATGCACGTGCATTTGCTGAATGATGAACTACTCTTAAATTTACTCACAGATATTAATACATTCTTTTTACAGGATTTCTTGTGGTACCCAGAAGTTAATGGCTCTATGAAGCAACGTATCAAATCTTGGGCTGAGGTGGGTTCTAAAAATATATTGACTTTAATATCAATCTGTTGATATTTTTTAGTCTCCTGTTGTTCCATTTGCTTAACTCGTATTGTGTACAAGTTCTGGATGTAGATAAAGGAGAATAATAATTAAAAAAATTGAAATCAAGTTATACACTAAGACCTTTAAAAAGATATAGTATTACATCGATTATATCAACAATATATATTCACACAACAAGCTAAAGCAAACTGCAGAAATTCACGATGTGGACTCAGAAGTTTAGAACTCAAATGAAAGTCTCCAAAGAATCCCACAGCTCTCTAGTATCTGGTGAACTCTTGCAAACTTTAAGGGGTTCACTGGATCTTAAAATTATGCACTAGTTATACTTACTGTCTAATATGATTCCTGTTTTTATGCTATGTAGCATGTTAGGTGTTCTTTAAAATTACTGGTTAAAAAATTACTATACTTAAAAGTATAATGATTTGAACATGTCTTTCTCTTGATAATTAGTAAAGTTGTTCACAAATTAATTCTTACTAAAGAACAGTTGCCATTTCTGGGTTTCTTCCTTTGATGATTGTAAAATGGCTCATTATGCCAGTCTCTACTACCCACTTCTTAAATGTTCGAACAAACATCTCTCTGCTTTTTCCCATGCTGCCCCTCAGGTTTGGGAGGAGCTCATTGTAAACATCTGTGAAGCTATCTCTCTATCCTCCTTCAAAACCCTCTTTAAAATTGTCCTTTTCCAGGATGGCTACAAAATGTTTGACAACAATTAGGCAGCTAGTGTGCAGAGAGCACTACCCATCATGCTGACTAGCATTGTCTCATTGTTTTCTTGTAACCTCTCATATGCCTCTATCTGTCTCATGTGTTATATTTAGATTGTAAACTCTTTGTTCTGGGTTAGTACAGCACCTGCCATAGTGGGGTATAGTCCATGTATAGGACTCTTAGGCACGACAATACTACTAATAATAAAATGATTATCACTTAATTATTTAGACAAATATCTTCAGTCATTGGCCACTTCTTAACAATAAACATGCCAGATCACAAATGTGTAGAATATTTATTTCAGCTGCTATAATGCATGTTTGTGTGACTTAACAGTGCATAACTTCTTATGAGTAGATGCCTAGATAGCTTTTAAAGAGCAAACTTTCATACTGCCTAACTCAATAAATAATTTTGAACATATGGAAATGTAATGATACTTGCACTTACATAGAACCTTACATTTGAGGATTTCACTGCTTTACAAATTAGCCTCACAAGACAGTTGAGATGTGATAAAGTCAAGGCGCAAATGTTAAATAACTTGTGCAATAAATTGAATAATAGCTTTTAATGATTTGTGAAGATATTTAGAAGACTAATCTCTCTTTTACTTTGTGTTTTAGGGTTCTATTGCAAAACCTCATGTAATTGTAGCAGGAGCTGCTACGGTAAGCTTTTCATGGAGTAGGCATTCTAGTGTGAATGTATGGAAATTATTACAGAAGTATGCTCCTAGAAAAGTGACAAGAGGAAGTAGTTACTTTAATTTTCAAAAAGGAAAGCATACACTGATTGTCAATCTTCTATTCAGTTTGTCTTGTTCTTGTTGTTATAACAAATACTTTTTAAAATATCAGAATAATATTTGTATATAGATTTGTGTAGTGTATGCTAATATATGCTAACTATTTCTTTGTTAAAGATTGTGTTTTGGCTTGATACATAGATGAAATGTAAAACAAATCATTTGAGAAGATAGCCTAGGTACTTCATAGAAGTTTTAAATATTTTTATGAATAAGTTGGCCTACTGAATATAAAAGTATTGGCCTTGACGATGGTCCTGTGTGCAAAGTTTTCCTTCCAGGAGTCCATTCTTCTTACTTAATTTAAACTCTTCTGTATTCTGTCAACTTGTTGAATATCCCCTTCTGCTGCTGCCAGGAACCACCTAAGCAAATGTGTTTCCTGAGACTTTGAGCTTTGACATCCTGAGTCAGGGATCTGAACCTCATGGCAAGTCTACACTAGAGCAGTGGTCCCGAATATGGTGCCTGCAGGTGCCATGGCAACAGCTGGGGAATTTATGTGCACCCATGGGAGTTTGTCCGCCAAAGTGCCTGCTTCCGCTGTCGGCGGCATTTCGGAAAGCACAGGAATGAACTCTGCGGGGCCGCTGAAATGCCGCCGAAAGCAGAAGCAGGCACTTCCGTGGCATTTCGGCGGACATGCCCTGGGCATGAGAGGATGCAGCAGACCAAGAATGTGCTCTTGGCTGCAGAAAGGTTGGGGACCACTGCACTAGGGAGTTATATCATCACAGCAGCACCATTGCAGCTGTGTCACTGTAGTGCATCTGGCGAAGACAAGCTATGTCTGCCATTGACATAGTGCTTAGGTCACTGTAATTTATGTCACTTCAGGGGCGGGTCTTTTTCACACCCCTGAGCAACGTAAGTTACATCATTTTACCTGGTAGTGTAGATTAGTCCTCATTCTCTCCCCACTTCCAGTAGGAAGAGGAATTGGGCCCTTCCTCCAGTTCTAGATATCAGCACCACTTCAGGACATGGACTAGTTTTCCTACTATCTCCCACCCTTAATGACATCATCCTGGTTAGCAAAAATAATCCCATTTCAACATGTTTGCAATTCAGCATGTTTTGTGATTACCAGCTAAGAATTAAACTTTCTTTAGGAAAATAACATAAAAGTACAAATGCAAAATGTGATTTAAATCACCAATTTTAATCAAGGTTTCCTGTTGGCTGATTTAAATTATGATTAAATTAGTTGGTTTAAATTGCTTTGGTTTAAATCAGCCCACCCTGTCTCAAATTCACGAGTAGCACACTGGAAACAGAAATTTTTGAGTGCTGCTATTTGATCTGTGCATTTGGAGACAATACTTGTCTAGGAGTCCTGCTCATCCATAAACCTCTGGACACCAATAGTTTCCAAGAAGAGGTGATGTGTGCATATCGTCTGATGTAGTCAAGAAGTTCACAAGAGCCATACGTCAGCTGCCTGGAGTGACTCTCAAACGTGAATAACAGCATCAGGGTCAACTGTTACAAACCAGGGCACCAACCTCAAACTGATTGTGAGTTCTATGCTTAAATTTCACCAACTAACTATCAAGCGTGAACTCCTCAAGCACTATAACAGCCTTGATGAAGAGTCACAGAGAGTCCCCTTGGGTTGTCCAGTTTATCTTACCATCTCAGGCAAGCCTGCCTTTGTGACAGACAGTGCCTTACACCAAAAACCAAAATGATATTCAGGCTACTCCCAGGCCCAAATGACCGGTCACTTTCCTTAAATTAGTTGCATCTCGGAGCTTAAACCAAAAACAATGCCTGTAGCCAATGGTATAATAAACTAACTGAAGATTTATTAACTAAGGAAAAAGAAATGATTTATTGACTAAGGAAAATAAGAGTTATTTACAAAATTAAAGCAGGTAAACATACACATACAAATGAGTCATAATCTTCGGTTTCAAAAAATGATAGAAGCTGTTGTAATATGCAAGCTCTATATGTTCTTTAGGAATCAGAGAGGTAGCCGTGTTAGTCTGGAATTGCAGAAGTGACAGAGTGTCCTGTGGCACCTTAAAGACTAACTAAAGTATTAGAGCATAAGCTTTCGTGGGCTAATACAGGCATCCGACGAAGTGGGTATTAGCCCACGGAAGCTTATGCTCTAATACTTTAGTTAGTCTTTAAGGTGCCACAGGACTCTTTGTCACTTCTGCATGTCCTTTAGGGTTAACCCAAGCTAAACAGCTCAGGGTGCATTCCTTATGCTTAGAGGTCTTTGCCCTTCAGAGTTCAAGCAGCATAGGGATAACAATTTCTTCTTGACAGGGATTTTTATTCCCTTCCCTCCAAAACTCAAAATGATGGGATGAATGTGCACTGTCTTCTCTTCATGGGTGTAGGGGGAGTAATCAACAAAGTCTTTTGTCTCCTGATGTTGCACAATAGCTTGTCTGATGTCTATGAGTGTTGTTTCATTGGGCAGGAGATGACATGTCTTGTAGTAAACTAGTATTTCACACTTGTTAATGCATCGGTCCTGACTGTGGGGCTTTCTAGTTTCAGAGCAAACACCTAAATATCACCTTTTAACTTGGGACACTGATATTATGTGTGAGATTACTGCATGCAACAATTCACAAGAATTTCATACCATCTAAAACACATTTTTATAAATTTAATACCTGTTTTAATAATACTAGCGCACAGATGAGCCAGACTGGTTTCCAGCTGTGCATTTGTCAGTGTTTAGTGAGGCCTGGGGTCTTGACATGAGTTAGTATCTGATCTGCCAGCAACACACCATCTTGGGAGACTGGTCTGGTCTGCCAGCATCCATACAGATGATAGCCTAAAACTCCTGTCTGAACTCTGTGCCTTTTGTTTCTCATGTGTTTTCTTGGAAGTCTCTCTTTCACACACAGACACACATCCACCAATACCCCAGGCAAAATAGTAAGGCCTTGTCTACACTTAAAATTTAAATTGACATAGTTGTATTGCTGAGAGCGATGGCTGTACTGACCTAACCTCTGGTGTAGAAGCAACTAAGGAAGAAAGCTTCCATTAACCTAGCTACTACCACTGGGGAGATGGATTACCTACAGCAACAGAAAAACGCCTTCCATTATTTTAGGAAACAATTTTTCTGCGGTACTATGACAGCATAGCTATAGTGCCATAGGTGAGCCTTTATAGCACCTGTATTGTAGAAATGGCCTAAGGCTGGGCAGTAACATAAGAAAGTCAAGAATAGCCCTCCCCCCCCCATTCCCGATTGCACCATGACCTACCCCACATAGAAATGAAAACTGCCTGATATAAGACAAAAAAATCGCCACGATAGTCTACTCTTGAAAATCAAATTCCAAAATGTATTTACAGAAAACTCTACCTGGTCAAGAACTAGTGAAGCACAACTCTTGTTCCCTAACTATTGCTTATAGATAACCTAGTACCAAAATGCCCCTAACTGCAATCCAAGGCATCATGTTTGACTTTGAACTTTGCCTTTGTGGATATGAAAGAGAAAAATGAGCCAGCAATGCACAGATGACACTCAGTTTTCTGTGTCCTTTATCTCATACTAAACAGCACCATCTTCCAGTTAGCCAAAGTTGAACTCGTGCAAGACTGAAGTAATACTGAGGTTTCTGAAGCACTTTCCTATTTCTGCTGTCTATGCTCTCTGCTACTACCGAGCATGTCTGCCCTCAGATTAAGTTGTTCTGCAGCCTTTGGGTCCCTGGAATTCCTCAGCACTAGTTGATGCTGAAGTACTGATGGCAGCAGAAACTCCCATTTCTGACTTTGACTGGCCAGAATACTGTGCCCCTTCTTGGGCTTAGCAAAAGTATCTGTTTTGATATTCAGGATTCTCTATCAGATTGGGCATAGCTTCTGAATAAATATGTTTCTCCCTCCAAGATTATAACCTCTCACAATAGCTACTTTCCACTGAGATAATGAAACTGTTGACCAGCTGGTACAGGCTTGAGTGTGTTGAAGAAAAGACCTTTCATAGGACATGGACCCAGATCATGTCATTCACTCCCACAAAACATCACAGTGGCTACAGGTCTCACCACATTCAAGCTATTACAAAACTCATCTTTTTGGCTCTGCGTTCCCTCTGTAATGTTAACACAGACAGACAGACACACACACAATAATTTAAAGAATTTCCTAAACTATTTCTATTACAGGCTGGGAAGGAAGACAGAGAGAGATTGTTATTGTAATTTCTTTATTTAAATATTTGGAGGGCACTTGGATACATAAATGTTCCCTCCACCATAGTACTTAAATAGATTCCAGCAAAAATCTTCATAGCTGTTTCTGGTATAGTACTGTTCTTCAGGTACTTTCTTCTTCAGAAAATGTCAGTTGAATGAATGAATACACTAAAGGCCTTAAAATCCTGTAGGCTTTGCTCATACAAACATCTCATGAAAGTCAGTGAGAGTCTTGCTTGAATAAAATCTGAAGGATTTGACCCTAAATCTTGTCTCCATATGTTACTGCTACCTTAATACTATTCCATCAAGTCAATGAGTTTCTAATCAAATTTGTATCAGAACAATTTTTTAGCAGACAAATGCCACACTTTATGCTAAACAGTTGCAACGTATATCTTGGTACTCTTTGTAATTATCATTCATTCTTCTGTCAAGAATCAGAGGGGTAGCCGTGTTAGTCTGGATTTTCAGAAGCGACAGAGAGTCCTGTGGCACCTTAAAGACTAACAAAAGTATTGAGGCATAAGCTTTCGTGGACTAGTACCCACTTCGTCAAAGTGGGTACTAGCCCACGAAAGCTTATGCCTCAATACTTTTGTTAGTTTTTAAGGTGCCACAGGACTCTTTGTCAATTCATTCTTCTTTTATGTGCCTAGCCTGTCAAACCAAAAGATGTTTTTAATGCTATAAAAATAATTAAAATATTTTAAGAAATAAACAGGTTTTATAATAGTATTGACTGGTGGAGTGGAATCAGTAAAGTTTTACGATTGTATATACTTGAGAGATACCGAACCTGATTTTCTTTATTTAATCTTCTAGTGGTCTATCAAGATTCACAATGGCAGCAACGAAGCCCTCACGCAATATAAAATCAATATCTCTTCAATAGCACCTCTTTTGGAAAAATTAGCAAAGAGTAGCGATGTATACTGGGTCTTACAAGGTAAATACAGTAGTTAACTATAATTTATGCTGTAACTGTCTGATTTGAATCACAGTTTTGCAGGCTGTGGAGGACTAAACCATCTTTCACTGGCTTGCTTTACTTATGAACAATCTCAGGGCAGTCTGTGTGTGCATAAATATTCAGAAAATTTTGATATAAAATCTGGAAGGCTTGGATATTTGTCAGTATTGGTGTGCTAGATTCCACCCATTTCCTCTTGACTGTACATTCCATGTGTTTGACCTGTTCCTACCTTCATAAGTTAGAGCTATCTGAAATTACATGTCCTGACAGTTATATCTAGACATAAACAGTTGATTTCTTCCTGGAAAAAAAAATCTTAATCCCCCTAAACACTAACCTCTTGTTGAAAGATTCCTGTAATAAAACTTCTTCAAATTGCTTGACTTATACAGCCCATGATAAAGCTTAAGAGAAATGCGCCTTTCAACTTTTTTTTATGTTATGAAGTTAGCCATTAGCCAGAAAGGCATACATTTTCCAAAGAGGAGCACTGAGGCTAGGTATACCCACACCCAATATGCAGCCATGTCTACAGTTAATTACATACATCAGATGTCTGTTGGTGTAAAATATTTTAAAACTTTAATAACATGGCTGATTTTTTTTAACTTAAATAAAAAACAGCAGAGTAATTTAAGAAAATGTTAAGCTTTCTTAATGGTTTACAAGTCAAGTTTTTCCAGAGTTCAGGTTACACATGCAGTCTCAACTCTTTCACTTTTATGTATTGTATTTGTGTTTAATTATATGATCACATATAATTTCTCAAATAATACAACATATGCAATTCTTCTACAACTTTATTATCTCATGTTATGCATACTTATTAAATGTAGTGCTTACTACTCTGATTAGCCACACAGAAATCAGTATCTATGTCTGAAGCCTGGGAGGGAGTGCTCATGATAGGAAGCACTGTGCACGTTAGTGTTTTGGAGGATTAAGCCCCCAGATACACATATGGGGCAAGTGATAGTGTTCTGTACTATTCTCTCCATCAATCCATTAAAGTCATTAGTATGAAACTACTCCTGGGAGAATTCTGTGCTACTGCATGCATATAATTAATGAGCTGTGCATATTTTTAATTTTTTGCACAGAAAGAAGCTTCTGCTGAAATGTTGCTGCAGTTCTGCCTTTTGCCCACCAGAGGGCGCAGTGGCGCAAGAACAGCCACAGCTCCCAGCAGAAAATAACTTCTGCAATTCTGCCTTTTGTCTACCAAGAGGGTGCTGTGGCAATAGAACACAGCAGCAGTTCCTGGCCAGCTAGGGAAGACAAAGAGCCTGCCTTGTTCGCAGCACCTGTCAGGCCAAATCAGGAGACAGGGGCTATGGAGAGACAGATGAAGTGGGGTGCTGGGAAGGGAGTGGTCAAACAGGACTTGATAAGGGCTAGGAGGGAGGACAGACTGGGGCAGGAGTTGAATGGGGAAGTGGAGGTACAGGCCCACAGGGGGAAGGAAGTGCAGGGCCACGTGGTGAAGGGAGAGGGGGTGCAGAGCTACATCGTGACAGAGGGTGGCTGAGTGACGGCACAGACACACATAGGGACAGGGGGAGGGGATACAGAGATACATGGGGATGCGGGAGGGGATACAGGGACACATAGAGATGGGAGTGGCGGGGTGGGAGCACAGAGATGTGAGAAGAAGGTACAGAGCCACATAGGGATGGGGGAGGGGGTGCAGGGCCACGTGGGGATGGGGGAATGGGTGTCTGAGCGGGGGTGGGAGGACACATTGAGGTTCAGGAATACATGGGGACAGGAGCAGATATGCCTGACTGAATGGGGAGGCTAGGGGTTAGCCAGAGTCTGAATAGGGGAAGCTCCCTAACAATCCCTAGATGCCTGCCCTAAAAAAACCTGTTCCATACTTTTCCCACCCATACCCAACAACCTTCCAAGTTCACACTCAGGCTCCTTCCTAGCAATTTATTTCCCCCTCCCTCAGCTCCTTTGTTACCCTGACTCCCCCAAGCCTTTGCACTGCTTCTGAGGGATATGGGAAATATAGTCCTGTATAGTAGTTTAAATAAATATTATTCAGAATTCTGTACTAATATGCCCAGTAAAGAATCTGTTTGTCAAAAAAACATTTACTGAATCTCTTTTTGTTGTCTATATTGTTACAGATATACTTGCTGACAGGTATTTTAAAATAAATGACCAAAAATAATTGTAACTGGTGTGATTCTGTTATTTTGACAAATAAAACATTCAGAATTCTGCAGAATTTTAATTTTATTGTGCACAGCATTGTTAATTTTTTGGTGGAGAATTCCCCCAGGAGGAGTGGCGATGATAATGGGTGATCAGTTGTTACTGAGTATAATAATCTTCCATAGGATTTATGGGTCTTCAGGTGGCTAATAAGCGCAGTCTTTGAACCATAACTTCTATTACGATGAGAAAAAGCTACACTGGCACAGGTAATGTTGAAGTTCTGCATCAATATCTGCCTTGGATGAAAGATGACTTCCAAGGTAGAGGAAATGATTGACATTCTCCAGTGCCACTCCATTGATTTATGGAGGCATGTAATACCTCATCTGGAGAGGGCTGATGGAGCACTTTAGTCGTCTTGGTATTAAGAGTGAAACCAAGACATGTGTAATCATTGGCAAACATATTCAGGATAGTTTGAAGATCTTTCTCAGAGTGGGCAAAGGTAGCATTGTGATCAGCGTACTGAAGTTTCACAATAGATGTTGTGGAAATCTTACGCTTGGCTGTCAGCCTGCCAGGCCTGAATGGCTTTCCGTCCATTCTGTAAATGAATTCAGTGCCCACTGTAAACTTTCCAGCAATTAGGTAAAGAATGATGACAATAAAAACTGCAAACATGGTTAGAGCAATGATACAGCCCTGTTTGACTCCTGTTTGTACTTTGAAAGGTTCACTCTGGGAGCCAGTGCTACCCAAAACAGTTGCTTTCATGTTATCATGAAGCAGTTTTAGGACATTGGATGTCCTCATAAATACATCAGTCTTAGAAAGTACAGTCCAGAGGTCACAGCGATTCACTGAATCAAAGGCTTTAGTTAGATCAATAAAAGCCACGTACAGTGGTCAGTTTTGCTCCCGACACTTTTCTTGCAGCTGCCGTGTTGCGAAGATCATCTCTGCTGTTCCACGACATGGTCAGAACCATTCTGTTACTCCGGAAAAATTTCTTTTGACAGGGGCAGAGGGTGGATTGCAAGGATCCATACCAGAACTTTGCCTGCAATGGCTAGGAGGGAGATACTGCGATAGTTTCCACAATCCACTTTATCCCCTTTCTTGAAGAGGGTGACAATTAGGGCATCCCTCATTTCACTGGGTATGTCCTCCTTTATCCAGATTTTAAGGATAAGTAGGTAAAGCTGCCGAATTGGCTCTGGTCCACCATTTTTAAAGATTTCAGCAGGGATCCTATCTAACCTGCTGCCTTATTGTTCTTCATCTGCTTGGTGGCATTGTGTACCTCATACAAACTCCAAGTTCATCCCTAAATGATTGTTGAGGGATTTGCTCAAGGACTTCTTTTGCAACTACAGAATTACGGTTAAGGAGATCTTCAAAATGTTCTTTCCAGCGAAAATTTGATGCCTTCAGAAGTGTGGTTCCGTCCTCAGAGCGAAGAGGATAAATACCATGACAAATTGGCCCATAAACAGCCTTGGTGGCATTAAAGAAACAACATGTATTGTGGATGTCCATGAGATGTTGGAATGCTTGCGCTTTCTCAGTCCACTGTTCGTTTTTGAGTTCTCTGGTTTTACATTGCTCTTGGCATGGGCTTCTCTCTTTATATTACAATTTATGTTGTTCTGCCAAGCATGAAATGCCATTCTCTTCTCATGTATGGATTGCTCAGTTTCAGCATCATTCTGGTCAAACCAGTCCTCTTGTTTTCTGGTTTGGTAGCCTATGCTTTCCTCACAGGCGTTGATGATTACTGCTTTCAGCTGGCTCCAGTGTTCCTCAATTTCTTCCGGAAACACTGATGGGAACTTTTCTTCTAAGACTGCTTGGAAGTGGTCATGCTTAATAGGGTCCTTCAAATCTTAAACCTTCAAGTTGCGCCTGGCTTGCTTCTTTTTTATGAAAACATACAAAATAACCAATTCTTGCCCAATGTTTTACAATTTCAGTTTGTCATAAAGTAATAGTAAAAATTATGTGGAAATAACTGAATTAATGCAGATGGTCTCTGTATTAATTCAGTTAAGTGCCTCATAGCCTGAACTCTATCCAGCTGTGATGCTGATTTGGGATGTGATGGGTTGGGATCACAGAAACCCCCTTAGAAGCTGCCACCCGATGTGCCAAGGCTACTCCTGCCTCTGTTTTCCTGCCCAAACAGCTTAGGACCTCAGTACCCTGCCAGATCTGAGCCAAGTCCTGCAACAGCTATGGGCTTGCCTGGAAACAGTCAGGAAGTATTCTTACCTCTAGCACTCAGATGCTCAACTCCTAATGGGATCAAACCCTGCATAAATTTGTTTTACCCTGTATAAAGCTTATACAGGGCAAACTCATAGATTGTTCGCCCTCTATAACAATGATAGAGAGATATGCACAGCAGTTTGCCCCCCCCTCCCCCCAGGTACCAACACGTACTCCAGGTTAACTAATAAGTAAAAAGTGATTTTAATAAAGACAGGAAGTAGGATTTAAGTGGTTCCAAGTAGTAACAGACAGAACAAAGTGAATTACCAAATAAAATAAAATAGAAAACGCAGATCTAACACTAATACAGTAAAAAGCCTCACCCTCAGATTTTTCAATTAATTTCTTCTTTCAGACTAATCTCTCTATTAGTCTGGATCCAGGTATCACTCACACACCCCCTGCAGTTACTGTTCTCTGTTCCAGCTTCCTTCAGATCTCCTTGGGGGATGGAGAGGCTGTTCTTTGAGCCAGCTGAAGACAAGATGGAGGAGTCTCCCAAGGGTTTATATAGACATCCTCTTGTGGATGGAGACCCCTTCCTCTCTCCTAGGCAGAATCCAGTTGTAAAATGGAGTTTCAGAGCGCATGGTCCACTCACATGTTTGAGCCAGACTCCATTCATTACCAGCCAAGCTATATTCCCGGGGAAGCTCGGGTGTGGACGGGCATCTAGAAAGTTCATTGTTAGCTTGATTTGGTTCTTGATTGGGATTCACTGAGAATAGTTTTTTTCTCAGAGAGCTGCCCAGCTACTTTCCAAAGTCTATTTACAACTAACCAAGCACATAGCCAATATTCATAACTTTGAAAACAAAACAGACACATACAGACAAATAGGATGAACAGATCCAGCAGATCATTACCTTTACATAGATATGTTACATGGCCTATGTAGCAAAACCATATTCCAGTAATGTCATACATATATTTATAGGCACCCCCGCCCCCATAAAGCCTCATGGGGTACACCATCACATGGGAAAAAAGTGATGTTACATTTAAAATATATACTTGGAGAACATGTATAAAAATTCAGTGTCAATAAAGGTATGCTGGACTATGAAAATAGCACAAGTATAAAGGTATGAAAAATATAAGTGTTTTTAAGGTTATAGGAAAAATAGAGTTATGTACTGAATTATTTGAAAACTAGTGTTTGATTATGAATTTTAAGATTGTGATGTAATGAATATGAGGGGACAGAATTAAGGTAACTATTCCTGTTTTAATTTTGATGTTTCTGGATTTTTAGAGTAGAATACAAACACTAATGTAACCTAATGTAATGTATTGATGGCTGATGTGCCCCTTCTCATGTTTAGTTGACATATTCAACATTATGAATTCTGAAAAAGCAATTAGGCTTTTTAAAAAAATAAATAAATCCCAAACTAGTGTTGATGTGGGTTCATTAGAATGTACAGGAGCATTTGAGAAGAGAAAATCTCTTCTTTACCAAATGACTAAATACATGTCTGAGAACTTTTAGGAAAACTTGCTCTCAAACTAAATTCTTGCATGCCAGATTGAAGATTAGAGTGAACTATTGAGTTAGAGCTTAAACTTCATTAAAAAGCAAGGATTATACTACAAATGGTAAAACGTTAATTTTACCATCCAGCATAGTGCTGAAAAATTATGATTTATCTTATAGGATGAATATAGTTTATAGAATTTGTTATGATTATTGATTTTTTTAATAAAGCTTAACATTTTTTTAAATTCAGATCCTGTTTATGAAGATACATTGAGTGACAGTAGGAAAATGATCACTAATGAGAAAATAGACGCTTACAATGAAGCTGCAATCAGTATTCTGAACAGCAGCTCCAGAAATTCTAAAGTTAAAGTGTTCAGCGTTTCTAAACTCATAGCACAAGAAACTATCATGAAATCTTCAGATGGCCTGCATCTCCCAGAATCAAGCAGAGAAACAGTGAGTACTTTCATTGTTAGTCAACATAACAGAGAATTAATGATGGGGCAAAATTTTAATTCAACATGTTGTACTCCATAATGGCAGATAGTACGAATTTTGGTGTCCCTTGATGATTGTAGTCTTAAAAATGACATGCAAGAGTTTTCCAGGAAATTGTCTGCAAGACCCCAGCAAATGAAAGGGTATCTTTTGGGATCTTGCAGACAGATTTTACAAGATGTTACTTGCCATTTTGTAAGTAACTGAGTAGCTGTTTAAAAAACATAGTTTCTTCTGTATGTTAAACACTATTTGAGACTATCACTAAATCCTTCAGATCCCGAGAAATCCAAGCTTCAAATGTGTTGCTTTCCTTTGCATGAATGAATGACAATCACAGCTTTTTGGAGAGCTGCTCTTAGGGCTAAATCCTAAATTCTGCCTTTTGTGAGCATGCAAGATCCTCAGCATATTAGTAGTAATTCTATTATGGCGGAGGTTGGGGGGATGTGGGGAACCCTTTCAGGGGGTCATCATCCTATATAAACTTCTGTAAAGGCTCCCTGCAGCACAACATGGAGGAAGTTTGTGGTTTGGAGGCAAGCTAATAGATAGGCAGAAGCTGGGTTATTGGATCCATGTCTTTACAGGTCAGCTGACAAGCTGCATGGGTTACTGCAACACTGAGTCTGCAGTAAAGTTTGCAAAGCAGTTTTGCTGGCATTCCGCAGTTTGGAGTGGAATATTACATTTCCACACCCTCCACAGCAGACCTTCCCAGGTCTACTTATTTGGGTTGTGCTCCAGCCTGTGATTTTGGTTCTTGTTGCTTTTTCAAAATGAATAATAAAAATTAAAGCTGTTTGTTTACACGAGGACTCTTAAAAATATCGACTTAGAGCTGTTAATATGGGTTATTTTAATTCTGGAATTTGTGTGTAACTAGCTGTGTGCGTATATATGAAGTGCTTCAGTATAAAATGATAGGGGGAAATGCCTCTTTACTCATGTGAAATATTAGTAAAGATATTTGAAGAAAATCTATGCTGAGAATATTTGATAGCTAGTTACTTGTTTCTTTGACAGAGTGCAATGATTCTTATGAATGCCTACTGCAATAGGATTCTGAAGCCCATTGATGGTTCCTGCTGCCAGCCTCAACCGCCTCTCACTCTGATACAGAAGCTAGCTTTTTGCTTTTTTGCTTTATCCATTATTGGATATTTAATTCTCAGTTTTATTTATCGTAATAATCATCGAAAAAACAAACCATGCACCGATATGGAAAGTGGAGAGGAGAAAAAACCTATCACCAGTGCATCTCCTGTTTCTACTCTAGAGACACTGTTACACTCCTTCTGCAAGCTGGGTCTAATCATGGCCTATTTCTATCTGTGTGACAGAGCAAACCTATTTATGAAGGAAAACAAATTATATACACATTCATCTTTCTTCATACCAATCATCTACATCCTGGTTTTGGGGGTGTTTTATACCGAAAACACCAAAGAGGTAAAGATCATACTGGTGTCATTTCCCAGTTCACAACTGTAATTTAATTATTTTTATTTACTAAAATATTACAGGTCAAATTTTCAAAAAGATGTTGATGCACTCACAAAATATATAGTTGCATATGGTAATTCAGTAATTGTACACAAACCGATAGGTGCAGAAGGAAGTTTTTGCAAGTGCATTGGCTGAAGCATTTTGTGGGTGCAGCTGTTGGTAGGGTTCATCCATCAACTGGCCATAATGCATCAGAGTCAAATCCTAGTTCAGACAAGTAGATGAGCATTGATTTATGGGGAAGTATCTAATACACAGTGACCTTTATATAATGTCATTAGTGTAGAAATTTTTCTTCTTAGACCCAGCTGCCAATAAAGTTGTTTATTGTTTTGAACTTTTTCTCCTCATTTTGTAGATGTTCGTTGTACTTGTTGGAATAGCAACACTCTTGTTTTGTTTTGCATAGACTAAGATGTTAAATAGAGAGCAGACAGATGAATGGAAAGGCTGGATGCAACTTGTTATTTTGATTTATCATATCTCTGGAGCAAGCACTGTAAGTGATTTTGAGTTATTTTTTTTTTAAAGTAATGTGATTTGTATTCAGTGCTTTAATGGGGAAAAAAAGTTTCTGCCATTTACTGCCAAGATAAAGAAGTTAAAATATCCAAGCATTTATTAGACTTTATGCTTCTTGTTTAACCTTTAATTTCAAGGGTATAATTTTTGTGAGGCCTCATTTATATCATTTCCCTCAATAAGTAAAGATATCAGTGGGGTTATATGTTTGTTTGTTTTTTTCCTCCATATATCCAGTGAAGGGGAATTATTTTCTCATTGTGGGAGACTGTATTAACTTAGTTACAAAAAGTTGCTAGAGACAGCTTTTTTGTGTTTTAGGAGTTGAAACTGTTGAAGGACAGATTTTCAATAACACTTTTTTCCCCTTTTAATCCAGTTATAGAGACACAAGAAAGTAGAACTGTTGAAACTGTTGTAAGAAATATGTTCAGATTGTACAATTTGAGAGAGGCTAGGTCAAAAGAGAATTGTTTTAAGCAGTAGTAAGTAGGTTATAAAATTTCTTTCTTTTGTTACAGTTGGTTTACAATGATAGAGTTTTATGAAACAGAAACACAACAAGCCTAAAATACAGAAGAACTTTATCCTCTTGTCCCCGAACTTATTTAAAATTAATAGTCTTTTAAAAAAGAGAAAGAGAGAGAGAGCTTCTGTGGCCCTCTGTAAAAGGATAAATTATTTTTCTCAACAGTTTTTGCCTGTGTATATGCACGTTCGGGTTCTGGTTGCTGCATATCTGTTCCAAACAGGTTATGGGCATTTTTCATACTTTTGGATCAAAGGAGACTTTGGATTGTATAGAGTGTGTCAGGTAAGAATAAATCTTTCACTGATCTATATAAAAATATTTCCAGGTTGAGATCTCTCTCTACTCACTTAAATTAGCTGAGATTAAAATTATTTTGATTGATATTCATAACAAACAAATCACTGTCGCTGTCTCTGTAATCTGATCTATTTAATGTAGTCTGATCAATCTAGTCTATATAATACAAACATAATGAAGATTTTTAGAGGGAAGGCTGATAACACGTTAGAATGTGGCTGAGGTGAAAAATAATCATTCTTAATGTTTTCATCAGAAATTGGGCAGAATAAATAGGGGTGAACATAAACCAGTGTAATATTATGAAAAGGCAAGACTGAAACGAATTTGTCTACATTATCCATTTTGGATCTTTCTTTCCCCAACCCATCCCTCCATCTTGTCTGTTTAGTGTGGAGATTCTATTTTACATACCACTAGAGCATTTTTCTGTTGGCTCTTACATAAATGGTAAATCTTTGGTGAATCCAGGATGCTACCACCTGGAAACAAAATCAACTTTTTCTCATTGTGAAGAGTGTGATGTTTCTTAGGGTAGCCATGGCTGTGAGCCACCATGTTGCCATCTGCCTCCAACACGAGGAAGTCTTGCCTGTGCAAGTTGAGTGTTAGCTTCCTCACAGAAACAGCCGGTCAGCCATTCAAGTACTTTCCTCAGCACTGTACCCACCCTTCATTTGCCCTGCAGGATGACAATAGGTGTACCCCAGACCTGAGTCCCTTCAGAGTGTCTCCCTGTGTTATCCCTGACCACTAGATACCCACAGATCCTCTGTTCCCAAAGGAAGAGTGTACCACAGTTTTACCTTAGACCAGGGATAGGCAACCAAAGGCGCGGCACACAAGCTGATTTTCAGTGGCACTCACACTGCCTGGGTTCTGGCCCCCAGTCTGGGTGGCTCTGCATTTTAATTTAATTTTAAATGGAGCTTCTTAAACATTTTAAAAACCTTATTTACTTTACATACAATAGGTTAGTTATATATTATAGACTTATAGAAAGAGACCTTCTAAAAATGTTAAAATGTATTACTGGCACGCTAAACCTTAAATTACAGTGAATAACTGAAGAATCGGCACACCACTTCTGAAAAGTTGCCAATCCCTGCCTTAGGCCAACACTCCTGTGTCAGACATAGCACTTGAGTTTGATTATAGTAAACCAAAATAAGATTTATTTATGAATAAAATTCAAATAGAATGGTTGCATATAAAATACAATTATAAAATGCAAACTAGGGCCTACACTCATTATTAGGAAAGGTAACTATTAAAGTTCAGTCTTTTGCATCACTTGATAGGTCCAAGGAACTAGGACAGCCTTTCATGAAGCTTCCTCACTTAACAAGAATCAGAGGGGTAGCCATGTTAGTCTGAATCTGCAGAAGCGACAAAGAGTCCTGTGGCACCTTAAAGACTAACAAAAGTTTTGAAGCATAAGCTTTTGTGGGCTAATACCTGATGAAAGTGGGTATTAGCCCATGAAAGCTTATGCTTCAATACCTTTGTTAGTCTTTAAGGTGCCACAGGAATCTTTGTCGCTTCTTTCACTTAACAAGGTACCTCCTCAGTGAATGGATCCACTCTGAGATATACCAAATAAGTGTTTTGTCTTTATTCAGAGACAGGGCAATCCCGCACTGACATACTGTTCATTTTAACTTCCAAGTGGTTTAAATGTTTATAGTAAATCTTGTATGGTTTTCCATTGACTTGTCTATGTTGGTGCAAAACTACACAGTTGAGCAATACATTACATAATCAGCTAGCCAGGGAGCGTGATCACCCAGACATATTTCCTAGTGACTCATTTTCACTCCAAAACCAGGAGGGAATAATTTTTTTATGTATTTATGTTGTTTCTTAAATATCACCCTGTGATAGGTTTTCCGAGGTGCAGCTTCGAAATGGAGTACCACTTACCAGGTACTGCACTTACACAGACATCCACAGGCAGGGACACACCCTGCTGAGTTACATGAATGCATTTGCCCGCCACTCTTGAATCAACAGTAGAGAGGCTCCAGCCAATTCCCCACAGCTCCCCAGACCAGGACCCCAGAGCTGTACCATCTTACCCTGGTCAGAAGCCTGACCAGTGTAAGTTTATTACCCAGTCCACCCCTTCCTCAATGTGGAGAGGACATGCACCAACTCTTGTTCCTGAGCAGATTTCCCATGCATTTCAAGCAAACCCCATTGTTTTAGGTAAAATATAAAACAGATTTATTAACTACAGAAAGGTAGATTTGAAGTGCTTGTAAGTAGTAAGCAATATAGATCAAAGTTGGTTATCTAAGCAATAAAACCTAAATCACAATCTGAGTTCCATGAACTAGAGAGGATTTAAATCAAGGAGTGTCTCAACCTGATGGTATAGTTCTTTTAGTACACAGTCTGGAATTCTCCTTTACAGCCTGGGACACCTTCCCAGATCAGAATTTGTTCTCCAGATGTGTTCCAGGTGTTGAGTTGTTGGGGGAGAGAGGGGCCAAATGATGATGATGTCACTTCCCCACCTTTTTAGGTTCCTCCAGCTTGCTGGAAAGATCTTTTGCTATAACAGGAGTCAAACAGTCTCCATTGTTTACATGCTCCTTCTGAAAGGTCTCCTTTGTATACAATTCCCTGGGTAGTCTTTGTGAGTGTGTATTCTCCTTATTGAGCCATTATCAGTGTCTGGCTGCTCCATTATTGTACCTGAAGGGATGATTGTGAGGATTCCCAACCTTACAACACATTACAGTAACACACATAGTAAAACTTCATAACTTCCTATACAATTATAGCACATCCAATCTAACAAGATATTAATGGTCAACAGTTCAAGATTTTTAAAATGATAATCACAAGGCATATTTTGTATAAAACATATAATTATATCACTATGGTAAATATGGGGGTTCCAAGATGTTGTTTTGGGGTGCCGAGTGCAACATACTCGTACACAGATCTCACAATGATTAATGAGTATTGGTTCATTGCAAGCTTGTAGTAGAGATCTTGCATGCTACTCTTTATGTATAATTACCATGAAGGTGGTGTATTCAATGTAGTGAGTTTATGGGGGTCTGAGACCGTTGTTGTTTTGTAAAGAACAGTGTGAAGCTTTTGCCAATTGGCACCAGTTGATCTTAAGGAGTTTTTCTTTCTCTGCGGATAAAAGCAACTGAATTCAGCACTTCAACACATTGGATTGCCTGTTTCCAAGACTGCAGGTCTTGCTTTTGCTGGGACAAACTACTGTCGTCTCTGGTTTGAATTACAGCCATTTTCATTCAGTTAAGTTCTGGAAGCTTTAAGCTGCTGTATGTATGCTGGATTTATGACCTCCCTCATCATTAGTAAAATAAAAAAGAAAGATATTGGGTGTTTTAGTTGAGATCATTAATACTCCCCTAAAGGATGGTGGAATGGCTGCTTTACTCAAATGAGTACTTATTAGGTCCTGTCACAGCTACAGGGTAAATGCACCTTTTAACCCTTTCCCCTCAAAGTTCTAGTCCACGATTGTCCATTCAGGTTTCAATCCTCTACCTCGGCCAGGTCTTTCACTAGATCTATTAATTATTGTCTTTTTAAAATGAAAGGGTATCTCAAAGTCCACTGTTCATAAAAAATAATTGTTCCAGTACAAGGATGACTGGAGAAAAGATTGTACTGTGGAGGTTTTTTGCACAGTTAATGTGAGAGAGCGCATTATACATTTTAAAAATATGTGACTGGCTCACCCTATTGGTATAAAGTTGTATCTTCATTCAAAGAACAAACTACAACCATTCAGCCCTACTTCTTTGCTAACATTTGAACTGCTTATTGAGAGATTCATTCAAATTTCAAGAAAGATAATATTGTAGGTGTTTAAATTGATATGCATAATACCTATATAATTTGTATAATGTTAAAGAAAAATCCAGTTTGATGATAATCCTAAAGGGAAAAAAAAATTATCTTCTTTCTCATCTCAACCACTCACAGGTTTTATTTCGTCTCAATTTCCTGGTTGTGGTGTTATGTATAGTGATGGATCGACCTTACCAATTTTATTACTTTGTTCCACTGGTCACTGTCTGGTTTATGATAATCTATGCTACATTAGCTGTATGGCCTCAAATAGTCCAGAAGAAAGCAAATGGTAAAAAAAATTTCTTTCCTTTTACTGTAAAGGTGTTTACATGATAATGTACACAGTTATAATTGCATACAAAACTTGATAGCTAGTGTGTTTGTCTTTATTTGGATAAGTGAATAATGTAGAAGTAAATTCAGTAAATATGTTAAACCACTGTCTGCCAGACTTGGAAAAATAGTTTTCACTTGCTGTAGTTCTCAACAGTACACATCAAGTGTTTGTTTGAACTATATCCTTATTTAAATTTGTTGGAATATGAGTTATATTCCTGAGGTTTTGAAAACTGTTTGGTGAGCACTGCAAGAAACAAACAATTGCTGAATGCAAGCTGAAAACCTCACATGAACTTGCTCCTAAATTGCTATATCTGTATTCAGTGAAATCAGTTTTAATGTTATCTGTGGTTTCCGCTTTTATTTACAAAAGCTCACTTTTTCAAAAGTGGAATGAAATTCAAAACTATATATTCCCAATAATTCTTCATTGTGGAACTTTGAGATGGAATGGCATAGTGTATTTTCTACCTTACAAACTAAAGTTAGTACTCTAGAAAAATACTTTGTGCACAGAAAACAGAGAGCATGAGCAACAGTATTGCAAACTTCCCCTAGTCTGTGCTGCCAGTGTATCTCAACACTCTTTTTGAGGGACCAATTTTGTTATTTCTTACCTAGTAGGGGTTTCCTTGCTGATAAATTTTATCAAACAAAATTGCTGTGTTCCTATTAATTTATTCCTAACACTGCCTAAAATAAAATACTTAAGTTGCCCCTGCTAAAAGTTCTGAAGTCCCCAGGTAACACTGGGAGGTACATAATTTTTTTTATCATTCCATTTGCATATTGATGTGGCCATTGCTGATGTCTGCCATATATGCTTAGCTGGGTCCAAAAGCTAACCGTGTCTGACCCCTTTGCAGATATTGTCAAGGTGGTGCTATTCGCATTATTTCTTGTAATATGGATGCTTGTTCTTTAGAAACTTGAAGTGAGGCCACCAACTTGTTTCACATACTAAGCTCAGTGAACAGCTATCATGTGGTAACTGTTTTTGGAGATCATTTACCTCTCCTAGATTAGAATCAATGACCTTGAGAGTAAAGTCTCTCTATATAATCATAACAAAGATCCCCACCTCTTCTTCTCCGAGTAGTGTCGCTATAGGTGCTCCACTGTAGGTGTATGTGCATCCCTACAGTACTGATCGGAGATCTTTGATAGGAGTATTTGTTCAACATGTACATGCGCGCGCTCCTTCTCATGCTTTGCCTTAGGTTAATAAGCTCTACATTCCTTCTCAACCATCCCTGGCTGGAGACAGAGCAATTAGAAGTCCGTTCACGGATACTTTACTCTTTAGAAATTTGTTCTTAGCTAGTTTGTGTTTTTTGTAACCTCACTTTTGTCGATAACTGTGTAGTGTAGATGTAGACAAAGCCTAAGAGATTGGCAGATACCTTACAGATATTTCTCAAGGAGGTAGAAGACATTCACCCTAAGTTGCTGGATATTTTACATGCCTCCTCTTCCTCCAAATGCTCCCCATCAACAAGGTGCTTTTGGACCCAGCTAAGCATATATGGCAGACACCAGCACTGGCCACACCAACATGCAAATGGGATGATAAAAAAAATTATGTACCTCACAGTGTTACCTGGGGACTTCAGAACTTTTAACAGGGGCAACTTAATTATTTTATTTTATTAGGCAGTGTTAGGAATAAATTAATAGGAACACAACAATTTTGTTTGATACAATTTATGCAAGTGAATGTGCTTTCTTTAAAATGGCAGTTTATTAGATTTAAGCACATATAAACATAAGCAATAGATTTAGAGCATTTTAGATATTAAATATTTGGAATGGTACTAAATAAATAACAGCAGGTTTGCTGTGGCCAGTTGTTTACCAATCGGGGAATGAGGGTGTCAGGAAAAATGTTTTTTTAAGAAGGCTTTGGAGGATTGCTTTAAAATACATTTTATTAGCTAATTTTTTATAACTAACTTTTATAAAATATAGGTTATAATGATTTTTACTGCTACTTTTTTAATTCTTAATACATTTTTAATAGTATAGGTGTTTAGATTTTTTTTAATTATTAAGATTTTTAGTTGTTTACTTGTCTATTCCCTTTTTTAATTCTGATTAGCTGGAACTGACAGCTAGATATGACTTTGCTTCTAAAACCCTGTCTTCAAATTAACCCTTAACTGTGTGTTGCTTTATTTCATTAATTCAGGGTGTCTGAGTGCACATAATATGGCTGCTATTAATTTGATTACATTCTGGGGTATTACACACCCCTTAAATTCAGGGCAACAGAATTTAGTTTTTCCCACCCTCTGCATAATTCCATTGTCACAGAAGCACTAGAGCTATGGAACTAGTGCATTTGCCACAAAGTTCTAATATCAACAGCCTACCTACTGGGCGTGCAGAACACAACAGCGGACAGTCTCAATTGCATGTTCTCATACAACCACAAGTGGGAACTGAACCTAGCAATACTTCACAGCATATTCAATACACTTCTTCGCTACTTACCTGAACAGGAAATGCCCATGCTGCTGCTCCAGGATTGGCCTTGGACAGCACTAATTAGGGGACATTTTCCTTCTTCCATAGGATGAGGGCCCTCTTTATGCCTTTCCCCTGTTCCCTCTGTTGTTGAAGGTCCTGTTGAAAATAAAAAGAGAAAAATCAAACATTCTACTGATTGCTCCCATCTGGCCAGGACAGATGTGGTATTCGTACTGTCACAGCTGGTGATGTGTCCGCCCATCTCTCTTTAACTCACTACTTACTTCCTCTCACAGAACAAAGGAGGCACTCTCCATCCCAATTTGCAGACACTCCAGCTTAGGGCTTGGCTATTTCTTGGTTTCAACACATAGAGAGCATCTGCTCTGAGGATGTACAGAAAATGTTACTACACCATTGGTAATCGGCTACCCATCATACTTACCTGTAGAAGTGGTCTGGGTTTCAGGCTTGCTGTGATTCCAGGCAAATTATCCTGACATGCTACTCTCCATGTGGTGTTAGGTTATGTACTAGCTCTTAAGAAAACAAGGCTATCTCTCAGTTTGCTTAAGGTACACGTGGCAGCCATATTGACTTTCCATCCACAAGATTTTTCTCTCACCTAACCACAAAGAGATTCTTCAAGGGCATAACAAACCTCTTTCCCCAGCCCAGACGTCCCATTCCAACATGGGACCTAAATCTAGTTTTAAAGAGCCTAATTAATCCCCGTTGTGAACCTTCGCCCACTTGTTCACTTACACACCTATCAGTGACCATCAGGTCAGGTAGGAGAATAGCGGAAAGAGCTGCACTTATGACTCACCCTGATTTATAGAATTCTTTCACAACAAGGTCATTCTCAGACCACACTCAAAGTTTATTCCTGAATTGTCCATTTTTTTTCACATGAGCCAATCAATTAATCTCTCAACCTCTTATCCTAAGCCTCACTGTTATAACAGAGAGGCCATAGTGCACATGTTAGATATTAGAGTTCTGCTGTTCTCCCTAGACAGGATGAAGACTTTTAGGAAATCTCCCAAGCTCTTCCTTTCCATTGCAAAAAGGTCTAAAGGCACAGAAATATTACCCCAGAGGCTCTCTAAGTGAGTCTCGAACTGTATAAAGCTCTGCTATCATGTTTGCAACATAATGTCTCCATTTGGAATTCGCACACACAATATGAGGTCCGTTCCTTCCTCTGTCACTTTCTTCGAAAATGTTCTTATTTCAGAAATCTGCAGAGCAGCCACCTGGGCGTCTGTACATACCTTCACAGAACACTATATGGATTATTGGGGATTCTGTTTCTGATGCTAGCTTCAGCTCAGCAGTATTATCCGTAATAAACTCAACTTCAAAGCCCCAACCTCCCATTAGGGATATTGCTTGGGAGTCACCTACAATGGAACACCGATAAGGTCGCTACTTGAAGAAGTAGTTGTTCACCTTGTGCAGTAACAGTGGTTCTTTGAGATGTCTCTTTTTTTGGTGCTTCATATCCCACCCTCAGCTCCTCTACTTTGGATAGGGACTCTGCAGTAGAGAAGGAACTGGGGGTGGTTGGCCTGCGCAGCACTAATTAGCTTTGAAACAGACCACGAGGAGGAAAGAGCATGTGCAAGCCAAATGGACACTGCTACCAAACATCTCTGATAGAAGCGCAGGGACACACATGTACCTACAGTGGAGCACCCATAGGAGGACACATCTCAAAGAACAATCGTTACTGTACAAGGTGAGTAACTTCTTCCCTCACTTATTAATGGTATAATATTCCAATGGTGTAGATTGTGTTTTTGATAGTGGAGCACTTTAAATGTGTATTTGGAATACATACCGCAGAAATGGTAATTGGCCTGTACTTTGATGATGTCCAGAATGTTTACTGTTAATTTTAAAGCACTGACAACCAGCTCACAAGGTTATATGTAGCACTCTGATATTTCTCTTACAACAGGTCTTCCTTCCTCATGTGCACTGTGCAACAGAAGTCCCACTGTGGACCTCCACAGCACTACTTCTTGAAAGCTCCTTTCAGTGGCCACTTTCCTTCAGCTCTGTGCCTGTTGCCCACTTCCAATCTGTGAAGCAGGAGTGAGAGCCATTCTCCACTGCACAGCTGAGTTGTGGGATCAAAACAGTGTCAAGCAGGAGCCTGGGGGAGCTGTTTCTTTTTTGCCAGCCTTGGCAAGATACAGCTCCTCAACTGATCAGCTCAGCTTATGAGGAGCAAAATTAGATGTGCCTCATAGTGGCTCACAGTTTAAATATACACTCATTTTTACGTAACTCCTCTGAGATTTTTTATGTGTAACAAAAATTAAAAATTCCCAGGCTGTGTGTCTGGCGAAACTGAGACTTTAAAGCAGTGTTTGCTTTTGTAGGATTAAATTGTGCCCTTGGATATGTGCACATCAGTCTCATTCAAGCCAGAAGGGGTTGTACTTGTGCATCTGAGGATAGAATTATGTGTGAATTTATGATTGTGAATGTTTGTGGTATGGATTTTACTTTATGTGAAAGAAAGCAAAATCACCAAATTTTTAAATGTTTGGACAATGACAATTGTGACTGACTAATACCTGGACAGTATACATATTAAATTATAAATGATATCTGTGTGTCACAGCTACTGACTTCTTATTAAGTGTGTCATTTGTTTTTGCTTTGAAAAATAACAGACAGATACTCATTGTTTTTTTTCAATTCTCCCACAGGGAACTGTTTCTGGCACTTTGGCTTTCTGCTGAAACTAATTTCCTTACTTATGTGTATATATTTTCTAGCAAATTCTCAGGTTTGTAAATTATACTTATTTGTATCCTTAGGGATTTAATAGTAACCTGTGTATTCAGTTTGGAAAGCCACTCTGAATAGAACATTATGACCAGTTTTCTGTTACTATATAGGAGAGTACGGGGAGGGGAAAAGGGCCGGGAATTGAATATTTAAATGCCTCCTCTTCATATCTGATTTTATGTGGGAGGCTGGAATTTTCAGTATCCTACTGAAAATTGTTTCTCACAACACTTTTAAAATTAATTGTTTTTTACTACAATGTTATGTAAATTGAGAGAGCAGCTTTATATTTATCTTTCAGGGCCTGTCTGGCTAATTTATTGGGTGTGGAGGGAAGGTTGTGCTGTTAGTGCTTATGGCCAGTATAGTTGCAGAAGAGTAAGCTGCATTCTGTTTTCTCATGCATCTCAACAAATTTGTCAGCTAAATCCTGATGCCAGAAGCTTTGTGAGTGATGAGTCATGTACAAATCCAAAGAACAGTTTGACTCTCAGATGCCATGTTGAGCTGTAGTACCAGGAGTTGGGTTGATAAGATTCTGTGGCCTATGTTATACAGGAGGTCAGACTAGATCAGGGGTAGGTAACCTATGACATGCGCACTAAAGGCGGCACGTCAGCTGATTTTCAGTGGCACTCACACTACCAGGGACCTGGCCACCAGTCCAGGGGGCTCTGCATTTTAATTTAATTTAATTTAAAATGAAGCTTCTTAAACATTTTTAAAACCTTATTTACTTTATATACAACAATAGTTTAGTTATATATTATAGACTTTTATAGAAAAAGATGTTCTAAAAACGTCAAAATGTATTACTGGCACATGAAATCTTAAATTAGAGTGAATAAATGAGGACTCGGCACACCACTTCTGAAAAGTTGCTGACCCCTGGACTAGATGATCATAATGGTCCCTTCTGACCTTAAAGTCTATGAGTCTGTGAGTTAAAAAGATGTCCTTTTTCTTTACTACATTTTCTATGATTGACAATAGATAAAAATCTAAATTTAAAAAGACAGATCTCACTTTTACATAGAAACCAAGCAAATGTGGCACAGAAGTCATTGGAAAATTGACACCAATATACATAACTTCTGTTAGGGTTTTTCCCCAGCCCCATAACACTACATGGAAAGCCTACTTTTGGCTGCCATTTGTCTATTGAAAACTTTTGAAACATGAAGGTCTGCACTCTTTGGAGGATGTCAGTTTCTCATGGGTGAAATTCGTGCCTGCATAGATTCCAGGACAAGGTTTATGTACCACTTAAGATCTATTGTTGAAGATCTAAGTGGCCTGTAAGTAGTGCATAGGCTTTCTGTAGATCTACTGTATCCATGTGAATTCCATGCCAAATGGATGACGTATCACGTACTGTATCATGTACAGGGTATAGAATAGAACGAAGGGCAGAATTTGCCCCTTACTAAATAAACAAAAAAACACCGACACCCATTACTATTAAACCTTAGTTCTGAAGCTTTCTGTAAAGCTTTCATTTACATCTCCGAATACATAACTAATGGTCTCCATTTAAGCCCACAGTGCAAAGTGGAGTAGTGAGAGGAAAGATGGTAGCTGCTTTTAGCAATGGGAAATTAGAGGGAAATATCGGATGCCTTTCAGAGCATTTCTATCATGCTGCATAGAGAATTACACCTATCTGCAGACATATTCAAATTGTTTATTTATATTAATAGAGCACCTAAGGGACCAGGATCCCATTGAGCTAGGGTCTGTAGAAACACAATAAAATTAGTCTCTTCTCCAAAGAGCTTGCAATCTAATACAATATGTCATACTTCTGACACATTTATAATAGGGCCCAATAATGTTGGAATAATCTTAAAACTATCTCCACAGAATGGTTGAGGCTCTGGCCTCTACCTGGTAGAACATGATATAGGCAGTGTAGACAAATGTCCTAGCTGCTTTAAAATTAATTGATGTGAAAATTAAACTATTAAAACAACATTAACTGACATAAATATTCTGGACCTTATCTTGAGAAGGGTAGAGTATGCACAAGTTCTGTTGCCTTTATTTTAGGTGAGGCCAATTAAACTGATTTAGTCCTGATATGATGGTATTAAAATATAATCAGATGAATTAAATTTATTAAATGGGGTTGAAGTTAACATTCTTGCCATGTTTGTATTTTGCAGGGTGTATTTGAGAAGATTTTTTCTCTTTGGCCATTGTCCACATGTTTTGAGTTGAATGGAAATGTCTATGAGTGGTGGTTCAGGTGGAAGTTAGACCGCTATGTATGTAATCCTTTCATAAATTAATTGTGGTCTTGTGTATTAAGAAGTATCCCTGAACATATTTTAACTTTTAGAATCTACTTCTCCCTCCTCCCCTGGAAGAAATACATTTGAAGTTCCAGGCAGTAGTTTGTTGTAGGGCCATGGAGCATCCACATTTACTTTTAAGTATTTGTCAGAGTGATGCAGAAAAGATAGAAGCTGACTTGTTTATATGCTCAGCCTATAAAGTGTCCATAATCAGAGCTCTGCATATTCTGTCTTGTCCCGGGCTTAAATTTTTCTGGGAGACAACTGACTTCTGTGGCACTTCAAGGCTAAATTCTGCAAGACAGTGAAATTGCTTCAGTAATGTGAAATAAATGGTAAAAAAAAAAATTTAAAAACCCAAAGGAACCTCCTGTAACTTTAGCGCCCGTATGGCCAAAATGGAGTCTTCTCTGCAGGCATCTCTAGCCAAGAGAATCCGTGCGCAGGAATGCAGCAGGAAAAATCCCTTCCACCCCTGAGGCATCTGTTCCAACCCCCCCAGAGTAAACACACTCACCCACAGGAAAAGTACAAGGGATATAAGAAAGGGAAATATGTATTTACCGAGGGATGAGAGGAAAAAAACAACAAGGGGAAATATATGGGGAGCGGTAAAACATGGTTGCATCCAAACCAAGGCCCCACAGGCCCAGTGGTAGCACAGTCTGAAGGGGCAGACACTGAGCAATGTGTCTGCACACACAGTTCAGGAGTCCTGAGCAAAGTGAGTCTTGGGTGCTTCTGATCATCTTTGGCACCAGTGAACTTTCCCCAACAAACCCCTCTGGTGCCGTCTTCTGCTGCTCTCTGAAAGCCACACAGAGCGACCACCTCCCCACTTAACTAGCTAGCAGCCTCCCTCCTTGTTCCCAATGCAGAGTCTCGAGCCCCAGTATTCACAGCCCCATGCAGCTCTGGGCAGCAGTGATACTGGGTCCAACTCTCTGGGGTGTCCCCACCCAGCCACCGTCCTTCCCAGGCAGGTTCTCTGCTGCTTCCCTTTGTGAGGGCTTGCAGGCCGTAGCCCTCCTCTTTCCGGGGCTCCAGAGCCACCCCCTGCAGTTTCCCTCCTTTTTCGCACTGCTCCCCCCCCCTTGGAAAAAGATTTAAAGGGGCCATGCTCTCTAAACCCCAAAGGGGTTATACAAAGGAACCTCCAGAGAAATTTTAATTATATAAACAACATAATTTATAAGGCATTTCCATGGGTGTTCCTTTTGAATATTCTGTGCTGCTAAAATCAGATGGTCTTGATATAGAATTTATTTCACTTTTTATGTAGAGATACTATTTTTATTTTATTGTTTATAAATGTATTTTAAATACTGTGTTTTAAATAGCTTTTAGAGAGGGCATTCTTCTTTTCCCAGTGTGTGGTGTGCTGGCAGAGAGAGACATTTCTCTCTGTTCTCTCTTGTGTCTTGTTTGGGTAGTGGGAGGATGTGAGGCCAGAGCACATTTTTCCTCTGACCTCTTCCCAAAGGCATTATCTTGCCTGCTGTGGTTGAGTGTAGCAGTCTCCAAATTTTTCTTTCCACTCCACAGAGTGGGTGGTCTGGGGTCTGTCAATTGCACACCTTCTCCCTCTGCTGACAATTTTAATAACTGCTTACATTTTTTGCATGCCCCGGGACAGCAGTCTACTTAACAAAACTCCAAATCTCAGAAATGTTGAGGTTGTGAAGCATACATTGCTTTCTGGGGAGGTGCTAAAGTGCCAGAACACCAAAAAATTTAAGATGGGTGGCAGCAGCGGGGCTCTATTGTTAATCATAGCCCATAGCCTGATGTTAATGGAGAAGGTTGAAGTAACATCCTAGACCACTTGATCTACAACTCTCCATCTGGAAAATTCTATTTCTGTGAGGCAGAAGAGCTCCCTTGAATGTTCCTACCTACTGAGGTGTGGGAAAGCCACAGAGACTCACCCATAAAACCTATTTTACTAGCGAAAGACCATTTCCACAATAGGCATACATTCGGTTGTCATTTCTGTAGATTTACAAAAGGACCTGGGTTCCTGATCCTAAAAAGAATCTGAATGGTACTTGAATTTTGAGTTTCATGCATTAATAGTAACTAAAACACAATAAGATGTCAATATTTATTGAGAGTAATAGTTTTAAATTAAATATAGTTTGTTATAATTTCTGTAAGCTACAGGGAGCCTGTTCTATTTCTTGAAATATAACTTAAAAAGTACCTCTTCTGGATTGGGCTTTGGTATATCACAGATATCTTAACAACCCTGTTACCTTGGTGTTTTTTTTAACCTGTTATTAAATGCCACGAGTGAGTAGTTGCGCTGTTTTTCTTTTGCAGGTAGTCTTTCATGGGATGATGTTCGCTTTTATTTATCTGGCATTACAAAAACATCAGGTGCTTTCAGAAGGGAAAGGAGAGCCTCTCTTCTCCAACAAAATTTCAAATGTTTTACTATTTATTTCTGTAGTTTGCTTTTTGGTAAGTCCACAATATGAATTCAAACTCTGTAAATTTAACAGTCATCTTGAGAATGGTCAGCTTTCTGGAGAAGTTCCTGTGTAGCAATAAGTGGACATTTCATAAGAGATGGTCTTAAGTTGCAGAAGTTTGTTTTAGCTATATTTTATAAATAGCTACCACCCATCCTAAACCTATACTGGACTTTTTTTTTTCTCCTTTTAGTTTATTGTAGATTTAAATATTACAGCTTCTCCAGTTGATTATCTTGGATGGTCGTAATAAGAATAATGTGGTAGATGACCTGTATAAATAGTCAAGACATGAACTAATGTCTGTGTGATTAACAAAATTGTCAGTAGTGGGCTTTTTTTGTATTTTAGAGTATAAATTGTTATTGCATTCATCAGCTACAAAACAATGTTTGCGAAATGCATATGTAACTGGAAAGTGTAAAGAATTGACTCCTTCCTCCCCACACCACACTGCTGCTGTTTTAATATATTTTAAAATGTTTTATCCTGTTGTAAAATTTTACAATCTCGTAAGCACAGTCATCGTAGAGACTGACATGTGTATTTATATCTTATAGACCTACTCTATCTGGGCTAGTAGCTGTAAAAACAAAACTGAGTGCAATGAACTGCATCCTTCTGTTTCTGTGGTGCAGGTAATTATGCTCCTTTTCCTTAGTGACAGAATCTAGATTCCATTTATATTTTATATATATATATATATATATATATAATATGTCTGTCTCTGATGTCTTCGAACTTAACATCAGTTGATGAACGTCATTTTCATATATGTATGTGAAAAAGGGCTTGTTGCATTGCTCGTTATTTTTCCTTGGCCTGTGTAATAGAAAGTTTAAAACTTAGCATTTTATTTACATATTGTGATACCACCTTTTCATTCTATTCTGTGAATAAATGCAAGAATGTAGCTATATAAGTATGTGTGTACATTTTATATACATATTGATATATAGGCATATTTTAATTTTTATATATAAAGATATCTATATTTTCCTTACACACACACATATGTATGCACTACTTACATAGCCTTGTGTAAAATAAATATCTATATATCTTTATATATAAAAATACACATTTATACACACACCCACACACCCACAAAACATATATATGTCTTTGTGTAAAATAAATATTGATATCTTTATGTTTAAAATACATATTCATGGCCATACATAGTACCTGAATACTAATTCACGTACAGTAGAATCTGAGTTACAAACTGTCCAGTCAATCACACACCTCATTTGGAACTGGAAGTATGCAATCAGGCAGCAGCAGAGACCTTCTACCCACACCCTATCCCCCCCAAAAGCAAATATAGTACAGTACTGTGTTAAATGTAAACTACTTAAAAAAAAGGGAGGGGGAAGCAGCATTTTTCTTCTGCATAGTAAAGTTTCAAAGCTGTACTAAGTCAATGTTCAGTTCTAAACTTCTGAAAGAGCGGTAGTGTTTTGTTTAGAGTTACGAGCAACCTCCATTCCTGAGGTGTTCGTAACTCTGAGGATCTACTGCAAATAGTGTAGTCCTGATCCTGCAAACATTTATGCACGTGCTTATATTATGTATATACTGTACAGGCCAGTCGCATTTTACGCGCATTTATCTTACGCGAATTTAACTTTATGTGGCTGGCTGGGGGCGGGGTGGGGAACGGGGCGGCAGCCCGCCCGCCGCAGCGGGGTCTGGGCTGGCAGCCCGCGGCAGTGGCCGAGGCTGGAGCCAGCAGCCCGCGGCAAGGGCCAGCAGGGCTGGAGCCGGTAGCCCGCCTGCTCACGGGATCAGGGTGGGAGCCGGCAGCCAGCCCGCCTGCCCGCTCACGGGATCGGAACAGGAGCCAGCAGCCCGCCTGCTCTCGGGATCGTGGCTGGAGCCCTGCCCCCCCGCCAGGGTAAACGTTCAGTATAGTGAACTCAATGAGAGTTTCAATATATGCTATTTCCGCTTTACACGGTAATCGCAGAACGTAACCCTTGCGTAAGACACAACACGCCTGTATGTATTTTTTAAGTTTTTAATATGTACATATGTAGCAAAAATATTGATTACATTAATTTTTCTACTGATTTATAATGCATAATCTATTTTCAATGACTTTTCACACATGAATCTCTTTTTGTTTAGATTTTAGCTTTCATCCTCATCAGGAACATTCCTGGATATGCCCGTTCTGTATATAGTTCATTTTTTGCCTGGTTTGGCAGAATTTCTTTAGAGGTAAGTAGAGTGATCACAAATGCAATAAGAGGGTGTTTCATTTTAGGAATATATAAATGGCAGATTTATAATGTACATTGTAGTGTAACTGAATAAATAGTAAAAATATATTTTTGGTTCATTTGCTTTGATATCCAACTGTGGCTGTTGATATTCTTCATTGAGAGAGGCAAGATGGATGAGGTAATATCTCTTATTGCGGGGTGGGCAAACTCCGGCCCACGGGCCACATCTGGCCTTTGGGATTGTTTTGTCCAGCCCCTTAGCTCCCGGCCAGGGAGGCTGCCACCATCCCATCCCCCGCCTTCCCCTCTCCTCTGGAGTCATGCCACCATGCGATCAGCGCTGGTGGGGCATGGCTCTGGTGGGGCCTCAGCTCCTGCAGCTTTGAGCGGCATGGTAAGGGGGCAGGGCTGCGCGCTCCTGCAGGGCAGCATGTCTGGCTCTGGAGTGCACCAGACATGCTGCTCTGAGCGGCATGATAAGGGAACGGGTTGGATAAGGGGCAGGGCGTCCCGGGGGCAGTTGGATGGAGTGGAGGTTCTGGGGGGTGGTGGTCATGGGACAAGGAATGTTAGGGGAGAGTTTGGATAGGTGTGGGAGTCCTGGGGGTCTGTCAGGGAGCTGGGGTGTGGATAGGAGTCGGGGGGTGGGGGAAGAGTCCTGGAGGGCAGTTAGGGTGGGGAGTCTCGGGAGCGGCTGATCAGGGGACAAGGAGCAGGAGGGCTTAGATAAAGGGTGGGGTCCCAGGGTGTGTGTGTGTGGATAGGGTCGGAGGGGTTGGATGGGTTGGGTGTTCTGAGAGGGGCAGTCACAGGGCAGGAAGTGGATAGGGGGCGGGGCCAGGCTGTTTTGGAAGTCACAGCCTTCCCTACCCAGCCCTCCAGGCCAATGTGGCGCCTGTCTTATTGGATTGATGTCTGTTGGTGAAAGAGACACATTTTTGAGCTTCACAGAGTTCTTCAGGTCTGGCAAAGGTAACCAGACTATCACAGCTAAATACTAGGGACATGTTGTTAAGTGCTAGCATTTAACATGTTGCAAGACACCACTTACAATGAAGTGGGCAGTCAGTACTTCTTCAGTCATAGGTCAAAGGAGGGTTGTAGGTTACAAATTGTTTTAATGAGCCCTAAACTAATGTCTCTGAGACTATGATCTTTAGGGCTTGTCTACACTGGCACTTCACAGTGCTGCAACTTTCTTGCTCAGGTGTGTGAAAAACCACCCCCTGCGCATTGCAAGTTTCAGCACTGTAACGGGCCAGTATAGACAGCCCCAGCGCTGGTAGTTACACCCCTCGTGGAGTTGAGTTTTTTAGAGCCCTGGGAGAGCACTCTCCCAGCGTTATGCCATGACGCTTGGCAGCACTTTAACATTGCCAGTGAAGTCGTGCCCTTAATGTCTATCAGAGTTACGAATTTGAGTTCCCAACAGTCTGTAACCAGCTAACCTTCCTGTGTCCTATGACTGCAGAGGTGTTAATTACCCACTTCATTTTGAGTGGTTTCTTCCATCGTGTTTTAACCCCTTATGCTTAATAATCTGTCCCACGTTATATTTAGTTGATACTCATAAGAATGTAAGAATGGCCTTACTGGGCCAGACTAATGATCCATCTATCCCACTATTCTGTCTTCTGACAGTGGCCAGTGCCAGAGGGAATGAGGAGCATTACTGAGCGATCTATCCCCTGTCATCTAGTCCCAGCTTTTGACAGTCAAAGGCTTAGGAACATCCAAAGCATGTGGTTGCATCCCTGATCATCCTGGCTAATAGCCATTTGTGGACCGATCGTCCATTAACTTATCTAATCCTTTTTTAGCTCAGTTATACTTTTGGCCTTCACAGCATCCTTTGGCAACAAGTTCTACAGGTTGACTGTAAGAAGTACTTGGTTTGTTTTAAATCTGCTGCCAATTAATTTCATTGGATGACGCCTGGTTCTTGTGTTATGTGAAGGGTAAAACACTTACTTATTCACTTTCTCCACACTATTCATGATTTTATAGCTCTCTACCATATCTCCCCTTAGTTATCTCTTTTCTAAGATGAACAGTCCCAGTCTTCTTAATCTCTCCTCATACGGAAATTGTTCCGTACCCTTAATCATTTTTGTTGCCCTTCACTGTACTTTTTTCAACTAGTATTGTATTCAGTATTCAAGGTGTGGGTGTTCCAGAGTCGCATTGTGATATTGCTTATTTTACTTTCTATTTCTTTCTTAATGGTACCTAACATTTGGTTAGCTTTTTTTCAGCCATTGCACAGATGTTTTCAGAGAACTATCCACGGTGACTCAACATCTATTTGTTGAGTGGTAACAACTAGTTTAGATTTCATCATTTTATATATATATAGTTGGGATTATGTTTTCCAGTGTGCAGTACTTTGCATTTATCAACACTGAATTTCATCTGCCATTGTCTTGCCCAGTCACCCGGTTTTGTGAAATAGATTGTGAAGAGCTACAAAGCAGCTTTGGCCTTAACTGTCTTAAGTAATTTTGTATCCTCTGCAAACTTTGCCACCTCACTGTTTACCCCTTTGACAGGAGTAAGCCCTACATCAGCTAATGTAGTACTAATGATTATACTCTTATTTATATTTAAATTTGTAAACCGAATCTCTCTTCCTTCTAGCTGTTCATCTGCCAATACCACATCTGGCTGGCAGCAGATACGAAGGGGATCTTGGTGCTCATTCCTGGAAATCCAATGCTCAACATAATTGTCAGCACTTTTATATTTGTGTGTGTGGCACATGAAATTTCTCAGATCACTAACGATCTAGCACAGATGGTTGTTCCTAAAGATAATGCGACTCTGCTTAGAAGGCTGCTATGTATAGCTGGGTTTTTTTCTGGACTCCTCTTTTTGTCAGCAATTCAAGATCAATCAAGGCATTAACTTCAAGAAGTCTTTACAATTTACTTCAGGCTTACTTTGTGTCTGCCTGAAGAAAAATATTTAACTGGAGATACAAAAAACTTGTACAGTGCTAAGCAGCAGCAGAAGGACATCTAAATGAAGTCTATTGAATGTGTATATAATGGAAATGTACATATTTTGTGTGGAAATATTCTTCTCAAAGGAACCTGAGAAACAAGAATGCGCTGTATAGAATTGCATGTGAAAAACAAGTGTGTTTTTTTTCTACTGGATATATATTTCCGTTTACATATCTGTTTAAACGTAACATGAAGAAGAGAAATGGGTGGTTTGGCAGCATACTTTGGAGATTACTGAATACCTTGAGACACTTAACTTGTGGATATTTACTGGCATGCTATAGTATACATGAGACCTGCTTTAATTGTTCTCCTCAAGAAACTTTTTGTAACAACAAAGCAGACCTGATGTATAATCTTGAGCTAATGGTCATTTTTTGCTAATTTCAAAATGAAGTTATTTTACTGGTAATCAGGGTCATTTTTCTAAACGAAGTGTTAACTCATTGTTTAGGAATCAATATTTTGAGTGTAGCTAGTATGTAGTATATGAAACACTTTATGCATTGAACAAAACCCCATCAATTTAAAGTGATTCCATGTAACATTCTAGCCAGGTTTACATAATACTTCATAGGTGTTTGTATTTTTTTTTCTGAAGACAGTTTTCAGGAAATATTCTTCAGTTCTGAAAATGCAGGATTTATTAAGAAATGCGTAAGTAATTTTATTTTGAATTTTCTACAAGTATGTTTGCTTTTTTATCAGCATTTTCCAGTGATTGCTCTTTCATACTCTCTGTAGTTCACAATATAAATACAGCCCCCTGAAAAAACAATGATAAACAGTATTGCAGCTGAATATTGAAAAGCTGGGAAAATTCCCACCCTTTTCCAGTCATACATCTACTGTATTCAGATCTTACAGAGAAGGGCATAGCAGAGGCAGAAACCCCAGATGGTGCATGAGTTGAACTAGGTCTCTCTAGGGACCTAGAGCCACGTTAGATCTTACCATGTCTTCAGTGAAGGTATTGAGCCAGCCTGCATGGGGAAGATTGGTTGACTAGCAGTCTGGCCAGCTGCAGAAAATGAGTCCCTTTTTAAAATAACAATGAAATAGACATGAGGTTCATTGTTCAGAAGAGCCAGTTCTTCCATTCCTGTTTAGCAGTATCTTTCCTTTGCTGCTGTGATTCAAACTAAGACTCAAAGGCTTTTTCTTTATCATGTATCCATCTTTTGCAAACAGCATAGAACTGAAAGAAATAGCACTTCAAATTAGAACTGGTAGGTTGCAATTTTAAATTCTGCAAATTCAGTGAAACTATGGGATACTTTGTTCCATTGAACCATCATAATAGTTTTCACCGTTTTTTGTGAGTTTGGCTTTCATAATGCTTGGAGGTTCATGTGTATCTTTGTTCTATCCTCCTTTTGGTGGCTACTGTTTAGCAATCAAAGAATGAATACAACGTTGTTTTCTCAGCATATGTGCAATTATATGTAATGAAAAACTATATGAATCTTAATTTATACAGTAAGTGGTCTGATATTTATGTGTTTTCTGATGTTATCTCAGTTGAACTGTGGAGTCCAAACTTGCAAAGCCACCTGTGTGTGTAGGAAAACTTTCTTGACCATGAAAGAATAGCTGCAAAATTTTGTTCCAGTAAAGAAAACAATTTCTGTAAGAATGGTGGAGCCAGTAATGAGAGGAAGATAGCAAGAGAAAAGATAATACAGGTTTCAAGAATAAACTCTTAATGCATTAATTCAACAACCTTGGGTATGTCAACTAGTTTTATTAACAAGCTTGAGGAATGATACTCAACATTTTCTCAGTTGTGTTTTCTTTTTGGACATTATTTCCAATGTTTGGAAAGTCACCCTTAGCCACTGATCGGTACATCTGATTTATTGAAAGACATGGTATAGCTGAACACTGTAGAGATACTTGGCATGGATGGATGTACAACCTACATCTATACCATTGTTAGGAGTAAGAAAAAGTGAGTTTTGGGGGGGAATTTTTTGGTTTTCTTCTTCACAGACTAAGTATTGTAGATATTTTTATTTATCTGTTGTACAGATTTGGTTAAAGATTATTTTTAATGTTTGAAATAGTGCACTTGTTTGCTATTACTGTATGTGGGAGAAAATATATTTTCTTTTAAGGTTATGTGAAAATATGAAGTAATTTAAACATTAAATAAATGTGCTGTGGATGCTTATTTTTGTACTGTAAGGAGCATCAATTACTCAGGGGTTCTTTGTTATATTTTTCTTATTGTTTAAACCTATATTGGTGGTAACTTATTAGTATGCCCACCCAAAGTCAGAGTTTCAGGTTCTAGGGTAATTCCGAAGTAATTCCCTACCCATCATTAATTCAGCTAATCCTTTTCTAAAGGAAAATGTTCTGCTGTTTGTGAGGGTGAAGTAACAGGGCTGTGCATATGGTTACAAGGTGGGGTGGAGAGAGAAGGAATCCATCAGGACAAGCCAAAGTGTGACAGTGTGGCTGCTCCATTGTCACTACTGTAGCCTCAGGGATTCAGCAACTCTCACATGTGCGGGGGCCTAACTAGGGTTGCCAGCCTTCTAATGGTAGAAAACCGAACACCCTTGCCCTGCCCCTTCGAAGCCTCACTCCCCGCTCACTCCATCCCGTCGCTCTGCCACTTGCTCTCCCCCACCCTCACTCACTTGCTCATTTTCAGTAGGTTGCGGCAGCGGCAGGTGGAGAGGACTCTGGGGTGAAGCCAGTGATGAGGTGGTTGGGGGGCAGGAGGGGATTCCAGGCTGAAGCAGGGGGTTGGGGTGTGGGAAGTGGTACAGGCTCTGCACTGGGGGTGCAGGCTTTGGGGTGGGGCCAGAAAAGAGGAGTTCACGGTGGGGGGCTCTGGGCTGGGGCAGGAGGGTCGGGGAGAGGGCTCAGCTGGGGCAAGGGATTGGGGTGCAGGAGGTAGGGAGAGGTGCAGGCTCTGGGTGACGCTTACCTCAGGCAGCTCCGCGGAGCAAGCGGCATGTCCGTCCAGCTCCTAAAAGACACAGGTGCAGGCAGGGGGCTCTGCGCAGCATGTGCTGCCCCCACCTGCAGGCACACCCCCGCAGCTCCCTTTGGTCATGGTTCCCAGCCAATGGGAGCTGCGAAGCCGGTGGTGGGGGAGGGGGCAGCACGCGGAGCACCTGTGGGAGCTGGAGGGACATGGCAGCCACTTCCGGGAGCCACAGAGAGCTGGATAGGGAGCCTGTCTGCACTGCCAGCAGGACTTTTAACAGCCCAATCAGTGGTGCTGACTGGAGCTGCAAGGGTGCCTTTTCAACCGTGTGTTCCAGCTGAAAACTGGACACTTGGCAATGTTGTCAGTAGCTATTGGTGTGGTGCTCTGCTCTCGTTCGATGCTGATATCAGTCGGCTGCGTGCATGTTCCCTCTGTGTGCTGTCCCGGCTCTGCGCAGACAGCTGACACAACAGACCCTGAGAGAACCCCCAAAGACGACAGACTCTAGTAAGGTACGAAGGCACCCGGCTGGGTTTATTGTCAAATGAAACATGGCCTCTAGCTCGCCAGATTAGTTATTGACGGGTCTGCTAGTACATATGTTCCCCCAGACAATGGACCAGCTCAGTCAGTGGTAAGACTCTCCACTGTCCCCTCGGCCAGTCGATGTGTCCCCCGGCTCCTACTTTTATACAGTGCAAGACCAATTACTCATCTCTACCGTCACATTGAGGTACAGCCCCTTGCTTCATTAGGGTGCTGTCTCCCCTTTTGATCGTGCTGGTTCAAACACAGATCTATCCATCATGCTGTCCTTTTCACCCTGTCTCTGAGGTGCACCTGGCTGTTCCTTGTTATCTCTGTGTAGTGTCTTCGTATCGGGATGTCCAGGTGCCATCCTGGCACAACCACTTGTATCATTAGCATGTACTTTCTAGCAGCCCTTTTCTTGCCAAGTTCTGCAATTAGGGCCTGCCTCTGGCTCACAGCTCAGCTTTGCATAGCAAAGCCTTTGCTCACTTTGGTTCAGGCTTCAGGCCTCAAACTAGGCCGCAGGCCTCATGCTAGGCCTCTGATACAGGAGTCTGTATTTCAGGGCTGCATCTTACTACAGGCAACTCTAGGCCTAACTGATGAATTGGTTTAAATCCACTAGGCCCACCCCCAAAACCTCCTTCTATGGCTGTACAAAAGAAACTTCAGCAGAGCATGGATCCACAACACATAGGGGATATAGGCCCTTTGTCTCAGTTCCCAGCATTTTTCTTCAAAGTGTGTGGTAGTTTAGAAGCTAAACACTGAGATGAAATGCAGAATGAAAACAAAAAGGAATATTCTTCATATCAAGATGGCAGAGCCAGGCAACTCCTTCTGAAACTAATAGTACTAGAAGAGGAAGGTAACAATATCCGTTAATTGCACTATCGACCAGGATATCTCTTCCACTCAAAGACGACACCCCACCCGCACCCCCCACGCGTGCACACAGCAGAATCAGCTCATTTTCTTTGAACCTATTACATCATTACCTTCTTTGAGATCCATTGTTTGCCATAGCAATTTACTATAGCACTGGAATCTATGCAGGCATCATGACCCAATAGAAACAGTAATCAAAATCCTATACGTAAATTAAGTATTTAACTACTGAATTTATTGCAAAAACTGATGTTTCATGTATCTGTCTAAAAAACAAAACCCTTAAACCCTCTGTTCATTTAAGTTGTTGCACTTCAACCTTATTGTAATGATAGTTATTTCCCCCTTGGATCTTAATCATATGGTCAAAATGGGGCTGTGAATTTACATCTAACACTTTTAACTATCCCCAATGTGGTCAATTTATATAAATTAATATTTTTATTAACTACAGTTTTGTGAGTTCATATTTCTAATCTATCTGTAATATGTATGTAAATAATGAAATTCCAGGTTCACGTGAGATGGAATAAACTTGTCTAAAATGAATGTTGCTTTTTACAAAAAGGACGATGAAGAGGATGCTGATACCAACCCATTAACATCACCAGACCCTTTTCAGACTATATAAAGCTCATTTGTTATAGACTTTTCTTTTATGATCTTCAACTGACAGTAGATATGTACTAATCTTGGAAATTCACTTACATTTCCCAGTGCTTTATGTATAATCAATGCTTTCCTGTTCCTATATCTAAAAGTGTTTTTTATATCTATTGAACTGATAATATTCAATAATCAGTAGAAAAAAAGCAATGTTCAGTATAGAAAAAACAGACTAATTTCACAAGATCTATTATTATATTTTAGTTTAGTTTCATCGTTAAATGTCATATAACAGTTGTGTTGACACTTTATGTATTGAAAATTTGTCATAGAAGCCCAAGTGCAGCTAGAAGTCCATTGACAGTCAGGCCTCTATATTATTGGAAAAGGAGTACATTGTTCAGCCATCAGCTCATTCAACCCAATCAACTTACCAGAGTCCTGGGACGATAGGGAAGTGGCAACTTGGACAGGCAGAGGATGCCACTGACAGTCCTTAATCACAACTCTGCACACAGGCAGCCTTAGGATGAAATTTTTTCTCTCTGCAGAATGGCAAATACAGAGCTCATATCCTCCTGAGCTGAGAGAAGCAGGTCTTTTTAGGCAAAGCGCTGTTCTCCCCATTCCAGGAAAAAGGGGACTGAAAAGGAACTTTAAGCACAACCTACACTTTCCATACCTATCCGGCTACTGTTCCTGGCTGGTCACCCAACTTAACAGTCAAAATAAAACAAAGATTCAGAGACTGACATTTGGGTCATGGAATGTCAGAACTCTTCCTGATAATGACCAGAGACCAGAACAGAGAATACTCTCTTTATTGACAAAACACTGAAGACATATAATGCATAATTTCCCCCAGTGAAATCAGACTTGCTGATGAATCGCACCCTGAGGACATGGAAGCAGGCTACGTATACTACTGGAATGACAGGGACAAGCCAAAATAGTCAGGAGTAAGTTTCACCATACGGTCTGACATTACCCACAAGCTTGACTTGCTCTCCTAGGGGGTCAATGACCGACTTGTACTGCTCTTCATAAACTTGTCTAGAGACCAGTACGCCACCGTTATCAGTGCCTATGTGCTGACAATGACTCGTACAGATGAGGTCAAGGAAGCTTTTTATGAAGACCTCAGCAAGGCCATTAAACAGGTTCCATACCAGGACAAACTTACTGTCTTTGGAGACTTTAATGCTCATGTGAGAGCCAACTGACACATGGAGGAAGGTGCTAAGCCTTCACAGTGTTAGACAGTCAAAGTCCAACAGCCAACTACTTTCCCAGTGGACCAAGTTCAATCTCACTATTACCAACATAGTCTGCCAAAAGGCCAACAACTATAAGATAACACAGATGGTTTGAGGTGTTGGCCTTATGACGTGCTCTCGTCTGCAGAGACCTCAAATGCACTTCTCAAAAGTGGACAGAGACTCATAGCACAGACCTCTCTGTCTGGGTTTGTCCAGTGCAACGAGTTCTCAGATTTTAATGTCTGCATGTTTGTATGCTTTGAGATTGGATACTGACTTTGATCTTGATTTGTCATCTAATGAGCATATGAGTGTAGTTTCTGCTTCCTCTCCTTCTGAGGTTGCTTTGTAATTCCATTGTGATGCTGTATGGAATACATTCTCCATTCACTCCACTCCTGCTGAGAGAGAGGGATGGAAAATGGATACACTTGGGAGAAAAGTTATTACCCTCTTCTCTGGGAATTAGAGTGGCTAATTACTAGGCAATAAAGGTCCATTTAGCAATTCCACCTTGTGGCAAAGGTTTGATTTATTTGTCTGAGATTTGCCAGATGATAAAAGAAGGCTGATTAATGCTATTTTGACAGAAGAACCAAATGTTGCAAAGCATGTCCTCAGCATTGTTTGACGGTTCAGACTCTTCCCCCCAGAGCATTGTTATTCACAGTTACCTTGAGGAAGCATGCTTGGCTTCTTTCCTCTTCTCTGGCCGTGGACACTAGAATCAAGGTGGAAGATCTCCTCATCGAAAGGAAAGTCTTTCAACAATAAGACTGATACATTGTTGGAAAAATTAAAAGAAACTAGATCCATTTCTCCTTCTCTTTGTTATCCCTGGATCAGAAAGAAATCTTCTACTTCTCTTTGATATCAGAGGCAGTATTACCCTCAGTCATCTGCTTATTTTTTCCTCAAATCAGAGACATCAGCAATAGCAACCTCCATCTTCATTCCACACCCAGCATAGAAAGAGGTCTTTCAGATCCAAGTTCAACAGATCTGCTCCCCCTTCTTCATCTTCTTTGAACACCAGGCCTCAGATCTGATTCGAGGATCGATAGTTGTGGGCCAATCAGCAAGAATTAATACATCCTTTTATTTAGGGACAGGCAATTCATCAACATATGAAGGCTGATTACACTGGACTTATGGATACTAGAAAAAGTAGAAATAGTGCTCAGTTCAATTCCCCTCCTTTTTTCATGGAATCTTCTCCATATTATTCTACGTACAGAAGAACACAAACTGCTCCAGATAGGAGCTGTTGAGGAGGTACCAAAACTTCTGTAGGGTCAGGTGTTATATTCAAGATAATTCCTGGTATAGGAAAAAAGATGTTTTAGATTTAAGAAAATTGAACAGGTACAAAACCAAAATGTCCAAACGTATATTAACGCTGGTCTCCATAACTCCCTCACTTGCAGTTATGGATTAGTTCTCCACTCTCTATTTACTTATTTTCATATCTCTGTCTACACAGTCATAGAAAATATCTACATTTAATGGTGGTGGGATGCCATTTTCAGTACAAGGTGCTCCCGTTTGGGCTGTTCACAGCACCAAGAGTCTTTTCAAAGTGCCTTTCTGTGTTAACAGCACATCTGAAAAAAGCAGGATATTTTTGCTTACCCATATTTGGACAGTTGGTTGCTAAAAATTGATGAACCCAAGGATCTGTTACTTCAAACCACGTTGACAATCTCCCTCTTTTGGATCTCGGTCTGCTTCTCAATGTTAAAAAAAAAAAATCAAATATTGGTCCACCTCAAAAACGTTATAGGTTCTATATTGGACTCAGTAGCATGGAAAGCTTTTCCTCCAGAGAACAGGTTTCTAAAAATTGAGCAAGTGGTTTTGCCAATTCAAACCTGCCAATTCTAGAAAGTGAATGTCTTTCTGGGTTTCATGGGTTTGATGGCAGCTGTCACTTACATAACTCCTCCCTTTGCTTGTCTCAGAGTGTGACTGATGCAACATCGGATGTCTCGAGTCTAAACACCCAATCAGGATAGTCTTCAAACATTTGTCACCATGCCACAAGGTGTTCTAAATACACTACAGCAATGGGTGGACAGATCCAATATTCTCAGAGGCATCCTCTTCAATCCCCCTCGCCATTGCTCAGAATAATGTCAAGTGCAGCCAGTAGCATGGGGGAGCCCATTTAAGTTGGTTTGCACTCTGGGGTTACTGGGCTCTTCAAGAAAAGAGCTTGCATGTACAATTTTGGAATTAAAAGCCATTTATTGGGCCCTCAGATCTTTACTTCCTACAAAAGGGAAGGTTGTTCAGGTAGCAATGAACAATACAACAGCTATGTTATGTGAACAAACACAGGGGTCCTCATTCTTTCCAGGTATGTGCCCAAATAGTCAGATTATGGAACTGGTGCATTCTTCATGAGATCTACCCAGTGGCCCACCATTTGGTAGGGGAGGGTAACAAGCTCACAGATTGTCTCACTGGAGGCTATTCTCAGATGTACAAGTGGTCTCTGAAAGATCAAGTAGCACAAGACCTCTCCAGCTGGGGTTGTCCCAGTGTAGACCTGTTTGCTGTAAGGTTCAACAAAAAGAGTCTCTTCTCTTCAAGAGCGGGCAGGGGCAGTCAGTCCATCTCAGACATCTGCCTTTTGCACTGGGGAAGGGACTGTATGTATGCTTCCTCCCCCTTTTAATCACTTTCTGAATTAATGGAAAAGATTAGTCAGGCCAAGGCAAAAATGATATTGATTGCCTCAGTTGGGCTGAGACAGCAGCAGTATATGGACCTGCTTCAGCTATCGAATGGTTTTTACATACATCTTCCTCCAGATAATCAAAGTCTTCATCTGACTGCTTGGGCTGCTGGACTTTGACTAGTCTTAAACACTCATGTTACTTATTGGTACAGAATATACTGCTGACGTCTAGAAAACGGTCTACTAAAAAGACCATTTAAAATGGTCTAAATATGTTTCTCGGATTTACTAGGGGTTTTTTTCCTCCTCAAACCTCATGCTAAAAAGAGGAGTCTGTGTTGCATGCTTTAGCTGCTAGAAGGGTTCTTCTATATTATTTAAATAGACCTCAAAGTTTTAGGAGGTCATGTGGGTTGTTTCTTATGCTAAGAAAAATAGGGGTCAGTGGGCATGTCTGCTCAGATTACTTACAGGTGGTTTAAACAAAGCAGAAATTCCTGTATGTTCTGTTGTACGGTGTCACTCTACTAGTACTGCAGCAGCATCTTTCACTTGCCTTAAACGTATTCCTATTAGGAAAATGTGAAAAGCTGCTACTTGGAAGTGAGAGCACACAGTCTCTTTATGTTATACTCTGGCTCTAGCTTCACGAGTGGATGCCACATTTGGCAGAGTGCTGCTTCAATCATTATTTAATTAGGACTCTGTTCCCACCTCCTGGGTTTTCAGCGCTGCTTGTCAAACTAGCCATAGGTGGGAATATGCAGAGCCACTCAAAGAACCGAATAAGATTGGTTACTGTAACTGGAGTTCTTCAAAATGACTCTGCTTAGTCACACTTCCCACCCACCGTACCCGCTTTCTCAAAGTCCTATTATGGGCTCTCTGGGTTAGCACTGGAAGGAACTGAGGCAGTAGAGAGAGATAATGTATTGTAGAATAGTGGAAACTAATTTTTCAACATTTTTAGCCACTTTAAAAACACCTGTCTAGATTTTTATAATCGTGCTTGTCACTAGAGTATCTATCTAAATAATAAAAATGCTACTTTAGATTTAATTCTCAGTATATTCCACAAATGTCAGTATTGCTCCAGTATGCAAATGAGAAGGAATAACACACATATAAATGTCAGAAATTATTATATTTCAGATTCGCAAAGATGTGATGCTGGTAAGGCAAGTGTGCCATCGTACCAACAAAATGTCAGCGCATCTTCTCCAAATGGTAATGCTAAGGACTTTCTAGCTTAGTAGAGCTCCATTGATTTTTGAGCTAATTTTTCCACTATTTCCTAGATCGATTCCTTCTAAATCAAACATTTAAAAATATTCTATGGAAATGAGTCTAAAAATCTTTGAATCTGGCTGTTACTTTGAAAAAACTCACTTTTTCCTTAGAATTCTCAATTGATAATAAAGACAGTGAAAAAAAAGTTTGATAGTTATTAACATGTTTATTTTAAAGAGTTTTCTCAATGTAACAAATATAAAAAGTTATCAGTGTTTTACAAATTGTCAAAAATGTCCAAAGTACAAAAAAGATACGAGACACTAGTTAAATGGAAATGATTGTACAATCTGGCACAAAGTACTTAATACTGTGGGCATGCACACTGTACACCAGAAAAGCGCATGCATTACTTGCACAAATAAGGAAATAAGACACGATTACTGTATTATCTGATTACAAATTCATTGCTTCTGTCAATTTTCTTTCTTCAGGGATACCATTTACCTGTAAATAAATAATAATATATATAATTCATTAATGTTACAGCTCCTCTTAGAACTATATTGTCTCCATTATAAATAGGAAATACATATCTCTACCCTAAGCCTCCAGAATTCAAAGTATTAGAAATATCAGCAACTCAAGCCCATGGCCACCCAACTGTCCACATTTGATGTAAGGTATAACAATGTTAGACTTTTTTTTTCAGATTCTTCCAAACCTGACTCCAAATCCAAACACGTCTCCCTCTTTAGAATTCCTGTATTTAGACAGGCCTGCATAACTTTTAGCTTGTTTGGAGTAAGCATGTATGGTGCATTTGAATAATAACTCTTTCTTGATGTAAGGATGATCACACAATCTGAAATCCATGGAGAATAATTTAATCCATTCACTTTAAAGATACTTTCCATCTCCTAGACCAAAGAATTTTTGGGTAGAGGGATAGGGAAGAATCAGTGTGACTGTGAATCTATTCCTCTACAATCACAGAATCAGAGGACTGGAAGGGACCTCGAGACATCCTCTAATTCAGTCCCCTGCACTCATGGCAGGACTAAGTATTCTCTACATACCATCCCTGACAGGTGTTTGTCTAACTTGCTCTTAAAAATCTCCAATGATGGAGATTCCACAACCCCTAGGCAATTTATTCCAATGCTTCACCACCCTGACAAGAAGTTTTTCCTAATGTCTAATCTAAACCTCCCTTGCTGCAATTTAAGACCATTGCTTTTTGTCTTATCCTGAGAGGTTAAGAATATTTCTCCCTCCCCCTTGTAACAACATTTTATGCACTGGAAAACTGTTATGTTGCCTCTGTCTTCTCTTTTCCAGACTAAACAAACCCAATTTTTTTAATCTTCCCTCATAGGCCACGCTTTCTAGACCTTTAATCATTTTTGTTGCCCTTCTCTGGATTTTCTCCAATTTGTCCATATCTTTCTTGAAATGTGATGCCCGGAACTGGAGACAATACTCCAGTTGAGGCCTAATTAACACAGAGTAGAGCAGAAGAATTACTTCTCATGTCTTGCTTACTGTTCCTGCTACTACATCCCAGAATGATGACTGCCTTTTATTATTATTTTTTTTTTTTTTTTTTTTTTTTTTTTGCACAATGGTGTTTTACACTGTTGACTCATATTTAGCTTGTGATCCACTATGACACCCAGATCCTTTTCCGCCGTACTCCTTCCTAGGCGGTCATTTCCATTTTGTGTGTGTTCAACTGATCCTTCCTTCCTAATTCAAGTACTTTAAATTTGTCCTTATTGAATTTCATCCTGTTTACTTCGGACCATTTCTTCAGTTTGTCCAGATTGTTTTGAATTATAATTCTACCCTCCAAAGCACTTGCAACCCCTCCCAACTTGGTAATCGTCCGTAAATGTTATAAGTGTACTCTCTAAGCCATTATATAAATCATTGATGAAGATATAGAACAGAACCAGACCCAGAATTGATCCCTGCAGGACTCCACTTGTTATGCCCTTCCAGCATGACTGTGAATCACTGATGATTACTCTCGGAATGGTTTTCCAACCAATTCTCTGTTACCAAAGAACTAACAGATCTGGCTAGAAGAGAGTGTGCAACTCAAATTGGGAAACACTGCATATCTTTGTTGAAGACAATTTCTGTATTACAAGAATATCCCATAATTTTGTTAAACGAACAGCCCAAGATAGGTAGCATGGATTTAGCTAGCCTGCTAAGGAACAAAAATGAAAGGTTTCTTTTGATAGCCAAACAGGAGATGTACCTTTTCATCTGCTAATTTATTTGCAATTCCCAACAGTGCAATGCATATATTAGATGAGTGTTTTGACTTGCTATGTTTTGGTTTTATTAGGGCTGTCGATGAATTGCAGTTAATTCACGTGATTAAAAAAAATCGCAATTAAAAAATTAAACATGATTAACTGCTGTTTTAATCGCACTGTTAAACAACAGAATAGCAAATGAAATTTATTAAATATTTTTGGAGGTTTGCTACGTTTTCAAATATATTGTTTTCAGCTACAACACAGAATACAAAGAGTACAGTGCTCACTTTAGGAAAAAAGAGCCCTGTGTACTTGGAAACCCCGTTGGTGAAAGAGACAAAAGTTGGTCCAATAAAATGTCCTTGTCTCTCTAATATCCTTGGACCAATATGGCCATGACAATGCAAAGTTATGGAAAATACATTTTTGAAAGGGTTTTTACATTTTTTTTTCTAGAACATTCTCTATTTACTGTTGGGTAGAGATAGGGTAGTTTTGCTAAAATAGTGTAGTACAGAAAACAAGATAAAGGTGTAGGATTAACCATAAGGAGGGTTGTACAATGTATTTTTATATCCGTTTTTGTTATGGGGGGGAGAATGTGTTGCTTTGTATTTCATGGCTTTGTTTGCATTGAGCATGTATTTAAAGTCCTATGCTTCCTTTGGATTATTAATTTTTGGCCCCTGCAGGGCCAACTGAAATCCCAATGGGAAAAAGATGTGATCCCAGAAATCTGCTGTGCCTGCTTACAGCTCCATGTAGCAGGGAGGACATGCCTCTTATAATTTCCTGGTTCTCAGGGTAGATATGCACTGATGTCACGCAGTGTAACCCTTGGGGTGTGTTCTAACCTATGCCACTTGGCAACAATCCCTAAAGGACCATACAAAAGCTGGGGATAGCTGAAGTGCAGTGAGCTCTGCCCTTCTCCCCAAGGTGGCCTCTGTGATGGGGCTGGATGGAGGATGTGGCAGAGGCGCTAGGTACAATTGCTAGAGATCTAAATTATGGGGCAAAAGTTCTCAAGTAGAGTGCAGAGTGCTATCAGCTTCTAGGTAAAGAGGACATGGATGCTTCAGGCAGTCCAATTTCTCCTTGAGCACTGACATCCCCAGTGAGAATAACAACTTTAGTAATTATTTCTATTTCTGTTGTTTGCTGTGGCCAGCACTTCCACACTTCCAAAACAATTTCTGGAAGGAATATCTGCCACAAAGTTTCAGTGAAATGGCAACACTGTATAGTTTCTAGTAACACAAATATTGAATAAGTGGGACACATCATTTTCAAATACTCTCAAAAAGAACAGTGAATGCTCTGCAAGTTTCTTCTGTCTAGAGCCATGCACTTCAATCTGATCTTGTCTAAAACTTTGTTTCTTTTGAGTGGAAAATAGTCTTTAGGTTGTTTTTTTTTTTACAAAAGGCTGAATTGTGTGGTGTTTTTACAACTGATCAAAATACACTTTTCTCTGTGGGATGAGCTTCATTAAATTTAAATCCTAAGCCTCAGGACAGACAACCATTGTGCTGCCTATTTCTTTATTAAAATGGTCTGAAAACATCATTAAAACCATTTAATGATAGTGTGCAGAATTATCAAGTTTTATACATGTTTTTAATTCTTAGATAACTAAAAAACACAAGGGCATAAACATCTATTATATACTTGCCTCAAATCTTTGAAATGTTGTCATACGAAATTCTCCTTTAATCCCCGAAAGCAGTAATGAAGAAGAAGAATTTTGAATGAAAACACCAAACAAGTGTTTCTTATATATAAGACAAACCTTTGTCTAAGAGGTATACACACATTATGATACATATAACTCTTTTTGTGTTATGGATACTTTCCTTCCCATGAGCAATCTCAGATTTGGTTGTCCCTAGCACACCCACTGAATAACCCACCCATTTTGGCCACTATATTTTCCTAGTACGATTCTTATCCTCTTTCCTACAAATATAGATTTCTTTCTCAAATCAGAGATGCTAACTAAAGATAAGCAGATGATGCCTCACATTTTTGTGCTCTAGACAGATGGAGTTTATTCACTAAGGCCAATGGAAATCTACAACATGGATTTAATTGTTCTGCCCAGAAATTCCCCCAATTTCCATTTTTTCTATCTGGTAAAAGCAAGACAAAAGCACTACTGTATCACTCACTTTACTTGACATAGCAAGAAGAAATCAGATGTGGCTAGCCATTAGGGTGAGAGACACTAGTCTGTCTGAAGATCTCTGTTTTAACTTCACTGGATCTGTGTTACTAGTCCCACTTGCATTGTAACCTTTACTGCCTGCTCTTAAGCTGCCCCCTGCCAAATGTTTTCAGTGATTTTTCCATGAAACCTGGAATTATAATTTAGCAACAGCTTATAATATTTCAAAATTGTTTCCACAGGCCAAAGGTTGAGTAAGTATTGGGTGCAGATTGCTTTTCATTATCACCTGATCTTTCAGCTTTTTTTTTTTTTTTTTAATACTGACCTGCAGTCTGCTGTTGTGGAATCCTAGTCTGATGTGGCAGGTTCCTAAAAATAATAATTTAAAATCTTTAGAACATCTATATATTATGTACAGTGCACATCAACGACTACAATTGTATTTAAACTGTACATGAATCATTCTTCTATGAGACAACAACATAGTTTTCCCCAAGTGGATAAATCAAGTGGCCAAAAGGCTAAGCAGTTCAACATGAGCAAGGAACTAGATTATTGCTAAAGCATAGTAGTATGATCTCATTATGTTTCCCATGTTCAAATGAGAAATTTTGCTTGTTGTTTTGAAAACCTTGAAAATGGCAGTAACAAGGATGACATAGTTTAACTTTAGAGTGGAAAATTCCAGAAGTTTCCAGCAACTCAGAGGAAGGAGGTCTACCCAAGATGGCATCAGGGAGAGGAGCTCTACCCAAGATGGTCTCGGGAGGGAGAAGCTCTGTACCTAAAAATGGGTATGACAGAATGGGGAGGAGCTAGAAACGCTAGAAGCTGATTAGCTGAGATCAGCTGGCCTTGAGAGAGAGCAACTAGTATATAAGGGAAACAGCTAGCAGGCTGAAAGTGTGGAGTTTTGGGTGCTTGTGAAGATCAGAAGCCTCAAGCAGCAACCTGAACAGCAGTGGCTATGACAACTGCAGCAACCCCGTAAGAAGATTCCAGAAAACAGTAAACCAGAAAAACAGCAGCAGCAGAATTCTAAAGGTCACCATGGCAATGACTTTCATAGCAGCACAATCAGCAGCAACTGCATTCAGCAACAGCAAGCAACTGTTGCTATACCTGCAGCAGCAGCAGCAACCATCATCTCCAGCAGTGACAGAGAGTTCTGTGGCACCTTAAAGACTAACTAAAGTATTAGAGCATAAGCTTTCGTGGGCTAATACCCACTTTGTCGGATGCATGCAGTGGAAGTATCCAGGGGCAAGTATAAATAGGTAGGCAAGAACCAGGTGGGAGATAACAGGGTTAGTCCAATAAGGCTGAACCAGCTGTTATCTCTAATCAGGGAGGGAGAGGTATTCCTCTAGCAGCTGAACTGGAGGTGTGAATAGCGAGAGAAGAGAAGCTGCTTTTGTAGTTAGCTAGCCACTCGTAATCTTTGTTCAATCCTTGATTGATTGTATCAAATTTGCAAATGAATTGCAGCTCTGCAGTCTCTCTTTGCAGTCTGGTCTTGAAGTTTTTTTGCTGCAAAATGCTGACCTTTAAATCTTTTATGGTGTGTCCAGCGAGGTTGAAGTGTTCTCCTACAGGTTTTTGTATATTGCCATTCCTGATATCTGATTTGTGTCCATTTATCCTTTTTCGTAGGGACTGTCCAGTTTGGCCGATGTACATAGCAGAAGGACATTGCTGGTACATAATGGCGTATATTACATTGGTAGATGTGTAGGTGAATGAACCAGTGATGGTATGGCTGATCTGGTTTGGTCCTGTGATGGTGTTGCTGGTGTAGATGTGTGGGCAGAGTTGGCATCGAGGTTTGTTGCATGGATTGGTTCCTGAGTTAGAGTTATTATGGCGTGGTGTGCTGGAAGTATTAGAGCATTATACTAAATACTCTAAAGTATTAGAGCACAGAGTATTATAATACTCTATGCTCTAATACTTTAGAGTAATACTAAATACTCAAGTATTAGAGCATAATACTCTATGCTCTAACTAAAGTATTAGAGCATAGAGTATTATGTTCTAATACTTTAGTTTGTCTTTAAGGTGCCACAGGACTCTGTCACTTCTGCAATTCCAGACTAACACGGCTACCCCTCTGATCCTTGACATCATCTCCAGGTGTTGACAGAGCAGAAGGACCTCTGAGACGAGTCAGAGGGAATTCAGAAGATGGAGTGTAAGTCTGAATTTTACCATCTCCTGTTGAAGGGCGTTTGGGTATGTCTGTGCTTCTGAATGAGATCTCCCCTACCCATCTTGCGACCGGCTGATCAGCGCTCACAGGATGTTAAATATTAAATTATTAGATATTAAATGTTAGATATTAAAATGTTTTGTGTTAAGTGGTAATGTTAAGTAAATGTTTTCTTTTTAATCTGTGAATATGATAATGGCTTCTCATATGTGTATATAGAGGCTGTGTATACTACCTTGTATTAAGTATGGTATCAGATTTTACCAGTAAGTATGTGGGATCGCTGTATACCTATTACACTGTAAATGCGACATAGTCTAAGTATCCTGTGTATTTTATTTTGTTGCACTGCTTTACTGTATACTTCTTAAATTTAATTCTATTGTGTTTTATTAAGTTCTATGTCTCTTTTCTTGCTTTATTAAACACACTGAATTTTTTTATTTCTGTTAAATAAATAAATCTTTTGTTTTTGAAGAATTTCTGCTTGTGCGGGTCAATCCTTGAGAGGGAAGGCTGTATCCATGCCTTTTCAGGGATTAGCTAAACTAGCTTGCTCTGGGGAGCCCTCTGCAGGTTGGAGATGAGCACCCTGGTAACACCCTGGCAATTCCTTTAGGATGGGACACAATTTTGTTACACCTCTGTTAAATTAGAAGCGTTATCATAGACTAACATAATTGGTGGGCTTGTACTCAAGGCCCTAAGAGCCCCACACAAATTTGTAGGTAACATAACTGGTATCTAAAATTTAGGGTAACACCAGAGCCCCAGTCATGAAAACACCAATACACATGCTTAACTTTACTCACATGAATAATCCCACTAAAGTCAAAGCAACTATTCATCTGAGTAAAATTAAACATGTGCATAAGCATTTAAAAGACCAAGGACTAGGTGCATAAAGTTAAGCAGGAAAGTATCTTCTCACGGATATAGGCAACTCCTTAAAAATGGTTAACACAACATATGGGACATAAATATACTTTCATCACCCAACTTCAGTTGTTTTCAATGCACTAGAAGCATATATAAATGTGCTTACCTAATCAGTTCTAATTTCTGATTATACTAGTTAGAAAAGCAAATGGAAAGTTACATATAGTGCTTATCAAAATATGGAACTAAATATGTTTTAATTTAACAACTTGCTACTTATTGTGCAGAAGAAGCTGCTCTTCAAACTACAGGAAAGGCCACATAAGCCTGGACAAACTATGCAAAGCCTAATTGCTCTGTTAATTAAGATCTATTGTAAGCAGCCACATTTTGTCCCAGGTAGGGAAGAAGTGAGAACACTCTGTTTGTCAGCAGAAGCTAGGGTACATCTAGCGTAGTACATGCCGCATATATTTGCAATTAATATTTTCAGTACATTAAATTAAATTCACACAATTTCTGCATGCTTATCTGTAAAACTACAAGACAAAAACTTAGGTGGCAGAAACCAACTTACATACAAAATACAGTACCTTAAAAGGTTGGGTTTTTTTTAAAACAATGAGCTGTTTTCTGACTAACTATATTAAAGAGCAAATAGGGATACAGTTTTCCAGTAATGGTAGAGTAAGTTCACTGCACAAAATCAGTCACTATAACATTTCCATCAGTCACTTAGTATAATGAGAATAAACTGTTTTGGTAATAGAATATTGTGAAAGGATCAATGCCTCCTGCTTTAAAAATAAACACTGAGACAAAGCCTTGGTTTCTCTTTAGCATTCATCTATCAGCAGGAACCCATTATGCTGTGACAACATTGTATTACTATCTCTTCTAGATAATATGTTGTGTCCTTTCTTGAAGGAACTTCCCCTCACTGTAATAAAAAAATAAAACAACCCTCTCAATGTAACTACCAAGAACGTACATATCTGCTTGATATTTATACTATATAATATTAAGTTTAATGGAAAAATCACAGCAACATTCACTCAGAAATATAGGACAGTACGACAATGTTGCAACCTCCATCTTTGCTACATTCTTTCTTTGTATCCAATTTTATAAATATATTTCAGATGTAAATTGAATTTTTACAAAGAATCCACATTTAAGTACTATAAATTAGTAAAACAAAGTGTAGTTTCCACGTATAATGCTTCTGACCAAGATAGGGTGAAACCTAATTGAAGCGGATGAGTATGAGAGACAAATCGACTTTAAGGTCAGAAGGGACCATTATGATCATCTAGTCCAAGGGTCTCCAAACTATGACCTGGCCCGCGGCTTCAATTTATCTGGCCCTCCAGCTGAGCAGGCACACCGAGAAGCCGCCGCTGGCCTCCCCCTCCCCCGTGAGCTGCTGCCAGTGGCCCCATGTGCGGAGGGGTGAGTGCCCCCGTGGCAGCAGCTGGAGAAGCAAAGGGTTGGGGGGGGGCATGGCAGCGGCTGAAGAAGCTTTTGCATATATTGAAGGGAGGAGCAAAGGGGGTATGGAGGGGGCACAGCAGTGGCCGAAGGGATTTTGCATATATTGAACTTTTTCAGTCACTTCGGCCCGTGAAGCCCCTTCAAAAATCTAATATGGCCCTCGACTCATAAAGTTTGGAGACCCCTGATCTAGTCTGACCTCCTGCACAATGCAGGCCATAGAATCTCACCCACCCACTCCTGTAGTAAACCGCTAACCTATGTCTGAGCTACTGAAGTCCTCAAATCATGGTTTAAAGATTTCAAGGTGCAGAGAATCCTCCAGCAAGTGAATCTTGCCCTGTGTTGCAGAGGAAGGCGAAAAACCCCCAGAGCCTCTGCCAATTTGCCCTGGAGGAAAATTCCTTCCCAATCCCACATATGGTGATCAGCTAAACCCTGAGCATATGGGCAAGACTCACCAGCCAGACACCCAGGAAAGAATTCTCTGTAGTAACTCAGATCCCACCCATATAACATCTCATCAGAGGTCATTGGGCGTATTTACTGCTAATAGTCAAAGATCAATTAATTGCCAAAATTATGCTATCCCATCAAGCTTAGTCTTGAAGCCAGATATGTCTTTTACCCCCATTGCTCCCCTTGGAAGGCTTTTAGAATAAGTGTAAGAAACAGTTAAGCTCCTTATTAAAGCAAAATAGCTGAAACAATACACAGGCCACAGGTAAGGCAGTCAGAGAATCTAAGCTATGTGAATGGAGGGGTTTTTCTGCAGAGTGAATGCAAACAAGTGAGGGGTATGTGACTGGTTACTGTTTGGTGAAGGTTTGTGTCTACCACCAGAAGCTGCCACAGAACCACTGGAAGCATGGTCCTGAGAGAAAAAGGAGAGCGAAAGAGAGAGCTTTTTGAGCAGAGTGCTGGCTGGAAAGGCAGGCCTGAAACTGCAAGCAAAGAAACTGCCTCCTGTTGTGTTTGGTTCCTACTGTATTCAGGAAAATGAGATTTTTGTGTGCATTTCTGGTAAATAAACAAGACTGCATCAAAGAAATATCTGATTCCATTATCAATTTATCCGCCAGATGCAAACATCCCATCAGACCCTGAAAATGGGCTAGCTGCCTGGATCGAAGGAGATAACAATACATAATCTGGAAGAGGAAGTAAAGAGACTATCATGCTGAAGATGATACTGGCTTTGGTTCTGCTCCCATAATTCACTACATACAGGCATGCTGCTGCATCTGTGAAGAGTCCTCATTGAAGCCAGCAGGGCTTCAAGAGGGCAGACAGTGAACTGCAGGATTTGCCTCTTAGTACTGTCTCTGATTTTGTTGCTTTCAACCTGAGAGTAAGGATTTAATTTTCTTCCACACTAGTATTAATTTTATTACAACTACTACTAAAATATGCTAGTATTGTACAAATCTATAAGGAAAGATAGTTCTCGTAACAAGGAGCTAGATGGGGAGATGTGCCTTGGTGAGATATGTCAGATTGTGAAGTGAACATCATGAAGACTGAATGATACAAAGAAATCTAGAAATGTACTCACTAAGTATGAATCAATTTGAAAAATTATTAACTGTCATGTGGGGCAGGGGACAACAATTGTAAAAAAGACACACAATTTTACATTTGCTATTTGACTGCAAGGATAGCACAGCCTGATAATGGCCTCCTGCATTTTCACTTTTCCTCGGCATGTGTTTATATCTGGAACAAATGGGCTACGATCCTGAATGTGGGCTGTGGGCATTGCCATAATATAAATAATAATATTCCCCAGAGACAAAAGGGCTTTCAAGGAAGGGAGCTATGTCATGGAGCATGACAGTCCCCATCTTAGTAGGCTCAATAATGTGAGGAATGGACAACCTTCAATTCCCATTGCATTATGGAACTACACCTAAAATGCTGTGTTTAGCTCTCAGTACCTCAATACTAAAAGATAGATAAGTGGGAGGGATATCAGAGAACAGCAATAAATATAATTAGGGAACTGCAGAGGCATTGAATAATAAGGAAAAATGAAAGGAACTAAATAGACAGATGGGGGATAGCATTTCTGTCTAAAAATATTGGTAAGATCTGAACAAGAGAGAGTGGTTAGAGTGGTAAATGGGGATATAAATAAAATAACTGGATTAATAGCTAAATGGTAGGAAAAGTTATCAAACAGAGATGTGTGAGAGACTGAAATAAATGCCCAAGAAAGGTGCAGGATTCCCTAGTACATGAGACATTTAGGGTCAGATTCTGATAACCTTATTCATATTGATTAATAACTTATCTGGTGAGTAGTCTGACTGAAATCAACTAGAGAAGAAAGCCACTACACAACTTGAATAAAGATATTACAATCTGGCCAATAAAGGCTGATTAAAGCACTTTAAAAAACAGCCTCCTTTTGGCAGGAAGATGGACTAGTTGTGCATACTCATTCTTCTCGTCTCCAGCATCATCCTTATTAATGGCAGATTCTTTCTTGGATTGACTTTCCCCCGCATAAAGATAAGATAAGCAGTTTCTTTGCCTTTGTTTATAATGCTCTCAGATTTGAAAATGTAACATACCTTTCAAAAATTCATTGGGGGCAGCTCTAATTTTAAACTAGAGGTTTACTGAATATGTTGTGTATGCTGAACAAAATTAACTCAATCATATTTTGTTTCCTGTATTAACAATTTCCTTTGCATTAGATTATTACTCCAAATTTGGGCATTAGTAGATTATTACTGTATGTTCCCTACTAATTTTGTCCAATTCTCCATTACATCTTTATAGCTGAAACAGAAGCCAATCAATGAAGGTGGGTTTGATGTTTAAGTCCATTAATCATAGAAAAATAAAAATATATCTATTTAAAAGCACAAATAGGAATGCTTCTTGCTCTTGGAAATGTTAATTAACTGCTGATGATGAGCCAGCAGAGGGCACATGGAAAAATGTTTTTATGAAACTTCAACTGCAATGGCTATTTTTTTGTTTTGTTTCCACTGACTTCAGAGGAAAAATAACTGAAAATGACTTCAAAGGGCTGGAGTAAGCATGTTTGACCAGAGCAGAGGAAAGCAGAAAAACACTTTTCTAAATCAATTTATTTCATATTCTCTAATGAATTTTTACATTGAGTTATCTATTTAATGGTACAGGTTGAGACAAGAGTGCAACAGTGTTTCCTGAGTAACTCAGAGAATTTTAGTCCCTTCTATTTAATCCACTATTATGTTGTTGATATCCAAAATATGTCTTAATATTTATACAAAGTAGATATTAAACAAGATGACAGTTAACTGAATGTGACTTTAGTAATATGAAATATGAATCAGAGGTATTCCTTACTCTGACTAATCAGCTACATATAATTCTTCTTGAAAATGTCATAGTCTAATGTAATGACAGTAAAGAGACACTGTCAAAATATAAATATACAATTTTTTAAAAAGCTCTTTGTATTACTAAGATTATTTTGTATTACCATTTATGCTGTTTTATTTACTTTTTGTATTTCATTCAGTTTGGATAGTGAAACTTCAGTTTCACTTTCTAGTTTTCCTGCTAACTAGCACAATATTATTACTGAGATTTCCAACACTCAAGGAAATTTGAAAGGTCAACAACAGTAGTTCTAATGCAAACTTTTTTTTTTTTTTTTTTTGGAGAACTAGAAAAAAAATACATTTTCTCTAATTATTGCAGTGCTCTCCTTCTACTATCATAGTATTGCCAAGCATTTACAAATTATGAGTCAGGCCCCAAAGCAATCATGTTTTTTATCAAACAAAGAACCCAACATTTATTTAGCTATTGGTTTTTGAGCAAGTAGGGTGCACTTAGATAATGTTTCCAAGCTTCTCTTTGCAACCATAAGGCCTATACATTGTAAATGAAAACTAAAGCTAAGAGGCCCACCTAATCACATGCTTCCCACAGGGAGAGCTTTAAGAATCACACCATACTGCAAGAGTTGGCAACACTGCTTATCATCCTACACAAAATTTAACGGTAGAAATATTTGGACTGAGGATGCTGGAGGAGAGGTAAATATAAGTTAAGAACGGGAATTGAGTGAAGTAGTTTTGATTGGGAATTTTTCAACAGACAATGCCCTTTTTGCGTAATCAAATTTTTGCCAAAAAAAGAATCCTGACAGAAAATTCAAATGACAGCTCAGTTTCACTTACAAGTGCCTTCCCAGCTTGTAGCCAGCAAGCCTAATGCTTCTGTATTGGTTCTCTTGAAACAGAATTTTTCTGTAACTCCCTTCCTGTTAAATTTTTGTCTCAATTTGGGATGGGTTCTCCCCTCTCCAAAATGTGAAATTTTTTGTGAGAATTTTCTGGTCAGCTCTTGAGTGAAGTGTGGGTGGACTACTAAATGACTTAACTGACAGCTTATTTCTTTGCTTTTTACAGTTTGCAGTGATGGAATATGCAGACTGGTAACCTTAAACAAAAGATGACTAAACTTTTTGGTGGGGGTATTTCACAGCCCCATTTCCTGTGCTGAAACCCGCAGACTTTCCCTCAACTGTCAACCTGCACAAACCAGTTCCCACTGCCTCACTCCACAATATGCTCTCCCTCCTGTATTGTTGGTCCCCCCAAGAGGT